>CAWUFW010006926.1:0-600000 GCA_963921515.1 Calotriton arnoldi | reverse complement strand
ACAGAGTAAGGTTATTGGTAGTAATAGTAGAACATTTAATATCATGTCTTTCCTCAACTGTAGGAGTACTCATTGTATCTGTGTTACAAGCCCTCTGCATTGTCTGTGTTGCACTGCCTCTGTGGCCTTTTGTACGTGGGCAGCAGAATACATAAACTTACGATAAAAATTGCTTAACACAGTGGCACAATCAGAAGAGAAGACATGAAATATCCAGTAACAATACATTATAAGGAGCATCACAACTGTGATTTGCCTAATTGAAGTGCAATGGTAACAAAAAATGACATCCACTAGGAGGTAATCTTAAATTGAGATTACCACAATTACAATCTAAAAACAACATAAAACTGGCAACGATAAGATGATAAACGGCTTAAAACTGGATGAGGGATTGTCAATTTCTTCACAATGACTAATTTGATTAGCTGTAATTAGTATGTACATGCGAGTTGTTTACCTTACAAGTAATGATTACATTATATATATATATATATATATATATATATATATATATATATATATATATATATATATACATATATGTGTGTATAGTGTGTGTGTGTGTGTGTGTGTATATATATATATATTATCTACTGGCGGTCGCCAGTAGATAGTTATAGTTAAAACCTATTATCCATAGGAAATCCGCGACATTCTATTTGAAATAACGTTGGCGCCGGTTGACGAATCTTCGCGAAAGTTTCCAACTTGTTGGGGCGCTCCGGTCCGCTCCTATCCTGAAAGTCTCAGGGTGATACTTCAAGCGGGGGCCGAGAAAAAGGAGGGGTCCCAAAACGCGTTTTCCCCATTCATTTTTCCATAGGAACCTTTAGTCGCAGCTACAGCCCGAACTGCTGAACGGAATTACACCAAATTTGGCAAAGAGGTAGCCCTTGGTTCAGTGTCGTGCCTTTTGCTTAAATGGTGTAAATCCGTTCAGTAGTTCCTGAGAAAATCAAAAGTAAAGTCACATATATATCTGGGCGGAGCCTAACCACACATGTCATCGTGAGATCTGATTGGCTGTCAGCACTTCATCCTGGAATTGCTGGCAGCCATCTTGGGACCAATATAAATGATAGTACCTCATTGAAATGCATTGTAGTGAATAGAAGATTTTGAGGGTCACCAAAAGGAGAACTATAAAGGGTGATAACAGGCTTTAGTTACATTAGAATTTATTTGTTGATGGTACCATACTAATTTTAGGAATTGTGGTGTATTCTAAGGTGATTTTACCATGTGAAAAACCTTCTGCTGGGATATCATGAATCATGTTTGAGAGAACACTATTTTCTCATGCTTGTCCCATGGAGGTTTGGAAGGTGCTCCAGAAGCTAAAATGAGAGCATATTTTCTGTAAATTCACATTATCTTTCTCACTCATGTGAGAATGAAGTCTGACATTCTCAGTAAAACATGTACATCCAACAAGGGCAGAGACTGTCAGTTGATTCCTTTGTGTTCTACTGCAGCTTCCCAGAGTGTTCTAAAGAACAACTAGAGTGCTAACAGCCTTACTTATGACAAAAGTATGGCACACCTGAAGCCATCTTGATTGGAATAAACTGGTAACACTTAAACAATTTAATTTAAAAAGGAACAAAATGATGGGGTTCATTTTGTCATAGAAATTATGGTTAGTGCTGTAGAAAGAAAAATTAGGACATGTTTCAAGTGTGATCTCAAATATCTTCCTGTTATATTTCAACAGGAGCAGCCTGCCAGTTGATGCCTTTGTGTTCTACTGCAGCTTCCCAGAGTGTTCTAAAAACAACTAGAGTGCTAACAGCCTTACTTATGACAAAAGTATGGCACACCTGAAGCCATCTTGATTGGAATAAACTGGTAACACTTAAAACATTTAATTTAAAAAGGAACAAAATGATGGGGTTCATTTTGTCATAGAAATTATGGTTAGTGCTGTAGAAAGAAAAATTAGGACATATTTCAAGTGTGATCTCAAATATCTTCCTGTTATATTTCAACAGGAGCAGCCTGCCAGTTGATGCCTTTGTGTTCTACTGCAGCTTCCCAGAGTGTTCTAAAAAACAACTAGAGTGCTAACAGCCTTACTTATGACAAAAGTATGGCACACCTGAAGCCATCTTGATTGGAATAAACTGGTAACACTTAAAACATTTAATTTAAAAAGGAACAAAATGATGGGGTTCATTTTGTCATAGAAATTATGGTTAGTGCTGTAGAAAGAAAAATTAGGACATATTTCAAGTGTGATCTCAAATATCTTCTGTTATATTTCAACAGGAGCAGCCTGCCAGTTGATGCCTTTGTGTTCTACTGCAGCTTCCCAGAGTGTTCTAAAGAACAACTAGAGCGCTAACAGCCTTACTTATGACAAAAGTATGGCACACCTGAAGCCATCTTGATTGGAATAAACCGGTAACACTTAAAACATTTAATTTAAAAAGGAACAAAATGAGGGGTTCTTTTTTAAATAGAAATTATGGTTAGTGCTGCAGAAAGAAAATTTAGGGCATGTTTTAAGTGAGATCTCAAATCCTCTTCTATTTCATTAGAAAATTCTGCCATGCAGACTGAAACAATCACTTTCAATACCAGCAGCAGACTACCAGTTAACTCCCTGGTGAGCAGTAGCTTTACTCCAGTGATCTAATGAGCAACTAGAGTGCTAACATTCTGAATTTATGGCAGATGTGAGACACATCTGAATGCCTTCTTGATGGAATCAAAGTAAAAACTGAAAGCATTTCCTACTGAGGAGACTGCAGTAAATGAAGAAATTAGGAAACTTCATAACAAAGAAGTCTTCCAAGATGGCCACCAGTGAAAAAAGAGCCCAATTGTAGCACAAATATTACCCAGATGTAGCCCACATTTAGCCCAATGACAAAAGTGTGCAAAACACTTTTTATTTTTAGTTTTTTGCAGTTTTATGTAGTGCAGACTGGTCAGGTATTGGAGCATTGCATCTTAAAACATGACCCCCCTACACTACAAAAACACCACTGCACTACCTTAAACCCTAAAACACTACCCCCAGCACGACCCCCTACACTACACAAGCACCACTGCACTATCCTAAACCCTAAAACACTACCCCCAGCACGACCCCCTACACTACCCAAACACCACTGCACTAACCTAAAACCTAAAACACTACCACCAGCACGACCCCTACACTACCCAAACACCACTGCACTACCCTAAAACATGACCCCCTACACTACACAAACACCACTGCACTACCCTAAACCCTAAAACACTACCCCCAGCACGACCCCTAAACTACACAAGCACCACTGCACTACCCTAAACCCTAAAACACTACCCCCAGCACGACCCCCTACACTACACAAACACCACTGCACTACCCTAAACCCTAAAACACTACCCCCAGCACGACCCCCTACACTACCCAAACACCACTGCACTACCCTAAAACATGACCCCCTACACTACACAAACACCACTGCACTACCCTAAATCCTAAAACACTACCCCCAGCACGACCCCCTACACTACACAAGCACCACTGCACTACCCTAAACCCTAAAACACTACCCCCAGCACGACCCCCTACACTGCCCGAACACCACTGCACTGCCCTAAACCCTGAAACACCAGCCCCTGCATGACCCCCTACACTGCCCGAACACCACTGCACTGCCCTAAACCCTGAAACACCACCCCTAGCACGACCCCCTACACTGCCCGAACACCACTGCACTGCCCTAAACCCTGAAACACCACCCCTTCACGACCCCCTACACTGCCCGAACACCACTGCACTGCCCTAAACCCTGAAACACCACCCCCAGCATGACCCCCTACACTGCCCGAACACCACTGCACTGCACTAAACCCTGAAACACTACCCCCAGCAAGACCCCCTACACTGCCCGAACACCACTGCCCTGCCCTAAACCCTGAAACATCACCCCCAGCAAGACCCCCTACACTGCCCGGACACCACTGACCTAAACCCTGAAACACCACCCCCAGCACGACCCCCTACACTGCCCGAACACCACTGCACTGCCCTAAACCCTGAAACACTACCCCCAGCATGACCCCCTACACTGCCCGAACACCACTGCTCTGCCGAAAACCCTGAAACACCAGCCCCAGCACGACCCCCTACACTGCCCGATCACCACTGCACTGCCCTAAACCTTGAAACACCAGCCCCTGCACGACCCCCTACACTGCCCGAACACCACTGCACCACCCTAAACCCTGAAACATCACCCCCAGCACGACCCCCTACACTGCCCGAGCACCACTGCACTGCCCTAAACCCTGAAACACCAGCCCCAGCACGACCCCCTACACTGCCTGAGCACCACTGCACTGCCCTAAACCCTGAAACACCAGCCCCAGCACGACCGCCTACACTGCCCGAACACCACTGCACTGCCCTAAACCCTGAAACACCAGCCCCAGCACGACCCCCTACACTGCACGAACACCACTGCACTGCCCTAAACCGTGAAACACCAGCCTCAGCACGACCCCCTACACTGCCTGAACACCACTGCACTGCCCTGAACCCTGAAACACAAGCCCCAGCACAACACCCTACACTGCCCGAACACCACTGCACTGCCCTAAACCCTGAAACACCACCCCGTGCATGACCCCCTACACTGCCCGAACACCACTGCACTGCCCTAGACCCTGAAACACCACCCCCAGCGCGACCCCCTACACTGCCCGAACACCACTGCACTGCCCTAAACCCTGAAACACCACCCCTGCACAACCCCCTACACTGCTTGAACACTACTGCACTGCCCTAAACCCAGAAACACCATCCCCAGCACGACCCCCTATACTGCACGAACACCACTGCACTGCCCTAAACCCTGAAACACTACCCCCAGCAAGACCCCCTACACTGCCCGAACACCACTGCACTGCCCTAAACCCTGAAACATCACCCCCAGCAAGACCCCCTACACTGCCCGAACACCACTGCCCTAAACCCTGAAACACCACCCCCAGCAAGACCCCCTACACTGCCAGAACACCACTGCACTGCCCTAAACCCTGAAACACCACCCCATGCACAACCCCCTACACTGCCCGAACACTACTGCACTGCCCTAAACCCTGAAACACCACCCCCAGCACGACCCCCTACACTGCACGAACACCACTGCACCGCCCTAAACCCTGAAACACTACCCCCAGCAAGACCCCCTACACTGCCCGAACACCACTGCACTGCCCTAAACCCTGAAACATCACCCCCAGCAAGACCCCCTACACTGCCCGAACACCACTGCCCTAAACCCTGAAACACCACCCCCAGCAAGACCCCCTACACTGCCCGAACACCACTGCACTGCCCTAAACCCTGAAACACCACCCCCAGCAAGACCCCCTACACTGCCCGAACACCACTGCACTGCCCTAAACCCTGAAACACCACCCCCAGCACGACCCCCTACACTTCCCGAACACCACTGCTCTGCCCAAAACCCTGAAACACCAGCCCCAGCACGACCCCCTACACTGCCCGAACACCACTGCACTGCCCTAAACCCTGAAACACCAGCCCCAGCACGACCCCCTACACTGCCCGAACACCACTGCCCTAAACCCTGAAACACCACCCCCAGCACAACCCCTACACTTCCCAAACACCACTGCACTGCCCTAAACCCTGAAACACCAGCCCCAGCACAACCCCGTACACTGCCCGCACACCACTGCACTGCCCTAAACCCTGAAACACCAGCCCCAGCACAACCCCGTACACTGCCCGAACACCACTGCACTGCCCTAAACCCTGAAACACCAGCCCCAGCACGACCCCCTACACTGGCCGAACACCACTGCACTGCCCTAAACCCTGAAACACCACCCCCTGCACGACCCCCTACACTGCCCAAACACTACTGCAATGCCCTAAACCCTGAAACACCACCCCTCAGCACGACACCCTACACTGCCCGAACACCACTGCACTGCCCTAAACCCTGAAACACCACCCCAGCACCACCCCTACACTGCCCGAACACCACTGCACTAAACCCTGAAACACCACCCCTGCACGACCCCCTACACTGCCGGAACACCACTGCACTGCCCTAAACCCTGAAACACCACCCCCAGCACGACCCCCTACACTGCCAGAACACCACTGCACTGCCCTAAACCCTGAAACACCACCCCTCAGCACGACACCCTACACTGCCCGAACACCACTGCACTGCCCTAAACCCTGAAACACCACCCCAGCACCACCCCCTACACTGCCCGAACACCACTGCACTAAACCCTGAAACACCACCCCCTGCACGACCCCCTACACTGCCGGAACACCACTGCACTGCCCTAAACCCTGAAACACCACCCCCAGCACGACCCCCTACACTGCCGGAACACCACTGCACTGCCCTAAACCCTGAAACACCACCCCCTGCACGACCCCCTACACTGCCCGAACACCACTGCACTGCCCTAAACCCTGAAACACCACCCCAGCACCACCCCCTACACTGCCCGAACACCACTGCACTAAACCCTGAAACACCACCCCCTGCACGACCCCCTACACTGCCGGAACACCACTGCACTGCCCTAAACCCTGAAACACCAGCCCCAGCAAGACCCCCTACACTGCCCGAACACCACTGCATTGCCCTAGACTCTGAAACACCAGCCCCAGCAAGACCCCCTACACTGCCCGAACACCAGTGCACTGCCCTATACCCTGAAACACCAGCCCCAGCATGACCCCCTACACTGCCCGAACACCACTGCACTGCCCTAAACCCTGAAACACCAGCCCCAGCACGAACCCCTACACTGCCCGAACTCCACTGCACTGCCCTAAACCCTGAAACACCAGCCCCAGCACGACCCCCTACACTGCCCGAACACCACTGCACTGCCCTAAACCCTGAAACACCACCCCTGCACCGCCCCCTACACTGCCCGAACACCACTGCACTGCCCTAAACCCTGAAACACCACCCCCTGCACGACCCCTACACTGCCCGAACACCACTGCACTGCCCTAAACCCTGAAACACCACCCCTACACTGCCCAAACACCACTGCACTGCCCTAAACCCTGAAACACTACCCCCTGCACCGCCCCCTACACTGCCCGAACACCACTGCACTGCCCTAAACCCTGAAACACCACCCCCAGCATGACCCCCTTTACTGCTCGAACACCACTGCACTGCCCCAATTCCTGAAACACCACCCCCAGCATGACCCCCTACACTGCCCGAACACCACTGCCCTAAACCCTGAAACACCACCCCTGCACGACCCCCTACACTGCCCGAACACCACTGCACTGCCCTAAACCCTGAAACACCACCCCCTGCACGACCCCTACACTGCCCGAACACCACTGCACTGCCCTAAACCCTGAAACACCACCCCCAGCACGACCCCATACACTGCCCGAACACCACTGCACTGCCCTAAACCCTAAAACACCACCCCCAGCACGACCCCCTACACTGCCCGAACACCACTGCACTGCCCTAAACCCTAGAACACTACCCCCAGCATGACCCCCTGCACTACCTGAACACCACTGCACTACCCTAAACCCTAAAATACTCCCCCAGCACGACCCCCTACACTACCCGAACACGACTGCACTGCCCTAAACCCTAAAACACTCCCCCAGCATGACCCCCTACACTACCCGAACACCACTGCACTGCCCTAAACCCTAAAACACTCCCCCAGCACGACCCCCTACACTACCTAAACACCACTGCACTGCCCTAAACCCTAAAACACTACCCCCGCATGACCCCTACACTACCCAAATACCAATGCACTACCCTAATCCCTAAAACACTACCCCCGCACAACCCCCTACACTACGCAAAGACCACTGCACTACCCTAAACTCTAAAACAATACCCCCCGCACTACTCCCTACACTACCCAAATACCACTGCACTACCCTAAACCCTAAAACACGACCTCCTACACTACACAAACACCACTGCACTACCCTAAACCCTAAAATACTACCCCCAGCACGAACCCCTACACTACCCAAACACCATTGCACTACCCTAAACCATAAAACACTACCCCCAGCAGTACCCCCTACGCTACCCAAACACCACTGCACTACCCTAAACCCTAAAACACTACCCCCAGCAGTACCCCTACACTACCCAAACACCATTGCACTACCCTAAACCCTAAAACACTACCCCCAGCAGTATCCCCTACACTACCCAAACACCACTGCACTACCCTAAACCCTAAAACCCTAAAACACTAACCCCAGCACGACCCCTACACTACCCAAACACCACTGTACTACCCTAAACCCTAAAACACTCCCCCAGCATGACTCCCTACACTACCCAAACACCACTGCACTACCCTAAACCCTAAATCTACCCCCAGCATGACCCCCTAACACTACACAAACACCACTGCACTACCCTAAACCCTAAAACACTACCCCCAGCACGACCCTCTTCACTACCTAAACACAACTGCACAATTTGTTACAGGCGTTGCAACGCAGGCCTGTGGTGCTTACTGGAAGTACCTGGTGGGCTAGTTGGGCCCCAGGGACTCTCAGGATTCAAGGTGACCTAATCCCCCAACTTAAAACGCGCCACGGGGCGCGTTTGCACAGTGGTGAAGGGAGGGGCGGGGCCTCAGGTGACATGTGCGCAAACACGCCCTGTGGTGCGTTTTAAGTTGGGGAGTTAATTCCCTTTGAATCCTGGGGGCCAACTAGCCCACCAGGTACCTTCAGTAAGCACAACAGAGTTGCGTTGCAGAGAGGTGAAAAAAGGTGCGTGGCCTCGGAACGCCTCTCTGCAACTCAGCTCTGTGGTCCTAACTGTAGGTACCTGGGGGGCTAGTTGGGCCCCAGGGACCCTCAGGATTCAAGGGAACTTAATCCCGCAACTTAAAACGCGCCACGGGCGCGTTTCACACATGTCACCTCAGGCCCCCTCCCTTCACCACTGTGCAAACCCGCACTGGCTCTGGTTAGTCAGAGTCAGTTACCACCAGTACCCGTCTGAAAAAGTTGTGGGCACAGGATGATTTTGCAAAAGGCCTCTTTCTGCTCCTCTGTTGGTTCTTTCTGCACATCTTTTGCTTCTTTCTGTGCGTTTTTCTTCTTTCTTCACATGTCCTACCTCTGTTGGCATAGTTAGAAACTAGCATTTAAAAAACCTTTGAAATTCACTTAAAAAATCATAGGTTTCAGGCACGTTATAGTTAGAAATTAGCATTTAAAAAACCTCTGAAATTCACTGAAAAAACCATAGGTTTCAGGCACGTTATAGTTAGAAATTAGCATTTAAAAAACCTTTGAAATTCACTGAAAAAACCATAGGTTTCAGACACGTTATAGTTAGAAATTAGCATTTAAAAAAACCTTTGAAATTCACTGAAAAAACCATAGGTTTTAGGGACAGTTATAGTTAGTTGGACATTGCACTCGTACAAAACCCGTGAAATTCCCCTGTTATAGTTAGTTCAGCTAACTATAACTCGCGCCCGCAATGCACTGCTGATGACGTCACATATTACATCACTCATGACATGGTCAGTGACATCACTGATGACATCACTGATGACATCTCAAATGACATCACTGATGACATCATCCATGTGATAATTTCATGCATCTTCTCACACCCTAATATAACTTTTGATACACCCACTCTAAATTACAGACTGCCATTCTCAAAACCATAGACACTCCAACACCAAAAACTACATACCCACTCACTGATTCTTAGGTCTACACACACATCCACTCACTCACCTGTACAGTCACTCATACTTACAGTCACTCAGTACAGGACTATCATATGCACTCATACACCTATATAAACACTCACACACCGCCACTCATCCATAGAGGTACTCACACACCTAGTCAGTCATGCAAAAAATTAATCACACACCCATTTACTCACCTATACAGTTATACACACACCAGCTCACTTACTCATACAAATACTAGCACATTCTTACGCTCTTATACAATAACTGATACAAGCACACACGCATCCATACAGCCACTCTCACAATAACACACTCTCACTTATAGCCATTTAAATACTCTAACACACATATATACTGCCTTTTACATATGTAGTTACTCGCACATGTACCACTGAGATATACATTCACTCACTAACACACCCATACACACACTCACCCACCCAAGCAGTCCATCACAGATGCACTCTTGAAATCATGCACCCAGTGAATCACCCACTCACACATCTATGTATAGAGTCAAACACACCCCACCCACACAAACACTCAGGCAGCCATACAGATACTCAGAGAACCAATCAATAACCCATATAGACACTCATGTAGCTATTCGCAAATCCATGCATCCACTTACACACCAACAAACAGACGGATACAGACATTCACACAGTTTAGTCACTAACCCATGCATTCAGTAAGATACGTTTAATCACTCACTTGTAGAGTCAGTCACTCACGTACTAAATCATCCATTCAGACACTTATACACCCACTCATTCTTCAATACGCCTTTCCCTATATATATTAAACATATTTAAACTTTACAGAAACACACAGTCACTGGATGATGTCATCAGTGATGCCATCAGTGATGTCATCAGTGATGTCACTGACCATGTCATGAGTGATGTAATATGTGACGTCATCAGCAGTGCATTGCGGGGCGCGAGTTATAGTTAGCTGAACTAACTATAACAGGGGAATTTCACGGGTTTTGTACGAGTGCAATGTCCAACTAACTATAACTGTCCCTAAAACCTATGGTTTTTCAGTGAATTTCAAAGGTTTTTTAAATGCTAATTTCTAACTATAACGTGTCTGAAACCTATGGTTTTTCAGTGAATTTCAAAGGTTTTTTAAATGCTAATTTCTAACTATAACGTGCCTGAAACCTATGGTTTTTTCAGTGAATATATATATATATGTGTATATGTATATACTGTATATATTAGTTTGATTTAGTAGCCATTGTACTCGATGCCCAGTGTATTTATCCTATTTGTAAAATTAGGTCTGCTTATGTAAGACAAACTTTCCATTCTTGGTCTTATTTTTCGGAGGAATTTATGGTTTGTAAATGCCAAATGTACTGGTTAAGTTTATATTAAATTCAAGAATGTGTATAGTCACCTCTCTGTAACAGCGGCATTGTTCGAATTGCAGTCCAGTATTTTTGGCGTGCTCTTCCATTACTTACTTTGAGAAGTTTCTATCCTTCTGAGCTGGGACATGGACAGATCAACATTTCTACAGCAGTCAGGATGCTGATCATGCTGCCACTTGATACGTATTTTATTGTTTTTTTAACTTTATTGGAGGTATTTTTGGAGCGTGGCCCAGCACTGTGCACAACAAAACAGGATACATGTTTACACCAGAGGCATGCAGTTAAACTTCCAATAAAAAGTCAGGCAAAACAAACTGTTGAAGATATAATTATTTCAGAGAGAAGGAAGGTGAGGAAGAGATGGTGTCCAGAAAAGGAAGAAGATGGTGAAAAGTAGGTTTTGCATTCTTACCTGAACTGCACCAGTGAGGGAGAAAGCTGGAGATTCAGAAGGCGGTCGTTCCAGAGCCTTGGTCCTCACACCGAAAAGGCTTGTTGGCTTATGGACTTAATGCTTGGCAAGGGATTTGCTCCTAGTAGCGCGTGATCCACCGGAAGCGTTACTTTTGAAGGCTAGATAATCTGGTTTTCTCGGGAGCTTTGTATAACGCACAATTGTTAAAGTTGAGTCTGGCAGCGAGAGGGAGTCAGGGTTATTCTTTGAAATAGGGAAAATGTGCTCAAACTTTGGTTGGTAATTAATCGAGCTGCTGCCTGAGAAATTATTTAATTAGTATTAATGAGAACTGGTTTAGTAAGAAATCATGGATGGCAATAAGAAGAGCATTAACTCCGATAATATGTGAAAGGACTGGAGTCTGAACTGTGGTTTTTAGTTCGTAACGGGAAGAAAGAGCTTAATTTTTGCGCATGATGCCTGGAATCTATAGCAACGTGCTGTGTGCAGGCTGTGCATGATGTCTGGAATCTGTAGCAACGTACTGCGCATGGTTCCTGGAATCTGTAGCAAGGTGCTGCATGCAGGCTGTGCATGATGTCTGGAATCTGTAGCAATGTGCTGCATGCAGGCTGCGCATGTTGTCTGGAATCTGTAGCAATGTGCTGCGCATGATGCATGGAATCTGTAGCAACATACTGCGCATGATGCCTGGAATCTATAGCAACGTGCTATGCATGATGTCTGGAATCTGTAGCAACGTGCTGCACATGATGCCTGGAATCTGTAGCAACGTGCTGCACATGGTGCCTGGAATCTGTAGCAACGTGCTGCATGCAGGCTGTGCATGATGTCTGGAATCTGTAGCAACGTGCTGCCCATGATGCCTAGAATCTGTAGCAATGTGCGGCATGCAATCTGCACATGATCACTGGAATCTATAGCTAGGTGGCTGCGCATGATGTCTGGAATCTGTAGCAATGTGCTGCATGCAGGCTGCGCATGATATCTAGAATCTGTAGCAACGTGCTGCCCATGATGCCTGGAATCTGTAGCAATGTGCGGCATGCAAGCTGCACATGATCACTGGAATCTATAGCTAGGTGGCTACGCATGATATCTGGAGTCTGTAGCAATGTGCTGCGCATGATACCTGGAATCTGTAGCAACGAGCTGTGCTTGATGCCTGGAATCTGTAGTAACGTGCTGCATGCAGGCTGTGCATGATTTCTGGAATATGTAGCAACGTGCTACGTGTAGGCTGTGCTTGATGCCTGGAATCTGTAGTAACGTGCTACATTTAGGCTACGCATGATGCCTGGAATCTGTAGCCACGTGCTGTGTACAGGCTGTGCATGATGTTTGGAATCTGGAGCAATATGCTGTGTGCAAGCTGCTTTTGATGACTGGAATCTAGCAACGTGCTGAGTGCAGGCTGTGCATGATGTCCCTAGTGTGTACTAAATGTTGCATACAGGCTGCAGGTGTTCTGGATTCTGTAGAAAGGTGTTGTGCAGAGGATGTACATGTCGTCTAGATGCAGGATGCACATAAAAATCGGTGCATGCATGGCCACTTTGTGACTGTCTTTCTGTATAGTGCTCAAAAATAGAAATGTAAGAGTGTTATGGCTGGATGTAAATTTTGACCTATAGTCGATACAGTGGCAGGATGTATGTCTTAGATGAAGGTTTGGACCACGTGCTCCAAACATTTGTGTGGGGTCACAGGTGCTGCTATTACATACATATTCAAATGTTGGTTACATGTTTTCGTTGATTCATGTTTCCTGCTTTCAATCATCATTTTTATGGTTGCAGGGACCGGATGAGATCGATAAAGTTACCGTCCCCAAGAGCAACGCCGATAACAAGAAGCGCCAGTTTGAAAAAGTTGAAGACGTCGATGTGCACACACAGAAACACTCTGAGGGTTTCTTCCATAAAACAGAAGTGTTGGCTGGTGAGTAGAACTTTTAGGGTGAAATATCGTTTTTATCTCATATTTAATTTCCAGGGATAAAGAAAAGAGACTAAAAGAAAACAAAAAAATAGTTATGCAGTGAACTTTCATTTTCTGGAATCCAGATGAGTTTATGAACCCAAATGGCTTTTATAGCCCATTGTTGAGCAGCTGGGGTTAGTATTCCACACTGGGTAGCATGCCTAAAGGTGGACCTTCTTGGCTTATCAAGAGATGCCTGCCATTTTAAGGCTTCTCAACTGTGTTTAAAGATTTTAATAAGAGTGTGTTGACATTGTTTTTAAAATTTTGAAGGCTGCAGTCTGTTTATTTTGGAACAAACCTTTTTACTATGTGCTTCTTTAAAAAACATGTAAAAAACCGAGGCTAGCAGAATCACACCCAAAAATTATTTTTTCCCTCTTTTAGTGTAAAATAATTATTAGTTTACTGTGTGGCCCGAGTGAACATGTGTTACAGATGTGTGTTTGCAGTTCCTAGCTATTAGTACAGTACAGGGGAGTATAATTAGAGACTACCCACCTTATTGTTTTATAATCTACTACCTACCACACCAGGCTGCTGTCACCTTCATCTAATGCAATCTCCTCCCTCTCAGCGTCTCCCATCTGAGATGGGGAACTATACCCTACCCTAATGCCTCCACTAGACTGAAAGATACACTTACTAACATGGACATTCACTCTCTCCTCCTCCTCTCATATAACTCCACATGTTACGTCAGCCTAGACAATCGGGGCCAAATCCAAGCAATTACTTCAAGCCCACATCGAGAACCCAGGCTTAACTCCAATACTATAAACATGTCCACCCTTAAGCGAGTTCCCATCACACAGGCTACCCCAGCTGACACCAATCCACACCTGAAATGCATGCTTCACTGCAGATCAGCAGTGAAACATGCAGCAGACATTGCTGACCTTATCCTTGCACAGAAACTTGACCTCCTGATCCTTACCGAAACATGGCTAAATCACTCCTCTGGACCAATCGTAGACACCCTGGTCCCACCTAACCACAACATCATTAGTTTGGACAGCACTAATAGACCAAGGGGTATGCCTGTATACACCATAACGGTCTCTTACTGAAACAGGCTCAAACCGTGGTTCTATCCTCTTGCGGATACTTATGCTTGGATATTATAAGTAACAACAGGCCTTTATGCAAACTGCATGCTATTTACCATCCACCAGATAACAACCCCTTATTTATTGAACAAATTATTGAAATCATCTCATTCAATGTGGGATAGCATTGTTCCTAGATCTTCCTTGGAGACTTCAACCTCCACTGGAATGACCCAATAGTGAATAGCCTCAAATCCTTCCCAGTAGACCTCAACCTAATCCAAATCTGCGACAGTCCCACCCACATCATGAGTGAGAGCTTGGACCTAATCATTGCTAGGGCCAATTCCATCCAACTTGAATTGATCTTCCCGTGTGACTGGACTGACCACCACTGCATCACTTTCCACATCTCAGATTGTTGGATTACAAAATTGACTCAATGAAACCCAGACACTGGAAAAGGAACACGTGAAACAGAAACCTGAATGAAATGTTATCCCTCAGCAATAATACCTTGACTCCTCTTGTGGAAATGTCTTATGTCCATGACCTCACAGTCCATTATAACAATTCCATGTTAAACATTCTTGACATGATTGCCCCACTGCAACTAAAAATAATTTCCACCAAAGACTTCAAGCCATGGTTTAATGGAAGGCTAAACGCTGATAGATGCAATCTGAGACTAGCTGAACGCTCGTGGAGATTCTCACCGTCCCTTGAACACCATAAACACCTGAGATCAATGAGGAGCATTTACAACAAACAGATCAGAAGTGTGAAAGCAACTTCTTTAGAAATCAACTAGATAAAGTCAGAAATCGCCCCCAAAAAATGTTCCAGTTGGTTAAAATACAATGTAATAGTCAACCCAACCCTTCCACAATAGTCTAGTCTGCTGCCAAATTGCGAGGAATTTGCCTCCTTGTTCCTAGAAAAGACAAAGAAGATTGAAAGTGATTTGCAGTCAACAACGGGCCACTTTCCAGTCATTCCTCATGTCCGTCCCCCCCACCCCCTGACCCTGGAGCCGCTTCATCCCCCTTGGGTCTGTCCCCAAAAATAACGCTTCTTGGAACAAACTCAAAACTTTTGATGAAGTCTCCATCCGCAATATTCTTACAGCACTGAAACCCTCAATCCACTTCAGTGACCCTCTATCTGTGAATTTCTTCAATGAGATGAAGAATTCTATACTTGTGCTTTGGATTAAGATAGTCAATGGCTCCCTCCTTTAAGGCATGATCCCAGATTGCCTAAAGTCGGGGCTTGTAACTCTTATTTTGAAAAAACACATGGCGGACCATGAGGCCCTCAACAACTTCCTCACAGTCACCAACATTCCAACTATGGCGAAGCTCCTCGAGAAATGTGTCCATATCCAACTTTGTAACCACATAGATGTATTTGATCTCCTTGACTGATTCCAATCTGACTTCCACCAGGGTCACAGCACTGAAATAGCCCTTATACACATAGTTGATGACTCGTTAACAATGCTAGATCAGAACGATTCTTGTCTTCTAATCCTCTTTGACCTTTCGTCTGCTTTTGATGCCGTCAAATATGACCGCCTCCTAGTCCTAGAATGCGGGATGGGTCTACCTGGGTCTGTTTTAAACTGGTTTACATAGTTTCTGTGCAATAGAATGCAAAAAACCAAGGTCAATCAGTTCCTGCCCAATTCCACACCGGTTACACTAGGGGTACCAGAGGGATCCACGCTTTCACCCACTCTCTTCAACCTGTTCATGGAGCCTTTAACTGAAATTTTGAAATCATCTAACATTCACTATCATATGTATGCTGATGATGCCTAACTGTACCTGAAAATCTCTTCCCCTGAGGATATCGGGTCCCTCAACACAACTCTTCTCGAAACTCAAAACTGGCTGGCGTCCAACCCCCTCAGACTAAACACTCTCATAACAGAATTCCTCCTAATTGCCCCACCCAAGCAGTCTCCCGTTATTAAAGAATATTTGAAACAACTAACTGCTTTTAACTGCGTACCACACATTCTAGAGGCCGCAAGATCACTGGAAAAAACACTAGATAAGAGCCTGAACATGCAGGAGCACATCAGCACTGCCACCAGAGGAACAATCTTCCAGATTAGCATCTTTAGAAAAATGAAACCCTTCCTCCCCCGATGACTTAAAGTTTACTATTCAAGCCCTAGTAATCTCCAGGTTGGATTATGGAAATGCAACCCTGTGTGGTTTACAAAGATACAAGTTGGCTCCCCTAAGGGCCTCTCTTAACTCCCTCTGCAAGGCTCATCACAGGATACAAAAGAAACAACCACATCTCACTGGACTTGAAGTCTTTAAATTGGCTCCCATATGAGGCTAGGATTCAGCTAAAAATTGCCTGCATAACCCACAAAGCCCTACACTTCAACACCCCACTGTACCTTGCACGAAAATTGGAGTTATCTGGCGGCTGCAGGTGCTCTAGAAGCAACAGCACTATATTGCTTAAACCACAGAAATTCCATCAAAAGAAAACCTACAACCGTGCCTTCTCAGGCATTGCCCCAAGAATTTGGAACTTCCTGCCCCCTGAAAGCAGACTGAATCCCTCAACTAGCGCGTTCAAAAAAGAAGTGAAAGCCTTACTGATGAATACTTTTCTGAACTAGAATTCCTGAACTCTACCCTCTGGACCAAATTATGGAGCATTCTCTTCACACATGTTTACTACTTCCTACCTATGCTCCTGTGTGTTTGCATATCTGCCTTGTCCTTCAGGGGGGCTCTCTACCCTCTCCTTGACTTAGCGACATCCACTTTCGTTCTTGAATTTGTTGTTTATTTTTGGTCCACTTGTTTTTTCCCCTGACTATATGTAAAGTGCTCTGATACCCTCTTGGGTCATGTTCGCGATATATAAAACTTTATAAATAAAGTTGGTAGGGTGCACCGCAACATAGTGTGGCTTATCACTAACTAAATGGCGCTACAATTTTTCCAGTTTTGTATATAATATAGCCTCCCATAACTGGTAAAGACAAAATGCGATTGGGGAAAACAGGAAACCTAATGTGGAAAAGCCTAAACTACTTCGGATTTTTTTCTATCTGCCAGTTGTTGCTTGAAAATAAGAATAGCACGTTGTGTCTAGTGGAGAATTTGAGCTGGTGGTTGCAGGTGGTGGCCATAGGTGCTCAGGCCTAGGGCTTAGATTTCATCATCAGACTTTGACCCAGAAAAAAGAGAAAGAAATGCAGAAAAGGGAGAAGGAAGACGGAAGGGAAGGATAGGAAAACAGTGACAAAGATAGAAAGCAGGGATGAAAAAGAACCTACAAAAAATAAAGAGGCAGGAATGAGTAACTCCAAAAAAAGAGCCATGCGGTGGATTAAAGATTAGGCAGTCTTGCTATTGCTTTATTTAGTCATGTAACTGCACCAACAACGGGCTCATAATGAAAACCTAGGGTTCCTGCACTTATGTGTATTTTTTTTAACTAGATTAAACACTGATTGGGACTATATACTGAGTTCCTTGCAAGTTATGTAACTGGTAGAAGATACTGCTGAAGGAGTTAAACGACTTTGAAAAGGTATTAGTGATGAGAATGCAGACCAATAAAAAGAAAGCTTTACATGCCTCAGCGGCCCATGTGACTCAGTCGGGCCCCACCCTCGGGGTGCCACCCACCCAGCCCAAGGCCTAGGAATATCTGAAGCATGGAGTGGCAGGGGCCCCTCACAGAGTTCTACAGGTGGGGAAGGGGCATCCTTTTGCATTATGCCACTCTGCACAAAGCATTGCAACCCTGCTCGGAAAGAGCAGGGTTGGGCTCCAGCCCTTTTGTTTTTTTCTTCTGCGTCCCACAGTAGCCCTGCTGTGTGTGTGTGTGTGTGGTTGTTGACAGAGCATGCTCTGCAGTGCCTGGAAAAATTCGAATAGAATTTTTCCACTCTCCAATATTTATTTTAGTGTTTCTTCTTGTTGGTATCCCCCGGATTGGGCTACATTGAGTGTGTGTCCTTGGCCTCCGACCTTCTTCCACCTGATTTGTATTTGAATATTACATCTCCTCATAATGTATATCGTAGACTGTCTGACCAAAGCGTCCAAGCCTGACAACCGAACCTGTAATCAGATTAACCTGAATCCCTAAGGGTGTGCCCAAAGCCGGCCTTCCTTTGTTTTCCATTCGCCTGTCCGCACCATTCTTCTTACTGAAAGTGCTTGCAGTTCTATTGAATCCTGACTTGTCCTTTATACCATAGATAAACACAATGGGTTAGTATTTTTAGAATCGTGTCTCTGCACTTAGAAAACAATCTTCCTTTTATTCCTAAGGGTATATTTGCTGTCATAGAGATTCTGTGTATTGAATACAGCAGTGCGTGTTACCTGGCTCTCTCCCACAGTGATTTACAAGTACAAATGCTTTCAATTCAGCCCAGCAAGCTGCCAAATCCGTTTTAAATCTCTATATTTAGTACATTAATTTCTGGTCAAGTATTACTAGGAGAATGAGCGAAAATCCTCGATTTGTCAATTAAATACGGTGTTTCCATGAGAAATAGGTGTTATATTTTTTCTAGTTGTGGTTTAAAGAGCTCTACGGCCCTTTAAGCCAGACTTGTGCCTTGAAAAAAAAAACTTCCCAAAAATCTGAAATGGAGGAAAAGTAACAATAATCATTAATCTGAAATAGAGGAAAAGAAAGAAGAGTTTAGCACCGCCACAGAGTTGCATTCTTAGAATGCATTGTTCTCCATCATTGGCTCTTCTTTTTTGTGTTCAATAAGTTTTTATTGGTTGTTCGAAACAAAACAATGTATAATACATAAAGTACAAAAGATACTATAAGCAAAAGAAAATACAGCACAGACAAAATAGGTGAATAGACTATCAGCACTGCGTCAGCAAATAACATAAATAAAAATAACATAGATGGCACATGGGATGTATCTTTAAGGCAGAAACAGATAACATGGAAGGCTATTTCGTTCGGTACATATCTAGTGGTTACAAGAGTTTCGGCTTAATCCTAGAACAATTATATCACACCGTGCGAAATATAGACGGTGATTAGAGGTTAAAGATCCTTGATGTGTGCCCCTCTAAATGTCATGGTAAAGATGTCGGTCATGGAGGGTCCCCGTACGGTACTGTGTAAGAGCGTAGGGTAGTTTGAGAGACAGTTCACGGTGGTTTGTATGATTCAAAGAAGAGATCAAGGGATTCCCACATGCTTCTAATCGGGGACTTCCACAGAGAGTTGTCGAGCGCTATATTATCAGCACCTCGCAGGTTAGTGACCCAGTTCAGCCAGTGTTTAAAGGACGTTTTGCGAGTATCCTTCCAATTGTTGAGAATTATCTTAAATGCTGCTGTGAGAAGTAGGTCAAGGAGTGCCTTGTCTTTTTCGCACAAGGAGTCTGCTCTTGTAGGAGCAAATAGCAGAGCCGGGAGGTCCCTGCTTGTATCAAGGGGGAAAAGTTTAGATATGAATTCAAGGACTTTATCCCAATAGGGTGTCACACACACGGGCAAAGAGTTAGTAAGTGTTCTAAGTCCCCTACTGCATCATTGCAGTTTCAGCAGATATCGTCTTCACGGATTTTGTGTTTGTGTAGTCGTGCTGGTGTCCAATATGCCTTGTGTAGGAGCCAGAACTTTGTGTGGGACAGCACCGGGCTGATTTTATTTTTAAATACTGAGTTCCATGTCCAGGACCAGTCTGAGTCTGAGATCGGGGTTTTGGAGTTCGATTCCCAAAAGGATGTGACCTTCTCATTAAGTGTAGAGTGTTGGGGGCCCAGTAATTTGTAGACTCGGGAGACCTGGTGACCCAATGCGTTTATTTTTTAGAGATATTGCGGGAGGGATGGTGTTAGGGCTGAGAGGTTTGCCTTAGCTAGGGCAGCTTTTATTTTCAAGAAGCTGTAGAATTCTATTGGCTCAAGTTGATATGTGGACTGCAGGTCCTTAAAGGGTATGGGTTGTGTGCCCGCATAGAGTTGGTGGGGAAAATAGATGCCTTTATTGATCCATATAGCAATATACAAGATGCATCCTTTATATAGAATTTTGCGATTATACCAAAAAGATTCTAAATTAGATTTCTTAACGCTGATGTCTAGTAGTTTGTCTATTTTCAAGAGGGAAGATTTTGTGTTTTTGAAGATGGTTCTTGAGCATGTAATTCGGTTAAGATTCGTGGTGAGGAGGGTTGCCGGAGGGATACCATTGAGGATATATTTCTCAATATCAAGCCATACAGGGGTGTATCCTGCCGGAGATGTCAGCCAATGGGAGCCCTGTTTTGCGAGGAAAGCCGTCTTTCATTGGCTCTTCTTTACATCAGAGTACACTCCCACATTAAGTTGCGAATGCGCTGGATAAAAAAAAACGTAAAACAAGACTTCATTATCTTGGCTCTACCACAGGTGTATCTTCTAGACTCTTAGAGCTTGTTTTCACCCAAACACCCCTGCTTCTGCAGATGTGTTAAGGGGCCCTTCCATAGGCCCTTCTAATTTTGTAATTTGTAGCATAGAACATAAAATAAATCATATTTCGGCTTTCAAAATTGGGGGCCAAGTATCTTTACTATTCTGTACTGGACACATAGGATTCTTTAAAACAAAACCTCCACAGTAGGCTAGTGAGTCTATGTCTAATTTGGGCAGAGAAACATTTCAGAGAATGATCCTCATTTAGAATGCAATTGTTATAGACGGCTTCCATTGGAAGATTCTTTCATGAACAACCAGATTGAAATCCGGTTAGTCACTCCTCTGATGTAACACTCTGATGTAACATGGGGTAACAAAAGTAGTTACACCCACTGCTGTGCTGTCACCTGGGGAAGTGCTCTCTACCCCCTTCTTCCCACGTCTTTCCCTGGTCTTAAGAGACCAGAGATTGGTGGCAGGACAATGGTCTAACGCACCCCTTGTACCTGTCACGGGCCTCCACAGACCTGAGGGAGGGAGGACAACACGGGCAGCGCTGTCCACTGTTGTTCTGCTTTCTCTGCAGACCGGTGCTGAGAGTAGAAAACCACCCGTGCTGCTCAGCAGCTCTCACAGAGTCACTGTCAGCATGGAGCCCGCACCTCTGGGCAGTCACATATGGAAGGAGGTGAATAATTTCTTTTAGGTCGAGCCTGGGCAGCGCATGAGCTGCTCTGCGAGGCATGCTGTATTCAGGTATAGACTTGAAGCTCCACCCTTTTTCTGCCCATCTTTTCAATTGGCTCCTGTTACTGTCCTTTCTAAATGGTTGCTTTTGATTCATTAATAGGCTTAGTAGTCCCTCCCGCCTTGTCTGCATTTGTAACCTCCCATGAGGACTGGACTTTTTACTTGTGTTGTTACACGGTCTGTTTTATCTACAGGCTGTGAGCACTATTTTCTTTAATTGTCTTTATTCTAGCTGCTGTTGCAGGCACGACAGGCTGTCCCTAATCGCCCATGTTTTCCTGACAGCGGGGCAGGGAAGTTGTGCTTTATCTTTGAAAAATGCTCCCTCCCTGCTTCACGGCCGGTCGCAGTGCTTTATTATTTTGTAAGGCTTTTACATTAGTTGCTTTCTCAACCACGCGCCTTTCTTTACTTTTGCACAGCGTGGCACTCCTGCACGTGCTATTCTGCTTAACAAATGCTTTTTTTTTTGTAAAAGCTCCCCATACTGCGCTTTCACTTTAATGGCGGCCGCGCACCTTTCTTTAGACAAGCCGCGTCTAAAGAAAGGGGTGTGGCTGACATTAAAGTGAAAGCGTGGCATGGGGCGCTTTACAAAGGAAAAAAAAATTTGTTTGTCAACTTGACAAAACAATGCTGGGTTTTTTTTGTTGTAAAAGCGCCCCATACCGCGCTTTCACTTTAATGGCGGTTGCGCACCTTTCTTTAGACCATTCGTGCCTAAAGACAGGGGCGTGGCCGCCATTAAATTGAAAGCATGGCTTGGGGTGCTATTACAAAAAAAAAACATTTGTTTGTCAACTTAACAAACAAATGCTTTTTTTTTTAGTAAAAGCACCCCATCCCGCGTTTTCACTTTAATGATGGCCGCGCATCTTTCTTTAGACGCGGGTCATCTAAAGAAAGGGGCGTGGCCACCATTAAAGTGAAAGCGCGGCATGGGGAACTTTTACAAACAAGCATTTGTAATACAGTAGGTCTCGCATTTGCGAGAGTTTAAGCTATTGGCATTGTAAATGGCAATGCCTTTTATTTATCCGTTTTAAAAACCAACACATAAATAAAAGGCATTGTCATTTAAAATGCCAATAGCTCAAACTCTAGAAAATGTGAGACCTATTGCATTTCAAATGCTTGTTATAATTTGAGTTGGTGGGGAAGGGTTATTTGTAAAAGGTGGTGGGTGTGGTCAGCAGGAGAACAGTTTTTTTTTTTAGTCATTTGAAGAGCTGTCCATGTTGTGTAGCTCCCGCCTTACTCCTATGTGTCGTAAGCAGGGGCAGATGTTTTAGGGTGCCATATATAACATAAAATGATAGAAAGCTAAGCAGTGAATAACAAGTGTTTTTTCACTAATGGTTCCTGAGTGACATCATAGACAACTCAAGCATTGCTCTCATTGGCTTTATAACAACACTCCGTGAAGGACATTGTTACCCATCCAAGTATAATTCTATATATTGTCTACCCTGATTATGATGTCTCAAAGTGTGATATGTTCAAGACATTTTCTTCCAAACCCAAAAGAAAAAGTAGGCTTTAGGAGTGATGTTTTTAAACCATTAGCACGAGTCACACAAAGCTAGAAAGAGACGCCAAGAATCTTCCACGGTTCTTCCTGGTGAAAAATATTCAGATGTAAATTTCTTTCAGGGAACATATGGAATAACAAGAGATTGAATAAAGTAATGATTATGAAAACATATTTGTACAGTTTATTAAATCTTATCTTGTTTTACAGCGGTCATTGCTGGTGGAGTTATTGGCTTCTTGTTTGCAATTTTCCTGATCTTGCTATTGGTGTATCGCATGAGGAAGAAGGATGAAGGCAGCTATGACCTTGGGGAACGTAAACCATCCAGTGCAGCCTACCAAAAGGCACCAACTAAAGAGTTTTATGCATAGAGCGCCAACCTAGTGTCTCTATTAATGAGATCACTGAACTTTTTTTAAATAAAGCTTTTGCATACAATATTGAAGATATGTTTTCATTAAGGGACCAGTACGGCCCTTTATGATGAAATCCCATTGTATTTAAAACTTTTTCATGTATTCTTTTGAAACGGTGTAAAATTCACACTTTTAAACGTCTGCATTGTTCTGTGAATAGCAGTGGCAATTATTAAGTTAAAAGGCCATTGAGGTTCACTGGAAAACAAACTTCATGCATAAATATAAAAATTACAATAGAAATAATTTTTATCTTGCAGTTCTATGAAAGTTGTTTAATTGTGTCAGCATGTGAAATTCATTTTATTTCATTAATTTATCGTTTTCCAAACAAATAGAATGCCTTTTCTGTAGTAGTCATGTTGCAATTTGTCTTCGGTTCATTCAGATAATAATATCTTATTGTAAATGTGTTTCTTTTCAGCTATGTGAACTCTAGCCTCTTCTTTCTCTCTTTCTCTTGCCCTCTTTCCTTCAGTCCGTTTTACACATTGTTTTGTTTCTCTGTGTCGCACCAGGCACATTTGCTGCAACCGGTCTATGTGTATAACTGGATGATTGTTCCGAACAAACTGCGTAGTCGTGTTCTTACCAAGCGAATCTTATTTAAGAAAGATTTGATGTAAGCTACTGGCAAGCCGAAGCAAACCCAAAGACTCTTAACAGTATTCTGAGAAGTTACTGCAGATTTTTATGGCCACTTTTCGAGTTAATTTCTTTCCAGGTTGAAGGTACGAGTAGGGGTTTTAAAAAACCGTTTTGTTCTTAAAAATTAATTTAAGTTGTAAAAGTCCTTTGAAGCCTTTTAAGTGCCTATGATTCTATGTAACTTGTTTCAGACTTGTATTAATACGTGTATAACAGTAAAAAAAAGTTGGTATTTTATAAGCACAGACAATTCTAATGGTAACTTTTGTAGTCTTACATCGATAGACTTAAATTGTAATTTGGGAACATAAACACTACTGAATAAAACAAGTGGCCTAATATTGAATAATGTACTGGCATGCCTTATTTTGTAACCATCTATGTTTTATTGGCAGCTGTACCTTCCAAGGTGCCCAAATGCGCACAGAACACTCCTGTTGAGATGAACACCTTTATTAATGCTAGGATCTGATCCTCGAAGCTAGAGGCCAAAGGATTGCACTAGGTTGCCAGTTCATGATCCCACCTGCGACTCGGTTGCAGTGCTTCCCTGCACAAGCTGGGCACACAGTATTCGCCGGTGCAGTAAACTGCGCATGCCCAGGGAATGACTCGAGTGGCAGTGGAAAGGGATCTGCTCATTGCACAACTTGCTGGCTAGCAGCTGATCCAGCGCGGCTAATATAAATTTCTCCCTAGGACACTAATCCAGGTAAAAACACTTATTCAACCTATTATCAATTAAACCTTATGTCCGTGGGGCCCATGACACCGCATAACATACATTCATCCAATCTCTGGATTTCACGCTAAGGAGAATGTGCTGCTGGACGAACGGGATACCTTGTTAAATTTGACAGAATGATAATTCATACATTATATGCATTAACCTTTGATCCTACCGGTTCTGAACATCAAGGTACTCCGCTCTTTGTTCGATGGACCAACTAGTAGAATAAGTTGATGGTGATTAAGACCAGCTCAATCACAATTAAACCTTATAACATTATAAATCATAAATGTACTAAAGAACCACAGACTCATTTCAAGTTAGAATATATTTTATCTAAAATTTCAATCAAAATAGGTAAAATTCTTTATTAATCAAACACATTTAATATATCAATAAACATTTAAGAAAAGTTTAATGGAAAATGAAAATTTTTATGCATTACCCATGGTTATAGGACGCTGACCGGAATGGTTCACCAAAGGAAGATAAACCGCAGATCACAGAATAGAACTCCCAAACTGACTGACTGTCCCGCTAACCTCCTCGGACGCACCTCCCGGGCAGAATTGCCGCAACGATCTTGTTCCTTCCCCAGTCAAAGTTCAAAGTCCAAAAATGACAGTCTTTCGCAGTATCGAGGTGGAAAAATGAAAAATAAAGAAGCGGCATGGCAGGAAAACACCAACCACAGCAGCAACAGCATCCACTTCAGCAGCAGTAGCAGCAGCCCACCCCACATAAGAGCAGACTCTCTTATACCCTATTCTCTGGCTCACTACACATAAAAGTTACAATCCTTAGGGGCAAGAATCACGCTAATTGGTCCATTTGAGGGGTGGTGATGGTCATCTCATCGCCCTCCTTGTTCAAACTGGTTTAGGGACAATAAGACATACAATAAGTCTCATAACTCTGGGGTCAAAAGCAGTCCAACTTGTCCATTCATTTTGTAGCGATCTTTGATGGTCACATTTTGGTTCGTCCATTGTCACTCGGTTCTTTCTCATCCATTCCCATGAATACAATACATGCTGAATCTTTTTGGCACGCTCTTTATCGTAGGTCAGTTCGACCTTGACATCTCTCACTCCGGGCACAGGCCGCCCGCATTCATGTGACTTGATTTTCTTTATTGCTTCTGCGCAGAGGCCATCTTGGCCGTCTCACGTGATCTCATCCTCTCCAGCAACCATTTTCGAAACATGGCCTAACAGGCCCGAACGAACTATCATAAGAACAAACGCAACCGAAATTAAAACAAAGAAAATAAGCCTTTCTGTTTACCACCCGCCATTCTAAAGAACCCGTGTTAGGTGTTACCTAGCAGAAGCGACATTCAAAGCCATTTTACTTACCATCTGCATTCTTTGCCACAATACAGATCTACTACGCAATATAAATCATGCAATTTTACTCTAATTAGTACGCAATCATAATACTAAAGTTAATTAACTTCACATTTGTAAGTAGATTAGATTTTGCACAAACCTGCATGTTACCCATATATATAGTGTTTACTAAAAAAGGTGCATTTGTTGGTTAGTACATGCTTTTTCAAACACTCAGTATTATTAAATTATTAAGAGGTCATTAATTTCCAAGGGGTACAAATTATTTTGTTTACCCTGCTCCATCAATTCCCCCCTTTGGTGATTTTTAACATCACCACAAAAACCTATCCCTACAAAAATTTATCAGATAAATGTTTCTTGTCCACTTGCTTTTTGTTAGTTTATACAACCGTGTTCTTTTCATCTTGTCTTTTAGACCGTTTGTACATGTTCTCTTTTAACTTTTCCATTTCTATCTCTCCCATCTCCCGTTCTCTCTCTTTATTTTTCTCTTTTTACTCTATTTTGTCTTTTTCTTCTTTTAATACACACATATGCTAATCTCACCAATAGCATTACTATTATTAATACTGTGACTGGTATTAGTATTTTCCCAATAAGAGAACTACCTATTTCTGTGAACCATTTCTTCATTGAGGAAAAACTCTTACCAAGTCTCTCCCAAACACCTTCAACCTCCAGTGGAGCAATTTCTTTGTGCAAGTCAGTAATGTTCTTTATATACTTCTGTATATTCTCACTTTTGTCTGGAATGTAAGTGCAACAATGTTGTACCTTCAGCATTCCACAGACTCCACCCTCTTTTGCCAAAAGAATGTCAAGGGCAAGTCGATTTTGCATCACCATAGCTCTCATGGCAACCATTTCGGTATTTACCATCAAGAACCCTCCAGCAGTATTCGTTGATAAACGATCTACTACTGTAGACAATTTCCGAATCTTGTATGCATTCAAAGATATACCCACTGCTGGTATCAATGCTCCAAAAATATCACCTACTATTTCTGAGAAGCTTTCCCTCCTCCTACGGGTTAATGTTTTACCTATCTCGTGAATTCCTTTTGTTCCTCTTTCCACATGAAAATTTTTCGGAAAGACCAGGCCTAGATACCATGTTCTGTACCAATGGTCCGGCAACCTATAATAAGCTCTATTTCCGCAAATATAATAGATCCCTGGAAATACTGGATCTTTTCCTCCTTTAAATCCCCATCCCCCTAGAATTTTGTATGTATCTCGGCACTCACTAGAACCCACAAAATAGTTATCATACATAGTGTTACTTCTACTAATAGACAATTTTCCCTGTTGGGGCCAATCCAGAACCATAGCTGCGTTTGTTTCACCTTTGTCGTAACTTCTCTCTTCAAATGCCCAAGGTGGGGTTTTTGTCTTTTCTCCTGCTACCTTTCTTTGAAACTTAACCCTTCTGTCCTCTACCATGTCTAAGAAAATCTTTTCTTCTTTCTTTAACTCACAAGTAAGATTGTGTCTAAATGTATACTCTAATGTTAATTCTTTTGTTTCTAAGAAAAACTCTCCAAATACCTTTGCAACTTTTACCTTATTTAATTCAGGGATTACGGGAATTTTAGCAAAAACAGCATCTATTTCAGTGTAATAATATTCTAATCTACCTGTTTTATAAAATAGGCTAGCTAAAACACTACAAGTTATTCCATACGTCAAAGGAAGGTGATGGTATGTCACACCTTCTGTTACAGACGCAGGTAACTGCATACAGACATAACAATCTCTCACATCCATTGTCTCAACATATTCGTATAAAAGTTTCGTGAAGACATTCTTAGAAAAATCAGTTATTGACTTATCCCTATGAAAATCAGTACTATCTACTAATGTTGCAGTGTTCTTTATGTTAGCTTTCTTGTCATTATTAGTGTCATTCACTATTACGGATGTATTTTCTACAACTAACCTAAGTGGAATTATTATTGCTAAAATAAACCAGATAAGCATTAGCAAACCTGTACAATAAAAACACATTCTACACCATTTACGTAAAAACTCACATCTAGATCTTCTATTCTCAGTGTCTACCATGTTGTAATACTATCTAGCTATATATATATATATATATGTGTACAGAAAATGTGTTTCCACACCTCAGAATGACTTTTCAGCCACTCTACCCTTTAATCAGTCTCCTTTGGTACTCTCTTCAGTTCTTTTCAGAACTTTTTCTTGTCTTTTTCAGTTTAGGTGTCCAGTCCGCTTTTCTTTCTTTGTCTTTCAGGTTTGGTGCAATTTACTCTCTCCCATTTGTTCATAGTCTTTGTCTGGGATTTCGTGACTGCTATCCACTTCTTTAATGTCGGTCAGTGCTATGTATTGCCATTCAGGTCACTTATATTTCAAGTTGGGTCTCTTCACTCTTTTTGGTCTCTGCAACTGTCTTTCACTTGGTTTTCTTTGTCCTTTCTGACTTGTTATTTCATGTACTTGTTCCGCATTATCTTTGTTCAAATTTATTATTTTATATCAGTCTTTTAATTTCGTTGGGCCAATTGTCTCCTTTTCTTGGCCTTTTTAGTTCACTTTCTTTTTCTTCTCGTTCTGCTCTCCAAGTTCTCTTTCTTGGTACTATTCTTTGTTTTCTTTCTTCTTCACTTTCTTCAGATTCTGTCTCAGACCTCACTTCACTTCCTTTAACTTTGAATTTTATAATTTCAGTTTCTTTGTCTGAATCCGAATCTTCTTGTGATTCTTCTGTTTGAAAATTTGATTCTAACCCTCCTCGTTTGTCTTCCGCACTTTCCCCAATCTCTCTATCTGAATCTAAATTTCCCTGTGTTTTTTCTGTTTGTAGTTCTGACCCTACTACTCCTCGGTTTTCTTCCGCACTTTCCCCAATCTCTCTATCTGAATCTAAATTTCCCTCAGTTACCTCAACGATTTCTGGAGGAATTTTCCCAAAACTTGTACATGGCTGTTCACTGTCGCTGTTTCTTGATTCAGTTTCTCCGGTTTCAATATCAGCTCTTTTGTTTCCTAATTTTTCCTTTTGTCTTCCACCAGATTCAGGTTGGTCTGTTTCAGATGCCGAACTGGTATCCGATATCTCCAGATGTCGACTTACAGGTCGAGCTTTTAGATCGTGAACTCTGATCGTTTCAGTTTCTTCTTCAGTTGTCAAACTGGTACTTGTTTCTTCCAGATGTCGACTTACAGGTCGAGCTTCAATATCTGGAACTCTGATCGTCTCAGTTTCTGCTTCAGATGCTGAGCTAGTATCTGATATTTCCAGATGTCGACTTGCAGGTCGAGCTTCAGGATCTGGAACTCTGATGGTATGACTGGCATGAATCCAATTTTTCACACCTGCACACTTTACAGCAGTTGTTGTCACCAGGATCACTTGACGTGGCTTATCCCAGCGAGGAACCAAGCAGTTTCTTCTTCTGTGGACTTTAATGCGGACCCAGTCTCCTGGACTCAAATCATGAGCTGGTTTTCTTTCAAGAGTGGTCGCATCCGGTCCAACCTGATGAAACACAGAATGCACCACA
This sequence comes from Calotriton arnoldi, assembly GCA_963921515.1. Lineage (NCBI taxonomy): Eukaryota > Metazoa > Chordata > Amphibia > Caudata > Salamandridae > Calotriton > Calotriton arnoldi. The sequence goes on along the minus strand of CAWUFW010006926.1, from coordinate 570,035 downwards.
TCAGCCAATCCTTTGCAATAGTCCAATACGAGATCATCAGTTATAGTCAGCAGTTTGTTGACAGGTACATGTGCTTGTCTCATTGCTCCTCCCATGATTATTTCATGAGGACTCAGACCTGTTTTTCTGTCAGGTATGCTTCTGATGCTCATCAGCACCAATGGCCATTTGAGTCCTGTGGCTTGACACATTTTCCCTAACCTATTCTTTATTGTTCCATTTACTTGCTCTACCACTCCAGAAGCCTCTGGTCTGTAGGCACAGTGCAGTTTTTGTTGAATGTCAAGTGCTTCACATATCAGTTGGATTATTTCATTCTGGAAATGTGTTCCTCTATCTGTTTCGATCGTTACTGGAAAGCCATATCTAGGAATGAATTCTCTCAGCAGGAGCTTAGCTACAGTAACTTCATCATTCCTTCTTGTCGGATAGGCTTCCACCCAACGAGAAAACAAACAAACGACCACAAGGACATACCTCAGTCTATTGCTTGGAGGCATTTCAATAAAATCTAGTTGCATTCTAGTAAAAGGACCTCCTTCACGTCCTATTGTTCCCAAACTCACTACTGTCTTCCTTCCAGGATTTATTTGTTGGCATGTAAGACATCTTTGACAAAGGCTTTCAGCTATAGCCCTAAATTTTGGGTTGTACCAGGTCTGTCTAAAAGTCTGATCATGGCATCCCTACCAATGTGTCCCTGCCCATGGTACATCCGTGCCATATTAGAGATCATGCTATCAGGCATAACTGGTCTTTCATCTCTATAAACCCAGACTTCATCTTCCTCTCTTTGTCTGCAACCTGCTTTTATCCAACCATCTTTCTCCTCATCGTCTGCTTCTTCCTGCAATTGTTTTACCTCATCCCAGGTTTCAACTGTGTTAGTAAACAGCAAGGGACATGAAACATTCTCTTTTTCCCTTCTTCGGTTCATTGAGGTCATATTTCTGGCACAATATTGAGCTAATTCGTCAGCAAATTTGTTACCCACAGCAATATAATCGGTTCCATTTTTGTGTGCAGCGCATTTTACCACTGCAATCTGTTTAGGTAGCTGTATCGCCTCAAGCAATTTCTTCACAAACTCACCATTCCTAATAGGAGATCCTGCAGAAGTCAGGAATCCCCTCTGGGACCAGATCTGTCCGAAATCATGGACCATTCCGAAGCCATACTGGCTATCCATGATCACCGTAATCCAGAAGTTCTTTCCCAGTGTGCATGCTTGAATCAGAGCAATCAGTTCAGCAACTTGGGCTGAACGTATTCCTCTCAAACAGGATGCTTCCATTATGGTTGCCACCGTGCATACAGCATACGCAGCACTTAAAACTCTTTCACTCGTTCTCAGGCATGATCCGTCCACAAACATCACATAATCTGATTCTTTTAAAGGTTCATCTCTGATATCAGGGCGAGGCTTTGTGCAGAATTCAAGAACATCCAAACACTTATGATCAACATCATCTTTGACTTCTACATTTACTTCATCTGGCAATGAAGTTGAAGGATTCACACTCGTGCATCTTTCAATGGTTACATTGTCTGCACCCAAAATCACTTTTTCATACCTAGTCAGCCGACTATGTGTCATGAATTGGGTTTTTGTTCGGGTCAGAAGAATTTCAACGGAGTGTGGGACATATACTCTCAGAGGGTATCCCATCACAATGCCTTCACTCTGCTCCAGAATCACACAAGTAGCAGCTACTGCTTTCAGACATCCAGGCAACGCCTTTGCTACCGGGTCTAAAACAGCTGAAAAATAGGCGATTGGTCTTTTCATTTCTCCATGCCTTTGCACTAATACTGAAAGTGCACATCCGTCTCTCTCGCTACAATACAGCTCAAATTCTTTTTCATAATCGGGCATTCCCAATGCTGGTGCCTCACACAAACTTGTTTTCAGTTCCTTAAAAGCCTTCATTTCCTCCTCATCCAATTCAATCGGATCTTTGACATCCCTCTTTGTCAATCGCTGTAAAGGTTTTGCAATTAATGAAAATCCACTTATCCACTGTCGACAATAACCAACCATTCCGAGGAATATTCTCACCTCTGTCTGCGTCATAGGGGCTCTCATTCCTTGAATAATTCTTATTCTTTCTGTCGTCACCTTTCGCATCCCTTTCTCAATCTTATGACCTAGGTATTGTACCTCCTGTTGACAAAATTGCAGTTTTGATGGCGACACCTTATGTCCTCCTTCTGCCAAATGATTTAATAAAGCAATTGTGTCCGTAACACATGCTTCTCTGGTCTTTGATGCCACTAATAGGTCATCAATATACTGGACCATCACAGATTTTTCAGGCATTTTTAAATCTTCCAATGATTTCTTCAGAATCTGATTAAAGATTGAGGGACTTTCAGTATACCCTTGAGGAATTCGGCACCATGCCAAAATACGCTCTCCGAAACGGAACGCAAATAATGGCTGGCTGTCAGGGTGCAATGGAATTGAAAAGAATGCATGGCACAAATCAATAACTGTGTACCATTCTGCATCATGTGGAATCTGATACAGTATTACAGCGGGGTTTGGAACAATTGGGCAACAAGGAATAACAATCTTATTTACCTTTCTCAAGTCTTGCACTATCTTATATGTTCCATTTGGCTTTTTCAATCCCATTATAGGTGAATTACATGGGCTACTCATTAGTTCTCTAAGAATTCCTTGTTCAATCATCTTATTAACTACAGGTGTTATTCCTTCTATGATTTCTGGCGTTAATTTGTACTGCGGAGTATTTGGGTAATTTGTTCCTTCCCTTACAGTAATTTTTACGGGATCAATTCCTCTCATTAGTCCAATATCTTCACCTGTGAAATCCCATACATCAGACCTGACTACTTTCAATTCAATAGGGATTTTCTCTGCATCAAACACAGGAAACATATCATTCGCTCCTGGTTCTAGTTCTGCCCTTGTCATTTTATACAGGACATCCTCGTCTGGTGTCTGGAAAGCAATACCATCTGTGGTACAGTAGATGGTGCAATTCATTTTGCAAAGTAGATCGCGTCCTAATAAATTTTCAGGACTGCAATCACAAACCACAAAGCGATGCATCTCTTTGAATGGTCCAACTTTGACCTCTACTGGTTTTGTAAGAGGGGTTTTAATCTGCCTGTTTGAAACACCTACAACTTGGATATATTCTCCTGAGAGAGGAAGGTTTGGAATTTCCACTGATCTAACAGGAGAACGGGTAGCTCCAGTGTCCACAAGGAATGTAACTTTTACACCATTCACTTTTCCATCCACAAATGGACCTGTCTGATCTACCTCTAGAGTTGCGCCACGCACTCTTCTTCCTCTCCTAGGCACCGTCATAAGCTTTCATCCGATTCATCTCCATCCTGCCGTAACCAATACTGTGAAACTGCAGCTGCGCGCGGCAATTTTGTTACCTGCTCTCCTCCATAGAATCCTGTCTCTGTACTGTATCTCTGAGGATTTACACTCTTTGGAAGAGGTGGTTGCGGCACCTGACACTGTTGAGTAACTACCTGCGGTGGTTGCAGCTGTTGGTAACTCACCTCATTCTGCACCTGTGGATTTAATGGTTGATTTTCTGTATTAGCTTTTGGAGGAAATTTACACTCGTTTCTCCAAAGTCCTAATTTTCCGCAATTATGACACAGCCATTTCTTTTTAGCCTCTTCTATACTCATTTGACCTTTTCCCTTACCTATATTCGGTTTCGATTTAGTCTGCCCTGCATCACTAGACTGATTATTCATCTGAGCTTCTTGCTTTTCTGCAACTTTTACTTGTGCCCACATTGCCTTTTCCTTGAGTTTACGCTGTCTACACTCAATATCGTCACTACAATACTTTGCATACCATAATACTTCATCTACTGTGCTATTCTGCCAACACAACATATGCTGCTTAATCATTTCACTTATTTCAGATTTCAAGCCATATACAAATCTATACACAAAATGACTCGTGTCTTTTTCACTCAAATTCTCATAACCACTATACTGTTTAAAGACCAAAAGCAGTCTCTCATAATAGGCATGTACAGATTCCTTACTCTCCTGAGTTGTTCTATCAATTTTTACCCAGTCCTTTTCTTTTGGTGGGATTTTATTTTTCAGAAACGTGATTGCCTGTTCATATTTTCTCATTACTTCTGAACCTGGGGCTCCTGTTTTTGCATCTCTAGGATATTCTTCTTTCGGCCAGTCAATTGTAATCTTACCCTCTGTCCATAAATCTGCTGGTACAACAATTTCAAACAACCCATCCAAATCTTCCCACAACACTTTTGAAACTTTTACAAACCTTTCTACCTGTCTGTACCATTCTACGGGTTTCTCTCTCAATCTTGGAAAGTCATTTGTAAATGACAATATATCTTGTCTGGACCATGGGACATGTACATAGCTTCCTCCTGGAGTTTCCCTCATTGGACACTCCATTACTATCGGTTCTTTCTCCTTTACCGGAAAAGCCAATGAAGCTTTATCAGTCGTTCCCTCCTTCCTTCTTATCCACCTGCTTCTCCACCTATCCACATCTCCCCATTTTCTCAATAACACAATCAGTTCCTTTATCTGCGTTAATCGTCCCGAAGTGTTCAGATTTTCTATATCCTTTTCATTAAAGTCTACCCTGTACGGTTTCTGCAATCCTCTGATTTTTCCAAACTCTACTCCTAGTTCATTCGCTGTTTCTTCCAATTTTTCATGCAAGTTCCTAGCTCTCCAAGTAACGCTTTTACACATGAACATTAACTCCTCATCTTGGTAGGACTTCAACCGATCTGTACCAATAGTCCCTAGAATCAATTCCTCCATATCTATTTTTAATCTAATCGCATCCAAAGGTTGTGGTTCAGCATCTTTCTTTTGTAAGTTCTTCACCCACTCATTTAATTCTTCTGTAGTCGGACCCACAGGGGTTTTATTTATTTCTGCCCAACTTACACTTCTCTCTGGGGTCTCAGTTGCTGACTCGGTTCCCATAGGGATCCTATTTATCTGACTCTCATTAATTGTCAAATTTGTAGGTGGACTCGACCTACATGAACCAACATAATCTCTTGCCTCTCTATTTTCTGGATTTATCTCTTCTCTCACTTTTTGCATACTAAAGTTCAATGGGATTGTCAAGGAATGCTCATCTATTCTTTGATTTTCAAATACCGGAAATACTGGCCCTATCGTCACTGGCACAGTCACAGCTTCCATATTCTTTGTTAATTCTCTTATCTTTTCAGTCAACTCTCTTGTAGTTCTGGCTAATTCAGTTGTATTACCATTATCATGCTTCACATTCTGTGGTGTTTCTAATTTATCATATGACCTATTTATTTCAGAGTTTCGTTCAGGGCTTTGATTTCTTACAGTTTCCATTGGCGGTGCATTTGGAGTCACCACCGCAGAATTCTGTTGATATGGAGGGGGTCTTTTATTTAAAATGTCCTCCAGCAACTCATCCTCTGTGTCGCTAACTCCATACCCATACCTTTCTGTTACCGCACGCTTCTTTTTCTCCGTACACTTTCTCCCTGTAATCTCTTCAACTGTTCTGACAGGAAACAAACCATCCGTCATGTTAGCATACCGCAATCGTCTCATCCTGTCTTCATGATTCAATCCCCATACTCTTCCATGGACTAAACTATAATTCTTTGCACCTCTGTGTCTTTCCCTTTCATACATCTCATCTTCCCATTCACCTAAAGCTTCGAACTGTGTTGGTCTAGATCTCGGTTCAAGTTTCATCATCTTTTCTCTCAAATTTCGAAGTACTGCTGTGCTAAACGAACCATTTTCTGGAAATGCCAAAACTCCATCGCTTTGAGTATATTTCACCCAGTTTTCCAACCAAATACATGTATGATAGCCATATTTCAACATCATATGAGATGCTGGCGTTTTCGGCGGAGGAAGTACTTCTCCTTCCCTAGTTACTACCTTTTTGTCTTGAAAAAGTTTTTAATCTTCGCAAACCATGACGGTTTCTCTCTACCATACTCCTAATAAGCCATAATTCACTGTTCTTTTTCTCAAACAAATACACGAAAATCTTTACCACTCTGTTCTTTCTACTGTTTGGCTATTCGGACCTATCCCAGCGCGTCTCACACCAACTCACCAATCCAAAAGCTCTACGTCACTCTCACACTAACCAATACCAGCGCGTCTTTACACTAGCGCACCAATCCAAAAGCTCTTTGCTCTTCTACAACTGGCCAATACCAGCGCGGTCTTTGTTGACGTTAGTTCTACTCCTGTCCGTACTGACCCCTCCTTTACAAAAATTATCGGCAGTTTTCTTTACCTTCTCTTCTCGACAAAATGTATTAGTTACAACGTAAAACACATTACCATTGTCTGTTTCGCTAAACAAAAGAGATAGTTTGTTCTAACTTACAACAATTTACAACAATACTGTTTCGTTCGATAAGTGTAGCACTTCTCTCTACCTTACCCTTCTCTCAAGCAAGGGGTAAACCTGTTTCTCTGGGGATAAAATACGTGGAGACTACACCGCTCCTGAGAATTAAGGCCAGAGTTTCACAAGAAAACCTGTTGCTATTTCACTCAAACGTATTTTCATACATGAAATGTCCCTAACATAACACAATCCTGTGTTATCACCAATTTGAAAATCAGACAATGCACTATTCCGTGTGACTTCTCTTGCCACACGTGTCCACTTCCTACTTTCCGCAAGCTTCAAAATTTCGACTTACACATAACATAATACAAACTCGACATAAAGTGTTAGACATGAAAAATCAATAAATCAGTAATCAATAATCACCAAACTAATCTATAGTAACCATCCTCTGCTACCAAGAAATCTGATCCAGCGCGGCTAATATAAATTTCTCCCTAGGACACTAATCCAGGTAAAAACACTTATGCAACCTATTATCAATTAAACCTTATGTCGGTGGGGCCCATGACACCGCATAACATACATTCATCCAATCTCTGGATTTCACGCTAAGGAGAATGTGCTGCTGGACGAACGGGATACCTTGTTAAATTTGACAGAATGATAATTCATACATTATATGCATTAACCTTAGATCCTACCGGTTCTGAACATCAAGGTACTCCGCTCTTTGGTCGATGGACCAACTAGTAGAATAAGTTGATGGTGATTAAGACCAGCTCAATCACAATTAAACCTTATAACATTATAAATCATAGATGTACTAAAGAACCACAGACTCATTTCAAGTTAGAATATATTTTATCTAAAATTTCAGTCAAAATAGGTAAAATTCTTTATTAATCAAACACATTTAATATATCAATAAATATTTAAGAAAAGTTTAATGGAAAATGAAAATTTTTATGCATTATCCATGGTTATAGGACGCTGACGGGAATGGTTCACCAAAGGAAGATAAACCGCAGATCACAGAATAGAACTCCCAAACTGACTGACTGTCCCGCTAACCTCCTCGGACGCACCTCCCGGGCAGAATTCCCGCAACGATCTCGTTCCTTCCCCAGTCAAAGTCCAAAAATGACAGTCTTTCGCAGAATCGAGGTGGAAAAATGAAAAATAAAGAAGCGGCATGGCAGGAAAACACCAACCACAGCAGCAATAGCATCAGCAGCAGTAGCAGCAGCCCACCCCACATAAGAGCAGACTCTCTTATACCCTATTCTCTGGCTTACTACACATAAAAGTTGCAATCCTTAGGGGCAAGAATGACGCTAATTGGTCCATTTGAGGGGTGGTGATGGTCACCTCATCGCCCTCCTTGTTCAAACTGGTTTAGGGACAATAAGACATACAATAAGTCTCATGACTCTGGGGTCAAAAGCAGTCCAACTTGTCCATTCATTTTGTAGCGATCTTTGATGGTCACATTTTGGTTCGTCCATTGTCACTCGGTTCTTTCTCATCCATTCCCATGAATACATGCTGAATCTTTTTGGCACGCTCTTTATTGTAGGTCAGTTCGACCTTGACATCTCTCACTCCGCGCACAGGCCGCATTTATGTGACTTGATTTTCTTTATTGCTTCTGCGCAGAGGCCATCTTGGCTGTCTCACATGATCTCATCCTCTCCAGCAACCATTTTCGAAACATGGCCTAACAGGCCCGAACGAACTATCATAAGAACAAACACAACCGAAATTAAAACAAAGAAAATAAGCCTTTCTGTTTACCACCTGCCATTCTAAAGAACCCGTGTTAGGTGTTACCTAGCAGAAGCGACATTTAAAGCCATTTTACTTACCATCTGCATTCTTTGCCACAATACAAATCTACTACACAATATAAATCATGCAATTTTACTCTAATTAGTACGCAATCATAATACTAAAGTTAATTAACTTCACATTTGTAAGTAGATTAGATTTTGCACAAACCTGCATGTTACCCATATATATAGTGTTTACTAAAAAAGGTGCATTTGTTGGTTAGTACATGCTTTTTCAAACAGTATTATTAAATTATTAAGAGGTCATTCATTTCCAAGGGGTACAAATTATTTTGTTTACCCTGCTCCATCACAGCACATAAAATTCTGGAGGTTCCTATCGGTTTTCTAAGTTTGTTTAAGAATTTACAAATGTGTTGTGCGGAAGGCAGGGTTAAGATGCATTCGCTTCCACTTCCCAGTCCTAACGTTGCACCTTCCTAGCTGAAAACAGCTCTGTGCAATGGACAACTCTTTTTTGATGTTGCAGTAAAGCTGATACAACCTTAACGTTTGCCAACCCAGGTAATCCTATTGGACGAGTTCAGAAATACAAGAAAAACAGGACTGCTTCATTTGAATCGAAACTCCATACATATTGATGAAAATTGAAACTAACCAGAACTATGAAGTCTTCCCAAGACCACCCCACCTGCTGCCACACTGTGCATTGTGTTTAGTCTCTCAACTCGACCCTTGATCTTATACAACGATTACTGTGTTTTCTATTCCAAGCTATTTTGTATTACGACAGTGAGTCAATCGGCGCTTTGCAACAATTCTGGCATAGTCCACGTACTATTGGAACTTGCTTTCCGATACATGGAATAAAGTGTAATAATACTTCCTGTCTAAGGATAGGTGTATGATGAAAGGCACATAGCTTCTCAACATAAATCACTCCAATCCCAGGAGCCTACACAACATTATCTCCACAGCACAAGTTGTTTATCAACAGATGCGGTCTAAAGTGACAATTGAGTATCACAATCGTGCTTTGCGCACCATTGAATGTATTGACCTCTCCACATGTTCATATTTAGCTTCCTCCCATTTCTTCACTATTGTCCAGAGAACCGTAGTTTTATGTTTTCATTTTTAGGGCAGCTATGCTGCAGACTTTAAGACTGACAATTGGATATTTGGAACTGGCAGTGTGCCTCAGCTTGGCTAACCTTGTGAGTAATACATGTAAACAATGCAAAGGTTACCCGGACCTCGTTTTAGGCAGTGACACAATGACATCGTGAGCAAGTTTGTTTTCTTTTAAGATGGTATACTCCCACCTGACCACAGTTCTGTAGACCTAGTTAGGTTGAAATTAAAGAAAGTTACTATTTATTCAGTTACCAAAAGCAATTGCAGCTTACATCACAGCACATAGTATGGGCAATGTGGACATACACAATAAATAAATAGGCCTAATGTAAGCTTCTTTCTTCTTGAACAAAAGAACTTAGAATCTCCAGCACTGGATCTTTTGTAGATTCATATGCTTGAATCATTCCCCATTGTCGAGCTGAGAGTCCCAAGGTAACTTTAAAATATCAGTATACAGCTTCAAAATGTCTGAAAGATTTACACAGTGCCTCTTTAGTAGTCCAATCGTGTTATTTGAAGAGATCCGAACATCAGACAGTGAGGTGAGAGTACACTGAATTCCAGTACCCAAGAGGCCAACATAGGTCCGCTTTTAACACATGTCATTTATGAGGAAGCTCCTGTACAAAGCTGTCAGATAAGTTTTCATGGACTTCATTAGTCAGAAAGTCAGGTCTTCTTTGGGTAACTTTTCCAAGCCCAGTTACACCTTGCTGCCCTGTGGAAGGATGTTTCTGGGATTTTTTGCCCACAGAACAACAAATTGAAATAGCAATGGTCCGAATGTGAAAGGCAGCTAGCTCCGTGTCTGAGCTCTCAAGCGGAAGTAATGAGGTACTTTAAAAAACAAAACAAAAAAAAAATGTTCCATGACAGCAAAACTTGCCAAATCTTTTATTAAAGAGCTTTCCCTAGGGAGGCGGTCCCTAAGGATGCACACGCTCTAAAATGGCACAATATGTATGTGCTTCAAAATTCCCTGATTGGAACTGCCAAATATAACATGCCTTCAGAAGTGCTTCTTCAGAGATATTGATCTCATGCTAAAGGCGCAAAAGTGAAAGCTCTCAAAAATGTTGTAAATAGGACATTTGCCTTGATGGAGGCTTCTTGGGAGCAATTGGCACTCTCGACTCTTGCTGATTTCAAAACAGGATTGGGTTAGTAAAAATCCCATTTGCCACCACAAATCAAACTTCTCAGTGTGTGCTGTGCTTTTCCTGTAAATATCACCCTAGTTTACAAAATCCTCATAAACTACATATTTGGGGACAGTGTCCTCATCAACATCATCCTATTCAGTGACAACCTCATTTACATGCTCGTAGGTGACATGAAGATGTCTCTTATGAGCATGTATATGAGGTTGTCACTGAAGTAGATAGAGCACATCCTCAGACTATATTCTTGTATATATCCTCATGGGTGAGGTACTTGTCAACAACAAGCTTATTGACAACATCCTTCCAGTTGATCCCCTTCTCTTCAGTGACAAGCGTGTAGACAACCGCGTCATAGATGACAGACCCGTAAATGCCATTCTTGTATGCAGTGTAAAGATGACTCCCTGGTTAACAATATCCTCAATGATGGTATACTTCAGTGTGTTATTGTCAATGCACCTTGCAAAGTAAGACATAGTTCTTAAAATTGTGAAGTGATGTAGACCCATACAAGTGTTGCATATGAACGTCTTTTATTGAATATCCAGCAGCACTGTGAAATCCCTTGTGCCTGCTCAGGACAACAGACTCACCTCCTTTTTGACACTATCAGCCTTTATAAGGGCAATAACAATTGTGAAAAACGAAACTGATAACTCTGATGTAACATAATCATGACATTTCATGTCACATGATTCACTTCTTCAGAACTGCACCACAACCTATTCTCTACTCCAATCTCTGCTCCTTCCTTCTCACTCTGAATCCCCCTCCAAAATGTAAGCATCATCGTGAAACGACCATATTCTACTTCATCCTCCACCATTCTACTTCCCTGTAATTTATTTTCCCTTTCCTACAATAGAAGCCACTGTCCTTCTGTTCCACTTCTGCCCACTCTTCACCATGTGCCACTCTTCACCATAGCAAAACTGCACAACCCAGAAGCCAGGGTGCTCTCACTTTTCCAATCAACCGTTACACACCTTTTGCAACACACTATCCTACGAATAACATTTTGCCATTCTTCACAAGCTACAATCCCCCATTTCTGCTTTGTGTGCATCCTCCATGCTTGCTACTGTGCATTCCATTAGATCACCTTTTATCGCAAGTATATACATGTATTCCTTAAACATTTTTCCAACCCAATGCATATTCAACATCACATTTCAATTCTTGTAACCTGAAAGCAGAGCTTCCAGCCTTACTGAGTCACAGTCTGCTCCTCCTGGCTACAGTGCATTCAAAGGTGGCTGTGTTCTGTTTGTAGCTTGAAATTCGCTCCTCACAGGCAACCCAAGCTACTTCCAAAGCTGCCTCTACACTGTCTCTGAATAACTGTGTTCCACAGCACTCTGTAATCTGGTGGTGAAAGCCACTGGTCATTGTACCCAGTCACCCCTCATTTGAGAAAGTACTGCTCCATCTCGTGGGTACTGACATCGACAGTCAAAACAGTGGCTTACTTCACATCAAAAGGCGATTGTATTTTTGCCTCTGAAATGTCCGTTTTGATCTGTGTGAAAACCTCTTTTTGCCGCATTTAAATTCCTGTCGTTTTCTCGAACTCCATGTTCTCTGTTTTCTCTGCAAAGTTTTCCTCAAAGTTTTCCACAAACTTCAAATAGTATTTGAAAAGCCCCATGAAATATAGTAACTGGTCTTTCCTTGGGGAGTTGGGGCCAACCTGATAGGCCTCACCAAGCCCTCTTTGGGCTTCACATGGTGTACCACAGGCACTCTTTCCCTTCCAGTAGGAACTAGCATTTGTCTTTTCACAAAGTCCATCCAGCGTCTCCAAGAAGTTTTAATACGAGGCATGGATATCATCACCTTCCCTTGCCCCATATATCGAAATAGAATTGTGGGAGAAATGGACTTTCAAATGTTTAAACTGTTTTTATATCATCCGCTGCAAAAAGCTGCCTGTGGATGCCAACCCAAGAGGGAGCCTAGTGAACTAAAAAACTCCCTCCATATTTGTAAATATTGTTAATGGCTTGGACACGGGGTAAAATGGAATGTGGTGGTAGGGTATTGTATTGTATACAATGGTGGTAGGGTGAGTTCGAATGGAGTCTTGTGTAAAACCTACTGTCCAACATCAAAATTATTTCATTTATATTTGGCAGAGGACAACGGACTGTAACTATGTTGTAATTCTGATGCCCAAGGTCTACACTGAATCTCAGTCATCTGACTTCTTTCTGATGATTAGTGGGGAAAGGCAGTCGGAGGCATCCACTTCAGTAATCCTTTCTCCATTTCCCCAAACATCTCCTTCACTTCTTTCCAACAACTATTGGGACCCTCAGCATACCATGCCTTAAAGGAATGGGCCACTACTTTAACTTGATTTTATTAGCATAGCCTTTTATTGTGCCCATTTTGTCTTGAAAACATCCTTATTGTGCATTCAATACAATATTGAAACCATTACCCTCTTCTACTATCAACATCTGTTTGGCAACCTGGGGTCCAAAATGATATGGAGAACTATGTTGCTGTATCCATCCTACAGTCGCAGACCCACTCTGAACTGTGTATAGTTGTCTTTCCGTCTCATGACTCTTAAATTGGAAACGGGCTCACTTGTAACCTAGAATGAGGGAAGAGCTGAGGAAGGATAAGGCACTCAATGGTAGTGATAGGGGCCGAGGGTTTGGCGGTAGAAGATTATGGCATGGTGAAAATACCACAACAAAATCTCAGTGTTTTATTGGTATGAGCTCTATTGAAATGGCATAAAACTAAATTAGACTTCCATCATGTAGATATCACCTGTATTCTGGAATTTCTTTTTTTGCATATACAAAGATAACAATTTACGTGCGCCTCTGTTACAGTCAGATGTGGAGGATTAGATTAAACAGCCTAAACCCTAATTATCCCATTAATCTGGAGACCGCAATAAACAAACAAAAATTAAGAAACAAACACCACCTACTAGTAGACAAAGAAGCAGACAATTGTCCTTCATGGTCTACTATTATCCCAATATTATTTTAGGACTATACTACCTGCTAAGGGAGAAGAACCAAAGCAGCCGCGATGAGGAGCTCTGGCCGGGGTGCAAATGTATCATTGAGGATTGTCTTCGACATACACGTTGCAAAGGAGTTCCTTTTTTTTCAAATCAGTTCAGCCAGTCCCTGACAGTTGCGGTCAATTTTTCCATGGCATAAATATGCCTGATCTTTGTCCAGCACAATCCCATGCTAGGGAGGTCGGATGCTTTCCATTTGTGAGCAATTTATAATTTTGTCACCAGCAAAACGTACAAAACTAACGGAGTGTCAGCGAGGATGGGGCGTATGAACCATCCTCATCAACATTCCTCAGTAGGACTAAGCAAGGGTGTTGTGGTATTTGAATATTAGTGCTGTCTTTAATGAGGGATAGGATTGGCTCCCCAAATCTGATACACTTGCATGTCCATTACTTATGTAAATAGGACTCTACCTAGTCACACCTCTTCCAACATCCGTCAGAGCCCCAAACATCACCTTCAATCTCATGCCAATTTAGCATTACTTGGTGTGCATTTCCCTTATGTCTCATGCAGCTAGAGGAATTGGTTGCACTTTGCCAGATTATCACCCAGGAACTCTACTGGATGTCCACCTGGAGTTCCTCTTGCCATTTCTTAATATATGTAAGTGTCTGATATGGCTGCCCTATAACAAGTTTTCCATGCAGGAAGGCTACTGCTCTTGTTTGAATTCCATCTAGCACCAGATCTTCTAACTGCGTGGTTTCCCTGTTTGCTCCCTGTTGCACCTTAGCTTGCTTAGCCTAGTTCAGTAGCTGTGTTAATCTGTATCTATATATATATATATATATATATATATATATATATATATATGTCATTTGGACATTGGTCCCCTGTTTTAAAAGAGCCGTTGGCAAATAGGTCACCCAATTTGGGTTGATCACAACTGATCCATTTTAAGTTCCCACTGTCTGTCATACCCAGTAGGAAGCCAGGGTTATGTATAGTTAGAGTATATGGAAGAGGGATAGCTAGTTATCCAATTAGTTCACACTGACCGTTATAGTACATCAATGTGATAATAGTGGACTGCAGGAGGGGAAGATCTTGGTGTTTGTGGAGACTGATATAGTAAGTTGTTGGTGAGGTATTTTACACACTTTTTATTCTAGCTCATACCATGGCATAGGTGGGGTCTTTGAGGGCCAGGCAGGGAATAATTGTGATGTATCTGCTCATTTTAGGGGGCCCAAAACCCCCATTGTAAGTTGTCTTAAGAAGTATTGCTTTGGCCACTTGTGGCATTTGTCTTTCCAAAACAATGCCCAAAGTTTCCTTCGAACAGTTTCCAGAGTTGTTGCTGGGAACACAAGTGGATTGTCCCAGGCACAAAGTTCCTTTTACTGCAGTTAATTCTACTGCTCCAGGAAATCTCTTTCCTCATCTATAGAGATTTTTGAACAAGACCACTACCAGCAGCAGGAGACAACTTTCATAGACTTAGGGAAGAGACCGGCGGGGGAGGAAGAATAATTTCGAGATATGCAGTATAAGACTAGGCTTCACCAAATCCATGGCTTTGCGTTACTTTTTTTTTTTGGGAATTTTTTTTTTAATACATTGTACCCTTTTGTATCCAAGGTTGTACTTGCAAACCAAGAAAAATAAAATTTCACCAATTACATGATTATTACTGCGAAACCAATACCATGCCATTAAAAAAAAAAGTTAAAAAAACCGATATACTTCTTTACACAAATATAAAAGGGCAGGCGGACATAGAAAAATTGCATAAGAGGATAAAATTTGTCCTTCACATTGTGAAAATAGAATATCTATAGCGATGCAATAAAAAATTAATTCAACATTTCATACGGAGTTGAGGCCCCTACAACCCACTGGGTCCGACTAAGTCCGGCTATTTAACCAATCTCAAATTTCATTCATACAGCCCAATCTGATATAGGCGCCCAGATTTTAGCACCCTTTATTCTTTTCCTTCTACCTTTGGTCTTATAGATAGAAGATTCAAAGTTATACATAGTGAGCAATCTCGTGCGAAAATTAATAAAGGTAGGTGGATCAGGACTAATCCATTCATTAGTAATGCATGCCCTTACTACTGCCATGATAATAAATAAGAGTGTATTTATATCTTCAGATCTTGTATTAGCCTCACTATCCGAACATACACCAATGATAATCAATTCCGCACTAGTTTTGATAGCCCAAATATTGTATTCAAAAACTTCTCAACACTTTGATAAAAATTCCCCCAATTTTGGGCAAGCAAAAAACATATGATTTGAGTCAGCCGACACAAATCCACAGCGGTTACATTTGGTCCCTACGCTTGCACCCCACCGAGCCAACTTACTGGGTGTATGATAAAGATCGTATAGGGCCATGTAATGTTGGCTCCGTAGTCTTCCTGTCATTAAAACTTGATTGGCCAGTTTGATAGACT
This sequence comes from Calotriton arnoldi, assembly GCA_963921515.1. Classification (NCBI taxonomy): domain Eukaryota; kingdom Metazoa; phylum Chordata; class Amphibia; order Caudata; family Salamandridae; genus Calotriton; species Calotriton arnoldi. The sequence goes on along the minus strand of CAWUFW010006926.1, from coordinate 554,110 downwards.
TTGATATATTTAAATCTTCTAGACCAAATATTTGTTCCCATTTTATTTTACGTGCATCTAAGTCATCCGGGAATGTTTCCAAAAGTAGCTGATAAAACTGGCCAATTGATGTTTTTTTCTTCATTTTTTCGATAAGGGGGATCAGCCCGAATTGATGCGGCGATCCTGAGCCCCGCCTAGTCAGAAAGCTACGTATCTGAAGATACTTAAAAAAATCTTGCTTGCCTATACCATATATCTCCTGTAGATCTGAGAAAGTTAAAAGTTGGTCTTTACTAAACAGATCACCTAAATTATGTATACCCTTTTGGCCCCACCTAATTGTTACCTGATCTTGAAAGATTAGGGGTAATGTCCCGGGAGCCAACAACGGGGTGTAAGCATTAAGGTTCGCAATCTGAAGACTCCGTTTAATTTGTTTCCAGCCTTTGTTGGCTGCCTTAAGTATCTTAAATTTAGTTTTTTTGAAATAACTGGGTTCGATGACTCTAACTAAGAAACCATTCATTTCCTCGCCCAGACCAAACTCGTAAATAGAAGGCCTATGAAACAATGAAATCTAAGCTTTGGCCCCTATCACCAATGGTCGTATATATTGCAGCATTGCTGCCCAATAATACATAATAATATGAGGGATACCCCACCCACCTACTTGTCTTGGTAATATCATTTTCCTATATGCCCTTCGCTGTTTCCGATATCCCCATAAAAACCGAGAGCATATTCTCTCTATTTTAACAAAACATGATGCAGAAAACTCTAATGGAATAGTTCTAAAGATATATAGAAATTTTGGAAGTATCAACATCTTCAACACGCTGTTTCTGCCATGTAATGATAAATGAAGATGATCTAACCTTTCTAGGGTTAAATTCGTTTTTTCAATTATTGGAAGAATGTTAAGTTCAGGGATCTTATCCACCGCCGATGTAATTTTGACTCCCAGATATGTTGCTTCCGAGACAATAGATATATTTGTCGGGGGATTATTGCCAGAATATACTACCTGAGTTTTCTGTTCATTCAATTTATACCCTGAAAAAACCCCGAACTGATGCGCTAAAGATGTAATTGCGGGCATGGCAGTTACAATATCCCTGGAGACTACAACAATATCATCTGCGTAAGCAAATGCCCTATACTCAATGTTCTGAAGCCTGACTGGTATAATATCTATATGTTGATTAAGTTTATTCAGAAATAAATCAATATATAAAGCAAATAAAAGAGGGGAACACGGACACCCTTGCCGTGTACCCTGACTAATAGTAACCACAGCGGATTCTTGCCCAGAGATCCGAATTGAGGCAATCGGGCGTATATACAAAGTCTTAATTGCATGAATAAATTGTGGGCAAAACCCTTTCGTGTGCATAACCTCCCACATATACTGCCAAGAGACCCTGTCGAACGCATTTTCAGCGTCCAACAGGATCACCCCTAGTCCGGACCCGGTTGCCTGCGCCCAGTCCAAAAGTGCGATAACGCGTCTTATGATCCGCCGTGTCCCTGCCGGGAATAAACCCGTGCTGAAACTGAGAAACCAATGGGGTAATGACGGCTCCCAATCGCTGTGCCATAATTTTTGAGAAGATTTTACTGTCGGCGTTAATCAATGATATTGGTCTATACGAAGATGGACATAACTTGGGCTTTCCCTTTTTTAAGAATACAATAATAGTAGTTTTTCGCCACGACTCAGGTGCTATACCCTGTTGAGCCGCAAGAAATAATGTCAGAAGCTCTTCCGTTAATACTGAGCGAAAAGTTTAAAAAAATTCTCTAGGAATGCCGTCCGTAGCTACAGATTTTCCAATCGCTAATGACATTACAGCCCCTTCCACTTCCTCCCAAGTAATATCTGCAGCCAGCCCTTCATTCTGATCTGCTGTAACTTTATTGATTACCATGCCTGAACTAAACTCCAACATTTTTTCCGCTGGATCACCCAGACCATCCTCAGTGTATAAACTCCCATAATATTTACAAAAAACCGTCAAAATTTCCTCTGGGGAGCCCTGTATCTGGTTAAGATGGTCCTGTATCTGCAAGATCTTATTATGCACACTCTTCTGCTGTAATCTTTTTGCTAAAATCCGACCTGAATTTTCCCCCGCTTCATAAATTTGGTCCCTAAAAATCGCCAATTTATTCGCCACCTTTACAGCAAAATGCTGATGTATTTGCATTTTAAGGATAGCAATGGCCGATAATAATTTTTCTGGATTACCCTGCTGAGAAATTTCCCTCATTAATTCTAATTCCAAAAGCCTTAATTGATGCATCTGCCCTTCGATTTCAGCCTGGATTTTATGTTGTTTATTTAAAGAATAACTAAGGGTTTCTCCCCGAACCCCCGCCTTAAAAGTATCCCAAACAACAGAATCTGAAGCGGTTCCCCGATTAAATTTGAAAAATTCCCTAATCCACCCATCCATATGTATATAGTAGTCTGGATCTAATAGGAGTTTTCGTTCAAAGGTCCATGCTTTTGGCGGGGCCCGGGAGCTGAAATCAATTTCTAATGATATTGGGTTATGGTCTGATATTATTCTTGGTAGAATCTCCATCTTAGAGCCTCTTACTTTTTCTGCAGATATAAAAAAATAATCTAGACGCACATGTTTCTTATGAGGCGCCGAATAAAAAGTTTCTCCGGGATCAAATTGTCTGAGTGAATGCCACACATCAACCAAGCCAAACTCCTTGACTAACCCTCTGATAGCTTTGAAAACTTTAATTTTCTTACCCCTATAAGACCTATTACTATTAATATCGTAACTACCCTCTAGATGAATATTGAGGTCCCCACAAATAATCAAAGGGGCTGGCCAATTTGCTAATTCAATACTAAGATAGTGAAGGACCGCCGGATCATCTACATTTAATCCATATATAGAGCATATCGTCACTTGCGAGCCATTGATAATTATCCCTACAATGACCCACCTGCCCAAAGCAACTTCCTTTAGCCGATTGCAACCCCCAGTCCTCTCTTCATCAATATCGCCACCCCCCTCGTATTGGAGCTCTGTTTAGTACAACCCAGTATGTCCAAACCCAGGTCTTTCAGCCATTTACGGTTGTTCCAGGCTATATGGGTTTCTTGAACACAAATCAAGTCGATACGCATTGTCTGTAGAAGCTGAGCCATCACCCCCCTTTTTTTCTTATCATTTAAGCCACAAATATTCCATGAACAGATAGACAATCTATTGATCATTATTGTCCGCTAAACAGAAAAAAAAATTCACAAAAGAAGAATTGTACATTATCGTTCATGCCCGTATGTCCATATGCCCTTGAAAAATACCACAAATTTAAACAGCAGAACATGATCTCTCTCGAACATGCCTTCAACAGATTTAGCACCATCTTTATCGTGTACAGCCAAAAAAGAAGAAAAACCTCTATCTTCTCTCTGTCCCCCACCTTCCCACCCCCCCCAAAACCCAACCCCCCTTGCCCAACCCCCACCCCTACCCACATGAGGCTTAAGGACAAAATGTCCTCTGTGATGGTTAGTGGATTGATCAAAAACGCTCCTCCACACCTCCCTCATACAGAACAAAAGCATTTAGAAAGATATTTAAATCACCCCACTAAGTCAGTAACTCCATTAGATCCCCACTGAAAAAAACATTCAGCATCAAATTGTGGCCAAAAATTCCCTTGCCGATATTTCTGATACAAAGAAATGGGCCTTCTCCTTATGGATTATCTTTAGTTTAGCGGGATTAAGAAGGTAGGCCTGTGCCCCTTTCGCCTGGAATAATGGGATCATTTGACGTAATTGCCACCGTAGTTTAACAGTGGCCTGACAGAAATCTGGGCGAACAAAAAATTCAAAACCATTACCTCCTCTCTTCCTATCCGGCCGTGCCAAATCATATAATGCTTCCCTCAATAAAAAATTGTTAAGACAGATCAGTATCGCCCTAGGTTTTTCATTTACACCCCCTACTTTGCTACGTTGATTAAAAGGAAATCTGTGTACCCTCTGCAATTCTAATTCCCAATGCCATTGATTAAGCTCCGGAAAGGCTATGGAAAACAGGTCGATAACAAACTTCCTAACATCTTTACCCTCTCGACCCTCTGGTATACCCAAAATACGTAAGTTGTTCCTTCTGGAACGATTTTCCAAGTCCGTAAGCTTCCAATCAACAACATCTCTTAAGGATTGCAGAGATGCCACTGTAGCCTTTTGTTGAACTAAGTCATCTTTCATAGCTGAGATCCTTTCCTCAGCTTCCCCAATTCTCGTAGATATCTCCGTGCAGGTCTTGGCAACGCGTCGTACTGTATTCTGTAGCTTACGTACCGCCCCTTGGGTCCGTAATCCTTCCACCTTTGTCTCTTCCCGATGGGCCATTATTATATGATAAATTGTATCAAGTGTAATTTCTTCTCCTCCGGCAACTGCGCTGCTACATACTTTTCCAGTCTTGTTGCGAGAATCGCCATTTTTCTCGGGTTCAAGCTGAGGGGAAAATGAGTAGTCCCAGACCAGTGATCCCCCTATATCCATTTGCCCATTTACTACTGGGTCAGCTGTATCTCTCACTTTCCGTACTGTCCCTAAACTCAAAGATGTCTCCAGATCCGTCTCCTCATCATCCTCCTCGTCACCCTGCTGGTGTTTGCTGGCGTCACTTTTATCATCAGCCCAATCCCCCCCCTCACTCTCATTCTCATTCTCCGAAGAATTCGAGGGGTCTGACAATGAATAGAATTTGCCACCTGAGTCCCCGGAATCAAGTTCTCTGTGGATTACCTTGGCAAAAGGAGGGTTGGTAGTGTTATCCGAATCGTTATCAATCCCTGCCACCAGATGGTTTGGATCCTCAGATTCAATATTTAACACACCCCTCTCTTGATTCGAATTCTCCACCAGCAAGGGCGTTTTTACAATTTGGGGCGAAGTGTGAGGTATAGACTGCGGCGATATTACGTGTTCCCCCAGCACCTGTATGCTTCTTATTGCTGAATCCCCAACCTGCTGTGGCTTTGCATTACTTCTACAAATTTTTCGTAGTGTATTACTATGTCGATCCCTCTGGACTTTTGATAATTCACTTAAAGCTAGACTGCTGCAAATCATTGAAATTCTGACATAACTGTTGTGAGAAGTTGGCCTGGTATATGCTGTCCACTAATTAAAGTGGGCACCTTGCACCAGTCCAAACAACCCTTATGGTGATTAGGTCAAAGATAACCTTTATTGAAAGCTAACCTAGTGGTAGCTATGGAGAGCAGCCTTCAGGCTAAGTCTTGAAGGAATGTTAAGCACCTTGTTTTACCAGAATGCAACCTTATAGTATTGGTTAAATGAAAGGAAACCACACAGTAGTTATAAAAATATGTATTTATTATATATAACACTCTCTAGTATCCTCTACACGAGGATAGAACACAAATCAAATAATACAGTTGCAAAGAGTCAAACGTAAGTAGCACAATACACAGTGGGTTCCCGGGGCAGACCAAACCATATACTAAATAAGTGGTATAAGAACCACGACTCGGGACTAGACCTAGTCTAGAAGGTGTAGAATCGCTGGGACCCCAAGGAACCACCCAAGGTGAGTGAGTAGGGACCCCACGGAGGACGGGAGCAGTGTGGGAACACGACCGCGTGCTCCGTACAATTCAATGGGAAAGCCGCGGTTGGAAAATCAGAGATTAAGGACCCTTCCCAGAAGATTACGAAGACCACCCTTGGAACTTAAGAGTTTGGAGGGCCACCCCACCCGTGGATACCTTTGTACCAGAGTTACCGTGTGTTGACGGTGAGCTTGACTCTTCAGCTGCGAGGACCAGGAGATGTCTAGGATGACCAGGAGCCGGAAGCGAGCTGTCCCATGAAGGATGTAGAGTGCTGCGGGGTTGGTGTCCGGCGGGAGCACCAATCAAGCCTTGGCAGCGGCAAACAACGTAGATGGTCGAATTCGGTGTCGATCTGGCCCAGCAAGGACCAGGGGACTCACCACAGCAAGGGGAGTCAGGGCAGGCCTGGAGCAACCAGAGGAGCCCAATTAAAGCAAAGTTGACCCTCCAGTGAACCCACTGGCCGAAGGCACAGGAGTCGCGAGGGGACCTCAGGCGGTTTCACAGGATACCAGCTAGCAGGGCACAGAGTGCGAGGATGCCGGAGTCCTTCTTAGAAAAGATGTGCTGGGGTCAGGGCTACAAATGGCCCAATGCATGTAATTGTTGCACAACAACAAGCATGTGCAGCTGCAAATGGACGGGGTGTACAGGAGTACGGGTATACGGTTCTCACGAGGGATATCTGCCTCAAACTCAGTAAGAGGGCAGCTCGACCTCGGAGACCTTAAGAAACCCACCTCCTGTGTTGCTGGAGCCTTCGGAGTCCGCAGGAGCTCAGGGTCAGCAAACCGGTCAGATGCGTTACGGTGCCTGCGTTTGCAGAAGAGTGACTCCTTCACTCCAAGGGAGATTCTTATGTTGTCTTGGAGGTCCACAGGGTCCTGCACGGAGCCTGAATGGATCACGGACAGTGGCGAGACTGGGGACGGCAAGGGAAGACTAAGTCGAGCCCAAGGGAGGTCCAGCGAAGTCCAGCGTGTCCAGACGGTCGAAGTGTAGTGGTATCTTCTTGCAGAATCTTGTCCACGTAAAATCTAATGTCCTGTAGCCAGGTAACCCATTTTATACCCACGGGAAAGGGTTGGACAGATTCTAGGGATCCTCCTAGGGGGGAGAGAGGACAGAGGGGAGGCTACACCCATGTCCTTTGTCCAGTTTCGCGCCAGAGCAGGAGCAAATGACTCCTAGAACTGGTTTGAACTGGACTATGCACAAGGACACTAAGTTTGCCCCTCGTGCAGACTTTCTGGCACTGAGACAGTGCACCCACCCAGCCCCAATACACTAAATCCTGTCTGGAAGGTGGTAACACCTCCCTGTGACAGGATGCCTATTGTGCTGCCTTCCCCTGCTCGAGCTTGGCTCAGCATCAGGAGGGCAGACTCGTGTCTGTGGCTGGCAGCATCCATTTTGTGCTTTCAGGCTCGAGAAAGTTGGTACCGGTAGACTTAGGTACCCCCAGAACCTCTGTTCTGAGGGGAGGAATCATACCTCCCACATCAGTTACTGGTGTGGAGGTAGGATTCCAAGGTGTTTGACATCAAACACGACATACTTCGTTGCAGTCGTTTTCGAGATAGCATTTACCGCGAGGTTATAATGCACCTCTACCTATATGTCTGTTAGTATCACGTACAGCCCGGGAGAATGGTCTCCGAAGACTGCAGAGGGGCCCAGCTCATGCAGGAGCACCCTTTCACGCAAAACCTAGCACCCTGCCTTCAGGATTGTTAAGGCCTGCTATAGGGGTGACTTACAAAGTTTTACGTGTAGTTATATAGATATAGTGAACCTATATCTTAAGTAAGTGGTGCAATCACCAACTTACACAGGCTGCAGTAGCAGACCTAGAGTTCCATTTTGCATGGCCTCTCATGGGTTGCATAATACATGCTTCAGCTCATGGGAGGCCTCTGGGGTACCTATGCCCCGGGTACATGGGTGCCATATACTAGGGACTTGTAAGGGTACCCCAGTATCCAATCTGGAGTGTACCAAAGTACATCTGTTGCAATTTAAAGGAGAAAGCAGATAGGCTAGGCTGGTGTCCTGAATAGCAGGATCCCAGCCAGACTAGTCAAAACAGTGGGTGCAAAAAGTGGGGGTAACCATAAGAAGCCAATCCTACTTTCCTACAACTGTCAAGACCGATCCATCTGGGTTAGTCAAGAAACACAAAATATTGTCTGTGAATAAAGACATTTTAACCGGGCAGGTCTCAAACATTTTGGTTATTTTCTGTTTGGCATCTGAGAGGATCCTTTGAAAGAGCGAACCCCATTGGAGACCAGAGGCAACCGTGTGCCGTGCCTCTAGACAATGATTGGTTCAGTCATCCGTGAATTAAGTTTCAGCTTGGTCTATTGGTGCTTGAAATTCGCTTTAATTGAGCACAAGCATTCTCGGGCCCAGGCATAATATATCGAGGGTCTTGTGCAAAAATATCCAATTCACTCTATCAACTGCCTTTTCCAGGTCCGGTGACAGAAGGTACATCTGCATGTTGTCACTGATAGCCTTATCAATCACATTCAATGTCAATCTGATATTGTCCCCGGTTTGTCGACTTTTGATAAAACCTGTATGATGCGGGGATAATATAATTGGCCAAATGTCTCTTAGCTTATTAGTAAGGCTTTTACTTAACAATTAAAAATAAAAATTAAGCAAGTTAATTCACAGATAGGATCCACACGACTGGAGGCTCTTAAACTGCCTCCACAGCCTGGTCAGTGTGGACTCCATCATGGTAGGTATCACTTCTCTGAATTTGTTTATGGAATTAAACACACTTGTCATGTGGGGGAGCCAGGATCATACAGAAGGCCTTATAGAAAGAAGCTGGAAAACCATCAAGGCCTGGGGCTTCACTGTTTTGAAGACACTTAATGCGGGGAAATCAAACTCTGCTAAATGTGTCTTGATAGTCCAGATCAAGGGATTCTGCTTGATAAATGTGTTAGAAGGTGTCACATCTTTATCAGACGTTTGGCTCAGTCCTGCAACCTCTTGGGCAGGTTTTCTATAATTGCAAGTTTTGGCTAACCTGATTCATACTTTAGAAGCCTATCTGATTTTGCCCCCATCATAGTATTTTTGTTTCATGTGCAGCCATTCATTGGCTACTTCTTGAAGGAGGAGTGCTCCAAATCCTCCTCTATCCTTCCAAAACTCATTATGTGCCATTTGCAAGCATGTGTTTTATGCTCAGTTTCAAGTTTGGAGACCTTTGTCCTCAGTTCGATCTGGCTCAGCTTCGCCAACCATACAAACATGGCTGTGTGTGTGCCATGACTTTACCCATCAAGACTGCCTTAGCAGCATCCCAAATTGTGGCCTAGAAAACCTACTTAGTTGCATTTTTAGTGATTTAATTATCAAGGGCTTCCCATATTCTGTTCCTCAGTACAGTCTTGGAAGGCTACTTTGTTCAAATTCCAAACTTGCAGAGACTTTGGAGTCAACCTTTATATACTAATGGTCATTGTGACTGGGGGACGATCTGAAAGAATCTGGCTGTCTATACCTACCTTGATGATGCCATCCAGCAAGGTCAATGATGTCAGAAAGTAATCTATATGAGATTGGGATCTGTAGACATTCAAATAAAAAGTATATAATCTTTCGGCGGGTTGGGGTGGACACTGTACGTCCACTAGGTTTGCCAGTCAAATCATTGAGGAGTGACTGCAGAGTCATTGCACACTGCCATGTAGAAGACTGTCTGTGGAGGGATTTAGGGCAACCATGAAATCTCCCCCAGTATAATTTGCTCACCGGCGATACTTGCTACTGAGGGGAGGATATCAAGAGAGAAAGCTTTATTTTCATGAAAGTCGTAAGTTGAGAAGATTGCCCATGCTTTACCATACATTCATCCCCTCACACTGATCTGATCAGCTCATTCTACTTATGCATTGACCATGGTTCGTGAAGTGGAGTGATATTGCAGAGGACAGAATCTGGACTTAAGCCTAGGGACATTAGCAGGCAAAAGTTATGTCTTTTAGAGTAATATCCCCTCTGTCCCTTTGGTATATATCCAGCTTAATATGGCTTTTCTTTTAATGGGGGAGTTAATCCCTGTACATTGTGCCAAAAACTTGACCTTGTGAGTCAATGGCTCTACATGAGTGTCCGTCTGGTGCCGCCTGTCTAGCACTCAATTCTTCAGACACTTCATTCAGTGCTGTTGTTGGGCGACCATTTCTCCATATTGCGGATTACCTCCTCATCGTAATTGTGTCTGAAGGTGCTATCCCTGCGCGTGCATGACTGATTAGCATTCCACTTGCAATGCTCCTGGCTTAAACAAAAAAATAGTCTAAGAACAAATAAACAGTATGTTGCAACAATTGAACAAACAGCAAAAACAAACTTTGGGGTAATGCCCTATAGAATATTTGCTGATGTAAGCCAACAAAGATAACCAGGATAGTGAGTAAATCATCCAATATATATTTGGGCAAGCTTCATGGGAGACATACACTCTAGGGTTTCCCCTGGTGGAATGTCACCTCTTAATTTGGCCACAACGGGTGCATACAAGAGAAGTACAACTTTGGTTAAGCTGTCCACTTACGACATTCGACAGCTGAGATTGGACCCACCCAGTTATAATAGACTGAAACTGGTTGCTAGGGAACCATCAAAGGGCCTGTGCTTAAAGATTTTCAGCCACAGGATTAGTCCTTTTTGGTCCTTTCCTGGACCATATTTAATGGCCCTCTGTTAGTAATTGGATTTCTGGTTGGCAGAGGTATGCACCCAGTCCAAGCAGCAGGAACCACACTCTTAGTCAAGGAAAGTCAGATACACACCCTAAATTAACCTGTGCTCACCCTTTGGTAGCGTGGCACAGAGAAGTCAGACTTAAGAGGCAATGTGCTAAGTATGTGTGCAACACTTCAAACAGTTAAGCAGCACACAAAAATATACCACATCTGGTAAGGAACATAGAGCCTAATTTAATGAACAAAACTAGACCAAAATGACAAAAATTCAGTGAGCAGATCGTGGATATGCATTTTAAAGATTTGGGTGAAAATAGCTCATAAAATCGTAAAGCACCAACTGTGGTTATCTGGTTGCCAGGACAAAGTCAAAAGTTAAGGACGACTGCCATGGAGCATGGGCCAGCTATAGGAATCCACTGGCACCTGCTTAACACAGTACCTTACATCCTGGTGCGCGGTCTGCGCTGTGCTGCTTTGCAAGCCTTTGTGCTGTTCGGCATTGGTTCAGAGAAGGACCACAAAAGGCAGAGCACCTTAGGCCCACTTCCAAGGGTCCAGGACAGGGGTGGCACCACTTGGCAGGGTAGACTTACAGACAGCAGAGTCCAAGTGCTGTAGCAGGTGAGTTGGAAGTCATTTGTGTCCCAGAGACATCAGAAAACAGGAGGCAAGCCACTGGAGTCACTTTGGTTCTGGATTTGAGAGATGCAGGTCCCATCCTTCTCACTACCAGGCAAGGGGGGCAGCAGGTCAACACAGCAGAACAGGAGTCCAGCAGCGTGACAGTCCTTTCAGCAGCACAGCAGTCATTCTACCTGGCAGAGTATCCACAGGTCCAGAGGTATGCTGAACCATTGGTATCTGAGGTCCAGTATTTATACTTTGGTGCGCTGGTTCTGGAATGTGGGAGAAGTTTCTAGACAGTGGCTTTGAAGTGCAGAGACTCCCCTTCCTGCCCTGGCTCCAAGCTGGCTGGATTAACAATACAGGGTCATTAGACCTATTGTGTGGAGACAGGGCACAGCCCATCAATGTGCAAATGGGGCTGTGCTTAGCTTCGTTCCCCCATCAAGCCAGTTAATGGCCCATTAAAGCCAATCAAGTCACACCTAAGCTCCCATTGTGTGTGGCTGTGTAGAAGGAATGCACAAGGCCCAGCTGTCACCCACCCCAGGCGTGTATTCAGAGACAGACAGAAGGCATAGAATAGAATGGTTAAAGTATGAAAATGCCAACTTTCTTAAAGTGTCATTTTCAGACTTGCAACTTCAAATCCAACTGTACCTTATGTTGTGATTTTAAATTCTGAATCCAGAGACACCAAACTCGAACTATCTATCTTTTCCCAACTAGAAATTACACTTATAAAATGTAATACGGGAAACGGTTTGAGGCAAGATGGCGACCGGACCTTCGGTCGAGTGAGCTGTCAGCACGGCTCCTCGCTAGCTAACCCCCCCCTAATTGCCCATACCTCTGTCCTTATGTCCCACTAGACCGTGGAATGAAAAGGTCATGATTTGGCGGTCCTGGCTGTGCTGGACGTGACTGTCAGGGCTCCCGGTACCATTAAGGCTGGTCTGTGCCGGCGTGTTCTTCCATTCTAAGGCGGTGAGCAGCGTAATCACCATTTCCATCTGTGTGACGCCGGGAATCCCTGTGATGCCCCCGAAAGCCATCGCGAAGGGCACTAGGACCCGAGGACAGCCGATAATTTCAACTACAGCAACCCCAACGAAGAACAGCGCGGCAGCATCGAAAAGTGGCGGCGCACGTCGGAACATGGAAGGGGAGCCTCCGGGCTTCCCTGAAACTGCAGGGAGGGGCTGCCTGCCCTCGCGAGGACACCAGACGGTTCCGGCGCTGTTTAGAGCTCAGACGTCTCAGATGGCTCTAACGGGGAAAGACAAATCAGCAGCTGATGCTCTCGCAGCACCACCAGATACATTGTTGCAAGGTAACGCTCTTGAGTTGCTACCTAATGGACTTAGTGCTATAACTGACAATTACAGGGAACCAATTTCGAATAGCCATGGGGGACACTCAGGAGGCTCTGACTTGATCAAAAAATTAAATGCTTCTGAAATGGGTGCTAGAGATAAATTAGGCAAGAATCAGGAGAAGGTGCTCTCTGGGGGGGGGGGGGGGCAGGAACTCGCCAAAGAAAATAGGCCAGGACCCTGGGACTAGCATAGAAAATGATAAAACACAGGAAATACAGAATTTTGGCCAGAATGTGGGAGGCAGTCATCGTGAGAGGGGTCAAACAGACGATTCAGCTCCTCAAACCCTCCCAAGTATACAGAGTGGCCACGTACCAGCGACATCCCGTGCTCAGGAAGGGGACTCAGGTGACAAATTTTACTCTATGTCCGACCCTTCAAATTCTTCGGGAGATGAGAGCCCATATAGGGACTGGGCAGAGGACGAGAGTGACATCAGCAGTCTTCATATTGAAGAGGAGGAGATAGGAGAGGATGCCCTTACAATGGTTAGAAAACAGAAGGAACAAGTTGAGACCTTGCGCAGTAGGACTTTGCCTCCAGCTGGCTCATTAGTATGGGACTACTCTTTTTCTCCGAAGTTGAGCGAGCCTGCGATGGGCGGAAATCCCTCTAGAGATATTAGCTCGGATATAGTGGCTCTAGCAGGCCCTGATGAAATCACGCTATCCACTATATATCAAAGCATAATGGCCCATCGGGAGGAGACTCGGGCAGAGAGCTCACGAACTCAAGGCGCCGTTCGTAAGCTCCAGAACTCGGTACGTAGGATGGCAAAAACGTGTTCTGAATATGCAACCAGAGTGGGAGAAGCTGAAACTCGAATCTCGACTCTTGAGGACGAACTAGTTATACAAAAGGGCATTACTGAGTCATGGAAAGCTCAGAAAGACGACACAACGTGGAAACTGACCGAGTTGGAAAATCGTCTCAGAAGGAATAATTTGAGGGTCCTGGGTGTCCCAGAGGGTTTGGAAGGCAGCAATGTTCATCAGTTTATGGTGGAGCTTTTTCTGGAAGCTTTCCCGGAACTCACACAATGGGACTGGGCAGTCGAAATACAGAGAGCGCACAGGTTTCCCTTCATTCAGCGAAAGAAAAAGACCGGGCAATCTCCTGAATATCCTAGAGCCATCTTAATCTGCCTAAATAACTTTCTGGCACGCGAAACTTTATATGACTTGGCAAGACCTGATAAAAGGAGGGCAGGGAAGGGATGCAAGTTTTTTTGTCAGGCCTGACTTTTGTCAGGCAACTGTCGAGAAAAGATGGCATCTAAGACAACTAATTCCGCCCTTTCAAGCAAAGGGGGCACAAGCCTTCTTGCTCAACCCTGCCAAATTGAAAATTATGTTTAAAGGCCAGACCCAATTTTTTGTCTCTGAGGTTCTTGCAAAAGAGTATCTACAAATGATATGTTGCTAGCTATAGTCCTTTAGTAGATTGTTGATACCTTTTTGAATCTTTTAGCAATATATTGCAATCAGGCTCTCTTTACCCTGGGTCCGAAGGATTTGTCTTCTCTGTTTGGGTTTTCTTTTGTACTGTTTTTCACTATTTTCCTATTTTCTTGATGTTTCTTTTTAGCACTAAGTGGGTACTTCCTCGGGGGGGGGGGTGGTTGGTGGGGGGTCGATTGACAGCTCTACATCATTGAGGACATTGGTCCTTATGTCTCATTGAGTGGGAGGGTGGAAGGGAGGGAGGGAACAGCAGGGGGTCTGGGTGGGGGTGGGTCAGGGGAGGGAAGGGTAGGGGGCCAGGGTCAGGGTGGGGTTAAAAAAATAACAAAACTAATCCACAGTTATGCTAGGAATCTAAGGCTCATGAGAATCTATGGACATGGGACTAAATATATATTGGGATGCGGTCCTTTGGTTTCCTCAGGTTTTCAGCTAATCTATGGCTAGGATAGGCCTTCGAATTTGTACTTTTAATGTTCGTGGGTTAAATGATTACAATAAGAGACGCAGAGTGGCATCAGAGCTTCGTGTGATTCAACCAGATATAGTGTGTTTGCAAGAAACACATGTACCATGGGGCAAACGGAATATTCTTTCAGAACTCGGCTATTGTGTTCTAGCTGCCTCTAAACAGTCAACTACTACAAGGGGGGTCGCAGTTCTAGCTAGGCCGGCAGTACAGACCACTGGGCGAGTACTGTTAGATACCCAGGGACGATGGGCTATCTTAGAATGTATGATGGGAAATATAAAGTTCACCCTTTGCACGGTTTATGGCTCTAATCTTGATGAGTCTTTGGTCCTTGAATATTTAAATGGGGAACTTGCACAATGGCCGATCCCTCTGGTGCTATGTGGTGATCTCAATATAGCTGTAACTAAGATGGATTTTCAGGTTGGGGGACGGAACTATAGGGGTAGGAAGCCCAAAGTTTTTAAAGCCCTATTTCATTTGCTGGCTGATCATGGGTTGGTGGATGTTTGGGGCAGCCTGGGCCAACAAGATCCGGGATACACATTTTATTCCTACCCTCATAACAAACTAATTCGCCTTGATTATTTTTTTTGCCCTCTTCACTGCTTTCTGGCATTAAGATACAAATATACCCTAGAATTACGTCTGATCACGCGCCAGTAGTAGTTGATATCCCTATGTTTTCTGTCTCCCCTGGCCTGAGGTGTTTTTCGTTTGATAGGAAACTCCTCTTGGACGAAGCTTTTTTGGAATATATGAAAAAATGGATAAAGGATTTCTTTCAAATTAATAGACACTCTGCGGGCTGGGGGACTGTTTGGGATGCATTTAAAGCCTCTTTTAGAGGCGAGGTCTTGAGCTATGGACTATATAAACAAAAACAGGCTAAATTGGGAATCCAGGAACTGTATAACAAACTTAAAATAGCAGAGGAGAACCTGGCAGGAGGGATCGCAGCAGGGCTGAATACAACTGAGCAACAATCTAACCTGGCTAGATGTAAGGCCAATATTAATCAGGTGTGGAGCAAAGAAATAGCATTAAAGTATGAGACCTATAAAGAATGCTATGAATATGGAGAGGCTACTGGACGTTGTCTAGCTCAGAAACTACGTAGGAAAGAAGTAGGGCAAAGAATTACAAGTATGAAAAATCCTCAAGGCAGGGTTGTATATGACTCTCAAGAGATTCTTAAAGTGCTCTATGACTTTTATGATCAACTCTATACAGAACCAAACAAGGGGGGTCAACTTATAAATAATAAACTTTCATCCTCAATATGGGAACAGCTAGACAGAGATGAGGCTGGATTACTTGACTGTCCTATTACAGCTGATGAACTAGAATTGGCCATTAATAGCTTGGCGACGGGAAAAGTCGCAGGCCCGGACAAACTCCCGCTTGAAATCTACAAGACGTTTTTTTCAAGTTCTCAAAGAGGATATTCTTGAGGTATTCCAAACAGCACAATTGGGGCATGCACCTCGATCATGGGATGAGGCCAATATTGTAATATTTATAAAGAAAGATAAACCACCCGATATACCTGGGTCTTATCGTCCGATATCCTTCATTAATTGTGACGGAAAAATCTATTCTAAGATACTTGCGAACCGGTTAGCAAAAGTCATTTCTCCCCTTGTCTCGATTAGGCAACACTGCTTTATACCGGATAGAGGGACAGTAAACCATATTAATAGAGTAATAACATTATTTGATATAGCACAGGTAGAATCCAGGAATTTAGGCTTAATTTTGCTCGACGCCGAAAAGGCGTTCGATCGCGTGGCATGGGACTTTTTATGGGAAGGATTGCATCAAATGGGATTTGGACAGGGCTTTTTTCGGGCTCTTCAGGTCTTATACCGAGCTCCTTCGGCCACTATATGCACGATGGGGGGCACTTCTGATAAGATTCAGATTACTAGAGGGACACGGCAAGGTTGTCCTTGCTCCCCGCTCCTATTTGCTTTGTATATCAATCCTTTTATAAAGATGTTAGAGCAGAGTGATTGTATAGCACCCTTCATTGTTAGACAGGATAAGTTCAGTGTGTTGGCCTATGCGGATGACATTGCAATTATTACAACTAACCCTGCTATGGCTTTACCTGAAATCGAACATCTAGCCCAGGAATTCGGCTCTGTTTCGGGCTATAAACTCAATACAGCTAAAACACAAGTCCTGTGCACTAATAAAGTCATCTTTAATGATCCTAGGGTTGTAAGGGAAGCCGTATATTTGGGTATCAAGATCCGGCCCTGTCTCAAAGAGTTGGTCGAGACAAATTGGGGAGACATTATTGGTAAGATAAAAGGCTCGCTAGAGAGATGGGAGGCCCTACATCTTTCTTTGTTTGGCAGATCCAATGTTTTAAAAATGAATATTTTGCCTCGGGTTATGTACTTTTTCAGATCAGTACCTTTAGAGGTACCTAAAAGACAACTCCAATATCTACAATCTCTATGCTCCAGATACTTGTGGGCTCCTGGGAAACCACGCAGAGCTGCCCGTTATATGACATTACCTCGGGAGAGAGGGGGATGGGCGATCCCGGACTTTACGCTTTATTACTATGCCTGTATCTTGTCAAATATGCGTATTTTATTAACGGGAGAGGAAGTGGGTAATGCAGCTGAGGCTCCCTCAATTTATTGGATGATTCTAGGTCCAGAAGTTAATTGTCTGTTTAAGAGAATTGACGGCAGTTATTATAAAAGAACTCGTTTTAAAGTGTTGGAAACCGCCTTTAAAGTCTGGAATACAATTCGTATGAGATTTCATATACCAAGGCTGACAATTTATACACCTATGAAAGCGGCAGGATTACTCCCGTCGATATTTTGGGATCATGTGGCAACACAGTGGGGCCTAAAAGGGATTACTATACTGGGGTATCTATATCAGGCTGGGGGGATTAGTCTGGCTTTCTCATCTCTGGTCGATAAATTTCATCTGTCAAAAAATAACTTTTTCAAATATTTGCAACTACGAGACTTTTTAAGTAAGAATGTTAAAAATATGGTGCCTTATCAGATAGTCGAAGCTATCAGGTGTCAGGGGAAAATTGGCTCTTTATATAAAATATTGTTAAATGTGAACCCAGATGATTTAGATAAACATAATGCTAAATGGGCCAATTTGCTAGGAGATAGTTCAGTTTCGGTTGAAAAAGCTATTGATATGGCAGGGGAAATACTCCTTGTCGCCAACCTAAAAGCACAATACTATAAAACACTTTTCGATCTCTACCACACTCCAGCGAAAATGTTAAAATGGGGGGGTGAGCATAATGGAAAATGTTTTCGCTGTGGTGGGGATAATGCCGATATACTCCATATTTTCTATTTATGTTCAAATCTGTCTTTTTTAATAAATGACATGGAGAGATATCTGACTGAAATAACGGAGACACCTATAAGACTCTCGGCCTCTATGATGCTGTTAGGCATTGGTGAGGAGGCCACCCGGGGTAGATCAATGTTTAAATTCCGTTATTTGATTTTTATGGCCACAGCAGTTGCCCGACTATCTATATATAGCCTGGCTACAACCGCAGGCCCCATCCTTTGAATTTTGGCGGGCGAAGTTCCTCAGTGCCTTTAACATGGAATTTAGCTTGTACTCCGTCAAAGGGCCAAGAAAACGGAAAATTGGTCTCTTGGTTTGGGGAGCACTGATTGATTATATGAGGGACCCTGCAGAGCTCTGAATTAGTCATATGTATGTAAAACACAGAATTATAAGCCAGGGCTCTGTCTTTTTCTTTTTCTTCTCTTTCTTTTCTTTTCCCCTTTTTTCTTTTTTTTTGGGTTATATTGGAACTAGTCGATTAGTCAAGTAGGATAAAATGGTTATATATATATTTGTTTCTTTTCTTTAAATATACTTTGTATCATGAGCCATGTAACCGTTATATATATAATCATGATTTATTTTCTGTGGATTATTTTAATTAAAAAAAAAAATATATATAAAATGTATTACGGTAATCCCAATGTTAACCTATGGAAGCGATAGGCCTTCCATTGCAGTAGTGAAAAGCTAATATAAGAATTTTTCACTACCTGGACATGTACAACGTTTTAAGTACACTGCACCCTGCCCTTGGTGTTGCCCAGGGCCTATCTTGGGGTGACTTGTATGTATTAAAAAGTAAGGTTTGAGCCTGGCATGAGGGTTAACTTGCCAGGTTAATATGGGAATTTAAAACTCCGCACACAGCCTCTGCAATGGCAAGCCTAAGACATGTTTAAAGGTCTACTGAAGTGGGTGGCGAAATCAGTGTTGCAGGCCCACTAGTAGCATTTAATTTACAGGCCCTATGCACATGTGGTGCACTTTATTAGGGACTTATAAGTAATTAAATATGCTGATTGTGAACAAGCCAAAGTTGCCATGTTTCAAGTATAGAGCACATGCACTTTAGCATTGGTTAGCAGTGGTAAAGTGCCCAGAGTCCTAAAGCTAACTTAAATTCAGAAAAAGGGGAAGAGGAAGGCAAAAAGTTTGGGGTGACCCTGCATAAAGGGCCAAGTACAACACCCTCCATCAGTCATCAGATCTGTTCTTCATTGTACTTAGTTGAGACTAGTTGTGACTAAACAGTGTCTGGGTCTATATTGGTCTTTTGTCTGTTCTCCTTCCAATTCTTCCCTGGAGGTTACACTATGTGTTCTGCCATGCAAGAAGAAAAGGAAATGAAAAGCATACCCCCATCTATATTTGATTTCTTTGGACCGTAAATAGTCTTTGACAATTCTAAGTGACGTCTGTCAGACAATTGTAGTCACAGAAATGTCTTAAAACAATGAAATCAAAACATCTTGGTACGTGATAGGTTCCTCTTTCCTGCCAATTCTGAAGATCTTTCTTGGTTTTAAATAAATGAACTTGGGTTCACACATCAGGTTTTAACAACAAAAGAAATACAAAAACACAACATCCTGGAAATAGATAACTCTCTTAGGGAATGCAAGATTAAGTATAGCAAATCTAATACAAACGGGAACTAAATTGCTAACATGGATTACCTTAACGTTTTTCACATTCATTGTTCAGAAATCGATAAGTGTTTTGCCATTAGAATTAAGAATATGTATATTGGGCCCAATAGGGACCATTTTCAATGTCTGTTTTGAATTATTTCCAGGTCTGAGACCGGTAGGGACCCGACTTACTTAAAGCTCATTTGGAAAGACTCGTCAGCCGATCACAAATAGAGGGGAAACTGAAGGAATGCAAACAAACTGCACAGCAGAGGACTTAAAATGGCTTCTTCGGCAGGCAAGGTTGTAGACCAGGGAACTTTCTACAAACCTGTACAGAGAACGAGGATGAAGGACTTATTAAAGAATGTGATCGTGGACAAAACAGTAATCAGAGGGTAAAATCAGTAAATAAGGAAAATGGAGCTGCAGTAACTGTCAGCAAAGGAGCAATAGCGGAGTGGAATACAAGGTGGAAGTGTTACTGGAACAGTTCCTCACTGATGCACAGAACCTGCTGCAGGTTAAAATTGCACAGATGTTGATGGGGCAAAAAAAAACAAACACACCTAAGACGTATATAATAAAATTTCTTTGAAAGAAAGATCGAAAAGAAACAGGGCCAGGCATCTTCAAGAAGTCAAGTGGAAAGAGAGGCAGAAGTACATATTATCAGACAGGACCATGGTGTTCTGTACTGTCTGGCTATGACACTCCTGTGTCAACACCCTTCAGTTACAGGTCAAGACTTCATTTGAAAAGTCATATTGGAGGTAGCAGTATCACTTTAAATGTCCCTATATGTTTATGTAAAGACGACAAATCCTAAATAGCATCTGATATTGACATTAATTGTGGTGGAGTACAGCATAGTGCTCAAGCCTTGCCCTCTCCCACGCACTGCTCTGCCCAGCACACCCAGTAAACCTCACTGCAGAACACCACCCCTCTCCACCCTAGAGCCTCGCCCCTCAGACTTTATCCCCGCTACTGACCCCCTCCCGCTTAGTCTGCACTAGACCCTTGTGCACAGCGTTCTGAAGCTTTATAGCTATGCTGTATAAGTGATGTGTATATATATATATACACGTACATGCCTTAGATAAATGGAGGAGGTCTTTCCTCGACAGAGCCCAATTCTTGGAATACATAACGTAGTAAATAAATAAGTCATCATTTGTGTAAACTTCTTTACACTAGTAGTTCTTGTCTTTCATGTTGCTCATAAAACAACCTAAAACCATCATTATTGTACATGTTCTTTTAACCAATGTAATTTTGTCATAAGTAGTAGACTGTTAAGCCAAAACCAACAGCTAAGAATTAAGCACTGATCATGACCATAGAAGGGAAACCAAAAGGAGCATGATTCAACAGTTTTTAGTTGAAATAATACCTGCTGAAAATGACTGCACTAGGGAACAAAGTCTCTTCTGTGTGCCACTGTTAGAAGTCAGACTTAGGGGTCGATTCCGATCTTGGCCGGAAGCGCACCGAATACGATTCGTCCGGAAAAAATACGAGCCGAACTCGGTTTTCCCGACCGAATCGAACATTCGTCCGAGCGAGCAAGTACGATGCGCATTACTGCTAAAATTCCAACCGAGCCGTACGCTCCCATTCCAGCTCCAGTTCCCCGACCGAGCCGGATCCGTAAACGCCGATTCGAGTCGCACGGAAGTAAATACACAGCACCTTCCGGCCGGACTAGTACGATGCGCACTCCGTACGCGCCGAACTGGTCGCTACGTCCGGCACGTCGGAGCATGCGGGAGAGCTGCACATAAGTTCCGATTCGCGCCACAAGACGATCCACGGCTACGAGACGAACAAGCCAGCTACGAGTACGAGTCGAAGCCACGATAAACCCGAACGAGACGAACCAACCATGAATCCCATCGCGCAGGTCCTACCAATGCTGTACATCTATTACCGGAACCGGTACGGACGCGTGCGGCGCAGACGGTAAGTCAGACACCCACTACACAAACAAACAACACGTACCCGACATATGTCACACACACATAGGGATGCAGAAATGACGTACACTAGCAACAGCCAAACCATAGGGGCGGGATGGCCATCACCAATGCCATACACACCCATAGGGGCCTGATGGCTACCACTACCACCACCCCTACTCATGGGGGACTGGATGCCTAGCACTACCACCACCCCTACTCATGGGGGCCTGGATGCCTGTCACTACTACCATTCATAGAGGGATGGATGCCTAGCACTACCACTACCCCTACTCATGGGGGGCTCGATGCCTGTCACTACTACCATCCCCACTCATAGGGGGATGGATGCCTAGCACTACCACTACCCCTACTCATGGGGGGCTGGATGCCTGTCACTACTACCAGCCCCACTCATAGAGAGATGGATGCCTAGCACTACCACTACCCCTACTCATAGGGGGATGGATGCCTACCACTACCCCTACTCATGGGGGGCTGGATGCCTGTCACTACTACCATCCCCACTCATAGAGGGATGGATGCCTAGCACTACCACTACCCCTACTCATACTCATAGGGGGATGGATGCCTACCACTACTCATGGGGGGCTGGATGCCTGTCACTACTACCATCCCCACTCATAGAGAGATGGATGCCTAGCACTACCACTACCCCTACTCATAGGGGGATGGATGCCTACCACTACCCCTACTCATGGGGGGCTGGATGCCTGTCACTACTACCATCCCCACTCATAGAGGGATGGATGCCTAGCACTACCACTACCCCTACTCATAGGGGGATGGATGCCTACCACTACCACTACCCCTACTCATGGGGGGCTGGATGCCTGTCACTACTACCATCCCCACTCATAGGGGGATGGATGCCTAGCACTACCACTACCCCTACTCATGGGGGCCTGGATGCCTGTCACTACTACCATCCCCACTCATAGAGGGATGGATGCCTAGCACTACCACTACCCCTACTCATGGGTGGCTGGATGCCTGTCACTACTACCATCCCTACTCATAGAGAGATGGATGCCTAGCACTAGCACCATCCCCACTCATAGGACGGGTAATGCATGACACAACCAGCATACTCCAACATAAGGACTGTCAGCAAAAGACATCCCCCCCAACATCATGACAAGAGTGTGTAGTCTGTGTCAAATGCCTACAACACTGAATATGACATTGAACATACAATGTGACCCCCTATCACGTGTCACACAAAAATGTGTGTGGCCTTCACAATGCAAGCAGACCATGACCACTGTGGTAATGGGGTCTAAACCCCCATCATCACAGTGACCAAAAGGTAAGTGTGGGGTCCATAGCTGAAGCACAGTTTTGAACATTGTGGCAATGGGGTCTAAACCCCCATCATCACAGTGACCAAAAGGTAAGTGTGGGGTCCATAGCTGAAGCACATTTTGAACATTGTGGCAATGGGGTCTAAACCCCCATCATCACAGTGACCAAAAGGTAAGTGTTGTCATGGAAAAAGCTGCAACTGCCAAACAGCATGGATTATTCCTGGTCACAGAACAACAAACACATCAGTGGCAAAGTAGTGGTTGTGTCCCATAGCAACATAGATTGGGTGAGGCAAACAGTGCAGTGCAAATAAAACATACCTTTGGCCATGTGCAGACAAACATCACCCATGGGGGCTGACATTGTCTCCATTTATCAATTACACAATGTCAGAAGTGACCATCATAATGCAGACACACATATCTGCACTAATGGACACACAAATGTAGATATCCTGTGGAGACTGTAGATGTGAGGTGAACAAATACCATACCATGGCAGCAATGGGACATACAAACCATGATTATTGTGCTGACTGATGACCTAGGAGTCCCAGGGACAGCAGGGGAAATCCTCCAAACAACATACAGGCAATGGCACACTAAAGATATGCCAATGCAGTGGTGCAGATGCACAAACACAAACAGGCAGCCTCACACTGCATATCAAACACAACAGGTGATGGGGGTGTGTGCCAGTGTCCCCAGGCAACCACACAACACATGAGGAGGCCTGAATTCCAATTACACAGATGTGTATACAGTGCCATACAAAAGTAACTCATGGATCGGATTCCCCTATGTGGGCAATCGGGCATTGTTAGATGAGAGGGAGCCCAAATTACACATGTCACACAAGCTTGTAGGAACAGCAACTAACACAGCAAGAGACAGACCCACCACAGCACTACCCCCAGGGACACTATCCTGCATGATAATCCCACTGTGATGACAAAGGTAGATGTCGTTCACACTGTGAACCACAGCCATGTGTCCTGAGCAACAAACTACCATCACACCTACACAAGCACAAATCAATCAGCACGGCCTGTCATCCAAGGCCAATATGGAGGTAGGGGTCTAGCCGTGCAACAACTCACATTTGCACACACTCAACACCACACACCTTGATCTCCACCAATGTGCAGCAGTGAAGCTCACATGGACTGGTGACATTGCACATGCACCCATGACAATCCCAGGGGTGGTGGGGGGAACTAAGGTGCAGAAACCCATCACACATGGCCAGTCAACAAGCCTTGTGAATGTCTGACACACTGCACAGTACGCGGTACATGGGCATGACGTGAAATCCACCCCAATCAATGGGATCCCGGCCACAGTCACACACCAATGAAGAAGCCAAGGTGACCCACAAAGAACACACGTTGACAACTTCCAACATTGCAGCTCTGACCCTGAGGAGTGGCAGCAGTCACACACACAACGTGTCACAATCACTGAAAGCTACCACAAACTGTAAATTACATGACTTGTGTAACCAACAAGTGCCAAGGGGAATCCTGACTATGTCCCATCTGCGTTTGCCCACATCCCCAGCCCTGACAACAAAGACAACTAGGGATGACAACCTGATGAACATTAGTTTGCCATGCACCCACATCCCAGAGAAACCAGGTCCAAGATGCTGGATGAACACAGGACAACTCAGCAAGCATAACAAACAGGAACATCTGTAGGGACACAGCCTGTGTAGGAAAAGGGAAGGGAACACACACAGACATGCTTACACAACACACAACACGGGCCCAGGCAATGTCACGGGATTACACACTGCCATGAGGGCACTCCACTCCTGTGGAAGGTCCGCTGTGCCAAACCTTGTCTGTGCACGACTCAAACATGTCAGCAGAACACTCTGTCAGTGAGTCAACAATTACAACACACTGAAGGCTCTGCTCACATCAGAGCAACATTAGTCACCTGTACTGACTACACACACCACAGTCAGTACAGCACATCACAGAGCAAGCCCTGCCATCATTTGCTAGACATTGCAATAAGTGCTGACAATGATTTGAAGAAGCCCATTGTCTGCCTGACAGTCATTCATGCCACTCATATCCTACCTGTCCATGCACCCATCTGTCTGGTGCCTGTTGGATGCCACTAATCATATGTGCACACATGCACCACATACACAATTGTTGGACATCCAAGAGAACATATGGAAATGTGTCACTCCAAACACATGCCATCTCCTGCCACTGACTCAGTACATGTGTCAGGAAAAGTGATGGGCAGAGTCTCTGTCGATATGCAGGTTTTGCTTCCATCACCAGACACAATGATGTCCTCATGTCCTGATAGTCAATGCGACAATGATGTGCATGCAGGACATATCACACTACTGCCGGATCACCCTTTGCAAGTTGAATGTCATGGCACAGGCCTGTCTGGCAAGTCAGTCATAACTGTCTCCTGTCACAGGGGCAGTGCATCCACACAACACCAGTCTGCACTGTGTCACAATCATGGAAGTTTTAGGAATGCAAGCCCTGTAGCTGACAGGTGCACATGTGCACCCCTGGCCACCCACATCATGAGGACTAAGATGATCCCACGTCATTCAAATGAGACATTTGAGTGACTGCAAACACAAATCCATACACATGAGCACATCACCGTCTGATGAGAATGAACCAAAGCTGCCTGCACCTCAATGTTGCATACACCATTGTGCACAGTCAAGGGATTAGAGACCTATGCATTAACCAATGTGCAGATCCTATAGTCACAACTCAGATGGCTGGCCACCCCAAACTGTTAAACACTCCAGGAGTCCAAAAAACCAAGGCCACACCACAGTGACACAGAGGCAGACACCTGAGTGCACTCTTCACAATGCCCAATATGTATGCTGACACACGGGAGTGGGAGAACAGAGTGCCTTCGATGTCCGGAGTAGGCATTACAGTCCTGGTCCATGTGCAACATGGTATTACCCTGAACACTAGGCAGGTGGCTATGCATGTGTCACACACATGATGTACATACTTCTGAGGCTCCTACATTGGTCTCAGCTGCAGCATGGGTGTGTGGCACATACCCCAGACATGTGGTGTGTCAGAGCAGCAATTGGAACACATATTAAGGTGGAGAGGTGTGGTGCAGCGGCCAGGGCAGCTGACTTCGGAGCACAGGGTTCATGGTTCGATCCCCGGCTCCGGCGGCAGCTCAGCTCAGCACCATGTGACTCTGGGCAATAGCTCACTTAATTTCCACTCCGGCCCCCAGCGCCTTGAGACCCGTAAGGGTGAGTAGCTGCGCTATATAAAAACGGACTTACATTAAAGCCATACCCAGAGTACATGTCAGATCACAGGCATTGTGTGAGCAATTGTACCACCCATGCAGCCCACAACAAAGTTCCTGTAACTGATGCTGTCCCCAACTTGAACCACAGGTAACTGCAAGTACACAGTACCCAAGTGACCTAAGTCACAGACTGTAAGGACCACACCTGTGTATCAGATGAGGAGGGGGCATGACACAAGTGAGGGACATGAGTCCAGGACGACAAGACAGTCGTACTGTGGAAGTGTAACCAGGCTAAAGGAGTCCATAGAGCATGTTAGTCATAGTACCCAGAAAAGGCTAGCACTTACCCCCTCCTTGCTGCTGTCTGGCCTTCAGCTGCCCATCCAGGTCAGGGAAGACCACCGCCAGAATCTGGAGCATGTGGGGGGTCATGGTCCGGTGTCCGCCCCTCCTGCGAGGAGGCGACAGCTTCAGCTGGAACTTTGCGATCCTCCGGGTCCAGCCACGAAGGTCCTGCCACCTCTTCTGGCAGTTACGGATCCGGCGCTTGTAGACCCCCACAGATCGTACTGCCCGGGCGATGGTCAGCCAGATCTCCTGCTTCTGGTGGGCATCAACCTGTGAGGATGACAAAGTGAAAAGGCCATTACTACACATGCAACATATCCGTGCATCACACAGTTGGATATACATGTCTCAATCACAGGGGCATATGATGTACACAGGTAGTGCAACTATGGCTATGAACAGTTGTCCAGCAGTTACTAAATGGTATCATTGCCTGGGAAGTAAAACCTTGTTGGAATGCACTGTTACTGCAATATACCTGTTCAGTGCATGTAACTACACACTTTGGGGGGTGACAACTACTCAGTGAGCATGCTAGCCACTGGTGTACACACTGTAAGTACTGCTAGTCAGACAACATGCACAATTAGTAATGCAGTGGACAGCACACTCACCTGCTCCCCTGGTTTCCCATACAGCTTGCTGTACTGTGGAAGGAGGCTGTCCAGCAGGGCCTGGTTCTTCTCAGTGCTGAAGGCTGGGGCTCTCTCCACAGTACGTGCCATTGCAGTAGCCAGAGGATGCAGAGACAGCAGCAGTGGTAGTGGCAGATGTCGTCCTGGAGCATGTAGTGCAGGCAAGTGAGCTCTCATGGCAACAGCCAGCCTTATATGTGTGCTGCAGAGGCAGATTCTGTCCCATGTGTCCAAAGTGATAGGTCCAAGTCGTTTGCATCTTCTGAATCTGGCCATTCCATGGAATTGCACGACTTATACACGCCTACAGCATCCTTCAAAATTTCAACTTGATGACACCCATGAATTTGCAACATTGTTGTGGGTGGCCAAGTGAATTCACTGCATCCGACTCGTACAAGCTTCGAATACGCGTCCGTTACCATGTCAGTCCATAGCCAATGCGTGCGCACGGATCGGTCCATTGCCGTACGACGCGTATTTCGAAAAACAACACGCATCCGTCAACATCAGATGCAATGGCCAATGCGTGCGCACGGATCGGTCCATTGCTGTACGACGCGTATTTTGAAGAACAACACGCATCCGTCAACAACAGATGCAATGGCCAATGCGTGCGCACGGATCGGTCCATTGCTGTACGATGCGTATTTCGAAAAACAACACGCATCCATCAACATCAGATGCAATGGCCAATGCGTCCGCACGGAACGGTCCATTGCTGTACGACGCGTCCCTGTACAAGTCACTCGCATATGTCACCATGGTTGTCACTGGTGAACGTATGCCAGCCACAATTACTTGCCAGGGACTCAGGGGCACACCTACAACACCACAGCCTGTCCACACTGTATCCTAAGGCATGTAAGGCTGCATTACCTGTGTGTGTATGGGGGGTCAACTTGTGGTTTGTTGGGTGGCACTTGGGGTCAACCACTCCCAGGCTGTGCACGTGTTCATGGGGACAGAATCCTTTGTGTGTTGTGCACATGACCACTGTGATGTGCAACTGTTCAGTTCAGAGCATGTGGCATGGTCACATTTCCAGGTTGTATATGTGTATGTTATGTCACATACACCCTGAGTCCCATGTGGGATGGTATGTACGTCACAGGGTGAGCCATTGCCACAATTGTGATGGCCCTCCACAGTCTGTGTGCATGTTGTGTTTCAGATGTCTCTGATTCCATGTGCACAAAGGGAGACAGTCTCCACATCCACGTTGTTTGTGCATCAACATTGATGTTGTGCGTGTGTGTGTTACAGACGTCCATGTATGTCCTGCAGAGGCAACAGGGGCCACTACCTGTGGGAGTCATGGTTGTTTTGCTGGCGTGTACATGATACGCCATGTCATGCCAGTGTCCATGTGGCAATACAGGGTCCCTGGGAATCTACCTGTCAAAGAGCTGTGATGCCTGGGGCACATCTGTCCTCACTTGTCACTGTGGTGTGTGTTTGCAACATGACAGCAGTACATGGGTACTGTGACACAGCCTAATGATTTACCATAGCACAACCTGGAACTTGTTGTCAACACATGTTGAACTGAGATGTTAGATGATGGCCAAGTAGGTGCCATATATGTCCATACAGAACGGCACACACATCAAGTACTTGTGTCTCGTAATGATGTATCATGTGATATTGAGTATGGTCAATGCCACATATGTGGGGTGACTGACAATCTTTCTTTGTTCACCTATGTACTGCAGGGCACCAGCTGTCCATAGACCATTCCCTGACCTTGCAACGATGGTGGAACGCGACTGCATCCGACGGTACCGCTTCAACAGGCCGCTGATTGAGGAATTGGCGGGGCGGTTGGCCCCACATTTGCTAGCTGGCCGGCCATACCCCACAGCGCTGACCCCCAAGGTGAAGGTGATGGCAGCCCTACACTTCTTTGCCACCGGTACCTTTCAACACACTGTGGCGTCTGCTGGTGGGATGTCACAGACCATGTTCAGCCGTGTGCTATGCGATGTTTTGGAGGCAATGTTAACATACTTGAACCAGTACATCTATTTCCCTAAACGTCAACAACTCACTGACGTCAAGAGTGACTTCTATGCCCTGGGGAGGATGCCACATGTCATCGGCTCCATTGATGGGACACATGTGGCTTTGGTACCACCACAGGCACATGAGCAGACATACAGGAACAGGAAACATTTCCATTCTATCAATGCTCTGGTGGTATGTCTTGCAGATATGAGCATCTCACATCTGTGTGCACGTTTCCCCGGTTCTGCACACGATACCTACATAATGAGGAGTAGTCGCATCCCGAGGATGATGTCACAGATGCAGAACCTGCGTGCCTGGCTTGTCGGTGTGTACTGACTTTTTACCATTGTGTGTGTTCTGCAATGTTGTATTCCACCCTCTTTTCCAACTCAGCTAATGTGCAATTGTCTGTATGTAGGTGACTCCGGATACCCCAACATGCCATGGTTGCTGACACCCCTCAGGAACCCTGTGACACCAGCCCAGATGCGCTACAATGAGGCACATGGTCGGACCAGGAGAGTGATCGAGCGGACATTTGGTCTCCTGAAGAGCCGCTTTCGCTGCCTGGACAAGACAGGAGGGGCCCTCCCATATGCCCCTGCAAAGGTGTGCAAGATTTTCATCGTCTGCTGCATGCTACACAACCTGGCAGTGCGGAAGGAGTTGCCTCTCATCCTGGATGACAATGACCAACATCCGCCACCTGTGGAGGATCCTGGCCTGGGCCACGATGCCAGTGATGATGATGATGAGGGTGATGTCCGCACACAGCTCAACAACTTCTTCAGCTGAATGTGAGTATACAGAGATGTTATGTCAATGATTTGAGTTTGCATGATATGTGTCGGTGGTGCTCTGTTGCTGTTTGAGTGTGGCTATGTGCTACTTGACTGGATGCGTGCAGCGATGTGTCCTTACAGGTAGTCTGTACTCCCCAACAGTGTTGACATGCTAACTTGGTTTTGTGTAGGTATCTTGTGACATGTATTGGGCATGAGTATTGCAGTTCTGTCCTGTTCTTCTGTGCTTTTAACTGTGTGTCATGTCTGTCCTTCACAGGGTACTTTCAGAGTTGTTTGGTCAACTGTGATCCCCCGACACCATGATTCAACTTCCAGGGTGGAAGCAGTCGTTTCCCTACAGGTGATGTGCCACACACCCCTGGACTTTATTTCTTCAACACTTGGTGACTGTGTGGCCACTGCCACGTGGGATTACCTTGCATCTGTAGTAGAAACAACATGTTGCAAATATGTAATAAACCTGTGCTTCACTTTGGGATGTGCGTTGTCTGTGGTCACACATCTGACTGACATTTGCCTACTGCACCTGTGGGCTAGTTAATACAGACTCTGAATAGGTGTGGTGTCTGTGCATTCCACTGTATTTCCTGGCAACATCAGTGTAGGCGATGAGTCAGATGGCCCTGGTGTGTATGTGTTGTGTTGCCCTAGTGGTGTGTCTCCCTCATATGTGTCACGTCGCCATGACTCACATAACCGTGTTGAAATTGCTGTAGCAGTTAGCATGCACAGTGTCATTTAGCAGATCATCATCTCCATGACACAAACCACGTTGGAATCACAACAGAGGCAAGTATGGTGTATTAGTGAGTTTATTTACATACATGTGTGAGGATAGTGCACAGGATGGTGGGTGCTGTACATTGGGATTGGAATCCAAAGTTCCCAGATGAGTTGGAAGTGTTGGTAGCAGAAATGTCCAGAGTAAAGTCCACAGTCATCTGATACATTAGTCCAACTTAAACTCCCCATGTCATGTGGGAGAGTTGGGTTGCATTCGACAGGGTGAACAGTTTGCACACAAAGGAGAATTTCCAGAACAGGTGTTGGGTTCTTGGGGGATGTGCATGGCCATCTGCCTCTCAGTTGTCCTTCCTCGGACGACCCCTCTTCTTCTTTCTGGGGGGACCCTCACGTGCAGGCCGCTGCGGTGCAGAGGACTCTCCACCAGAGTCATCCTCCCTCCCTGTGGCAGTTGCAGATGTTGCGGCACCAGATGTTGTGGGCACACAGGGAGGTGTGGACATGGTGCTAATCTGGCGGAGGCATGTCAATATGTCCCTCTGCACCACTGTCAGTTCTTCCAATGTGTCCCACTTGGACTCCATGCGAGACATGCGTCTCTCCACACGGGACATGTGGGAGTCCAAGCGGGCATAATGGGCAGCCTGCTGCTGTTGAATGTCCTTGAGGATCCCCACTACCTGGCTGACCTCTCCGGTGCTATTCTGGAACGCATCTGCGATGCGTACCAGTTGTGGGTCATCATGCAGTCCAGACGCCTCTGCAAACAGCGACCTCTGCCTACCACCCCTCCCCTGGCCACACGGGCGGGACCTGCGGTGGCATGCATAGGTGACCCTAGGCCCCCTTGGGGGTTGGTACTGGGGTTGTTGTCCGTTGCTTCCCGGGGGGCCGGGGTCCCTGTGCTGTTGTCATTCAGTGTCCTTGGTCTGTCCGTGTCGGCGGGGGTGGTCTGTGTGTTGGCAGATGTTGGAGGAGTGGGTGCAGGGGTGCAGATGGTGGTCCTGCTGGTGCTGCATGATGACTCACACCGGAGGGGCCAGGTAGGTCTTCGCCATCCGAGGAGGGCAGAGGCTGTTCCACACCAGAGAGCTCAGGGCCACCGGAGCCTGGGACAGGGACTCCTCATCATCTGCTGCTGTGTCCCCATCATCACCTGTGTTTGGAAGAGACACACAATGTATGTTATGTTTCTATAGGCATCAATGGTTCAAACACATGACAGTTGTGACTGTACATCTGGATGCGTGCCTGTACATTGCATTGTCCTAAGTTGTCACAGCCAGAGGTTGATATTGGTGTAGCACATTGTCCTGCCAACCTGAAGCATTTCAATGTGAATGTTGAGGTGTGTGCATGACCAGCTCATGTATTGATTGGCTGTACATGGCCATTGCTACTCAAGGGCCATCATGTGCCTGACACAGGTGTGTCATCCTTGTCCACATTTGTCCTTTAACAGGGACATACGTGCAATTCCACTTAGGATATCTTTCAAGATTGGGCCATGTGTGGTGGCAGTTTTTGCCAGTCTTTGTGCGTCACATTGGTGTGTCTGGACAACATGGTCACAGTCCGGTATGCCTGGGATTTCTTGGGAGTATCTGTGTTGTTGTCTGGGTTCCTAGTTCACGTCTCATTTCATACAAGTGATGTTGTTAACGTAGCTACTGATGTTGTTGCTGAGTTTTGTACGTGCAAACGTGAATAATCTTGTCAATGTCCTCCATGGTGATAAGGATTGGGCACGGCAGCTCTCTGGCTTTTCCATTCTCATGACAGTGATGGCCAGTGGTGTGTGTTGCAGTTCTGCTGCTGTGAGTAGCATGTCTCCTCAAATTCAGTCCAGGTTGGTGCTTGTGTCTACAGTGTCTATGACAGTGAGTGGTGTGTTGTGTGAAGGATGCATATGTTGCCGAACGATGTGGGAGTGGAATGCAGCTCACAACCGCAACTTGTGTGACTGACACCATGCTACAGTGTCAGGTATATTGGTGTGTCCATTGCATTCACTGTCAGGTGTCCCCTGTCAATGATGTCTCTGTGACTTCCTGTGTGTTTTGTGCTATGTAGTATGTCTGATTCTCCACAGTTGTCATCTGCAAGACACACCTTCACAGCCAGGCCCGGGGGCACCCCTGGACACTGCATCCCCTGATAGTGTGTGTAAACATAGAGTTGCAATGGCTGTGAGTGTGTACGTGTTTGGGTTGGCCAGTGCATGGGTGTGAATTGCAGGCACATCATTTCTCAGGCCCATGTGTCAGCCATCTTGCCAGGGCTTTTACTTTGGGAGTGACTGGTCCCACGTGTGCAATGTGTTTTTGCAGAGTAGGTGTGTGTATGGCCAGCATTGGTGGTATTTGGTTGACATCCGGACCTCCTTCTCCCCCCAGCCCAGTTTTCCCACCATGAAGCATGCCACCCTTGCAGTGGGTGCAGGTTAACTCTCAGGATGTCAGTCAGTGGTGTCCTGCTGTTGGTTGGTGCATGGTTCCCAGCAGGGCCTTGTGCTCCCCACAACAGAGCACCATTGTCAGACATCTTTGAAGTGGCTTTTCACTCCCTTTGAGGTGTGCATGCTTCAGTGGGAGCTTGCTGGGCCATGTGGGTGGGGGATGTTGAGCTGTGACTACCACTACCATCAAGCTATTGCCTACACCCCCCTTCCCAGCATGCCCATACTTCCTTCCTTTTGACTCTGCTTCCCTGTGGGGTAGTGTGCCTGTGCTGACAGGATGGCTGACAGTGTTGTCCTGGCGTTTGTTTGGCTACAAGTCCCAAAAGTGTCCCTGTGCTTCACACAGCATAACCCAGTGTTGTAGTTCTTTGTGGGATATTTAATTAGAGTGTGAGGCAATGCATTCTCCCAGGTGAGTTGTGTGGAGTTTGTGTTAAGGGGGTGTGTGAGAAAAGCTGCTGGTAACTATGGTCAGAGCTGTCAGTCCTCCTTCCCACCCAGCCAGATATCCCACCATGGAACATGCTTCCATTGCAGGGAGTGCAAGTTGGCTTTCAGGATGTCAGGCAGTGGTGTCCTGCTGTTGTTTTGAGCACAACCCCCAGCAGGGGCTTGTTCTCCCCACAGCAGTACCCAGTGTCAGCCATCTTGTCAGTTCTTTTCCACTCCCTGTGATGTGAGCATGGTTCAGAGTGGTGTTGATGGGCCAATTGTGAGGGTGACCAATATCTGTGACTACAACTCCCATCATGCTATTGGCTACACTCACTTCACCAGCATACACACAATTCCTTCCTTTCAGTCAGCTTCCCTGTGAGGTGGTGTTCTAGTGGTGGCAAAATGTCTGACAGTGTTTGTTAGTTAGATTTGTGCCACTGCCTTGCTCTATTTGTTGTTAGGTGTGTACATGTCATGACACAGTTACATATCACTATGAGATGGCAGGTATTGTGTTTGTCTGACTAGCATACACATCTTGGGATGATTATCTTTTGGTTACTGTGGCTTTGCTAATGGTGCATGGTTTCACTATCCCCTTGACAGTGATGTGTGTGTATTGTCACACAATATTGGGTATATTGGTTGTGTACTCACCAGGCTCTGGGATGTCTGATAGTCCATGTACGCTCTCTGGTGGTAGGATGGCCCGCACCTTCTCCTCCCAGGACCTGAGGTATACTGGTTTGGCAGGAGGGCCACCACCGGTGCGCTGACTCAAGGCGTGTTCCTTCTTGAGTAGGTCCTTGACCCTCCTGCGCACATCATACCACCTGTTCTGGATGTCTTCCTTTGTGCGCAAACATGGTGATTGTGCGTTCACCCTGTCGACGATCCTCTCCCACATCTTGGTTTTCTGCGACATGGGGGTCTGTTGGACCAATGTACCAAACAACTGTGGCTCTACTCTGAGGATTTCATCTACCAGGACTTCCAATTCACTGTCTAGGAACTTTGGATTCTTCTTTGGGGGCATGGTGATGGGTGGTGGTGGGGATTGATGTGTGTGTGTGTGCAAGTGAGGGTGGGTGAGTGTCAGTTTTGCTGGGTGTATGTGAGGGTGCTATTAGGGCGGTGCTAATGCTGTGTGGCTTGTGTGATGGATGAGTTGTGAGTGTGTCTGTGGTTGCTATATGATGGTGTTCTGTGCTGGCAGGTCTGTTGAATTTGCAAAGGATCATGGTAGGGATTTGTGGCCTTTATATGGGTGGAGTTGTGTGTGTGTCTTTTTTTCATGTTTTTTTCCCCCAGTATTTATTGACTTTGTCATTGCTTGTTTGGTCCTTTTTTTTGTATTTTTTCCTTTGTATTTTTTGGGCATGTAGGAGACGTACTTCTGACCGAGTAGGACGCTGCAGTTGGCTCGTGCGAGCTTCTCCGAGTCTTTCACGCTGTCTTTCTGCTGGGTTTCATGTGCGGCGTACGCGTCGGTCGCGGAGTATTCGGTTGCTTCGGCTCCCTGTTTTCTATGCGTGTCGGTGGTACGGCTTGAGCTCCGTGCGACTCGGTCTGGTTTTACACGCATTGCATCGTACTGTGAGGGTCAGGGTTCGCGGGTACCTGTCGCGGGTATCTGTCGGGTTCATTCCTGGTGCGTGTCGGTCGGTTCGATTCGCGTACATTTTCCGGCCGAATAGCTGGTTTCCGTGCAGTTCGGTCGTTCGGCTTGTGTTCCGTACTAGTCGGTCGTAATTCACATGCATAGCATCGTACTACGCAGATCGGACTGCGCCGGTACGTGTCGGTCGGACTACATTCCCGTACCGAGTCGGTCGGTACGTTTTCCGGCCTGAATCGGAATCGGCCCCTTAGTGTCAGAACAAAGTCTACCATGCCCAGCCTGACCTGTATATAAACTACAGACTTCCACATTCCACCAAATCCATGATAAGTATAAAAATATGATATTGCTTTTCTTGAAGTTACAGTTATTCTGGCAATGCACGGAAGGCACATTGTGTATGATGGTCAAATTAATACTTGATTGTTCTGTTTTTTATAAAAGCAAGTACAAGTTCAATAGACATTAACAAATATACCTTAAATTATCAGTGATGAATTCTGCACATCCACAAAGCACAAAGTGTCTCCGTATATTGTATACATTAAAAAGATGTGTCTTTTAAAACAGTTTGGACACATGCATTTCTTTTCACCCTTGACTTCATTATCATCATCAAATTAGTTTGTAAATGACATATTACTCCCACTAACAGTGCAAGCTTAAGGATTTTAGGGGCCCTGGCAAGCCATATTTTAGGGGCCCCTGTCTGGAACAGCTTTGCATTTTATTATCCATTTTCTGCAAACTCAAGCCATAAGATGCCAAACAATATTCAATAATACATAAAAGGTTGAGAAGGAGCAATAGACAGATGTACGACAGAGAGAAAATTCACTTTCTCAGGTGGCCCACTTGGAAGTTGGAGGCCCTGGGTAATTGCCCACTTTGACCAGTTCTTAAAACGTCTTTGCCCACTAAAAAAGTGCTTTGACATACTAGGAACAGAAAGACAATTTGACATTGAGGCCAACACAATGATCCACGTATATGATTAATAAAATAAAGAAACTATAGCATAGATCACAATTCACTCGTGAACCTTCTGATATTTCTTCATCCTTGAGATGTTCTAAAAAGCTCATTGTCAGAAAGTGGGTTAACTTGGAAAGTCGGGATATTTACCGACTTAATAAACACATCCTGGTTAGGTCTCAACACAAGTCTCAGTAAAACTTTGGCCAGTCCCTGGTAGTTGTAATCAGCAAGTAATTCCCCAGAGACATGAGTGTTAAGTTCTTTTACCCAGGGGAGGTCCTGGAGGTACCTAGGGCTTGTGGAGGGTCTGAACGGCCTCCCCATTAATCTTTCTTTAGCCCCGGTAGGTGGTGGCCCCCAGAGCTCAATGAGCCTCAGGAGGGGGGCCTGTGCACCCCCTCCTTTAAATTTTCTATGAGCCTGCATGCCCCCAGGACCTGGCCCACTCAGCGGCTAAATGGTAGAGATCAAGTGGGACCCCCCCCCACCATGAGGCCTAGGGGTCGGGGTATTCCTACCCTGCTCCTTTCTCTTTTTTTTTTTTTGTAAATGTTTTTACGTGCAACTCGGCTGAACCAGAGTCCCAAGACGGCTGCCAACACTTCCTGGTTGAAGTGTTGGCAACCAATCACATTTCAGCACGGGGACTGTCAAATCCTCAGAGGATCCGCGTTCCTATACATACAATTTTTTTTTTTTTATTTCTCAAAAACTAATGTGAAAGGATTTACACCAAATAACAAAAGGTGCCTTTCTGGACCTAGAGCAACCTTTCTCCCAAGTTTGGTATAATTCTGTCCAGCGGTTCGGGCTGTAGTCGTGTCTAAACATTTCTATGGAAATTAACATTGAAAAACACTTTTTTTGACCCCCCCCCCCTTTTTCTCTGTCCCCGCCTGACAGATTGGCTCGAAACTTTCCATGCGCAACAAGAATCACTTAAGTCAAAAAGATGTGTAGTTCCTATGGGGGAATAGACAGGTCTCTTATATGTTGCCCTCACACACCCCGAAGGATGTCATGCTTCATCATTTGGGCTATGCTCCTCGTCGGGCCGGCGCTGCAATGCCCGACGGGCTCCCGCGAAGGGGCTCTTTTTCGGAGATCTTTTAAGAGACAGCCGTTTGGTGCGTGAGGGTAAGTGGTGAGGGTAGTGACATGAGTGTGAATTGTGATTAAAATAGGTAAAGTACTGCCCTAGCAGAACTATTTTATTCGAGGGGTGTACTGACCTAGCTAAAAACGTGATGCGCCCTATCTAGATATAATGCTCTTGTAGGGTCTACTATGTTCTTACGGTCAACATGTTTCTTGCCTGCAGCCCCTAACGGGTCAAACGGCAATTCGTCAGGACCAATGTGAGAGTACGTTCTACTAACTCTACACTACCATTGGGCAGGTGAACAGTTAATATAAGTCACCTGCATGGTGTACCAACTTCCAGGATGGGTGTCCTGTATAGTGAAGAAACCTAAAAAAAGAAACAAGTGATTAAAACCAGACACGGTCTGGATAGCGTAGTTCTCTTACGAGATACGAAGCATCATGCAAGTGCTCAAAGAGCTAAAGGAAAAAAGGGGGGGAGGGGGAGGGGGACACGAGGCTACATAAAGTATAGTTATTACAATTGAGTCCATTGGCCATAGTGTTTTTTCCTTATGTGCTCGTGAGTTCATGCACACCTTGGGTATCAGGGGAGCAGTGGCTGTAATTGATGACTGTGGAATTGGTGTCATGCTTTTGTATTGTGGCGTGACAAGGTATTGTTGCTTTTCACCCTTCAAAAAGTGCTCTAGACATGAAAGTGTTGATGCCCACAACAGTGTGTGTCTCTAAGCCCTCTTAAACTCGTTGTCTTATTTTTACTTACCCCCAAGCTAAGGGGTCGTAGGCAGTACGGGGTACGCCAGGTAAGCCACTCGTTGCTAAGACCTACAAGGAACGGCAAGGAAAATACATATCCATCCTGCTGACGTCGGTGGTTCGTAGCGGTTAAATAAATGCTTAGGACTACAAACCAGCGCCGACAACCAAACAGGCAAGGTAATGGCGTTAGATTATTACTTACATGGGTGGGCGCGCAACTAGCGGTGCTCCTAACCTTGCTCCAGCTCCCGTAGCTCTGCCTGGCCGTGTGCGGCGTGAAATACCGCGTCATCGCGGGAGGGTAGAGACACTAGAACGGGAGTAGCGGGCGGCCATCTTGGTACTAGAAGTGAGAATTGTTCAATCTGCCGTGAACTTTATTGAGACCTAGAGGGACGCTGTAGCAGGGAGCGCAAGCCTATGAGTGCACACTGCAGTGTGGTAGTCCTATACAAAGGAGTAGATGTCAAAAGATGTCGTGGTGCTCCTGACGGGATGGATGGTTGTTTGGGGCAATGAGAAATCCCGTACTGAGATTTAAGTGTATGATTGTAGAAAAGCACAATTCACTGTTATGTGAGTGTATCACCATATTTATCCAATAGGCGAGTAGGATGGCAGGTAACAATTGGGCTGATAAACTGTGGGCTGTCAGGCAATCAGATGGCATCAGCCTTATGAAAAGTGAACATCAGCCTTTTGATTAGTGAACAGTATGTCAGCATCAGAGCGCAAAGTATGAGAGGCAGGGGTAGTATATATGTACCAGCTACAGCTAGGATTTATTATGCCGGTCTTGACAAGGGCGGCAGGTAGGGGATTAGGCGACAGGTAGGGATATTTAGGAGTTATTGAGAACCACCCACAGTATATCATCGTTAAGGCCCCTTATATTGCTTGAAATCCTGAAAATCCATTTTTGTTCTTTTCTGAACAGGGCTTCCTTGCTAAGCATGGGATGTGTTTCAAGGATAGTCCAATGGATGTCGTCCGCAGTATGATTAGCCTCTATGTAGTGGGTGCACATTTTTGTGTTTTGTTTCCTGCATCTGATGTTACTGCGATGTTCTGAAATTCTGGTTTTGATCGGGCGTGTCGTCATGCCCACTACATGAGATTGCAAGGACAAGTAATTAAATACACACAATTGCGGGTGTTACAATTGGTGTGTGTCCTTTGTGACCATATGAGTGTTAGTCACGGAGATGGTTTTACTGGCATGTGTAAATGCACAGGCTGCACACTGCCCGCATGGGTAGTGGCCGGTAACTGCAGGTAAATCCCAAAGTCGATTCCTAGCGGGCGGGTCTTTTTTTGGTCTAGTTCTGACCAGGAGATTTTTTAAGTTGTTAGTTCTCTTGAAGGCAAATCTAGGAGCCTCCAAGACAGAATCACCTATGTTCAGAATTCTCCAATGTTTATTAATGATTTTCTTAATCATGTTGGACTCTGGAGTGTAAGTTGTGACACATGTTATCTGTTTTTTGTCTGATTTTTCTGTTGTCTGTAGTAATATTTCTCTGTTGGTATTGCGAGCCCTCTTGCATGCTGATTTTATGGTGTTGGTGGGATACTCTCGTCTGGCCAAGCTAGATGTGAGTTCGGAGGCTTGTGTTTTAAAATCTTCCACCTCACTGCAGTTACGTCTAATTCTCAGATATTGTCCGTATGGTAGGTTGTCGCGCAGTGCCTTAGGGTGAAAGCTACTAAAAGTAGCGGACTGTGACTATCCGTAGGTTTTTTGTAGGTCTTTGTAATAAGTCCAGATGAAGTGCGACTTATAAGGAGATCAAGAAAAGGTATTTCCTGTTCTGAAAAATTAGCTGTAAAGTTTAAGAAAGGGTTTAGGCTGTTAACCCATGTTACAAATTCTGATATGATGGATTGGTCTCCTCTCCAGAAGACCAAAATGTCATCAATATAGCGGCGCCACTGAAGAACATGGTCTTTGTATATGTTAGTGGCAGGCAGTATATATTTAGCCTCAAAGTCCGCCATGTAGAGACAGGCCAGACTGGGAGCGAATGTACTCCCCATTGAAGTACCTTGGGTCTGATAGTATAAAGATTTCTCAAATTGAAAAAAGTTTTCTGTAAGTGCAGCATGGGCACATTCCATAATGAACGAGATAGGTGTGGGTGCTGTCCATTCAGTGGAGCGTAGTGTTGCTTCCACTACTTCTAGTGTGGCCAGTTGGGGGATGTTGGTATACAGGGCCTCCACATCTAGAGTGATTAGCACATCTGGATGGGGGCCCTCCCTATTTTGGATCTCTATCAAGTTGAGTACATCCCTAGTGTCCTCTAGGAACGTGGGTGTTACCTTGACAAGGGGCTTAAGAAAATGGTCACAGAACCGGGAGAGAGGTTCAAGTAATGACCCGATCCCGGATACAATGGGTCTTCCCGGAGGTGGTAGGGTGCCCTTGTGGATTTTTGGCAACGTGTAGAAATAAGGGATGCAAGGGTTGTCATTCATGAGAAATTCTGACTCATTCTTGGATATCCAACCTTCAGTTAAGGCTTCCAACACCAAGGATTTTATTCTGGCGGTGAGTCTCGTTGTGGGATCTTCTCTCAGGGGAGTGTAGTATCGATTATCATTGAGTTGGCGGAGGCATTCAGTTCTGTAGTCTGATGTAGACATGATGACGATGGCACCTCCTTTGTCTGCCTCCTTTATTGTGATGGATTTATCGTCTGACAGACTCCTGATAGCATTATTTTCCAGGCGTGAGATGTTATGAAAGGTTCCTGTAGGTTTTTTGAGGTTGCTAATATCCTTAAGGACTGCCTTCTCGAAGGTGAGGACTTCTGGTGGCACCATTGCCGCCGTAGGTGTAAAAGTCGAGGGCTTACGTAGTCCAGTATCCTTCGGTATCCGATCGGTTTGTTCTTTGAAGAAGCGCCTTAGGCGGACTTTCCTGAATAGGTAGTGTATTTCACATTGGGTGCGGAAGTCATCTGTAATTGGGGTCGGTACAAACCCCAGTCCCTTCATTAGGATTTTTTCTTCTGTGGGATTCAGCGTCCGGTTGGATAAGTTGACAATTCGTTTTTCTTGTCCTTGCTCCTGAGTTCCATCTGTAATTGGTGAGACTGGTCCTGCCATTGCACCTGTTTTCGTGCGTTGTTGCCACCTCTTCTTTTGCCTCTTCCCCTGCCCCAGCCTCTGCCTAAAAAAGGTGGTTGCTGGTGGATAGCGGCAAATGGGGGTTGTGGGCCTTGTTGGTACCCTGGGTAATGCCACATTGGGGGTCCTTGAAACGGAGGCATACCATAGCCAAATAATTGGTTGGGGGGACCCCGTGGGTAGTGGTGTTGTGATCCGTTCCAGCTGTCTGTGCTCGAATTACTGCTATGGGAGGATGTCCTTCTGCGCGTCGACGAATTTTCGTCTGACGAGTTGTCATATTGGGGTGGCTGGTAGTCTTCTCTTAAGTATGGGTAGATTTTTTCCTTATCAAAACGGCTGATGTCCTTTTGGAGTTTTGAAATCTTTTGCTTCATTAGAAACTCTTTATTCTCAGCTATCTCATTATTCACTTCAGCCAATTTTGTCTTGAATGAAGTAATGGTGATGCTTGCCTTGAGAGCTCCTTCTGCTATTGAGATCTTGATAATAAGCTCGTCTGCCAGACGTTTTGCTGTTCTGATTATTAAGATTAACCAGTCCCTGGTACACTTCCAGGCAACCAGGGACCATTCCTCCTTAAATTGTTTGTCTTCAAGGAAGATTCTTGGGACGTTTGTCACAATCAGACCATTGGGCGCTATGTTTGCACGCAGATATTCAGTCATTATCGCGCTGTGCATAATTATCTTCATCAATTGGCGCTTCATATTGGTGATAGAGTTCCAGTCACCCCCTTGGCTTGTGGAGGCAGTAGCTCCATCTGGGTCCAGTAGTGAGGGTGTTCTCAAGATTTCAGTTACTAAGTCATCGCTGAACGACAGCCCTTGGTTGAGGTCCATGTTGGTATCCAGGAGTAGTATGGACTAGTCCCAGTGTGGGAGAAGTGGAAGGGAAGGGGAAATGGGGGGAAAAAACTAAAAAATAAAAAAATTATTATTAAAGCGGCAAGTTTTCCGCTGGCCTTGGTAAGGGTATTTGAGTTCCACGGCTGAATCTACCCATACTTAAGAGAAGACTACCAGCCACCCCAATATGACAACTCGTCAGACGAAAATTCGTCGACGCGCAGAAGGACATCCTCCCATAGCAGTAATTCGAGCACAGACAGCTGGAACGGATCACAACACCACTACCCACGGGGTCCCCCCAAC
Organism: Calotriton arnoldi; assembly: GCA_963921515.1. Lineage (NCBI taxonomy): Eukaryota > Metazoa > Chordata > Amphibia > Caudata > Salamandridae > Calotriton > Calotriton arnoldi. The sequence goes on along the minus strand of CAWUFW010006926.1, from coordinate 512,068 downwards.
CAATTATTTGGCTATGGTATGCCTCCGTTTCAAGGACCCCCAATGTGGCATTACCCAGGGTACCAACAAGGCCCACAACCCCCATTTGCCGCTATCCACCAGCAACCACCTTTTTTAGGCAGAGGCTGGGGCAGAGGAAGAGGCAAAAGAAGAGGTGGCAACAACGCACGAAAACAGGTGCAATGGCAGGACCAGTCTCACCAATTACAGATGGAACTCAGGAGCAAGGACAAGAAAAACTAATTGTCAACTTATCCAACCGGACGCTGAATCCCACAGAAGAAAAAATCCTAATGAAGGGACTGGGGTTTGTACCGACCCCAATTACAGATGACTTCCGCACCCAATGTGAAATACACGACCTATTCAGGAAAGTCCGCCTAAGGAGCTTCTTCAAAGAACAAACTGATCGGATACCGAAGGATACTGGACTACGTAAGCCCTCGACCTTTACACCTACGGCGGCAATGGTGCCACCAGAAGTCCTCACCTTCGAGAAGGCAGTCCTTAAGGATATTAGCAACCTCAAAAAACCTACAGGAACCTTTCATAACATCTCACGCCTGGAAAATAATGCTATCAGGAGTCTGTCAGACGATAAATCCATCACAATAAAGGAGGCAGACAAAGGAGGTGCCATCGTCATCATGTCTACATCAGACTACAGAACCGAATGCCTCCGCCAACTCAATGATAATCGATACTACACTCCCCTGAGAGAAGATCCCACAACGAGACTCACCGCCAGAATAAAATCCTTGGTGTTGGAAGCCTTAACTGAAGGTTGGATATCCAAGAATGAGTCAGAATTTCTCATGAATGACAACCCTTGCATCCCTTATTTCTACACGTTGCCAAAAATCCACAAGGGCACCCTACCACCTCCGGGAAGACCCATCGTATCCGGGATCGGGTCATTACTTGAACCTCTCTCCCGGTTCTGTGACCATTTTCTTAGGCCCCTTGTCAAGGTAACACCCACGTTCCTACATGACACTAGGGATGTACTCAACTTGATAGAGATCCAAAATAGGGAGGGACCCCATCCAGATGTGCTAATCACTCTAGATGTGGAGGCCCTGTATACCAACATCCCCCAACTGGCCACACTAGAAGTAGTGGAAGCAGCACTACGCTCCACTGAATGGACAGCACCCACACCTATCTCGTTCATTATGGAATGTGCCCATGCTGCACTTACAGAAAACTTTTTTCAATTTGAGAAATCTTTATACCATCAGACCCAAGGTACTTCCATGGGGAGTACATTCGCTCCCAGTCTGGCCTGTCTCTATATGGCGGACTTTGAGGCTAAATATATACTGCCTGCCACTAACATATACAAAGACCATGTTCTTCAGTGGCGCCGCTATATTGATGACATTTGGGTCTTCTGGAGAGGAGACCCATCCATCATATCAGAATTTGTAACATGGGTTAACAGCCTGAACCCTTTCTTAAACTTTACAGCTAATTTTTCAGAACAGGAAATACCTTTTCTTGATCTCCTTATAAGTCGCACTTCATCTGGACTTATTACAAAGACCTACAAAAAACCTACAGATAGTCACAGTCCGCTACTTTTTAGTAGCTTTCACCCTAAGGCACTGCGCGACAACCTACCATACGGACAATATCTGAGAATTAGACGTAACTGCAGTGAGGTGGAAGATTTTAAAACACAAGCCTCCGAACTCACATCTAGCTTGGCCAGACGAGAGTATCCCACCAACACCATAAAATCAGCATGCAAGAGGGCTCGCAATACCAACAGAGAAATATTACTACAGACAACAGAAAAATCAGACAAAAAACAGATAACATGTGTCACAACTTACACTCCAGAGTCCAACATGATTAAGAAAATCATTAATAAACATTGGAGAATTCTGAACATAGGTGATTCTGTCTTGGAGGCTCCTAGATTTGCCTTCAAGAGAACTAACAACTTAAAGAATCTCCTGGTCAGAACTAGACCAAAAAAAGACCCGCCCGCTAGGAATCGACTTTGGGATTTACCTGCAGTTACCGGCCACTACCCATGCGGGCAGTGTGCAGCCTGTGCATTTACACATGCCAGTAAAACCATCTCCGTGACTAACACTCTTATATGGTCACAAAGGACACACACCAATTGTAACACCCGCAATTGTGTGTATTTAATTACTTGTCCTTGCAATCTCATGTATGTGGGCATGACGACACGCCCGATCAAAACCAGAATTTCAGAACATCACAGTAACATCAGATGCACGAAACAAAACACAAAAATGTGCACCCACTACATAGAGGCTAATCATACTGCAGACGACATCCATTGGACTATCCTTGAAACACATCCCATGCTTAGCAAGGAAGCCCTGTTCAGAAAAGAACAAAAATGGATTTTCAGGATTTCAAGCAATATAAGGGGCCTTAACGATGATATACTGTGGGTGGTTCTCAATAACTCCTAAATATCCCTACCTGTCGCCTAATCCCCTACCTGCCGCCCTTGTCAAGACCGGCATAATAAATCCTAGCTGTAGCTGGTACATATATACTACCCCTGCCTCTCATACTTTGGGCTCTGATGCTGACATACTGTTCACTTATCAAAAGGCTGATGTTCACTTTTCATAAGGCTGATGCCATCTGATTGCCTGACAGCCCACTCGCCTATTGGTTAAATATGGTGATACACTCACATAACAGTGAATTGTGCTTTTCTACAATCATACACTTAAATCTCAGTACGGGATTTCTCATTGCCCCAAACAACCATCCATCCCGTCAGGAGCACCACAACATCTTTTGACATCTACTCCCTTGTATAGGACTACCACACTGCATTGTGCACTCATAGGCTTGCGCTCCCTGCTACAGCGTCCCTCTAGGTCTCAATAAAGTTCACGGCAGATTGAACAATTCTCACTTCTAGTACCAAGATGGCCGCCCGCTACTCCCGTTCTAGTGCTCTCTACCCTCCCGCGATGACGCGGTATTTCACGCCGCACACGGCCAGGCAGAGCTACGGGAGCCAGAGCAGGGTTAGGAGCACCGCTAGTTGCGCGCCCACCCATGTAAGTAATAATCTATCGCCATTACCTTGCCTGTTTGGTTGTCGGCGCTGGTTTGTAGTCCTAAGCATTTATTTAACCGCTACGAACCACCGACGTCAGCAGGATGGATTTGTACTTTCCTTGCCGTTCCTTCTAGGTCTTAGCAACGAGTGGCTTACCTGGCGTACCCCGTACTGCCTACGACCCCTTAGCTTGGGGGTAAGTAAAAATAAGACAACGAGTTTAAGAGGGCTTAGAGACACACACTGTTGTGGGCATCAACACTTTCATGTCTAGAGCACTTTTTGAAGGGTAAAAAGCAACAATACCTTGTCACGCCACAATACAAAAGCATGACACCAATTCCACAGTCATCAATTACAGCCACTGCTCCCCTGATACCCAAGGTGTGCATGAACTCACGAGCACATAAGGAAAAAACACTATGGCCAATGGACTCAATTGTAGTAACTATACTTTATGTAGCCTCGTTTCCCCCTCCCCCCTCTTTTTTCCTTTAGCTCTTTGAGCACTTGCATGGCGCTTCGTATCTCGTAAGAGAACTACGCTATCCAGACCGTGTCTGGTTTTAATCACTTGTTTCGTTTTTTAGGTCTCTTCACTATACAGGACACCCATCCTGGAAGTTGGTACACCATGCAGGTGACTTATATTATCTGTTCACCTGCCCAATGGTAGTGTAGAGTTAGTAGAACATACTCTCACATTGGTCCTGACGAATTGCCGTTTGACCCGTTAGGGGCTGCAGGCAAGAAACATGTTGACCGTAAGAACATACTAGACCCTACAAGAGCATTATATCTAGATAGGGCGCATCACGTTTTTAGCTAGGTCAGTACACCCCTCGAATAAAATAGTTCTGCTAGGGCAGTACTTTACCTATTTTAATCACAATTCACACTCAAGTCACTACCCTCACCACTTACCCTCACGCACCAAACGGCTGTCTCTTAAAAGATCTCCGAAAAAGAGCCCCTTCGCGGGAGCCCATCGGGCATTGCAGCGCCGGCCCGACGAGGAGCATAGCCCAAATGATGAAGCATGACATCCTTCGGGGTGTGTGAGGGCAACATATAAGAGACCTGTCTACTCCCCCCATAGGAACTACACATCTTTTTGACTTACGTTACTATTGGGAGCATTGTGTACGACCTAGTCTTAAAAGCTCCTAGTTCCTCTTCTTGTTCATCAACAAGAATCACTGGCACACTTTTTGGGGGGAAAATTCATGAAGATTCGTCAAACGGCGCCAAAGGTATAGGCAAGTCAAAAAACGTTTTTCCTATGTAAACATGGCCCTAACTATAGCTACCTACTTGCGACTGCCAGTAGGTAATATATATATAGCATGCAGCCCAATGAGCTTACAAGACCAACATTAGGGGTGGTCTATTCATGTATGAGGTTTTACTACATAACAAAGTAACTTTTCCTTTCCATGTTTCACTATAGTGCTTTTAAACTGCAGCACAGCCAGGACACAGTGAATTCCTGACAGCCATATATTTTTATCATCTATGTGGGTGGTGGGCATGCATTCTGTAGCCCACATAAAACATTTTACTTCCATGTCACTGTTGCAGTTTCTGTGCCAACATACAATAGCATTCTTGGAAAATAAAATACACCAATTGGATGAAACCGATTACACAAAACCATTTTAGGGGCAGAGCACATGCACTGTGGCACTTTCAGAAGTGTTACGGCACACAGAATCTTACTAATACCAGCAAAAATAGGATTGAGAAAAAGGTTAACAAAATCAGGAAAAGGCAGATTTTCGACACTCATGAACCAAAGTTCTTTATTTGCACTTAATTATTGGTTTCATAAGAACAAGTGGGAATATAAAAGTTCTCAACTGTAACAAAAAGGATATACTTATACACACATTTTATATTTAGGTGTTGGAAAAAGGTAACATACCATCGGGCAACAGGCTACATCATTCAAAATCACAACCAAGGAGAATAGGGAAAGAGCCTTCTCTGACTCCCCTTCTACAAGTTCATACTCACTAAACAGAGAAGCACTAACATCTAAAAAACATATAGGTCAAGAGAATCCTACAAGGGAAAGTCTTTAATTTCTTAATACTGCCCTCACACACTTTGCAGTGTCATGCTTCATCATTGGGCCGCAGAAAAGCAAAAAGACAGATTAAGGGAAAGCAAATTAGAGGAAGGAATATTCCCTCAAAAAGGGATCTAAAGTGCAGGAAAATATAGATTAAAACTACCTAGGAGAACACCACAATTTGTTTTAATTATTCCCGTGTTCCCTTGGTAGGATTAAAAATTAACATGGAGGGGAACTACAGGGGAGGTAACGACCCCTATGCCCCTTCTGCCTAAACCGACGTCGGAGAACGGTGATAGGCGCATTGGCCAACGGAGGTTCTTAGATGTAGTTGCACAGAGTGTAACTCAAAGACCCTGTTCCTATTACCAGTTCCGGGTTTGGAGAATTACTCTAATGACTCGTAAAGGACTTCTCTCTCCGATTGGCGAAGAGTGACCAAGTGGAATAGATCCATTTGGGAGTCGAGGTAAAAGACACCCGATTTTGGGTGAGGACCAGATATATTAGGGATCTTTACCCTGATGAATGCCAACGTGACCTATAGAGGCACATCCTAATGGCAGAAACATGTTGGTTTAGGCAGTAGGGGCATAGGGGTCGTTACCTCCCCTGCCCCTTTTTTTCACACTCTTCATCATTTTTTACAAAAAATAATGCGCTCCGTCCAGTGCGTTGGTCTGCGCCTGGACGTATGATGCGGCCCAATGATGAAGCATGACACTGCAAAGTGTGCGGGCAGTATTAAGAAATTAAAGACTTTCCCTTGTAGGATTCTCTTGACCTATATGTTTTTTAGATGTTAGTGCTTCTCTGTTTAGTGAGTATGAACAGGCTACATCATACCTACCATTATTGAAGTAAGTTATGGGGAGACGCGCTACCCGTTCAACTCACACTCCGGCTCAGTGGCGTCACTAGAGGGGTGCGGGGGGTGCGGACCGCACCGGGTGACACCATCACATGGGGTGACACCTTTCCCAAATGAGACTATTTACTAAATAGTCTCATTTGGGAAAGGTGTCACCCCATGTGATGGTGTCATGGGGTAAGTCGTGAGGGGGTGACACCATGAGTTACCGAGTTACCGCACTGGGTGACACCAACCCTAGTGACCCCGCTACTCCGGCTATAAACATGCACGCTCAAGTAGAACTCACAATGGTGGGCCAGGTTCCTCCAACACATAGTGCGCCCAGCTTCGTTTTGAGACATAGGCCCTCATTACCATTCGCATCGTAAACCCCGTATTGCAGATAGTGGATACAATTGCATGCAGAAGCCGACAAACGCCATTACACGTAGAAGAGGCACATACAATAATAATTACATCTGGAAAAATAACCATTTAAAATGACCATAGGAGAAAAATATCCTGCGTGCTGTTTATCGTGTGGCTTTTATTGCATGTGGTAAACAAAAAGTTAGCAGAAGTCTGCTTTTCACGTGAAAAGCAGCTCAATATACCCCGGAAAAATATCTCGACCTCATAGCAGGTGCTAAATCACATTGATGACAACCATATGTAATGTACATCAAAGAATACATCTAGGGGGAAAAGGAAGACAAGTGAAATATGACCACTTGGAAACACCAATGTGGGAAAACAATTAACTGCACCAACCACCATTCACTAATCAGACACACTTATGTGACATGTGCCGAAAAACAGCCCTCGTGGAAACACACAAATGGGAAAATGCATGCCTAAAGACAGCCCTCATGGAAACATTCTTCACAACAACACCCTATGGATACTAGAACACTTCATACTGCTGCACCAGATACCCATACTTGTGCAGCATGCACACAACCAGGCAGTGTAGCTTCATTGAAGGGCGCAAAAACCCTGGTTGCGGCCCAGCATACAAAGGTCATGGCTTGACCACCTCACTCTGGCATGAGCAGAGGTCCGACCACCCAGAGACTCCACATGGATACCATTCGATACTCGCTTGACTCATTAGAAGACGCGCTGGAGCCCAGCATAGGGATATGTACTACCATTTCCTCCCTTCTGAAAATGTTGTCACTGCTTCAATTTCTTGTCCACTGACTGTAAGAACATTGCGCTGTTTGCCCCACTCACCGGTGAACAGCTAATCGGGAACTGTAAGATACAGCGCACATTAAATGCACAGAAGGTGCGTGTGATGTGGATTTGGGTTTCACCCACTGCTGTAGCTAGCACCCAGATTCAACTCATGAGTGCAAGATCCTGCAGAGAAGGATACACCACATGCAGCTTTGATGGCTACTTGGTAGATGGCTGCAGTACCAATCCCCTCACCTGTTGTATGTATGTCAGGCTGCACACTGAGTGCTGGCACCAGGTTGACTAAGTTAAAACATTATGGGTAATGTAGTCAAGTGGATTCCACATCGGCCATATTGAAAAACCTATGTAAAACCTCATTCACAGGCAGGATCAATGTACAAGTCAAAATCAATCCGAATCCTAGATCCCGCTTATGTTTCTGTGTCTTTTGATTGGCTAGGAACAGCGGTGCCATGTGAGTGTACGTCAGACTACATCCTCCACCATACATATGCTATCTCTGTGCTGACTGACCAACTACAGTGACACTGACACTTACCCGTAAAATGCTTTTATATGAGTGCTTCACAAAGTTTTTCGAGCCAAGACCCACTTTTTAAAATGACAAACTTTAGCGACTCACCTAGCTTTGAAGGGCATGAGGTGGACGGTTTTTTAGTGTAACTGAAACATTGTACGGTAGCACACTGTCATTTATAACCAGCATATTTTTCGTTGAAATTGCCATTACATTTGCACAGACATACAGTTTTTATGATAAAACTATATTGCACACAAATGATAATGTGTGGAAAGTAGGTTTCAGTGAATATTTTTAATTTGTGCATCACAAAGTAAAGTTTCTGGATTTGTTTTGATTCTACGAAAATCTTTGCTTCCATCATAATTCAGAATTACAAAGAAAGTGCTTCATTTTTGTTTTCTCAACTGCTGAATGTGTACAGTTCATTTACAGGTATTTACATTTTGTTGTGTGTTACAAAAACATGACATCCTACAGCCTCCTTTCACACTCCATGGTCCCCAGCAAGATTTTCACCTAATTCACTTAATTTTTCTTTCTCTGACTGCAAAGTGAGGAGTTTCCAAACACCAATCCTCATTTTAAAAAAACGAGCAGGAATCTTTTCAGAAGACATAATGTGACATTTGACCTCTGTTTTTGAAGCACAGCAAATGTGGCATGTGACAAGATAAGTACAGAAATTAAAGGCATCTTAATTTATTGCACGTACTTTCACGGCCCACCAAAAATCGGCTTGTGACCCATAGTTTAGGAAACACTTTTTTAGAGGATACTACCTGAAGCAATGGCTAATCATGCATGTGCGAGACCTAGCTGTAGTGCATAAGCATTGTTATTACCACACTGATCAGAGCCAGACTCGAAACCCCAAGCAGCCCTGACAATTTTGCTGGACTGGTCCCCATCCTGGGGGGAGATGGGGCAGGCATGCAAGTGTCAAGCACTGCTGCTTAACAATACCGGCCCCCAGCACTGCTGCGTTTGTTACTGGGGCCAATTTCGCAGCATCGCTGCAAAACTGGCCCCACCACTCCCAAACCAGCCCCCACCCTTCCAGCCTCCCGGGAAAATGCCCGAAGCCCGCTACGGCCAGTCCGGCCTTGGCACTGATATTCTAGATGGTGCATGATATCTCCTGAAACAATGGCTAATGATACCTGTCTGAGATCAGCTACAGTGCATCAGCAATGGATTACCATACTCATTTTCGACCTGCAATACAATTGAATAGGCATTTGAACTTCTGAAAGCCTGATCGACTTTTGCATTGGAAAGGAGGTGCGCTGGAGTACACTTCAGACAAGGTGTGTCAAGTGGTCATCAAATGCACCATGCTACACTGTATAGCAATGAGGTGGTGCATACCCATTCATGGTGACATTAAGAACACGGACAATAAAAGTGATGAGGATAATTCACAGGAGTAACAGCGGCAACTACAACAGGATGGCCAACAGACTTCGGTGGTTTTCCATATATGGTGAGTAGAATCCTTTTTCAAAATTACTTGTATCCTGAGCATGTTCTTGGTTGGCTGAGGTTTGCTCAGAGGGTTCTTTTGCATCAGAGCAACAGTTTCAGGTGATGGACTCTAAATTAAATGTTCTGCACTCCTGATATGCATATTGGCTCAGTGGATGATTCCTCCAAGGTCATCCCCTGCAAAATGCCACAGTGATTGGGACCATGCCCCCTGGCCTGATGTGGAACTATACTTCTTGATACTGCAATGATGTTGATTCATACTGTTGCCAGGGCAGATGTGAGGGGGTGAAGATATACACACTGTGGGTTTGTCTGGTGTTGTAGGAGGACCATGCAGGTAGTAGCGATTACATCATTGCTGATTCTGGCTGTGACAATACTGATGCTTGCCACACTGAGTCTACCTGAGGATGTTATTGTGGTGTTGCGGTACTGGAGGCCAAAGCTGAAGGGGTGGTAGCTGTGCTGGTGGCTACTGTGCTTACACTACTACTTGCACAACCATTTTATAGTTTCATGCCTCTTCAGTTTGAATCAGAGGATTCCTTCACTTTTTTGCGATATTCTTTATCCGGAAGATCAGAATCTTTATAATACATTCCTCACTATACAACATGATGAGCGGGATGTTGCCATAACGTGAGAGAATGATCAACCCATATTGGCCCACCTATATACACGGTTTTATTGTGTGATCCTGAAAAAGGGGGATGGTCATTACCTTAAACCCACCAAAACATACCTTGGCTGTCTTGTGAGAGATCCCAGTCCTCAACACCACAACGGCAGAGGTTGGAGACTTTTACCCGTTGCTATCTGCAGTGAATGTTATATGTGGCTGGGATGAGAATGAGTGGTGTACATGAGAGGATGTGTGTGTTTTGTGCATGAATGTGAGAATGGATTGTGATATGGGTGTGGTAAAAGTCACAATGGTAAATACTGTTGGTATGTACATTGTAAAGTGTTTTTAATTGAAATGTATAAAATAATTTTCTATTTCTTGTATAAAAATATTTTTGTCAAACCCAAAACAAATTTAAATGTATATGGAAAGCTATTGTATTTTGAATATATAAACCTGAAAACATGGTAGGATATATCCACTATGGTCAAAATTAATAGAAAAAATAAAAGTCACACGCCTTAACTATTGTCTTTGGTCAGGTCGTTGAGTACCTAGTTATATTCCCAAAGAAGGGGAACCTAGGGCCTTTTAATCTAGGTCCAGCATACAGGCCCGTGACTAAGTATAAACCAAGGTGGTATGCAGTTCCTATTGTGAGTGGCAGGTAGTTGTATATGTTTGAGAGTATACACAATGGTGTACAATCAAAGGGCAGGAGAATGATTTCCTCCTTTCGGAAAAAGACCCTCACACACCCAGCCAGCTAGGTGTCTTGCTTCATCATCGGGTCTGCTCCTTATCGGGTCGGCGCTGCAATACCCGATCGGCACCCGTGATGGGGCCTTCTTGGCGGAGATCTTTATTCCTTATGCTGTAGGGTGTAGTGCGTGTGAGGGCCCTTCATCAGTGTAGGTGTAGTGATGTGAAGGGGTGTGAGATTAAAACAGTAGATAGTGGTCCACTCAAGACAATTTTAATGAAATGTGGCCACTACCCTGGTTAAAAATGAAAAAGCGCGTACGCCCGCTCTAAAGTTGCGGGATTATACGCTTGTGATTTGGGTCAACATGTTTCTTGCCTTTTATCAATTTGACGGCAATTCCTCAGGACCAAAGTGAGATCTACCTACACTTTCTGGTGGTGGTCCGAACTACGTGAAGAGAAGTCATGACCACCCATACAGCACCCTAAAAAGTGGTACCTGTAGATCTACAACATAGCCTGCAACAAGAGAGATTCATACAAGCTAGTTTAAATACAACTGTGATTCATACAATGTTGTATGTGCACTTTTTATATCCGGTGTGCAACACACGCATGCTTCACACAAGTGACTGATGGCATGCGTCAGATGAAAAATAGATGCATTAAAAACAGCAGCAGTATTAAAAATAAATTGTGCGCTAGGCACAACCGTGAGACTCACCCTATTTGGGTCAATTATGCGCGGCAACGTGTACCGGCAGGTGTAGACACTAAAGGTGTAGTGTCCTGGTCAATGGAAAGATTTAAGAAGAGTTAAAGTATGGACATACAGGCACAGTTACCTATAAGCAGTTTTTCGGGTCAGAGGTAAATACACAACAATGATGGCCCCTAATTATATTTTATCACGCAAAGGCTCCTGCGCCTAGAGTGGGGACCATGTGTCACCCATCTGCTGGAAAGGAGACATGCTATAAGCAAACCCCCCTCAGTGCTACCCGGTGGCTCCTCAGAGGCCAACCAAAGGTTGGTGTCTGGCTTGTCCCAGGTAAGCGCTGTGGTGGAAAACCCAGGGCACGTTCCTCATACAACAAAGGTGCCCACAATGTTTAATCCTCGCTGTAAAATGCATCGTCAATTCACAGCGGTTGTTCGAGTTACATACGCCCACCTGCGTTTGCTTCGATCGTATCTAAAGGCAACTCATCCCCAGCTGGGAAAGTGTAAGGCAGGGGGTCGCATGTACTTCTTGCATGGCCGCGGAGATTTTAGCTGCAAGTACTGGAAGGAAGAGGTTCCCTTCCAGTTGCCAGTGCCCCGCATGAGTCTAATAACCCATAGGCAAGGCCCTTTCTTTCTCAATACTCACATGATGATATCCAGTGGATCAACGGTTGTCCTACCCCTCACTCTGCCGGCCCGGGTGGTACCGAGTTCATTACGACTCGGTTAGTTATACCTCCGGTGAGCCGTGCGCGATGGGCGGGACTTCCGGGTTGTCCATAGGAAAAGACTAGACCCTGCCCGTGGTATCGGGCGCCATGTTGGAATTCCCGCCTCTGTTGATACTGCAGGATAAGCCCAGCAGGTTAGCCGTGACTATCGGCGCCATACTTGAAATCTTGCTGTTAGTGATAATCAAATGTTCTAACGCAGTATGTGGATGGCAAAACTAAGTTGCGCTATTCCAAGTGTCTGGAATGTCGGGGTCTTATGTCTTATGTCAGCGCAATTTCTCTTACTAGTGCTGCTAAAGGGAGCTGCTGCAAAGGATTTCCAATGATGCAAATCTTCTGTCTAGTGTGATCAGGGACACTTGTCTGGACACTAATATGTAATTATAAATGGATCTTTTATACTGGGTATTAACATGTGTGAAAACCATATGAAATGGGCTGATAGTTAAAACCATATGTCAATGCTGTTAAATGTACACAGTTCACGGTCGCGTCAGTTATATTGCTTACTGCGGTACAAGTAAGAGTTATTTATATGTAACCCATATGTCTAAGTGGGTGATCCGTTTTCTGGGTCTCATTATGCATATAAGTAATACGGACTGAGATGGTAATTTAATGTGTCTCTCACTGTTTATACGGTATCTCCCACAATACGGTCGCGAGATTCGTAGAAGTATTCACTATGGCAAATAGGAGTTAATTGAGGAGTATCCCATGGGCTGTTAGTTACAAACATATGTCAATGCTGTTAAATGTACACAGTTCACGGTCGCGTCAGTTATATTGCTTACTGCGGTACAAGTAAGAGTTATTTATATGTAACCCATATGTCTAAGTGGGTGATCCGTTTTCTGGGTCTCATTATGCATATAAGTAATACGGACTGAGATGGTAATTTAATGTGTCTCTCACTGTTTATACGGTATCTCCCACAATACGGTCGCGAGACTCGTAGAAGTGTACACTATGGCTGATAGGAGTAAATTGGGGAATATCCCATGGGAGTGAATTAGGTCAGTAAACTCCAAGGGATATCCTCATTCAATCCTCCTTTGTCAGTGGCTGATCTCAGAACCCATCGTTGTTCGATGCGTAACAGGGAATTTCTAATCATCCCTGGATGGGCTTCAAGCACACCCCATTGGAAAGAGTCAGGAAGATGTTTTTGTTGTTCAAAATGTGCTGTCATTTTCGTGTTGGTTTTATGGCACCTAAAATTGCTTCTGTGTTCCATTATACGGACTTTCACCGATCTCGTGGTCATTCCTATGTATAGGAGTCCGCATGGACAACTCAGTACGTAGATGCAGTTTGAAGTATTGCAGTTCGTATGTTTGTTCATTCTCCATTTGACTCCGTTGGGGAAAGTCAGTTCTTTCGTGACTTTGGTTAGAGGACACACTGAGCAGGATCCACATGGATAATGTCCCATTATAGGGGTAAATCCCATAATGTTCTTTGTACATTACTCTGTATGTTTCTGGGTCTTGTGTGTAAAAGCATGTCTTTTAAGTTGCTAGTCCGTTTGAATGCAAATCTCGGTACAGGTAGATTCAATGTTCCTGTATTAAGAATGCTCCAATGTTTCTTAATGATGTTTCTCATACGGTTGGAGTCAGGGGTATAGGTAGTCACACAAGTGATGGCATTATCTCGTTCTCTAGGTTTGCTTTCTAGTAGTCTCTCCCGGTTATTGTTCTTAGCCCTTTTGCAAGCGAGTGTGACGGTGTGTTTAGGGTATTCTCGCTGACAAAGAACTTTTGTCAAAGTGTCCGACTCCTTCTGGTAGTCTCTCAATGAACTACAGTTCCTTCTAATTCGGAGGAACTGTCCGAAAGGGAGATTCTGTTTTAGGGCCCTTGGGTGATGACTACTAAATAGCAATAAACTATTCCTATCTGTTGGTTTTCGATAGTGTGGGGTAGTATTCACATCATTCTCCAGTTTTATCAGTAGGTCAAGAAAGGGGATCTCGGTTTCTGAAACAATGTTAGTGAATTTCAGAAAAGGGTTCAATGTATTGATCCATGCACAGAATTCTTCACATTTTGTGCGTTCTCCTTTCCATAGGATCAAAATATCATCAATAAACCTCTTCCACATTAGCACATTTGCCTTGTATGGATTCCTGGGGCTGTGGATCTCCCTTTCTTCAAAGCCGACATGTACATACATGCCAGACTCGGCGCGAACGTACTGCCCATAGAGGTGCCCTGCGTTTGATGGTACAGTTGTGTGTTATACTCAAAGAAATTTTCTGTTAACGCTAGGGTGGCACACTCTAGTATGAAAGCCACTGGAGTGGGAGAAGTCCAATTACTATGGCTCAGTGCATCCTCAATGACTTCCAGAGTCGCCCTTTGTGGGATGTTAGTACAGAGGGCCTCAACATCCAGGGTGATCTGATAGTAATTGGACTTCTCCCACTCCAGTGGCTTTCATACTAGAGTGTGCCACCCTAGCGTTAACAGAAAATTTCTTTGAGTATAACACACAACTGTACCATCAAACGCAGGGCACCTCTATGGGCAGTACGTTCGCGCCGAGTCTGGCATGTATGTACATGTCGGCCTTTGAAGAAAGGGAGATCCACAGCCCCAGGAATCCATACAAGGCTAATGTGGAAGAGGTTTATTGATGATATTTTGATCCTATGGAAAGGAGAATGCACAAAATGTGAAGAATTCTGTGCATGGATCAATACATTGAACCCTTTTCTGAAATTTACTAACACTGTTTCAGAAGCCGAGATCCCTTTCTTGACCTACTGATAAAACTGGAGAATGATGTGATTACTACCACACTCTATCGAAAACAAACAGATAGGAATAGTTTATTGCTATTTAGTAGTCATCACCCAAGGGCCCTAAAACAGAATCTCCCTTCGGACAGTTCCTCCGAATTAGAAGGAACTGTAGTTCATTGAGAGACTACCAGAAGGAGTCCGACACTTTGACAAAACATCTTTGTCAGCGAGAATACCCTAAACACACCGTCACACTCGCTTGCAAAAGGGCTAAGAACAATAACCGGGAGAGACTACTAGAAAGCAAACCTAGAGAACCAGATAATGCCATCACTTGTGTGACTACCTATACCCCTGACTCCAACCGTATGAGAAACATCATTAAGAAACATTGGAGCATTCTTAAATACAGGAACATTAAATCTACCTGTACCGAGATTTGCATTCAAACTGACTAGCAACTTAAAAGACATGCTTATACACACAAGACCCAGAAACATACAGAGTAATGTACAAAGAACATTATGGGATTTACCCCCTATAATGGGACATTATCCATGTGGATCCTGCTCAGTGTGTCCTCTAACCAAAGTCACGAAAGAACTGACTTTCCCCAACGGAGTCAAATGAAGAATGAACAAACATACGAACTGCAATACTTCAAACTGCATCTACGTACTGAGTTGTCCATGCGGACTCCTATACATAGGAATGACCACGAGATCGGTGAAAGTCCGTATAATGGAACACAGAAGCAATTTTAGGTGCCATAAAACCAACACGAAAATGACAGCACATTTTGAACAACAAAAACATCTTCCTGACTCTTTCCAATGGGGTGTGCTTGAAGCCCATCCAGGGATGATTAAAAATTCCCTGTTCCGCATCGAACAACGATGGGTTTTGAGATTAGCCACTGACAAAGGAGGATTGAATGAGGATATCCCTTGGAGTTTACTGACCTAATTCACTCCCATGGGATATTCCCCAATTTACTCCTATCAGCCATAGTGTACACTTCTACGAGTCTCGCAACCGTAGTGTGGGAGATACCTTATAAATAGTGATAGACACATTAAGTAACCATCCTAGTCTATATTACCTTTAAGCATAACGAGACCCAGAAAACGGATCACCCGCTTAGGCATATGGGTTACATATAGGTAACTCTTACCTATCCCACAGTAAGAAATATAATTGGCGCGACCGTGAACTGTGCACATTAATTCAACAGCATTGACATATGTTTGTAACTAACAGCCCATGGGATACTCCTCAATTAACTCCTATCTGCCATAGTGAATACTTCTACGAATCTCGCGACCGTATTGTGGGAGATACCGTATAAACAGTGAGAGACGCATTAAATTACAATCTCAGTCCGTGTTACTTATATGCATAATGAGACCCAGAAAACGGATCACCCACTTAGACATATGGGTTACATATAAATAACTCTTACTTGTACCGCAGTAAGCAATATAACTGACGTGACCGTGAACTGTGTACATTTAACAACATTGACATATGGTTTTAACTATCAGCCCATTTCATATGGTTTTCACACATGTTAATACCCAGTATAAAAGATCCATTTATAATTACATATTAGTGTCCAGACAAGTGTCCCTGATCACACTAGACAGAAGATTTGCATCATTGGAAATCCTTTGCTGCAGCTCCCTTTAGCAGCACTAATATGAGAAATTGCGCTGACATAAGACATAAGACCCGACATTCCAGACACTTGGAATAGCGCAGCTTAGTTTTGCCATCCACATACTGCGTTAGAACATTTGATTATCACTAACAGCAAGATTTCAAGTATGGCGCCGATAGTCACGGCTAACCTGCTGGGCTTGTCCTGCAGTATCAACAGAGGTGGGAATTCCAACATGGCGCCCGATACCAAGGGCAGGGTCTAGTCTTTTCCTATGGACAACCCGGAAGTCCCGCCCATCGTGCACGGCTCACCGGAGGTATAACTAACCTAGTTGTAATGAACTCGGTACCACCCGGGCCGGCAGAGTGAGGGGTAGGACAACCGTTGATCCACTGGATATCATCATGTGAGTATTGAGAAAGAAAGGGCCTTGCCTATGGGTTATTAGACTCATGCGGGGCACTGACAACTGGAAGGGAACCTCTTCCTTCCAGTACTTGCAGCTAAAATCTCCGCGGCCATGCATGAAGTACATGCGACCCCCTGCCTTACACTTTCCCAGCTGGGGACGAGTTGCCTTTAGATACGATCGAAGCAAACGCAGGTGGGCGTATGTAACTCGAACAACCGCTGTGAATTGACGATGCATTTACAGCGAGGATTAAACATTGTGGGCACCTTTGTTGTATGAGGAACGTGCCCTGGGTTTTCCACCACGGCGCTACCTGGGACAAGCCAGACACCAACCTTTGGTTGGCCTCCGAGGAGCCACCGGGTAGCACTGAGGGGGTTTGCTTATAGCATGTCTCCTTTCCAGCAGATGGGTGACACATGGTCCCCACTCTAGGCGCAGGAGCCTTTGCGTGATAAAATATAGTTAGGGGCCATCATTGTTGTGTATTTACCTCTGACCCGAAAACTGCTTATAGGTAACTGTGCCTGTATGTCCATACTTTAACTCTTCTTAAATCTTTCCATTGACCAGGACACTACACCTTTAGTGTCTACACCTGCCGGTACACGTTGCCGCGCATAATTGACCTAAATAGGGTGAGTCTCACGGTTGTGCCTAGCGCACAATTTATTTTTAATACTGCTGCTGTTTTTAATGTATCTATTTTTCATCTGACGCATGCCATCAGTCACTTGTGTGAAGCATGCGTGTGTTGCACACCGGATATAAAAGTGCACATACAACATTGTATGAATCACAGTTGTATTTAAACTAACTTGTATGAATCTCTCTTGTTGCAGGCTATGTTGTAGATCTACAGGTACCACTTTTAGGGTGCTGTATGGGTGGTCATGACTTCTCTTCACGTAGTTCAGACCACCACCAGAAAGTGTAGGTAGATCTCATTTTAGTCCTGAGGAATTGCCGTCAAATTGATAAAAGGCAAGAAACATGTTGACCCAAATCACAAGCGTATAATCCCGCAACCTTAGAGCGGGCGTACGCGCTTTTTCATTTTTAACCAGGGTAGTGGCCACATTTCATTAAAATTGTCTTGAGTGGACCACTATCTCCTGTTTTAATCTCACACCCTTCACATCACTACACCTACACTGATGAAGGGCCCTCACACGCAGTACACCCTACGGCATAAGGAATAAAGATCTCCGCCAAGAAGGCCCCATCACGGGTGCCGATCGGGTATTGCAGCGACGACCCGATAAGGAGCAGACCCGATGATGAAGCAAGACACCTAGCTGGCTGGGTGTGTGAGGGTCTTTTTCCGAAAGGAGGAAATCATTCTCCTGCCCTTTGATTGTACACCATTGTGTATACTCTCAAACATATACAACTACCTGCCACTCACAATAGGAACTGCATACCACCTTGGTTTATACGTTGAGTACTTAGAGCAACTATAGAAGTAATACAGGTCCAGTGGGATTTTGTACTTTTGTTGTGTGTGACTACAAGTTGACTACACCCCAGTGCATTGGTCACGTTTCCTGGCCTTGCATGGCAAGGGCCTGCGGGAAGCCCAGATGAAATCTTGTTATTTCAAGGTTTTGCAAGTATGCCACTGGTCTTCTGCCAAGCTAACACCCACGTCCAACTGTTGGCGCTGTCACTGGACAGGCTGCAACATACTGCACATTCTTTGGTCTTGCCCTGTGATCACTACCTTCTGGAACGGTGTATGGGGTGTCACACCCCCCTAATAAATATAATCATGACTTGGTAGTTGGGTCTGGGAGCCATGGGTCGGGTCTGCTATGTCTGTATCGCTTTTTGTTGTCATCCTGTTTTCACTAAGAGGGTTTTTACTTGTTCATTTTTTGATCAGAACAGCCCAGATTTACAAAGATTTTGCGTTGGTTTGCATCAGTTTTTTGCACAACCCCAATGCAAAGTCCTTTTTAGTATTTGCAAAGCCATGCAAATGTCAATTTGCGTGGCTTTGTTTGAAAAAGTGACGCAATACATCTCATTGCACTGCCTTGCATTGTTTTATGTCAGGTAAGTGTTCCATGGGTGGTACGTGGGTGTTCCCATGCATCCACTCATGGTTTTTGATGCAAACACATTTATATGGGCCAAAATTTACAAAGACTTTTCGTCTGGGTTACATCACATTTTTTTACGCAGCTCTGATGCAAAATCCATTTTGTATTTGCAAAACCATGCAAATGTCAATTTGTGTGGCTTTTTAAGAAAAAGTGACGCAGCGCATTGTGCTGCCTTGTGTTACTTTGCGTCAGGAAGGTGTTCTATGTATTTTAACACAAACCCATATTTACAAAGAGTAATCAAAATGGGGTTGCGCCAAAATGGTTGCCCGCCATAGACTGGTGTAATGCGGAGAAATATTTGTAATTCTCCTTGTTATTTCATCTTTGCATATGTGCATTCTGCAGCACACATCCAAACAGGAAAAAGCCACTGAGGATAGTTTTCGTGCAGGAATGCAACCCTTCCTGCACAATAGCTGTCCTGACTATAACCTAGACACCCATGCACTATGGCACAAGAGTGCCTGCATTGACTCTAGGCAGCCCAAAGTGCACCTCCGCATGGATAAAGCAGAACTGCACCATTTCTTTTAAGATATGGTTCAGTTTTGCTCTCTTGAGGTGACGCAACACAGTGCAGCAACTTCGCTTGCAGCTCTGCGTTGTGCCACTTGTGTGTAAATATGCCCTTCAATGACCGGTTTACCAAAATATTAGCAAATCTGCACCCATAGAAATACTCCTTGAATTGATGCCAATTT
This sequence comes from Calotriton arnoldi, assembly GCA_963921515.1. Classification (NCBI taxonomy): domain Eukaryota; kingdom Metazoa; phylum Chordata; class Amphibia; order Caudata; family Salamandridae; genus Calotriton; species Calotriton arnoldi. The sequence goes on along the minus strand of CAWUFW010006926.1, from coordinate 492,431 downwards.
ACTACTTTTTAGAATTTACAAACTTTGGCAGTAGTAGGCTTAGAAAGCTAGACCTGTCTCCTATTTCCAGGCATTAACTACGTCAGTTTCAGGTTTCCAGGTATAGTACTGGCAATCAAACATGCAAAAGGTGATTGGACGAATGCTTGTAAATATCTGCTAATCCCTCTGGCTAGCATTCCAAACCATTGTGGTTCACCCTCTGTGCTACCGTACACAAATGGCGTGGTTTAGGATTTAGCAGACAGAGTAAAGGCAGACAGAGTGGTGGAGGACACTGCCTTTACTCCGCCCTCCAAATTTAGAGATCTCTGCCATCCCAGCAGACATCTCTGTACATTGGCAAGAACCGCCAACATAGTGGTTCGTGGCAATGTAGGAAAACTTTAAGAACCAGCTCCATCAAACCTGATAGCTGGCCCACAAACTTTTCCAAAGTTTTTTTCCCCCCAAAATAAACTCCAGAAGCAGGAGTTTATGTTTGAATAATTTTAAAAAACGAATGGCCCCCTCACACCAGTTTTCCCCCATTACGCAGGGTCATTTTCTTTTTTTTTTACTGTCAGTCTGCCAGAATATACCAAGTGTATCCTTGAGGCGATGGATAGTGACAAAAAAGATGCGACCTGACCATCTACTCTAAATAGGGTGGATGGTCGGATGGCTTATTTCTGATGGCACCTACTCCATCGGACCTTTGAAAGAAGTTTTACATTGACAGAGTAACTTTACTACAGCAGCCTAAAACTTGCGGTCTGCCTGACTCAAAATTGGGCAGGCGGACCATGAGTTTGGCCTGAGGGGGTGCTCTGTCACTGTTTCACCTATTAGTCAAACTCTAAATCAGCCCCAGAGGACCACTTAACACAAACCCCTACTGGCCTTACTCTTTATGGAAACAGTCCATCCCGAACCTAGTTTAGTTGGGAAATTTGAGATTCACATCCCCTGAATCCTTCTGACTAAGAGCCCGATTAAGAGTTTGGCAGTCTTACCACCGTCCCCCGGCGGCGGCGGGAACGACAACACTGCTGCGCTGAAGGCATTCCCGCCTGCCATATTATGATGTTGCAGCTGGCAACATCTGACAGCACTCCGCAACCGCCTTGTTGGCAGTATACCACCAAGCAGATTCCGATGTTCCCGATGGGCTGGCGGTCTCCAGGTGGCAGTGTCCCTGACGGTGGGGGACCGGTGCAGGACGCGGTCAGCAATTCACAATATATAGTTCCAAATGTGTCAATGCACGTGTGTGACATGTACACATATGCATGATGCATGTAGAAAAATATACTGTACAAGCACTTTTCCATTGCTGGAGTACGGACCATATGTGTCCAGTCCAGTTAATGGAGTAAAGGGAGAAAAGGACTTACCTGGATTTCCTCGTCGGTGGGGTCGCCTTTTTCGTGGTCAAGTTGGTGCCGCGAAGGGGGGACATGGAACAAGGGTCCCATGTTGAAGACCGAAGGAAATGGGTCAGTTTTCACCCCATTTCCTTCGTTTCCGCCAACTCGAAACAGGCAGTCTTCCCACGACAGTCGGCTTGACGGAAAGCCACTTCAAAATGTCGACGGCAGAATTGTTGTCTATACCGCCCTCTGGTAGTTGCTTTCCCCATGCTGCCATCGAGGTGGTCGGCAAATGGCTAGTGGTGGCGGAAGTGCTCCGGCGGTCTTTCATTCTACAAACCTCCAACATCGTAATACAGCAGGCAGACAGTCAGCTAGGCGGCGGGGTTTCTGATGCCGTTTCAACGGCGGTGCCCTTACTGCCAAACTTGTAATCAGGCCCTAAGCTACTCCCCTGCCATTCACGTCACACTATGACAGCGACCCACACTTGGCTCCCTACCACTATGCATCCACCCTCACTGGGACTCATGCAACAATCAATCCCCTGATACCGTCCCTGACAGCTGTATGTTTTCTGATCTCCAGTTTTTGCACTATGTACCCCTTGGTTTTTTTTTCTTTGGAAAAAAACAATAAAAAGGTTTAAAAACAAAAGAATGAAACTACAATTCACAAAAAAACTATGATGCAATTATGAATACAATGATCATGTTTTAGGTGTGAATTTACTGTGTTGCCGTATCTCCAAACCCACTCCAGCAAACCTTTTCCAGTTGTTGCAAACAAAGAAATGGGAGTGCACCAAACCACCGGAGAGCAGAAAGTGAAGGACGGCGCAATAGGAAATGTGTCAAGTCCTCAATAGTGCTTTAATCACAAAAGCCCACTGTTTCCATGCCACGAATCGACTTCCTGCTATCCTCTAACACTGCCAAACGTGATTATTCCTTTTTTTGTAACGTTCTGCCTAACAATTATAGACTGAAATGCTTCCTTATCTGAATCTGAACTCACTGGGGACGTTTTGTAAGCGGAGTGAAGAGGACCGGGCGCGCAGGCACTTGGAACCCATTGGTGACACAAGTATTAAAAAAAAAAAAAATATATATATATATATATATATATCGTAACTGAGGCACTTGTTCACACGTGCATGCTTAGAAAGGGTTTCCTCACAGCAGTTCTGATTCCGTAGCCCCAAGAGTGTGTGTGTGTATATATATATGTAATTTGTAACTGTATTTATTTCTAAGCTATTAATCATTTTGCCAAGACATCTGGGGATGCCTTCCTTGATTTTGAATGTATTATTTGAAGCTGGCGTGCAAGTTGTAACTAATTTTATAATCCAGTTTACTGCACAATGAGAAAACATTTATTAAATGGGCTATCCGAGCCATGCGCAAAAATATGTCCTCTCCCTCCCAGCCCAGCAAAAAAAAGCTGTATTTGCAGGTTCCAGACGCTGCGGTGGCGTGGTAAGGCGGCCGCTTTACCTCATCTTATGACATGCCAGCTCTGCAGCAGGAGTCACGTGACTTTCTGAAGGATTCTTAAAGGTTCGTTTACTGTCCAATCCGTTTTTTTACATTAAACCTTTATTAAATTATTTGTCTGGCAATAAAAAAATATGCGATTAGCACTTAGCTGACCATCACTGCCAAGAGATCGTATGTTCTGTGTTTTTTAGGGCAAAAGCACAGTGCACTTTGGTACTTGCATGGGCTCAATTGACAGATTTCAATAAACTGTTGGCTAAAATCACACATGAGAACATGGTTGTGTTGTCACTGGTACCTTTTGAAGTTTCGATTTGTGTCCTACAGCAAAGATCATACATTTGCAGGCCATGCCAAAAACAGGAGTACGATTGAGAAGTCATAGGAGGGAGCCTTCAAGTCTCTTGGGGCACAGTACCAGCCCCACGGGTGCCACACGCATACTCCTTAATCCACTGGTGGAAGAAGATGTAGGCCATTTCTTCTAGTGCACCTAACAACACAGCAGGGACCCAACCAGGAAGGGCTTTACATTTCAATGATTTGGGCAAATAATTAATTCTGCTGCCTAACAACGTGGTGAAAGAACATACCCATCACTTTGCCACCCTTAAGGCAAAAATCTCCCTGTGTATGGCTCTAGTTGTGCATACAGAAGGGCATCTCTGGGCACAGATGCCCGAGCCAGGATGCAAGAGGCGTCTGACCACATTGGCAAACCCTCAGGCACTGGAAAGGAGATTTTATTGCTGGAACTGGATCTGAGTGGCGACACTGGGGTACAGAACAGCCAAGAGGCCGGTGGAAGCAGCCAGCCTCCAGGAGCTAAGCATTATGTCCCTAATAGCAATCCTAATAGGTATGACAAGTAAAATGGCATGTGCAAAAATTAGACTGACATTTCCAACATGCTAAAGTGTGTTACGGTCAGGAAGGGTGCACAATGCTTTATTGAGGTTAGGGAGTTGCATCCATGGAGTGTACAGGGATACGATATGGTTAGGGAGGGGGTAGAAGGTCATTTCCTGAGCACGTTTGTTGGAATACACATTTCCAAGAATTAGTTCATGTTTACTGATGCTCCTTATTTACCTGGAATTGACCCAATTACTTACCAGTAATATTCATTACTCCAATTCAAGGTCTTCCTCATCACAGTCGTTACTTCCCGAGTTGTTTTCCTTCCCACAGATATTTATTGCCCATCCCAACTCCTCAAAATTCCTCCAATATGGTGCCCTCAGATCCCAACATGCCTTAAAAACTGGAAGATGACATCACATCCTACTATACATCCTCAAGCTGAACAGAATTAACACAGGAATCAAATCCAATAAAAGCTGCTAGGGATTTGGGAGTGCGGGAATTCAGGACTGTGACAGGAAAACCTGGATTCGAAGTAATGGAGATTACCTGTAAGTCACCAGGTCATTACCTCCTCATCCTTCTTCCTCATCCAGTTCGTTCTTCTTGAGTCAATACCCAAGCAGGAGAGAATATTGTGTTTGAGTTCCCAAAAGTATTCACGACACCAAGTGATGTCACACCATGCTTATAGCCATTCAAGTATCATGCACTTAAGACAAAACACAAGATCCAAAATTTGTTGAAGAACAACCACCTAGCTGAAGACGGTAGTTATTCATAAATGTGTGAGGTGTAGCCCATGTGGTCGCACAATAAACATCTTTGAAACTAGCAGCATTGAAGGCTCCAAGAAGAAGTTGTTGATCTTTCTGGACTGCACTCAGAAGCTCCTTCCCTGCTGACTCACAAGCTTTGGAGATGGCCAGTTTGACCCATCTGGATAGGGTTGAAGTAGATTGATGAAGACCCCGTCCTACAAGACAGAAAGTAACGAAAAGGAAATATAACTTATGGAAAGATGTTTGCTCCAAATAAATTAAGAGGCTTCCCACATAATAAGTCTGTAGAGCGGGCTTCAAACCATCATTAAAAACAAAAACAAAACGTGTTAATAAAATTAATAAAATACATCAATTACACTCATCAAGTCAGGAAGGCAGATTGACCTCAACTGAAGAAAAAACACAGGAGCATGCAATGTCATATTCCAGTTTTTAAGGCATACTGGGATCTGAGGACGCCATATTGGGGGAATGTTTTGGAGTTGAGCTAGCTAACAACAACACACATGCCAATACTGATAGAAGATCAACAATCTACTTCCTCATATCACACGTGACACTCATTGTGATTGGAAAGAAAGCTGATTTATTTATTCTTTGGTTTCCAAAGGAATATTGTGATCCAATTTTTTTCAAGCAATCTTGTTTGTTTGCACAATAGTCTATTAATCAATTTTTCATAGACCACAGAAAATTACATCACATACAAAACATTTACATCACATACATAACATATATTCCATATAGTATTTACACAAATGTTTTAGACAACACTGGACATTGAAAAGACAACAAATTTATACTAAATAAACAACAATAGGGCAAGCTGAGGTTCCAAACAAAGTTTACATACAACATAAGGAAATGACATCAATGCAGCGAAAACTAGGGGGGACAAAGAAAGAAGAAAAAGAACAGAACAGAAGGGTTGGAAAGTATTTTTGAGAAATACATGTATTATTTGTTTAACTCAACCCTAGTCTGAACTTTGGCCAAACAGTGTAATATTCAGTAACCCATGTAATTTCTTCAATGGAATGTAAAACAGTTTTTTAACCATAAGTACATGAAAGGGTTAGCCTGATAGTAAATGCATGTTCACTCGTTTGGTCGAAAACATGGTCAATGCGTTTCGGACCCCTACATACTTTAAGGGGTTCTCATCAGGACCTGGAACCAAAACAGCTAGAGGTAAAAGAAAAGAAGAGAAAAGTGCTTGTGTTATCACTTGCAACACCAATTATACAGACCACACTTTCCCTATGAACTACAACTGTGGTTTACCTTCTGCGAGATTGTCCAATCTCCAGACCAACAATCAAAATTTCTTGGTGAAACCCTATGGGTATTGGCTTCAAGCCTACAAAAGAGTGGACAGAAGAAGGAAAGAAGGAAAAGGAAGGAGTAAAAACAGACATTCCGTCAAACTTGTATTTGTATTTAATTTGGAAAAGTTCCATCATTGTCCATGTTGTAGAAATGCACTTACTTCAAGAGTGCTCGGTTTTGGAATTCAGTTATGTCCGAAAAGGTGGGAACCACACTGTACTTTTGTGGATAAAAGGAGGAAGACGCTGTATTTGAACCAAGACTTTGGGAAGAAGACAAAGAAAAAGGATCTTGTAAAAGCTTTTTCAATTGCCCTCTAGTAAAAATTGCATTGAATGGTGTGTCCGTACCTTATAGTATATGGTCGTTGTCGTTTGCTCTGGCACAAAGTTTTGTTTAAATCCTTTTCTCGTGCTACTATTAGGGAGACCGCATATGATGGTGTTTACTGAAAGAGACGCGAGAAAACCCATCAAACCAGGATTTTTTGTCAAGACGTTCGTGTGTAAAACAAGTACAGTACGTTTAATGTAAAAGGACCGGTTCCAAAAGGAGCTCTGCATGTTACGTTTTGAAGATTTGTGCATTTTGGTTGTTCAATTTGGCACGTTTCCGGCTGAGTGATAGCAGTGTGAAAAACATGCGGGAGCGAGCTAGCCACTTGAGCTATGCTCATAGGATTTAAAGCCACATTAACGTAAAATCAATCGCATGTCCGAGAACATTATTTACATGTCTTCTACATGAGCCCACAAAGCTCGCGATGCAAAACGTATTTGTCCATTAGCGGTTGGCTTTCAAGTTTAGCTTCAATCTACCGACGTTCACCTGGCGTGCGCCTATTACAGCGGCTTGAGTGCAAAACGCTTACCTCCGTATGACTCGTGGCTTGAGTCCGGCGTCTTCTCTGGTTCATTCCAGTCGCTTCCGGGTGCAACGCAGTGTTGTTTTTCAATTGTGTGTTGCGTGGCGCGTCATCGTGCGGCCACGCCTACTGTGTTTTACAGGGGAACGTCGGTAGATTGAAGCTAAACTTGAAAGCCAACCACTAATGGACAAATACGTTTTGCATCGCATGAGCTCAAGTAGAGGACATTCAAATAATGTACTCGGACATGCGATTGATTTTACGTTAATGTGGCTTTAAATCCTATGAGCATAGCTCAAGTGGCGAGCTCCCTCCCGCATGCTTTTCACACTGCTATCACTCAGCCGGAAATGTGCCAAATTGAACAACCGAAATGCACAAATCTTCAAAACGTAACATGCAGAGCTCCTTTTAGAACCGGTCCTTTTACATTAAACGTACTGTTTCTCGCGTCTCTTTCAGTAAACACCATCATATACCGCATATGATGGTGTTTACTGAAAGAGACGCGAGAAAACTAATAGTAGCACGAGAAAAGGATTTAAACGAAACTTTGTGCCAGAGCAAACGACAACGACCATATACTATAAGGTACGGGCACACCATTCAATGCAATTTTAACTAGAGGACAATTGAAAAAGCTTTTACAAGATCCTTTTTCTTTGTCTTCTTCCCAAAGTCTTGGTTCAAATACAGCGTCTTCCTCTTTTATCCACAAAAGTACAGCGTGGTTCCCACCTTTTCGGACATAACTGAATTCCAAAACTGAGCACTCTTGAAATAAGTGCATTTCTACAGCATGGACAATGATGGAACTTTTCCAAATTAAATACAAATACAAGTTTGACGGAATGTCTGTTTTTACTTCTTCCTTTTCCTTCTTTCCTTCTTCTATCCACTCTTTTGTAGGCTTGAAGCCAATACCCACAGGGTTTCACCAGGAAATTTCGATTGTTGGTCTGGAGATTGGACAATCTTGCAGAAGGTAAACCACAGTTGTAGTTCATAGGGAAGGTGTGGTCTGTATAATTGGTGTTGCAAGTGATAACACGAGCACTTTTCTCTTCTTTTCTTTTACCTCTAGCTGTTTTGGTTCCAGGTCCTGAGGAGAACCCCCCTAAAGTATGTAGGGGTTTAAAACGCGTTGACCATGTTTTCGACCAAACGAGTGAACATGCATTCACTATCAGGCTAACCCTTTCATGTACTTATGGTTAAACATTTTTTTACATTCCACTGAAGAAATTACATGGGTTACTGAATATTACACTGTTTGGCCAAAGTTCAGACTAGGGTTGAGTTATGTATTTCTCAAAAATACTCTCCAGCCCTTCTGTTCTGTTCTTTTTCTTCTTTCTTTGTCCCCCTCCCCCTAGTTTTCATTGCATTGATGTAATTCCCTTATGTTGTATGTAAACTTTGTTTGGAACCTCAGCTTGCCCTATTGTTGTTTATTTAGTATAAATGTGTTGTCTTTTCAATGTCCAGTGTTGTCTAAAACATTTGTATAAATTCTTTATGGAATATATGTTATGTATGTGAAGTAATTTTCTGTGGTCTATGAAAAATTGATTAATAGAATATTGTGCAAACAAACAAGATCGCTTGGAAAAAATTGGATCACAAAATTCCTTTGGAAACCAAAGAATAAATAAATCAGCTTTCTTTCCAATCACAATGAGTGTCACGTGTGATATGAGGAAGTAGATTGTTGCTCTTCTATCAGTATTGGCATGTGTGTTGTTGTTAGCTATGTAAATTGGCCTAGCCTTACTGAATATGGGCCAGAACCCTCTATTGTTGATCATCTTGGAGTTGAGCTAGGCATTCAATATCTGTGGGAAGGAACACAACTCCGGATATAAAGCTGGGCCAGGAAGATGGATGAGGAGATAATGCACACTCTGCAGGATTTTCTCCAGACATTCTCCATTCTCTCTACTGTGACTCCTAGAAGATGTGTGAACATGTATAACGATTAAAAACTGTTATTTCAAGTTGGACAAAACTTTCCATATTGCCTTCCAGGGATGGCAATTGTTTTTCCAAATTTCTTATTTTGTTTTCTGCAACAACAGGTCTGGTATCTGCAGGGAGAAGTGTCATTGAGTTACTAGAGCTCACGAATACGTCTATATAATTATATATTTTAAAAACTCGCCAGGGCTGGAAATAATTTAAGAGCCCTGTTGAGCTCGTGGAGTTGAGGAATTTCTGAGTTTATGAAACTTGCATTGGATTTTGTTCTGAAAAAACCGAAGCAAACAAATGAAAGTGCTAAGATTTTGCCACAACGCTACAGATACCATATGGAGAGCTGATATTATAGTGCTCATGTGCTACAAATCATTTTGGGAATCAAGAAGTAGTGTAACAAATTGTTGACATCCTGGTATTTTATGCTCAAGGCTAGTGCCATTTTCCTCTTTTCGACCAAAAAACTCCAGTTTAATCCTGTATACTAAAACTTACATTACAATGAATCGGAGCCTCCAGCTGTCACTGACATCTGTCAAAAAATACTAATTTTGATAGTTTGAAAATGTCCTCATTGGGAAACATCCTTTACCATGCAGTCAAATCCACACAGTGCCTTTACAACGCGGGCACTACAACCACTGTGATGTTACCATGTGTTCCTTTAGCACGCAAGTCATTACAACGACTTGCTTTAGGGAACGCAGTGTTGGACTAGTGTGGGATTTTAAGTCCAACACCTTCCCTACTGATACACAGACTGGAGTTGAAATAGTAATTTATGCTATTCCAAAGTCCAGCGCTTCCCTAAACAAGTCTTTGTAACAACTTGCATGCTAAAGGATCGCGTGGTAACAACACAGTCATTGTTTAGACTGCGTTGTTAAGGCACGCGTGGTTTATACATGCGTGGTTCTGTCATACAACTGTCCTCATTGTGTGCCCAACTCTGCGAAATGCTGCAAAGTATTGCACGCTATACATCTGACACCAAGGAAAATTCTTGGATGTACAACTACCATAGTACACAGGTCTGGTTGGCACATATTTCTTTTAAAAACAGTCAGAGCTTAATTTGTGCAAGTATTTGCTTATGGTGGGCATGGACACTCATTTCTGAGGACCGGGGCTTGGTGGTTGAAGAAAGAGGCAGGAGGTAAAATCAAGACTAGGAAGTCCTTGGAATTTGACGATCCTGTGCAGGGCTCCAAGAAAAAACTTTGGGCCCCTGCACTTTCTTATTATGTATTTATTCATTTGCAAATCAAGTACTAAGTAAGCTATGTCTTGTATAGACATGTATGTAACGGATGAAACCAGCCCAATATAGAGCCCTGCTATGGGCAGGGCAACTGTGTGGATTTGATAGCCATGAACAATTTCAAAAAATCATAACCGCTTCTAAAATGATATTGTGTGTCACTACTCCCCTTTTCCTACTACAAAACCTTGAAAGCAGTCGCATGACAGCCTCACTTTCTTCGTGAGACAATAGCCATACCCAGTGCCCAACTTCAGCATTAACTTGTAGTAATGAAAAGACTTATCTCCAAAGGCAGCAAGCGGAGGCGCCTGGGACTGTGAACTGATGTCTAGGTTGCCGAGACAGATGGTGCAGTATGACAGCGCCGAAAACAAATGCAATTTTGTTGCTGGCTGAATCCGAAATATTATCAAAGTGAAAAACATTTTCTATGCCAATCCCAACTCACAAGCTGTTCGAAAAGCAATAATTATATTATACTTCGAGATTATGAATATTTCTGAAGTCCTAGTGCTTCATTTTGTGACCTGCAATAAAAAAATTACCGAATTATATTTTATATATCGCAATCTTTGGTCAAAAATGCAGATTCCATTTGTTACCGACTCAAAGTCAAAATCCAGATTTTGAATTCTTGAAAAACAATATTTAATTTTAACTTAGTAGGTCTGTGAGTAACATTATAATAAGCCAAATACACCAAGATTGATCCGAGCCATGATAGTTACAACTCTAATAAATAATTTCAGTTTATATTGATCAGCATGGACCAGAAACAAACCCAAATGCAAGTCAAAAGTAGAATGCATTGCTATATGAACAGACAAGACCAAGATAATGCAATAACGTGTAGAAAAATAAATGTCTGAGCCCTCACAAATGCTATTAAGTGTGAATAGTGAGCTCCATAGACTCTGCTTTTAAAATATTATTATGATTTACTGTGGATCAAGAAATGACAAGATAAGAAAAGTTGTTACCTCTGACGTCACTATACAAAATGCAGTTCTTATCTACAATGTACTTTCAATAATGGGCAGATCTCGGTTTAAGAGCTGTGGGCTGCCTTTCCTACCCTGTATGATAAGTGTGAAGGAAGAGTGCAGAGAAAAGTTGCAACAGGTGAACAATTTTGCAGCTCCCTTGGCTGAGCCACAGGTTTGGGCATGGGAGAAAAGGTATCAGGTGGAGGCGCTGATTCACAAAAGGAATCGTAAATCTGCACTTGCACAAGAACTAGTAATCCCAAGTGAAGAATTATAATTTCCCCTAACTCACAAACCTCAGCAATAGTATGCTAAGAACGTTGGATGAATGTTTCTCGCCAATAGACAGCTTTAAACCTCCTGTTGTGGAAGCCCTTTTTGTGGGCAATAACAATAACAACAGTGGGCTTTGGGTCAGCCCATTGCCTACCATTGACTGAGCTGCTTGTCAAGCTCATTTGCTTGCTTCTTAATTAATAGCTTACCTTCCTTGTGTGGGTTTATCCCCCCGTTAGCATGGGTTCCATACCATCCTTTTGATTGGATGATTTGCATTCATCCACTGCTTACATACATGGAACTACTTTTTTTCTCTATTGTTCATTACTCCAAGAAAGAGCATGTTTTCTTGCTCTTTTCCTCATGTGCTGCTACCCACTCAAAACCCTCATTCCCAGCTCACCCATTGTTTTCTCCACTCTTGCCTGTGATGATTGTTTTTTCTCTCTTCTTTTATTTACACAACCCACCACAGCCAGTTCCTCTTTTGTTCCCCAGATGCTGCTCCAGCCACTCACAAGATCTTACTACACCCGCTCACTCCACTATTGCGACCCCTTCCCACCTTCTTCTTTATTTATTTTTTTACATTTGTTAACCTGTTTTTTGTGGAGTGCCTGGGAGCTGCAATTCACTGCTGTGCTGCTCCTCTCTAATAAGAGTGCACTTTTATGCACGTCTTATATTTTCTAATTTACTGCTCCAAGATGAGTATCTGCCACGGTGAGACACTAAATAAAAATAAAAAAAGCAAAATTACCACTGGGTCATTAAGCATGCCACCGCATACATGGTGAAATATGCAAATATGCATATGCAGGCGTCATCATGCTGGAATCTCCAAAGCGCCATGATGCATATGTGTATGTAAGAAACTGGGTTATTAGTTGAGAGGGATGGAAGCCCCACTCACATAATAAACACAATACCTGTCAGGATGAAACACAATAAGTCACTAAATTAACCTGTGCTTAAGCCTCTGGTACTTTGGGACAAAAGCAGTCAGGCTTAAATTAGAGGTAATGTGTAAAGTATTTATGTAGCACACAAACAGCAATAATGTAAAAACACAACACAAGAAAAATCCCACATCAATTAAAAAAAATAGAGTAACATTTAAGAAAAAAATTATGACACCAAAATTAATTGAATCCAATCAATACAACCAGAGTTATGAATTTTTAAAGTTTTCAGTAAAATCTAGCACTTAAAAAGTGAAAAAGTGAAAGCACCTACCGCAGGTATCTGGTCATGTGAGTCCAGGTCAAAGTCAAAGGTTAAAGCCAACCACAATGGAGCCTGGGTCGGATACAAGGGGAGGATTAAGCTTGGTATTGGCTTACCTTTGGATTTAGAAAAAAATCTTTAAAAAGTTCTTGAGAAGGTAGAGTTTCAGCGGGGTAAGGCAGCACGCTGTGCTCGAGGACAAGTAGCTGACGCCAGAGAGCCACTGGACGAGGTCTTGATGAAGCCATCGATGAAGGCGGGACAAAACCTGAGTGGGGGAAGCTGGATTCTCAGCCTTAGGAGGTCATCATCGTTGATGGGGTCAGTCCTCTACGAGTATAGTGAAGATTTCTACCTTCAGACTTAGAAGATTTTCTGGAGCTTGGATTTACCCAATAGGTTGAGGCTGCAGGCTGTAGCCAAAGAGGGTTTTATGAGGCCAATACCTCTGCCGGGAGGTCCTGTTGTAGAGGGTTTGCTGCTGCCGACAGGAATGTAGAGGGAGCTACAGCAAAGTCAACCCCACCGGCGATGCATCTTAGTCGGATTGGCTTTCAGGTAGATCCTGGTCTCCTGACAGTTTTCAGAGCAATAGTTGTTGGAAATTATTTTAAGTCGCAGGTTTTAGATTTTGGTAGGTGGAGGCCACTTTAGCACCACACAAAGAGCCCAAGACATGGGGAGGGGCACCACCTGGGGTTTAGGACTGACTCCAGCAGGGACCAGCAGCAGGCTGATAAAGTGTAAGGTTCTGGAGCTTGCAATGTCCCTGTAGCTCACATAGGAGGCTAGCAGCTTGCCCTTGGAGTTACTCTGATGGCCCTGGGTTCAAAGAGCAGGTCCAGCCTTCCATCCTCCGGCAACAGGGCAGCATAGCAGTCCTTTCAGAAGTAGGGCAGTAGAGCAGTCATTCCAGCAACAGGGCAGCAGAGCAGTCCATTTTCGGAGTCTTCCACATGTCCAGATGTGGTCTGAAGAGTTTCTCTGTTGCTCAAATATTTGCACCTGATGCCAGTCTTTGTGTGAGGGAGGACACCATGTCCTATCCCCACAGCTGGTTGTGGTCCGCTGCCATGGCTCCAAACTGCCTGGGATGACAAAAGGCTGGTGTCAGGTTCCTTTGTGTGTGCTGGAGGTTTAGCCCTTCGAAGTGTGAGTGGGGCAGGGTACAGCTGTGCCCTCAGCCAACCTTGCAGGATGGCCCAACCCACCCACACCTGGTTACCTGAGTGTCACTGCCTGGGAGGAATACACCAAACCCAACAGCAGAGCCATTCACAGTCATATGACTCCAGATAGTGGCAGTAGGCAAATATGGTTGGGACAAGTACAATGCCAACTTTCTAAAAGTGATACAAAAGGGGATGATGGACGGAACGTTTGAGCCAATCAAACACTCACCCCCAGTCAACTGATCTGGGTTTAATCCATCATCATTCTTTAGCTCACTCCACCACCCCAGTTCAGACATGGCCATATGCAAATCAGTCTGACCCTGTGCCTCATGGGAACAGTCCAGCCCGAACTGCCAAGCCATGTCTTCCCTGGACCGGAAACAAGCATCCTAGGACCGGTTTCTGGCATTTCAGCCGTCATCAGCCAGGCTTGCTTGAATCCAGTGGCAAAGTGAGCAAGGGACCCACGTCTGGGCATACCCCCGCCAACTTAGGGCGACCAAAGCGATACAAAAGGGGATGATGGACGGAACGTTTGAGCCAATCAAACACTCACCCCCAGTCAACTGATCTGGGTTTAATCCATCATCATTCTTTAGCTCACTCCACCACCCCAGTTCAGACATGGCCATATGCAAATCAGTCTGACCCTGTGCCTTATGGGAACAGTCCAGCCCGAACTGCCAAGCCATGTCTTCCCTGGACCGGAAACAAGCATCCTAGGACCGGTTTCTGGCATTTCAGCCGTCATCAGCCAGGCTTGCTTGAATCCAGTGGCAAAGTGAGCAAGGGACCCACGTCTGGGCATACCCCCGCCAACTTAGGGCGACCAAAGCGATACAAAAGGGGATGATGGACGGAACGTTTGAGCCAATCAAACACTCACCCCCAGTCAACTGATCTGGGTTTAATCCATCATCATTCTTTAGCTCACTCCACCACCCCAGTTCAGACATGGCCATATGCAAATCAGTCTGACCCTGTGCCTCATGGGAACAGTCCAGCCCGAACTGCCAAGCCATGTCTTCCCTGGACCGGAAACAAGCATCCTAGGACCGGTTTCTGGCATTTCAGCCGTCATCAGCCAGGCTTGCTTGAATCCAGTGGCAAAGTGAGCAAGGGACCCACGTCTGGGCATACCCCCGCCAACTTAGGGCGACCAAAGCGATACAAAAGGGGATGATGGACGGAACGTTTGAGCCAATCAAACACTCACCCCCAGTCAACTGATCTGGGTTTAATCCATCATCATTCTTTAGCTCACTCCACCACCCCAGTTCAGACAAGGCCATATGCAAATCAGTCTGACCCTGTGCCTCATGGGAACAGTCCAGCCCGAACTGCCAAGCCATGTCTTCCCTGGACCGGAAACAAGCATCCTAGGACCGGTTTCTGGCATTTCAGCCGTCATCAGCCAGGCTTGCTTGAATCCAGTGGCAAAGTGAGCAAGGGACCCACGTCTGGGCATACCCCCGCCAACTTAGGGCGACCAAAGCGATACAAAAGGGGATGATGGACGGAACGTTTGAGCCAATCAAACACTCACCCCCAGTCAACTGATCTGGGTTTAATCCATCATCATTCTTTAGCTCACTCCACCACCCCAGTTCAGACATGGCCATATGCAAATCAGTCTGACCCTGTGCCTCATGGGAACAGTCCAGCCCGAACTGCCAAGCCATGTCTTCCCTGGACCGGAAACAAGCATCCTAGGACCGGTTTCTGGCATTTCAGCCGTCATCAGCCAGGCTTGCTTGAATCCAGTGGCAAAGTGAGCAAGGGACCCACGTCTGGGCATACCCCCGCCAACTTAGGGCGACCAAAGCGATACAAAAGGGGATGATGGACGGAACTGGGGTGGTGGAGTGAGCTAAAGAATGATGATGGATTAAACCCAGATCAGTTGACTGGGGGTGAGTGTTTGATTGGCTCAAACGTTCCGTCCATCATCCCCTTTTGTATCGCTTGGTCGCCCTAAGTTGGCGGGGGTATGCCCAGACGTGGGTCCCTTGCTCACTTTGCCACTGGATTTAAGCAAGTCTGGCTGATGACGGCTGAAATGCCAGAAACCGGTCCTAGGATGCTTGTTTCCGGTCCAGGGAAGACATGGCTTGGCAGTTCGGGCTGGACTGTTCCCATGAGGCACAGGGTCAGACTGATTTGCATATGGCCATGTCTGAACTGGGGTGGTGGAGTGAGCTAAAGAATGATGATGGATTAAACCCAGATCAGTTGACTGGGGGTGAGTGTTTGATTGGCTCAAACGTTCCGTCCATCATCCCCTTTGTATCGCTTTGGTCGCCCTAAGTTGGCGGGGTATGCCCAGACGTGGGTCCCTTGCTCACTTTGCCACTGGATTCAAGCAAGTCTGGCTGATGACGGCTGAAATGCCAGAAACCGGTCCTAGGATGCTTGTTTCCGGTCCAGGGAAGACATGGCTTGGCAGTTCGGGCTGGACTGTTCCCATGAGGCACAGGGTCAGACTGATTTGCATATGGCCATGTCTGAACTGGGGTGGTGGAGTGAGCTAAAGAATGATGATGGATTAAACCCAGATCAGTTGACTGGGGGTGAGTGTTTGATTGGCTCAAACGTTCCGTCCATCATCCCCTTTTGTATAACTTTCTAAAAGTGGCATTCCCAAAAATGTGACTTAAAATCTAACTATACCATTTGAGAGGATATTAAATTACAATTTATTTGAGTCTTAACAGCATATTTCTATCTGCTCCCAAGCTACAGTTAGTTATTAAATGTAATAAGTTAACCCAGTGTTAGTCAATGGGAAATACAGGCTTAACAACAGTGAAAAATTTGTTTTTTGGAGGTTTTCACTGTCAGGACATGTAAAACCTAAGTACACATGTCCTACTATTTACATACACCCTGTTGTATGAGCCTTTAGGGCCTATCTTAGGGTGATTTATAAGTATTAAAAAGGAAGGTTTAGGCATAGCAAAAGGTTTTTTTGTCAGGTCGAAACTGCACAAACAGGCTGCAGTGGCAGGCCTATGACAGGTTTTACAGTTCCACTTTAGTGGGTGGCACAATGAGTGCTGCTGCCCACTGGTAGCATTAAATTTATAGGCCCTTTGTACATGTAGTACCATTTACTAGGGACATACAAGTAAATTAAAGGTACCAATCAGTTATATGCCAATTTTTCCATGTTTTTGAGAGAGCACAAGCACTTTAGTACTGGTTAGCAGTCTGAAGATGTCTGATGGCAACAATAGCCATCCAAAAAAATCATAAGAAACTACATGACTGCTAGAAATGACCAAATTACTGATCAAACTCTTATCAGAATCCGTTTTTGGGTATTTTAATAAAACGCCTCCATTATAACACTATATATTCTTACTTTCTCTCCATGGATCCCATATGAACCCATTAAATAATGCATCTCCCTGGAACCACTCTGCCAACAGCTGAATGGTTGAAGTGAATGAAAGGGGCGAGGGACCACTCCTTCATTGTTTCCAGCTGTACCCCGTAGGGAGGAGAAGGGACCCCATTTACTCTTAGGTGCGCCCACAGATCAGTACACAGAACCTGGACATACCTCCTAAAGAGAGGGCCAAAGTTCATTTGCTTCAGCACCTGAAACATGAAAGGCCAGTGCACCTAATCAAAAGCTTTTTCGAAGTCCACCCGGACCAAGGCCGTGGGTTCCACCGGTCACTCTGATTGGGCGAGTGCAATATTCAATAGCCAAAGGCAGTGGTGTGTTCCATTCCCCTGCATGAATCCATTCTGATCATGATGCTTTGGATCACTGCAGTCAGCCTATTGGTAAGGATTTTGGAAAGAACATTTGTTTTGAGATTAAATAATGATATCAGCCAAAACGAGGCACAATCCAGTTGGTGCTTCCCTGATTTTACAATTACATAAATTATTGCGCCTCTATGGTCCTATGCTAAAGAACCAGAGCCTAAAGCCTCTTCATACATTGCTGAAAGGGGAAAAATCAAGTGAGATGCATATCTTTTGTGACCTCAAGCAGGAAGCCATTAGGGCCCAGAGTCTTCCTGGGGGATAAAGTATTGAGATCCTCATGAATCTCATCTACCATCAAAGGTTCGTCCAGCTTCTGTCAAGCCACGTTTGAGAGTCTGGGCAATATTAAGTCATGAACAACAGGATTATTACACTCTGCCAAAGGAGGCTCCCAAGCTGCATAAAAGGAGCAGAAATATGAAGTATACTCTCCTGCTATTTGTGTCGGATCCACTAAGTTTTGTCCCGTGGAAATGAGAATACACAGCACCACCCTTAGTTCCACTTCTCTGTTGGCAAACCAGTAAAGTAATTTCCTGGCTTTATCCCCCAGTTCTTATATTTTATATTGAGTTGCTGCGTAAGCCAAGGTGCTTGAGTCAAGTAACTTCTGCTTCAGCGACAGTCGAGTTACCTTCGCTTGTTGGTGTGCCCCTTAATCAAAGGCCACGGACTGCACTTTTTCCTGACTTTTGATGTTGCTCTCTAGTTTATGGGTTTCCATGTCCTATCCTTTCCTGGCTCTGGTGAGCTACGATAATGCCTGTCCTTGCAGGATAGGTTTAAATGCCATGATTGCCAAGGTGACCAATCTTCTATTTAGGTCAAAATAGTTCACTACCTGCTGCTGAGCATGTTCTGCGTAGTTTGCGTGGTCGAGCCATCAGGCGCACAGTCTCTGCAACCTTCCTCACCATCCCCTGGGAAATCTAATTTGAATCTGTACAGGGGCGTGATCCATCAGAGCGTATGGAACGATGTGGGCCCCCAAAATATAGTCTACATTTGTTGCTGGAATAAAAAGGTAATTTATTCTAGAGGAAGAGTTTTGTGGGTCTGATTTATAGGTGAATTCTCTATTATTGGGGTGCATCACACTCCAGGAATCAGACAAGCCAAGCGATTAAGGCCAGGCTTTCAGGGTGAAAGGCCTGTGGGGTGTCTGTAAACCACCTATGTCTCTACAAGGGTCCATAACTGCATTAAAATCACCTTCCACCACCGTTATACACAGGGGAGACTGAAGCAACAGTTTTATTACTGCTTTTAATGTGCAATCTACCAGGGTAGGTAGAACATATATACTAGCGTGTGTCCATTCCATGTCCCCCATTGTTCCTTCCATCACCATGAAATGTTCTCTGATACTCGTAGTGGGAAATGCTTATGAATGATAACTGTCACACCTCTTGTGTAGCCAGAGTGACAAACCCTTATGTCCCACTGACGGCTCCTCTGCTAAGGCGGAAGAGCGTTGCCCCACTGTCTTTCAGCACGGCAAAAAAGGAAAAAGAAAATGATAATAATGCAATGTAATTATCATTTTATTTTTCCATGCTGAAGCAGTTTTGTGGGCAGCAGCAGGGGGAGGAGTGGTGGCACCCTTGGGCTGGCCAAACATTCATGCGCACTTTGCATGTTCTCAACCTAGGCTGCATTACAGCCTAGGTGGAGAACATGCCCAGGCTCCCATTTACCATCTGAGCGCTGAACCATTGGTGCTCAGACCAATCACAGCGCTGCATTGCAGCATTGTGATTGGCTAGGGGGGCCTGGGTGCTTCCTGCTTCCGGTTCCAATAGAAGCCAGGAAGAGGACGAGAGGACGGAAGAGAGGCGGCGGCTGGCTAGCTAGCCGGCCAGCAGGTAAGTGATTTAAAAAATATTTTTTAATACCCCTCCCCTCCTTTCCCTTTCCCCCGTCCCCGCCCCACTACTGGTTCGCGGGAGCAGCCACGACTGCTGCTGACTCGCCTCAAACCAACACTTTGTGCCCAACAGGTGGGTTTCTAGCAGGAATAGCACATGTTGGGAATGTCTCTCAATATATTGAAGTACGGACTATCTTTTGATCTTATTATTAAGGCTGTTGGCACTCCAGGTTATCAAGTTAAATTCATTGTGCCCAGGTATCATGTGGGGTTGTAATATAATTTAAATCTAACAGACTGCACATGCATTGCTGTACAAAAATAAAGTCATCAACATATTAAATACTAACCCTGGTCTCCACCCAGAACCCAAAACAATCATTCAGAATCAAGGTTCGTTGACAGGACGCCTTGGAGAAAACATCCTGGCACAGCGGATCTATCATTGCTGCAGCCATCCCAATATACAATGGGTGCCCCTTCCCACGAGATTTAGCCCCTCTGCCTGCAGAGCTAAGTACTTGCTGTATACTCCCTCAGTTTCTCCTCTCAACGGGGGCTGGCCGAAAATCCCCACAAGCCCGGAGACTGAGGATCTATGGGGTATTGTTCCTCTGGTCTCTAGTCACTTCCAGACCTCCTACGATTAAGCAAAGAAATGAGCTTTGCCATCATAGATGATATTCAATTTCGCAGGAAATAAAAGCATATAGGTTATCTGCATTGATATCAGATTCTGTTAGGTTGCTTTAAAGATTTCAGGTGATTGTTGCATAGTCCGGAAAAATATTGATCCATGAGGAATCTATAGTGAGGTCTGATTTAAAACACAATCCTTTGAGAACTGCGATCCTGTCTGCATAGTTCAAGAATTGGACTATCATAGTCCTTGGTGGGGCTCTATAGGGGGCTCTGCCATCATGGCCTGATGCACCCTCGCAATCACAAAACATGAGGACAGGATGTCCGCTAGCATCCTTGATCTCAACCAGGTAGTTAGGATGTGTTCCGGACTTGACCCTTCCAAACCCCATCACGACCCTTACAAAACGTAGATAATTTCTACAGGATCTGTTCTCAGCGTCTTCCACTCTTTGATCAAGACAGCCGATATTTATTTCAGACATGTAACTTCTGTCTAGAGAGCTTGCTCCAAATCCTCTGTTGTGGAGATCTTAGTTCTTCCTTCATAACATGATCTGCCATTTTCCCCAGGTCTTATCGAAGGAGGCCCATTTCAGTTCCCTACCCCTCCTATATGAGTTTCAAGGGTTGTTCAAGTCTCACAAATGGCCTGGAATATCTTTTTTGGGGTAATCTGTGTGTTGCCTGCCTCACCAGCATTGGCTCACTCTCTCAGTCGTAGACTTGGCATACTTATCTATTTTACTTTGCGTGGTTATTACTGCTTGTGGTGTCTCTATGGTGCCTACTGGGAAGCAATGCCCCTTACCCATCTTGGGGGGAGAAAATACAGAAGAGGGGGATACAAGCTCTCTTGCAGATAGCCTCACCAAATGCTCACACCATCTATCCACCAAGCCAGCAGGTCACTGCGGGTCTTAATCTCAGGGCACCATTGCACTACTTTGGACTCAGGATTGCTGCAGCGCCTAAAAGCAAGAAATTAAGGGGGTCCCTAGATCTTTTTGGTGTTGTCATTTCACCCCCAGTGTGCTGCCAACCACCAGATTTTATGGTCTTGACTCTGTGTAGGGGAGTCCCCCAAGCACAACTTCTACCTTGCCCAGCCCCATTATCCAGGACACCAAGGTTCAGATGGAAAAGTGGACTCAGGCTCTGTCGCCATACTAATTAAAAGCCTGGAAGAGAGAGCCGGTACTGGCCCGTGATGCTTAATGGCAGCAGAGAGGTCGCCCAGCCCGGCTGACCCACAGGGCTCCAGTTGGATCAGCCATGCCAGGGCCAGGACACAACGAGGCACGAGTGGCAATCCGACCTATTCACAGTAATTCACTTCGTCTAGATTAAGCATTAGGGCCATATGTTTTAGCGGGATGGGTCATCGGCAGCAGGATTGCACCACGTCCTGGGTCCCTTCCTGGGCCATATTCCAACAATCCCACACAGCTGTGAAGCCAATCGCAGAAACGTGCACGGCATGAGTTGCCCTAGTCTTCCTACAGCCAATTCAGCCCTTGCCTTTACAGCAGCAACCAGAGGTGCAAATGCCAGATGTGGGTGGGGGGGGGAATAACTGTGTTCAAACTTTGCCAGATCTGTAAGGATGTCAGTTTTGTTAGGCAGAGTGCCCTCAAGACGCATCTGTTATCACCTGACCATGCACCCTGTCTTATTTTCATCTGTAATATGTGATTGGATTAATATAAAATACATTCTCTAGTTCAACAGGACTTTCTCTACTTTGACATGCATCAATCAGGTTCACTTCATGAAAGCCTCTCCAGACAACCTTTCTCACCCCTGCTTACCATTGCCATACTCATGGCATATTCCCAAACTCTTTCCAGAGGCCAGAAACTCTCACGTCTGAAGAAATCCACCCACACTAGACCCTGAGGATTTTGCATACAATCAGCCCGTTACTCATCTACACTTTCTCTGCAAGAGTCTATGCACAACTCCAAGATCACATCAACGCCAAACACATCCTGGCTGTAAGACTACCAAGCCGCCTTTAGATCATGTTCCAGCAGCATTACAAATCATAGACAAAGTCCTCCTGACTGCAGATAAAGGAGCCTCCTACTTCCTGATATTGCAGGACCTATCAACTGCCTTTGACATTATCAATCATCCCACCCTCTTTCACACCCTCATCCACACCCTGAAATCTTAAATGGGATTCACTGACAATGCCCTTTACTGGTTCTCTCCTATCTATCCAACCGATACCACTTCAATCATACAGGCACATCCAAATCTCTGAAGATCCCTTTCACTTGCAGAGTCCTCAGGATTTAATCTAGTCTCTTGTCGTCCTAATTCTCTAAACTGAGACCCTCATAACTCAACAAGCTGATAAGCATCAAGAGCATGAAAATTCTTTGATGCTCCGATGATACACAACTCTACTTGAAAGTCTCTTCTGCTTCAGACATTAAGTCCTCAAACACTGCCTGCACTTCATCCAGACATGAAAGTTCGGTGCCTACTTGAAGGGCAACCCCAAGCAAGACAGAATTCCTACTATTCAACAGGAAAAAACTAGTCTAAATCTGGCTCAATGACATCAGCCTGGATAGATTTTAACCTCCAACATTTACCCAGTGCCAAATACTAGAATTCACCATGTAAAACTGCCCTCAAGGACCATTTGCGAAGAAAACAAAGACACACTGGTACCAGCTGTCTCTGCTGAAGAAAGTGAAACAATTCCTCCCCAAGAATGGCTTCAGAAGTTCAGTTTAGGATCTCTTGCATGTGGATTCATGGCATCCTAGACTTCACACTGGACCCCCTTGAGGGCATTTACCCACCTCAGCATGCTTCATTAATGGCATGAATAAATATGACCATGTCACCCTCAGCCTGATGGATCTCTACTGGCACGTCTTGTCAGTTGGCACCATCTTCGAAACCAGCAGCATCATCCATAAAAACATAATGACCGGCACTCCTGCATATCTGGCTGACAAGCTCACCATCTTTCTATGCACCCACAGTCACAACACCAACTGATTGGAGATGAAGAAGTGCAAAAAAGAAAATAAACAAGGCACCAGGCTTTCTCAACTTATGTACCAGGGATCTGGAATTGCATTCTTCTCTCCATCATGACTGCCCCAACTCTGCTTAAATTTTGGAGGTTGCTGAAGACACTTCTTAATCTGCAGTCTGATGGTGTCCTAGCTGCAGGTGTGCTGAGAACTATTGGTTGTAATGGCTTTGTAAATGATGCCGCTAATTTTGAAAATGGTGCGGGCTAGCAAGGAGAGCCAATGGAATTCCATCAGGGTGGGGGTGATGAGATCATATTTCTTCAGGTCATGGATGAGACATTCTACGGCATGTATGATGCCCCTAAGGGGTGCCAGTGTGGAGTCTCGGATGCCATGAAATAGGGCATTGTCACCATCCAGATGCTAGAGTACAAGGGCCTGAGCAGCGGTTCTGAAGTCTCTTTCTGGAAAAACCTGTTTGACTTTCTTTAGAAGAAAGAGCTGATACAGATAGTTTTTGCTTTTGGCAATGTATTCCTTGAAGAAGGGGTTGATGTGCAGGGTGAATCCAAGTGATTTTGATTTTGTTGAGAATTTGGGTTTGAAACCATCAACATACATGTCATTTAATCAGGTTGGTACTATATTTTGTTGTTCTTGGCAAATACTAGAAATTCTGGCTTGGTTGGGTTGAGCTTCATGTAGGCTGGACATCCAGGTCTGGATAATGTGCAAGCAGTGTCTGAGGTGTTGGATGCCTGAAGAGGTAGAGACTTTCAAGTAGAGTTGTGGACAATAATGTTATTGAAGTTCCAGTTTTAAGGACTTCTTGGGCAGATGAACCTGGGCAGGTATAATGAAGACAACATTCAGAAGAAAGTATAATTGAATTGAGAAAATGATAAAAACGTCAATGTACTGGCAAAAAATACTTATAAACATTAGACAGTCATTTCTAAGCTGTATCAATGTTCCAAGCTGTCTATGACTACCATCGACAGATTAAAGCGGCAAAGAGGGAGGCCCTGACCCACTGGATCGACACCAGTGCCAACCGAACCAAGGAACTTTTCACCATCGTCAAAGAGTTCACCTGCCCATCAGCCACTGAAAACTTGATCCCCCATCACGAGAACTCTGCGACGCCCTTGCCGACCACTTCGACAACAAAATAGCAACCATCTAAAGAACTTCAATCAAGAACCCTCCAACCTCCTCAGCCTCCAATCAAACACCCGCTCACCGCATCGAAACAACTCAGCGCACTGAACACAACCACCCTAATGAACTCCATCCACTCAGGAGCAGGAGCGGCCCGTGCAGGTAAGAGTGGTCGGGCAGGGTTGACGGAGGACTTGACAGACGAGTGAAAATTAAATAAATAATTAATTTCCCCTCATCCTCGTCTGTCGATTCTCCCCCCACCTTGCCCACCACTCTTACCTACATGGGCCGCTCCTGCTCGGGAGCACCCACCAGCCCCTGCCCCCATCGACTCTTCAACCTCAGAAGAGACGAGATCATCCGCCAACTCACCTCCATCATCAACACCTCTCTAAACATGGCCACCTTTCCAGACGCCTGGAAACACGCAGAGGTCAGACCCCTCCTCAAGAAACCCTTGGCAGACCCCAACAAACTCCAGAACTACCGTCCCATCTCCCTGCTCCTGTTCCCCGCCAAAGTCCTGGAGAAGGCCATCAACCGCCAACTCACGAACACCTGGAGAGAAACAACCTATGAGATCCCTCCCAATAAGGATTCAGAACCAACCACAGCACAGAGACAGCTCTGATCGTCGCAACAGACGACATTTGCACCCTACACGATCAAGGAGAATCACCCACTTTGATCCTGCTTGACCTCTCTGCCGCCTTCGACACGGTCTCCCACAACACACTAATCGATCGCCTACGCCAGATTGGTATAACAGACGACGCGCTCAGATGGATGGCATCCTTTCTCACAAAACGCACCAGAAGGTCCGCCTCCCTCCCTTCACATCGCAAGCCAAGCACAACATCTGTGGCATTACCCAAGGCTCATCCCTCAGCCCAACACTCTTCAACGTCTACATGACACCACTCACAGACATCGTCAGATCGCACGACATCAACATCATCTCCTACACTGACGACACACAGCACCTCCTATCGCACGCTGTTGACCCCCACCTCAACGAAGTCTAACTTCTGCAACTGCATGAAGAACGTCGCAGCATGGCTGAAGGACAACCGGCTAAAGCTCAACACGGACAAGACAGAAGTTCTCATATTCAGCAAACACACCGCCCACTGGGTTCAGCCTGGCGGCCATCGGAACTTGGACTCACCCCCACACCGAAAGATAATGAAGCAGTCTTATTGTGCAGGCAGTCCAAGCCCCTCCAACCTGGTTGAGCTTTTCCCATTCATCAAAAATGTACCAATTCCGTTTTTCAATACTTGATTTCGCAAAGCAACTTTGGGGACTCCTATTTACAAAATGATATCTTTACCCAAGTCTGCTGTTTTACTTCTGGAGCTCTTTGTTGAATGCCTAATGAAGAAAACATATGTAACACTTTAAATACTTTTAAAATGAAATATATGAGCTCACAAATGTTGGCTAGCCCTGTAAAAGCTATCAACACCAGTAGAACACCAGTTTGTATTTGAGTGAGTTTGCCTATCTTGCAAAGCGCACTCGCAAAGGTATACACTAAATTCTGTTTGGTGCCCAGGGGAACATGACTGCAAGCCAAAAACATACTTGTATAACATTTGGTAAGTATGTTTCTGAAATGTAGAAGGATGGTGGATCGAATGTTTAGGTTATACTTAAGTGAGATGAAGTATGTGAAGTATATGAATTTCTTAAAAAGTACACCCTACATTTTTTGTTTTGCTTTGCAAACGCTATGGGAGGACTTTACATAATATATGTATCGGCCCCTTGGTCTTTCTTTTCTGCTCCCATAGCCTCTAATTTTACACTCATGTTGAAGATGTTCCACTTCTGCACTGACTAAGCGGGTGGAGGCACTGGTGCCAAACTGTGGCAACATATATTGAAGAAAAGACTAAGGGGCTGATTACGATGGCGGGTGGATCGCCACCGCCGTGCCGGCGGTGAGGACCGCCGGCCCGGCGGTGGCGATCCGCCCGCCATCAACCTGAATATTCCCACCGCCAAATTAGGATGGGAATGGGAATGGTACCGCGGCGGACGGAAATACCGTCCGCCGTGGTCCCGCAAGGCGGTCCTTTTCCGCCCGCCTTGCGGGACACAGTACAATGGGCCAATGCCCGCGGTGCCGTGCAGGCACCGCCGTAGGCATTACGATGCCTGTTTTCTGCGGCGGAGATCCTGCCGCAAGAAGACAGGCGGTGAATGCCTTCGGGGGCCCGTTGCGGGCCCCCAGAGTGTTGGGGGGTTGGAGGGTGCACATGGGGGGTACCTATGGTGGCTGCCTGCCACGTTGTACATGCAGATGCACAACATGTATTTTTACATTGCGGCAGGTGCTGCTTGCAGCACCGCCCGCCGCAATGTAAAAATACGGGATGCGCCCGTCAGTGTGGCGGGTGCATCCTGATTTGTGTAGCGGGACCGCCGCACCTATGGCGGGCGGTCCCTTTTGGCAATGCGATGGCAGGCGGACTTTGTCCACCCGCCATCGTAATCGACCCCTAAGCTATTGGTAGCTAATGGGAATGGAATTTGCACTTATAAAAAAAATCATTTAGGCCCTTTGAAACAAGCACCTTTCTTGAGCCCTCTCCTACTGTGAAACGTCTTGGAGTCAAATCTGACACTACATTGCAGATGTCTTCCCAGTTGTCTGAGGTGGTCTCTGCTTGTGTATTTAAACTGCAGAAGATACAGAAAATCCTTCTGTACCTTCCTTTTAAAAGGTGTTGCACAGCATCTCAGTAGTCCTATGATCTCTCCTTGACTACTGCATCGCTGTTTACCTGGATATAAATAAATCCTTGGTCCAGCGGTTACAGATTCTTAAAATTCACACTGCTAGACTTAACATCTCCGGTCCTGGCTTCAGCAGGGCTTCTCTTCTTACCATCTGCTGACCACCAAATGCCAGGATCTCTTTTAAGGTAAGGTGTCTAGCTCATCACTCTCTCAATGAGAATGAACCAACGTTTATTGTGCCCTCCATGACTAGGTACGATCCCTCAAGAAATCTTTGATTTTCTAATTCCATGTTATTAAAAGTCCGTCTCATTCTCAAGGGCCGGGGGGGGGGTGTAATTCTCTGCCCATAGATCTTTGTAAAATAATTCTCCATCTCAGGGCACAAGTCCTAAAAAAGAAGTGGGGGGACTAACCAAGTTAGGCAGTTTGCAAGTGACATCACAAAAAGACATCACGTCGTGTGACATTGCGCGTGCCACCACAACCCATGACCTAATAAGAAGTGGCATCACAAGACGTGACATCAGATCTTAAGACCTCACACATATGTTTAGCAGGTCTAATATGAGTACATTTGTGCGCATTACACTATTTAACAAATGAGAATTTAGCGTTGGGGGTTGTGTCATAAAAGTGACGCAAAATCTGGGCCTCAACTTATATATTTATTTTTTGAAACTCTGCCACAAAACAATTGACAAGGAGAAATGTGGCTGTAAATCTGTTCTGCCTAATTGGTTGCAAAGTCTGCATTTCAAAATACCTATTGGGTTAAGGCACCTGCTGCAGAGATTTTGTGGGCACACCTTAAATCCTAGGGAATAATAATAATGGTAAAGTAATTTTGGAGGTTAACATATTTGCTGCAGAGGTCTGTGTATTGTCTAATTCCACTTTTGAATCAAAGTAGCATAGAGGGTTAATATGTCCCCTGCAAAGCACATCATATAACATGCAGATGACAGAAATTTTATTTCATGTAAATATGTAAGTGTGTTTCTGCTTTTAACACAGAGATCCTTTTCTTACTTTCAGTTCATAAACTGTAATCCTTTTAAAATAGCACAGTGAGCTATGAAGGACATGTGACTACTACACCTTGTAACCCTCACTGTCATATGTAACACATTCTGTACATTAATTTAGCCACTTAGATGCACCCTGCATATGGACGAGTAGCACTATAAAAGAAATAAAACAAAATAGTGGTATTTCAATTGTGATTTATGCAAATACTGGAACAGACCAACACTTCTGGCACATTTACAGTGTACACATATCTCTTATATATAGGGACTGAACAAAGACCCTTGTGAAGTAATAAGAAGCTGTGTGCCTTTGTTTCCTCTCCATTGCATTTGCATCTAGGTGTGAGGCTCCAGATAGCTTCCAAGTAAGGGTACTGGAAAAAAGGAAGCCTGAAAACCCCTTAAATTAGGCCTTTGTTATGGGCCCAGCTGGAATCTGATAAGCCCCCTCGCCGCCTGCATGCTGTTGCTCGGAAGGAAAGCAGACAACATGCAGGCACTGCTGAATGTGTCCAGGTGTCAGAAAATGGCACCGGGACGAGTTCAGCATATTTCAGTAGGGCCAAAATTCTTGGCAGGGGGGACAGCGCTCACCCTGAAAAAATAGTGGGTAGACACCGTGTACCGGCGTATACCCCCGACTTGTGCCCTGCTCCATCTCCTGTTTCAGATAAAAGTTTAAAACCTTCAGATTGAATATCTACCTCTAATTCCGTTACCTTCCTAGGTTCCTTCTTCCTTGTGCAAGAGACCTCTTGGGTGAACATTATGCCACATAAATCATTTATAAAATAACATAACACAACATAAAATAAAATAACCATAACATAACCATATTTATTATCAAGTCTTGGATTAGGTCTATAGTTCATTTATATTTCAGCATTTGGTGGGAAATAAATGGAGAAGAAATCAAACAATACACTGTATTTAAGGTATGGCAGGGTAGTGAATTGTACCCTATTTTCTTCTAAATTGTTAAGGTAAAGTAATCTCTGAATTATAGTATGCCAAGGCAGATCCTCCAAATCTCAAGGCAGAGAATGCCACTATTCTATTGTTCTCTGATGATGTGGCTCTTATTCGGAGGTCTCCCAGGGAATGAAATAGCATAACGGGCAACCAAATCCTTGTGTAAGAAGAAATAGAATAGATCATAAATGTCTCTAAGCCCAAATGGATGGCTGTAAAACATGAAGGGGCTTATTTATGAGAGCCCTGCATCACTTTTGCACCACGTAAAGTGGTACATGTGTGACACAGGGCTCTCATAAAGATTTTTGAAGCCACGCAAAGCCACAGTGCATGGCTTTGAGTGGCCTAAAAAATCATGAGTACGGTGACGCATCGCAAATCACTGTGTTGCCTTACTCTGTGCTCGAGAGGACTTACATGGGCGTTGCGGTGGGTTTTCCAATGCAACAACCTTGGAATTTGACGCTGCCCCAAGGGTGCCTACGTTGGCGCTTGGCTGCCGAAACGTCGCCAGGGCAGGCAGAAAGGACATGAATGCACAGTATTGCTTAAATATGGTGCATTCTTGCCATTTCACTTTGGTGTAGGGCAGCGCAGCAACGTGACTTGTTGCGCTGCCCTACGCCAAAATGGCATAAATGAAGCCCGATATTTCCCCTACACTTGAGGTACATGGTATCATGGCATTGTCCCTTGGTCTTCAATGGACTGATTTAAATGACTGCCAAAAATTAATTATTTAAAAAAAAAATGTTTTGTTTACTCCTAGAAACCCTGTTATCACATTACACCTCAATTTAGAAAAGGAGGATTCGAAAATGATTATGTATTTTTAAAAAAACACTTTATTTATTCTATTATAACACACCAGAGAGTTTCTTTTAGGAAGATAACACTTCCGGTGAAGCATATTTTGGCAGGTTTTCATTCACGAGGAATTATACATATTGCAATCACAATCATGAAACAGTTTCCAAATAGACTACAAAGCATAAGAGTATATTAATAAACTTTGTCCGTATTCAATTATTCTGTGGGTAGCAAAAGAAAGACACTTAACAATTACCTATGAGAACATGTAGGCTCTCAATGACTGTATCACAACCAGCAATTACTCAGTCAGGGTGCGAATGTCCAAAAATGTGTCCTACCGGGTTCGAATATCCTTGGGCCTGGCATTAGCTAGTGCTAGCATAGTAACGTTATCTGACGTAGAATTACAGTATATTAGATCTTTAACTGAGTGAGCAACAGTAGAAAGGGGGCATATGATGACTCGCCGTTTGGCTAGTAATAATCAGTGCTCAATTTGAGTCAGTGGTTTTCAGTGCTTAGCACTGGCACTTAATTGGTTTCTGTTGCTCCGCACCGGCACTTAATTGTCAACACTGCACTTAGGACAGTCTGCCACATGGTAGTGCTGCTCATCTAATTTGGAGATGAGAAGAACAATGGTTGTTTATGAATACAATATACATTAAAATGTACTAACACCTGCCTCCCCAGCCATTCCTTTAGCTTTGGGGACCTGGAATAACCTGAACTGTTGCACTTGCAGGCAAGAAAGATGGTTAGTGGTTGTTTTGGCAGCGATGACAGGGACAATGGGTGGTGCAAGTTGCAGTGGCCTTATGGTCACGGACCTGGCACTTATTATTTTACTAATTAAGCACTGGTAATAATGGCAGTGTTGAGTATTTACATGTTGATGAAGGTATTTCCTCTGCAAAGCCAAGTGGAGCTATAAAGGGATCAGCTGCAATATGAATTCCTATCACTGTTACAAAAATTCTGCATTCCAGAGCAACTCCCTGCTAGATGCATGAAATCTACCAGCTCTTCCTGGCAACCCAGAGAGCAGGTATCCTCTGCCAGGCCATAGCTATGTAGCCAATAGAATCTCTGTATGCATCTGCATTGTATTAGCCTGTACCTTGCATTTAGAGAGGCATTTTTAATAGCTGAGCAGCAGTATAACCATTGCTCATCCGACATTTCTCTGTTTATGTTAGCTTGCAACTTCAAGCAAGGTTTCACCAAAGTCGTGGCTGCGGTGTAGCAGGATAAAGCGTATAAACGGGAAATTATGCATAAAGAATTGGCACCGCATATTAAATATATCAGTAATTGAAAGGATGTAGGCTCCATGGGGAATTCAGGAAGCAATGAACGGAAGACATCTGGTATCTTGTAATAGAGAAATATGTCTAGTGCTGTTAGATTCAGGTTTTGACATCAAATCTGTTCCAGAGTCTTAACTTTGGTTTCCGAGAACAAGGGGCCGATTCCGATTTCGGCCAGAAGGGCACCGAACGATGGTCGGAGCACTTCCGACCGAATCGGAACGTGCCGGCCGGATTCCTTTCCGACCGAGCCATTCCGATGGGCTCGGTCGGAAAGGAATCCGACTGGGATTTCCGGATGGCTTACGACGGGCTCGGAGAGCCCGTCCGCCGTCCGGAAATCCTTCAGTACTCCCCCGGCCGCCTCTTCACGACCGAGGGAGTACGATGGCAGTATTTCACTGCCTTTTCGTGCCGGACTTTCCGGCACGAAAAGTCAGTCGGTAACCCTCAGTAGGCCCTCAGTAGGGCCCCCATGGGTGTGAGGCCGCCGAATGGCGGCCTGGGGGCACCTATGGTGCCCCTCTGTTGATCCCTGCACCCTGTGGCAGGAACCTTGGGGTGCCAGCCACAGGGTGCAGGGATGAACTGCACCCCTGCTTTCCACAATGCAAGCATGCATTCCGCTCGGAATGCATGCTCCCATTGTGTAGTATACGAGTGCGACCGAACAGGGTTCGGTCGCATCGTACTTGCAGGGCCGTAACCGACGACAGCAGGTCGGTCGGTTACGGCTCCTGACCGATGTCGGACGGACCTGAGTCCGTCCAACATCGAAATCGGCTCCTCTGTCTCCTATCTTTACAATTTGGAATTTGTTGAGTTGTACCTGTGTGCCCTTTTCTGAGCTTACTGGGAGGCAGGCGCACAAATAAATTATTGCATCTGGGAGTACGATTTAGGCACACCACTCAATTCTTGCATCTGGAGAGTACACCAAGTCACCACCACAACGTTTTATCATCTAGCGCCCTGCATAATTAGTGTTCCCAATCAAGTCTATACTATTATTTTTTCTGAGAGGGCGTTCACACAACTTCACTACCAAATGAGAAGGATTTGCAGGCTCTCTTTCAATCCACAAATAGGAGAGCCCAGGAGACGTATGGATTCAATTATGTGCAAATTGGCCTTGAGCAATGTGCTAATACCTCTCAAAGGGGGTCATTATGATAGCCGGCGGATCGCCACCGCCCGTATGGCGGTGGCAATCCGCACGCCATTTCCGTCCGCCATATTACGATGGCGGTGGGGACCTAGGCGGATGGAAAGACCGTCCGCCGCTTTTCCGCCGGTCGACACGCCGACCGGGCGGAAAAGGGCTCTAACATGGTGGCGGTGTCTGCAAGACACCGCCATCCATATTAGGATGGTGGCGGAAAGCAGCCTTTCCATGGCGGTGTTGCCGCCATGGAAAGGCATGTGGTCTTTGCTTCAGGGGGCCCGTTGCGGGCCCCCAGGGTTTTGGGGGGTGGGGGGTGCACATGGGGGGTACCTATGGTACCCCCTACATTTGAATGCACAAGGTGACAGGCACCGCGCGGTGCCTGTCACGTTGTGCATTCAAATGCACAACATGCGTTTTTCACATTGCGGCGTGTGCTGCTGACAGCACCGCCCGCCGCAATGTGAACAATACGGGATGCCACCGTGGCGCTGGCATCCTAATACACATGGCGGGACCGCCACACCTCTTGCGGGTGGTCCCGTTTGCCGTTGCGATGGCGGGCGGACTGTCCGCCCGCCATCGTAATGACCCTCAAAGTTAGGAGCAGCTAAACCACTGTGTGCATATGGGAGAATTAAAGTAGTCCATCCACCTCTAGGCTGCTTACCTGCCCAAGCTAGTTTTATCATCAGTTGTAGCAATTAACAAAAGAAGTCTCAGGTTAAGGCAAGGGTATGTTTAGGAAGGTGCACAGACATAATATCGAGTTTTTATTTCGAACTACAGAAATATCGAGTTGGAAATATCGAAGGGAGAGAATATCGACATCAAGACTATCGGTGACCAGAATATCGACCTGAAGGTAAGAAATATCGTTCTTGTTAATATCGAAGTCAGTAATATCGTTTGCAAAAATATCGTTGTCAATAATATCGATGTTTATATTAGTGTTATGTATTTTAGTATGTATTTTATATGTATGTGTTCTATATTTTTTGTTAAGTATTGTATTTTTTTTTTAATATATGTATTACATTTTTAGAAGTTAGTAATTTTTTTTTAATGTAAATTTTGCGTTTTAGTACCGTAGCAGGTTGTGGGTTTATAGGGGAATAGGGTGGGAAGTAATTTAATTATAGTAAATTAAATAATAATTTTTAGAAATTATTAATTATTTTTAATTCAATTTTGCGTTTTAGTTCCGTAGCGGGTTGTGGGTTTATAGGGGAATATGGTGGGAAGTAATTTAAATATAATAAAGTAATTATACATTTTTATTTTTTGGTCTTGATAATTAATTTATTGTTAATTAATTATTAATTGGTAATTAATTTTTATTAATTGATTAATTGATAATTATATTAATTGTGTTAATTTATTTTAGGAGCAGTTTGTGGGTTTATAGGGGAATAGGGTGGGAAGTAATTTATTATAATAAAGTAATTATTAATTTATATTTATTGATATTGATAATTAATTTATTGTTAATTATTAATTGGTAATTAATTTTTATTAATTGATTAATTAATTGCTAATTATATTAATTGGGTTAATTTTTTTAGGAGCGGGTGGTGGGTTTATAAGGGAACAGGGTGTGAAGTAAATTAATTATAATAAAGTAATTATTAATTTTTATTTATTGGTATTGATAATTAATTAATTATTAATTATTAATTGGTAATTAATTTTTATTAATGTATTATTATATTAATTGTGTTAATTTATTTTAGGAGCGGGTTGTGGGTTAATAGGGGAATAGGGAGTGAAGTAATTTAATTATAATAAAGTCATTATTAATTTTTATTTATTGGTATTGATAATTAATTAATTAATTATTAATTGGTAATTAATTTTTATTAATTGATTAATTGATAATTATATTAATTGTGTTAATTTATTTTAGGAGCGGGTTGTGGGTTTATAGGGGAATAGGGTGGGAAATAATTAAATTTTATTAAAGTTATTATTAATTTTAATTTATTGGTATTCATAATTAATTTGTTAATTAATTGTTAATTGGTTATTTAATTAAAAAAAATATTTATTTGATAAGCATGTTAATTTTAACCCTCTGCTATCCAACACTTTCCCTACAGTTACACTCTCTGGAGTGGGAATAGTAATTTTTACCCTTACGATATCCAACACTTTCTCTACTGTTGCACTCTCTGGAGTTGGAATAGTAATTTTTACCCCTACGCTATCCAACACTTTCTCTACTGTTGCACTCTCTGGAGTGGAAATAGTAATTTTAACCCCTTCGCTATCCAACACTTTCCCTACTGTTGCACTCTCT
Source organism: Calotriton arnoldi (assembly GCA_963921515.1). Lineage (NCBI taxonomy): Eukaryota > Metazoa > Chordata > Amphibia > Caudata > Salamandridae > Calotriton > Calotriton arnoldi. The sequence goes on along the minus strand of CAWUFW010006926.1, from coordinate 458,021 downwards.
GGAGTGGGAATAGTAATTTTTACCCCTATGCTATCTAACACTTTCCCTACTGTTGCACTTATTGGAGTGGGAATAGTAATTTTTACCCCTACGCTATCCAACACTTTCCCTACTGTTGCACTTATTGGAGTGGGAATAGTAATTTTAACCCCTTTGCTATCCAATACTTTCCCTACTGTTGCACTCAGTGGAGTGGGAATAGTAATTTTTACCCCTACGCTATCCAACATTTTCCATTCTGTTGCACTCTCTGGAGTGGGAATAGTAATTTTTACCCCTACGGTATCCAACACTTTCCCTACTGTTGCACTCACTGGAGTGGGAATAGTAATTTTTACCTCTACGCTATCCAAAACTTTTCCTACTGTTGCACTCTCTGGAGTGGGAATAGTAATTTATACCCCTACGCTATCCAACACTTTCCCTACTGTTGCACTCACTGGAGTGGGAATAGTAATTTTTACCCCTACGCTATCCAACACTTTCCCTGCTGTTACACTCTCTGGAGTGGGAATAGTAATTTTATCCCCTCTGCTATCCAATATTTTCTCTACTGTTTTAGTTAATGTAGTGTATAATTTATTTTAAAAAGATTAAAAATATTTAATTTTTTTAATTTGTTATATATATTTTTTATATTTTTATTTATGTTATTGGTTTTTTGTACATATGTATTTATAATTCTTAAAATGTTTTTTAACAATTTATAAGTTATTAAAATAATTATTCATAAATATTAAGGGGCCCATTAGGATGTCGGGCGGAAGCACTACCGCCGTGCTGGCGGATGCAAAAACCACCAGTTACCGCCTGCACGCAGCAGTCCACACGCCCGCCCGATTACGATGCGAAAAGTCAGCCAAACACCGCCGGCAAGCCAGCGACACCGTCCGCCATCAAAGTGCGCCCGTACACGTAGCGGCGCAGCACAATTGACACACACCGTCCGACGAAACACGTACCGCCCGGCGTACAAATTACGATGCCGCACACAAACTGAACCCACGGCTAAGAGACACCGTACGTCAAACCGAAGCGGTAACACGAACGCCGAGCACGGACACCGAAGAAGCGGCACCCCGAGCATGAATCCAGCACTGCAGGCCCTCCCTATGCTCTATCTGATGCACCACCAAGGACGCAACGTACCGCGAAGACGCAGGTAGGCACACATACAACAAGTGCACGCAAACAGCGCACACAGTGCAAGGGCGGAAAAAGCGGACAACCCCCCACCCCCGCTTGTACACGACACATCTACCATAGCATCCACATATGACACACAGGCCAAATTGTAACATCTCGTAACACATGTGTACACACCACCTGGGACTAGGAACCAACCACCCCGTCACGGCCCCAAAGCGGCGATGACGCTGCCACACATGCGCACAACGCAGAGGCCAACCGCAGCGCCATGCATGCGTCGCACACAGACACAGGGACACAACCAAGCAGCACACACACCAGCCCCACCCCGAACGCACATGACACGTGACAGGCCTGCCACAGACATGTCCCCAACACCCAATTCACGGACAACACCCAACGTCACACAACCGACGCACACATGTCAGTGAAGTCACGCAACAGCAGGACACACCCCAGTGCAACAAACATGGCGAAGCACACAGCGGCGGCAACACCAACTAGGAGAAGCAGGGCCCCTTCGGGAAGAGGAACGCCAGTACCACACTGAAACACCCATACCACCCTGCACATATGAACAAGACATACAAAACGGAACACCAAAGAGCCCGGGGACCGACAACAGGTGGCCCAAGAATAACACTCACACACAAGGCCCAACGCAGAGCGGAAAGGCAGCCTGCCGCCCACACAAGGGAGAGCAGACAGCACTGAATGACCTTCCATTCCAACTCCGAAACCACAGCCCTACGAAAGAAGCCGGTGAATACATCCATTGTCCAATAAAAGACCAACACAGGCATGCAGAGGAGACCGACCACAGGGCAGATAGCGCATATCACAGAAGAACACAACGGACGGGAAAGAATAAAGAAAACACTCCCCCATGTCGGCCCCATGCAAGTTAATTGGAAGGAGTCACACATCACTGACCTTGAACTGTCTGAGAAGGATGAGGGCCCGTGTCCTCCGCACAAGCCAACAGAACACAAGTCCTGTCTCCCTACAACTACACAGAGCTCACAGCAACCTCGGAGCGTGCACATTGCAGACTGCACACACAGCCGGAGCACGCCACCACAACGCACCGCTGCAAAATGGCAACCGCAACACACCTACCCAACTACGCCGGACAGGTCAAGCTGTACAAAACCAACCTGATACATATATTGGGATGCGAACTCCTGTCCCTGCTGAACGTAAGTTACCGACTGACTTACCGCATCACATTGTTCAGCTGCGTCATACCCGTCTTCTACTGTCGGAGGTGTCCCTACCAGCATCCCGTGGAGATGTGTCTCTCCAACCCGGCATGTCTAAAGGCGGACCTGCTAGCACTACTCCTCCCTCTGGACGCACACGACAGGGCCTGCTCTGCCTATGGGGGCATGGCGTATGTGGCCAACATCGCACCTGCACTGAAATGGGACCACTGTGCCTCCACACGACGGATCATCGAGCACAGCTACATCGAATGTCACCCAGCATGCCCCATCATGGTCCTCCAAGGGACAACGTACGAACAACACCTTGACAGCCACCATCCGCTACATTGGCTGGCAAACATAAACACCACCAATGACATGGACGGCATCGCATACCTGACAACCTGTTAATTCGTCGGACCCCAACTCAGGTTCCCCGATTGACCTATGATGTCCAACCCCGCACCCATGCTTAGCTTCCGCACGGACTGGCCAGTCACCACCACAACAGCCATACCAAACGACCGGCAACAATTACCACACCATCAACGACATCGCCATGACATCGGATATGACCGGGACATGCACACTGTTCCCCATCACATCCAGGAACACCGCATGCATCGTGGGAGGCAGTGGCATGGGGTCTGTGTATCGCACCCACATGGACGGAACTGCACGAACAACCAGGACACGACATGGATCCAGCGCCCATGGACACACACACCGCTCAGTGGACATGAATAGGTCGCCTGGAGTCTGTGGGTGCTGCACCCCTCCCACCCCCGCCCGGGAATCCCATACCAGGACCTTTGCACGGACGACAAGTGCAAACAACAACAACACGACCCCAGTGACTGTGACATGTCCAGTAACCACCACATTGCAACAACAAGTGGCATGCCGCTGCATGCACGCAAGCACATGCCCTGATGTCATCTCACATGCACGCGTGCATGAGGAACAACCGCAGCAAACCTGTCACATGGAACTGAGATGGACTGTGCCCATGATGCCAAGCGGTCTGTTAGGCTACTTGTATACCGTCTGTGTCAAAGTCCGCAGCTATACGTAAATGTACATTAGCACAGCCTTGGCCAAGCAGATGTAACTCTGAAGCCCACATCCCACATGCAACAGCCAATCACATGTAACCCCACACCCTATCCCATTTGTAATCATGCTCAGTATATCCTCAACATGTATTCCGCTGCCAGTAGTGTCCACTATACTGCATCACAGAGGACAGAAGACTCAATATAATGTTTGAAACCAAAACTGTCTCCGCTGACTCATTTCACAAGTACGAATGAGAGAGGATGAGAGTATGTGAAGTACACGGCAGTCGTGACATGACCATGTAGTCCACTGGTATTGGATGTCAACGCAAATGAGTAGCACAACTGTGGAAGACACACATGTGTCGTGTGAAGTCGTATGGACGCAGTGCTCAGGTGGGTGGGTGCGACGGGTAGATGCGCACATGCCAAGTTGGAGCACGCCGTGTTGGGAGGGGTCATGAACAGTACACCACCGCTTCCCTGGGCATTGTGAGAGGACACCTGTCGGGGGAAGTGAACACGTGTGTGCACAGCAGCCGGGCACACGAACAATGCGGAACCAGGCGCACACGTCAGCCCACCCTCCGTGGACTAGCTGGATCCTGTTGTGCGCCCGCCATGCCCCTTGACAAGGCACACACAGCCCCAGTCGACCAGGTGTAACCCCAACATAGTCAATCCGCACAGGCGATACAGGGCACGGGATGGCAGTGGAGCATGGTGTGTGAGAGGTCTCCTCGCGCTCCTCCTGGTCATATCACGCAGGCAATAGAACCTCAATGTGTAGCATGGCACAAGTCAAATGGAAGTGTAGGGGGACGCACCTCAGCACGAGCAGCACTGACGTCACGGGAGGTGGCTCGCACCATCCCATCCATTGCCCATTATACCAACCACGCCACATGCCATTGCGACTAAGTGCAAGCGCGTGCGCCACCACCCCGAGCCCTCCCCAGAGAGGCCAAAGAGTGAATGTGTGGGCCATCAGTCACAGATGGACGCGGCCTGGCCGCAAGGGCAGCCACAGCCACTGGGTGTCGCAGGTGGCGGATCCGGAAGGCGAAGACTGTGATGCATAGTCCATGCAGGCCGGGTCTCCATTTGGGGCACCACGCAGGTGGACGGCGTCCCGCCACACATCATACCCTGAGACAGCCCACTCGTGCAACTGGACCCACACATACACTCCTTGCCCTCTCTGGTGCGAGCTTGGGGCTGCCTGTGCAAGCGCTAGCCTCGCAGGTGCACATGCATATTGGGGGAGCGAGGGAGGACATGAGGGCTGGGGCGAAGATGACTGTATCACTGTCAGTGAGTACAAGGGATGACCCAGATGTGGAAAGGAAGAGACGTGTCCCGTGTGTACTGCAACTAGTCGCCAATCCAACTACCCCCCATGTCCGGAATGTAAGCCCGCACCTAGGCCCGCCCATCCGCCACATCGAATATACCACCAGCACAACAACCTTCCCATTCGAAACACTGACTGGGGGTGGCGACCAGTGAACAAACATGTGTAGCCTACCCACGCGTACATGTGGGCCCTCCATGATCCATGTCACCTGCGGCAAAGTCATGACATGCGCAATGAGGAAGTGAGGTGAGCTGTCCGCCCCACGCACAGAAGGTGCATCAGCTCCACAGACCCAGCAGCGAGTCCAGCAGGGGTCACATGTGCAGGGGCAGCTGTGCCTGGTGTGAAGGCACATGCACATAGACAGCACATCGACCAATGTGTAGTCTGCCCACATCTACAGTCCATCATCATGCGGAAATAGGAATTGTACACAGGGCAACACATCTTAGTGGGTGCACCCACCGTGACCAACAATGCGCAATCATCGACGTACCCGCCCTGTGCATGGCCCCCCACCCAACGGAGGCACATCCAGTGCCACCATCCCACACACACAAGCCTTCCACGGAACATGCTGTGTCCAATGGTCAGTACAGAGTCAGCGCCCATCTGGTGGATCCTGAACAGGAGACACATGCACACACATGATAGCTCCCACTATGTACGTCTGCCACCTGGCACGTGCAATGTAACCTCTCACCTTTGACGTGTGACTGCAAGCACACAGCCGTCTTGGCATGGGGCTGTCAATGTGGACACCTGTCAATGTTTCGGGAGGTGTGATCCGTACAGTGCTGTACATAGGGTGCAGTGCTGACACCTACTACTGTCTCATATCCCCTCGTGCCACAGGTCCCACTTGTTTTGGCCGCTCAGCCTGTGCCCACATCGTCGTCGTCGTGTGCCATACTCATCCAGCCTCGGAAGCAGTGCCATGCTCAGCAGACATTCATGTTGCCGTGGCGTTGCCGCTTGACGAATATGCAGTCAGTCCCCATCAGCACGCCCCGCAAGTCATTGGGGCCTAGATCCCCATGTGCATGACCATGGCAGTGGTTTGCATCACTAGCCATTGCCATTGGTGGGAGACCTGTGTAAGTGTATTGTGGCCGTGCCGTCCCTGCTTGACAGCTGGGCTGTGACTCATGTGCTTGCTCAGTCATGTCAGTGATGTGAATGCGAAATTGCTATGTGTTGTGTTGCTTTGACATGTGTCCACTGCCATCTTCCCTAGGCGGAGACCGAACATTGACCGCCCATACCAATTGCTGGCGGACATGGAGGATACTGAGGTCATAAGGAAGTTTCGGCTGGACAGGCCAACCCTGCATCGACTGTGTGCCATGTTGGAACCCCATCTCCGTCCCCGCAGGGTGTATCCGACAGCATTCACCCCCACGGCTAAGGTGATGGCCGCCATGCATTTCTTCGCCACTGGGTCATTCCAGCACACAGTGGGCAGTGGAGGAGGGATGTCCCAGCCCATGTTCAGCAAGGTGCTGAGGGATGTACTGGCAGCCATGATGCTGTACCGAAACAGGTACATCAGATTCCCCAGGGCTCGTGAATTGGCGGCAGTGAAGGTTGCATTCTATGCCCTTGGCAGGATCCCACACGTCGTTGGTGCCATTGATTGCACACATGTTGGCCTTGTTCCACCACAGGCCACTGAGCACCTGTACCGCAACAGGAAGCACACGCACTCCCTGAATGTGCAAGTGGTGTGCCTTGCGGACATGGTGATAACCCACGTGTGTGCAAAGTTCCCAGGCTCGGCCCATGACGCACACGTAATGCGCAACAGCATCTTGCCACGACTGATGTCCAATCTGCAACAGGATCGTGGCTGTATTGTCGGTGAGTATGTGGAGTGGTGTAGCGTGCTGGTTGTGCGATGCTGTCCCCTGTCCAGTTGGAATAGCAACGGTTCTCTGTGTCCCTCACACCCAGGTGACTCTGCGTACCCGAATGGGGCATGGCTGCTCAGTCCATTGAGGAATCCTCGCACCCCAGCAGACGATCGCTACAATGAGGCACATGGGAGGACCAGACGTGTGGTCGAGCGTACCTTTGGCCTCCTCAAGTCCAGGTGCAGGTGCCTGGACCGCACCGAGGGTGCGCTGGCGTACTCCCCACAGAAGGTGTGCCAGATAGTGGTGGCGTGCTGCATGCTGCACAATCTGGCCATTCGGAAGCAGATCCCCCTCATTGTGGATGACGGAGATCAACCAGGGCCCCAGCCCGCAGACCAGGACAGCTCGAGTGAGGAGGACAGCGGAGAGGAGGAAGCTGGGAATGTGCGCCAGCAGCTCATCGCCCGCTACTTCACTTGACGGTGCGTGTCCATGTACGACGGCTGATGTGTCTGTATTTGTGCAGGTGTGTGTGTGCTGTGTCAGGGTGGCCTTTTGTTCACTGCGTGCTGTGTGTCAACGCTCCATGCCCAGGTTAGTATGCCACTGATGGTGGCTGTGGCATTGTGCCCTATTGCTCTGTGCGATGTGTGTACATTGCTTGTAGTTGTTGACATGTACTGTGTGATGGGTGTGTGACACACTCATTGAATGTGCTCCTGTTCTGTCTCCCACCCCTAGGTCCCTACAGGCCCTCCGGTTCCATTGCCATGCCACGCATCAGGTGCCGTTCCGCTCAAGGTGGCCGTTGTATTCCGTACAATTAAAACACAGGGCATAGACAGCAGTTTGTGGAAGAGGTGCATTTATTTCAAACTGTGACATGTGATTGTGTGTAAGGTGATGACAAAAGTGGTGCGTGCAGTGACAATGAGCTGTCGGTCATGGCTGCGTGATGCTCAGGGTGTACCCACTGGTTCTATGTCCATAGTCCAACACACACATGCCATCCAGATGGCTGTGTGGAGTGGGATCGTAGTCCAAGTCAATGCAGTGGGTGGTCAAGGAAGGCTGGCTGGCTGCCTCACTTGCGTCTGGAGCGTGCGAAGTCCTCCCGGGAGATCTGTTTCCACTTCGGACGGCCCCTTCCACGTTTGCGTGTGGGGGTGCCTGCTTGCGACATGCTGGTGATTGAGGTGTGCTCACTGGCTGTGGACGCAGGGGAACTGGACACTGCTGCTCGACCCTGCGCCCCGGCAGGTGGTAGCGGAGGGGGAGCTGCTGTCCCTGGCTGTGACCTCACCGCCACCACCAGCTGGCCCATGAGGTCCACGAGTTGGCCCATACGGGCGTCCATGGACCTCAGCACCCCCAGCACCTCACGCGTGTCTGTAGCTGACCTGGCCCATTGTCCTTGGGCCTCTTCATAGGCCCCAAGGACTCTGGCCATTTGAGGCAGGGCATGGCTCCCAGGGGAGGCTGGCGTTTCCTGACCCTGCTCCTCCTACCAGTCCTGCTGCCACCGGCCCTGCCCACTAGCCACATTGCTCACCACGGTCCTCGCCCTGGCTCCCAAGGTGGATCCAGTCGTCCGGGCCACCACCTGTCCTGGGGCTGGGGCCAGCGAAGACGTGGTGGCGGTTGCGGCAGTGGTAGTGGCCGCAATGACCGTGGGTGTGGCCGCAATGACCGTGGGTGTGGCCGCAATGCCCGTGGGTGTGGCCGCAATGCCCGTGGGTGTGGCCGCAATGACCGTGGGTGTGGCCGCAACGACAGTGGCAGCAGGGGGCTGGGAATGTTCAGCAGCCCTGGATGATGGGTTGGTGGGTAGGAGGGGTCCTGGGGAGCGGCTGGGCCCTGCCACACTAGATGGGCCTGCTTGGTGGTCCGTGTCCGAAGAGGAGGACAGATCCTCCACATCCGTGTGTCCTCGTTGGGGGCTTGTAGGCTGGCTGTGCTGGCTGCTGTCTCCATCCCCAGCATCCAGCAGTTCGTCACCTGTGGAGAGAATGAGATTTGTTATTGTGTTGCACCTGGCGAAGTCTGTATTGGTTGTCTGACATTCTCCGTTCGTGCACTCTCGTGCACGTGTGTCCCGGAGGCGGGTGTGTGGCTGTACAATCTGTTGTTGTGTGTGCTTGGCAATGGGACTGTGTGCTGTGCACATGTGGCATGGGACGGATTGGCTATGCCGATGGGTGTGTTGCTGTGCTCCTACTTATTGTGACTCTGGTGTATGCGGGCTCCAGGCCCATCCTGGGTCTGGTTTGTACTTTGCTTTTGGGGTGCATATGGAACGCTTAGGAACGCATTTGGCAACATGGGGGTCATGCCCCAGGAACGCATTTGGGATGGAATATGCTTTTGGGGTGCAAATGGAACGCTTAGGAACGCATATGGCAACATGGGGGTCATGCCCCAGAAACGCATTTGGGATGGAATATGCTTTTGGGCTACATGCTGTGAGCCATGGGTGCCGAACGTGACATGTGTTGTGGCAGCATGACAGTGCATGGTCTGAGGTGTGTGCATGCCTGACATACCCTACATATTTGCTGTCTGTTGTGATTACTGGACATGGCATTGGACGCATCGTTATGAGTGTGTGATGGTTGTGTGCCACCCGACGTATTGCAGTTGTCCCATCTCCTTGGTGTGCGTGCTGCCCTGTGCCATGTGCATCACTGCAGTGCTCGGGGGGGTGTGGCCCATGTTGTGTGTTGTTGCTCACAGTGTGGCGTGCGCTTCATTGACTTCTGGCACATGGTTGGTCATGGGCATGTATCTTAGCGTGACTGCTGTATGTGTGGCAGCTGTGCGGATGACATGCCTTTCATTAGACTGGGGCTGACGGATGGGATGGATGGTATGTTGTATGTGCATGGTGTGTCTGTGTGTTTGATGGGTTCAGTGGTGTTCGTGTGCATTTATGTTGTTCCGCTCTGTTGCGTCTAGTGTTGTTTGTCTTACATAGGCGTAGTTGTGGGGTGTGTGGTTGACAGGCAGTAGGGGCTACATGGACAGGACTTCAATGGTGTTTCGGTTGTGTGTGATGGGTTGCACAGTGGCTGCCGTGTGGTACTATATTCAGTGTGGCTTGTGCATCCAGACATGGCTCCTTGGGTGTTGCTGTGTCTGTGATGGGTCATGTGGGGTGTGAGTCTGTGGTTCATGTCCGTGTGCACATTGTTCACTTGTTCGTGACAGTGGGCGGTGCTGCGTGTTCGTCTGCTACGTAACATGTCCCATGTGTTGGTCGTGTTACGGTCCTCATGCCTCCAGTAATCCAGCCCTGTCCAGTTTCCCACCTGCAGGTTGTTCGTGCGTGCACTGTACTGGATGCCACATGGTTCTAAGCGGGGGGTGTTCCATGTTGCAGGTTTGTGGGGGTGGGGGCGGTGTTGTGGGTCGTGGTGATGGCTGGACACCCACTGACACCGATTGTTGTGGACCGTGATGTCTACCTTTCGGCTGTCGGTGTGCACTGTGGTGGCTGACACGTGGGTGTGGGGTGTGGGGGATGCTCCTCCTTGCTGTGCTGTGGGACTAGGGGCCTGGTGTGTGTTGTACTTGAGCTGTCCACCCTCCCACCCACTGCACTTTGTGTTCCTGCCACTTACCTGTTACTTGTCGGTTAGTGCAGCTATGGCGGACACATGGGTGTGGTGGGTGCTCGTTGTGGCGCTTCTGGCATACTTGGGGACCTGTTGGTGGTTACGTGACTGGCTGAGTGTACACATGCCCCCACGTATCTTACAGTTGTTAGGTTTGGGCTGTGTGTGGTGGTGTCTGTTGCATGTGTGTGTGATGTGTTGTGTATTGTGTGCTGGACATGGGGGTGTTTGTCCCTGGGAGCTGTGGCATGGTGGTAGTGCATGTGAGTACATAGCGGTGTGCTGGTATACATTAGTTTGTACTTACCAGCCTCCACTCCCCCTGCTAATCCGGCGAGGATCTCCGGATGTATAATGACTCGCACCTTCTCCTCCCACGCTTTGAAGGTCTTGAAGAGCGCCGGATTCCCTCCGCCAGTGACGGCAGCCAGCTCTCTGTTCTTGCTCTCCTTCTTCTTGACCAGGCTCTTGACGTCCCGACTGCATTGACCTGGTCTACGATCCGGTTCCACATTCTCTTTCTGGTGGCTAGTGGTGTGTGCTGGACCAGGTTCCCATAGATTTGTGGGTGCACCTTGATAATCTCGTCGACCATGACCGTCAGCTCAATGGGCGTGAACTTGGGCATTCTTTGTGGTGCCATGGTGTTTGTGGTGCTGGTGCGGTGTGTGTTGTGTAATGTGCAGGGGGTTTGTGGTGCCGGTGTTTGGTGGTGGTGGTGGTGGTGGTTGTGATGTGTGCGTTTCTGTGGTGTGCTGCTGTCCTTGCTGTGTCACTGTGTCCTCTCCTCTCCTCTCTAGTTTGCAATGTTGCAAGGGGTTGTGGTCTGTGGGAGTGCTGCTTTTGTACTTACCTATGTGGGTGTGTCCTCATGGTCTGTTGTTTTCAGGTGTGTTGTGTCTGGTGTTCTGGCCTTTGTATTTTTTGTTTGTCCAGGGGGTGTTTTCGGGATGTGTACTGTGCTTGTGTATTTGTGCGTGCCTTGCTGTGTGGACTTGTTGGCCATGTTGTGTGCGATTGTTTTTGTCAGCGGATGGTTTCTGTGCAGGGACGTGGGCGCCATGGCTTCTGCCGTGTCAATTCTCATCGGCGTTGTTTGCGCTGGCGGGCGGTATATTTGTGGTTTACCCGCGCTCATGGCGGTGCGATCGTAATTTCACGTGCGGTGTGTCGGCCGTGAGGGCGGGCGGTTTTGTGTTGTCGTGCGTGTTTCCGTCCGTGGCGGGCGGTTTGACTCCGACTCGGACGAGGGCTGGCGGTATCTTGTGTGGTTTTTCCGCCGATGGCGGTTTTCGGTTTGTGTAATCGTAATGGCGTGGTCGGTGTTCAGACGGTGTGTGCGGGCGGATTTTTGCCGCTTTCATGCCTGGCGGATTTTTTTACGCCGGGTATCGTAATGGGCCTTTAAGTAAGTATATATATTATATTTTATACATATATATGTTTCATTTATTTTTACATTATATGTATTAGTTATAATTTTAAACATTTTCAAATAATTTTAACTGTTTCTTTTAATTATATGTATTATTTACTTTATTTTACATTATTTTTTAAACATTAAAAAAACATATTTTTAACAACGATATTTTTGACAACAATATTTTTTTTTCTCTATTTTTCTACTTACCATGATGTAGATAGGACTTTGAAATTGTGGACATCGATATTTTGGCTCCGATATTTTTGTCGTCGATATTTCTGTAGTCGGTATTTTGTCAGTGATTCGTTTAGGAAGTAGTATAAAAGCTGTGGTAAAACCACCATTCTCATGATGGCAATTCTGTCCATTAAAGACAGCAGGGGCCTAATCCATCTACCTTTGTTATCCAAGAGCTTATTTAAAGTTTTTCCATAGTTTATAGTGATAACTGTCATGGGGCCTGTGTGTACTTTTATATCTAAATAGCTGACTGGGTCAGTTGTCCATCTCAAGGGAAAAGCTAATGTAGAGGGCCTCGTAATAGCAGTCAATAGGAAGAAAGGGATTTACCCCTGTTTTAAGGCCAGATAAGCATCCAAAGCGCCCGATTCATAAAGTATATGGCAGGTTCTCTGTATGTTAATATTATCAGCCGATACCACGAAAATCTTAGGCATCTATGCATGTCTTTACCCAAACGCACACATGCAAGTGGCTCAACCACCAACAGCAAAGTGGGGAGCAGGCATCCCCGTCAAGTTCTTCTTCTTATTGTGATTGTCTCAGTTATTTGATTATTAACACGGAAACGAGAGGTAGGCACAACTTTGTTAATTTGAGAAACAGATCTATACTCCCAGTTTCTTCAACACTACAAACATAAACTCCCACTCAACCGAATCAAATGAGTTTTTGGCATCTAAAAAATGGTCATCGTCTGAGTATCTGGGTCTATTTATGGAACTGTACCAAAAAAGTTCCTAAGATTAATAGCTGGTGTTCTTCACAGTATAAAACCCAGGTGTTCAGATAGGACAAGGCCTGGCCCAAATACACAAAGTCGGTTGGCCAATATTTTTGCAAAATATTATTATTATTTTTTATTTTAATCTTTTTTTTGTAAAACATATGTTTATTGACTTTTCAAAAATCAACAGTGCAAGGATCACAGTAAGCAACAGATCCAAATTCTAACATGCAGTGCACAATGGTACGAATTGGGGAGGGACAGTGTTGTACCCGTCCTCTCCAACAAAGTAGCTATGGAACAGTTCAGTTGCGTAAAAAGTCCCAGGCACAAAAGACACAGATTCGCTATGTGTTTAGTCAAACCCCCATGCATCATGGTCTGCTTGTACACGGGCCCTCCTGCTGGGAGAGCACTCCTAAAAACAAACAGTATCTGATCTCTCAAACGTGAAAAGAAAAAACCCCCTTCTTTCCCTTGCCCTCCCCCCTCCCTCATCCCTCATAAAACTTGGTGGGTGGTGGAGACGCTATATACAGGCAGAATGCGGACAGCTGGGCATGGGCATAGTACATTAAAACTGGAACAGGTGCATGTCTCTAATCGATGGGGGGCATACTGCCGAGGGCAGGCCCCTCGTAAGGAAGGCGACTAGGGGACCCCATTTGTATTCAAAGTTTTTATAGTCATTGCGGAAGATATCCGCCATCCGCTCTAGGCAGAGAAGTTTCCATAAGCGTGAGTGCCAGAGAGAAAGGGACGGGGCTGACTTCTTCTTCCATGCTGCGGCAATGGTAATCTTTGCCGCGCCTATGCAGGTCCACATGATGGCTTTATCGTCCCTAGTCTGGTGCTCAAGGGCGGGATCCCGGAGGCCTAGAAGGATTCCCTCCATATTGGTCGGGATGGGGTAGCCTAATATGGTTTTAATCTGAGCCAGAATTTCTTCCCAGAAGGGGCGGATGGAGGGGCAGTCCCACCAAATGTGTTGGAAGTCCCCCAGTAACCCACAGCCCCTCCAGCAGCGGTCAGTTGTGTTCGGGAATATACGTCTGAGTTTGGAGGGAACTAGGTACCAGTCCATGAGAGTTTTTAAGTGTGCTTCTCGAAGTTCGAGGGAGTGATTAAACTTGGATATGTCGGACCATAATGCCTTCCATTCTCTATCTTGGATGTCACGCTGCACTATTCCCTCCCACATAGACATGTATCTTGGTTGGGCAGAGTGAGTGTTAGATAGCAGGTAATTATAGAGGAATGAAATGACGCCTCTCATGGAGCCCACTGTTCTGACATATTTCTCAAAACCCGTTTTCTCCCGTGTGACGTGCTCGTACACTTGAGGCGTGAGTGCCCAATGTCGGAGTTGGAGATAATGGTAGTGTACCTCCGGTCCGAGGTGGAAGTCCCTTCTGCAATTATCAAAGGAGAGGATATCGTAGTTGTGAAATAGGTGATCTAGCATGAGGCAGCCACCCTCTCGCCAGGCATCAAATGGCCCCTCATGAAGAGCCGGCGGGAAGGCTGGGTTAAAGTGGATCGGGGTGTATGGGGAGGGGAACGTTGTCCATCCCTCATTCCCCGTCACAGAATCCCAAACCCGCAGCACAGTGCGGGTGGGGGTGCTGATATACGCTATCCAACACTTTCCCTACTGTTACACTCTCTGGAGTGGGAATAGTAATTTTATCCCCTCTGCTATCCAATATTTTCTCTACTGTTTTAGTTAATGTAATGTATAATTTATTTTAAAAAGATTAAAAATATTTAGGGGCTCATTACGATGGCGGGCGGAAGCACAACCGCCGTGCTGGCGGATGCAAAAACCACCAGTTACCGCCGGCACGCAGCAGTCCACACGCCCGCCCAATTACGATGCGAAAAGCAGGCCAAACACCGCCGGCAAGCCAGCAACACCGTCCGCCATCAAAGTGCGCCCGTTCACGTAGCGGCGCAGCACAACTGACACACACCGTCCGACGAAACACGTCCCGCCCGGCGCATAAATTACGATGCCGCAAACAAACGGCTCCCACGGCCAAGAGACACCGCACGTGAAAGAGAGGCGGTAACACGGACGCAGAGCACGGACAACGAAGAAGCGGCACCCCGGGCATGAATCCAGCACTGCAGGCCCTTCCCATGCTTCTGCTGATGCACCACCAAGGACGCAACGTACAGCGGAGACGCAGGTAGGCACACACACAACAAGTGCACGCAAACAGCGCACACAGTGCAAGGGCGGAAAAAGCGGACAGCCCCCACCAGCGCGTGTACACTACACATCCACCATTGCATCCACATATGACACACAGGCCAAATCCTAACATCGCGGAACACATGTGTACACACCACCTGGGACTAGGAACCAACCACCCCGTCACGGCCACAAAGCGCCGATGACGCCGCCACACATGCGCACAACGCAGAGGCCAACCGCAGCGCCATGCATGCGTCGCACACAGACACAGGGACACAACCAAGCAGCACACACATCAGCCCCACCCCGAACGCACATGACACGTGACAGGCCGGCCACAGACATGTCCCCAACGCCCAATTCACGGACAACACCCAACGCCACACAACCGACGCACACATGTCAGTGAAGTCACGCAACAGCAGGACACACCCCAGTGTAACAAACATGGCGAAGCACACAGCGGCGGCAACACCAACTAGGAGAAGCAGGGCCCCTTCGGGAAGAGGAACGCCAGTACCACACTGAAAAACCCATACCACCCTGCACATATGAACAAGACACATGAAACGGAACACCAAAGAGCCCGGGGACCGACAACAGGTGGTCCAAGAATAACATCCACACACAAGGCCCAACGCAGAGCGGAAAGGCAGGCTGCCGCCCACACAAGGGAGAGCAGACAGCACTGAATGACCTTCCATTCCAACTCCGAAACCACAGCCCTACGACAGAAGCCGGTGAATACAGCCATTGTCCAAGAATAGACCAACACAGGCATGCCGAGGAGACCGACCACAGGGCAGATAGCGCATATCACAGAAGCACACAACGGACGGGGAAGAAAGAAGAAAACACTCCCCCATGTCGGCCACATGCAAGTTAATTGGAAGGAGTCACACAGCACTGACCTTGAACTGTCTGAGAAGCATGTGGGAAGAGGGCCCGTGTCCTCCAAACAAGCCAACAGAACACAAGTCCTGTCTCCCCACGACTACACAGAGCTCACAGCAACCCCGGAGCGTGCACATTGCAGACTGCACACACAGCCGGAGCACGCCACCTCAACGAACCGCTGCGAAATGGCAACCGCAACACACCTACCCAACTACGCCGAACAGCTCAAGCTGTACAAAACCAACACGATACATACAGTGGGATGCGATCTCCTGTCCCTGCTGAACGTAAGTTACCGACTGACTTACCGCATCACATTGTTCAGCTGCGTCATGCCCGTCTTCTACTGTCGGAGGTGTCCCTACCAGCATCCCGTCGAGATATGCCTCTCCAACCCGGCATGTCTGAAGGCGGACCTGCTACCACTACTCCTCCCTCTGGACGCACACGACAGGGCCTGCTCTGCCTATGGGGGCATGGCGTATGTGGCCAACATCGCACGCGCACTGAAATGGGACCACTGTGCCTCCACACGACGGATCATCGAGAACAGCTACATCGAATGTCACCCAGCATGCCCCATCATGGTCCTCCAAGGGACAACTTACGAACAACACCTTGACAGCCACCATCCGCTTCATTGGCTGGCAAACATGTACACCACCAATGACATGGAAGCCCTGCTGGACGGCATCGCATACCTGACAACCTGTAAATACGTCGGACCACAACGCAGGTTCCCCGAGTGACCTATGAAGTCCAACCCCGCACCCATGCTCAGCTTCCGCACGGACTGGCCAGTCACCACCACAACAGCCATACCAAACGACCGGCAACGATTACCACACCATCAACGACATCGCCATGACATCGGATATGACCGGGACATGCACACTGTTCCCCATCACATCCAGGAACACCGCATGCATCGTGGGAGGCAGTGGCATGGGCTCTGTGTATCGCACCCACATGGACGGAACTGCACGAACAACCAGGACACGACATGGATCCAGCGCCCATGGACACACACACCGCTCAGTGGACATGAATAGGTCGCCTGGAGTCTGTGGGTGCTGCACCCCTCCCACCCCCGCCCCGGGAATCCCATACCAGGACCTTTGCATGGACGACAAGTGCATACAACAACAACACGACCCCAGTGACTGTGACATGTCCAGTAACCACCACAGTGCAACAACAAGTGGCACGCCGCTGCATGCACGCAAGCACATGCCCTGATGTCATCTCACATGCACGCGTGCATGAGGAACAACCGCAGCAAACCTGTCACATGGAACTGAGATGGACTGTGCCCATGATGCCAAGCGGTCTGGTAGGCTACATGTATACCGTCTGTGTCAAAGTCCGCAGCTCCGCAGCTATACGTAAATGTACATTAGCACAGCCTTGGCCAAGCAGATGTTACCCCACACCCTATCCCATTTGTGATCATGCTCAGTATATCCTCAACATGTATTCCGCTGCCAGTAGTGTCCACTATACTGCATCACAGAGGACAGAAGACTCAATATAATGTTTGAAACCAAAACTGTCTCCGCTGACTCATTTCACAAGTACGAATGAGAGAGGATGTGAGTATGTGAAGTACACGGCAGTCGTGACATGACCATGTAGTCCACTGGTATTGGATGTCAACGCAAATGAGTAGCACTACTGTGGAAGACACACATGTGTCGTGTGAAGTCGTATGGACGCAGTGCTCAGGTGGGTGGGTGCGACGGGTAGATGCGCACATGCCAAGTTGGAGCACGCCGTGTTGGGAGGGGTCATGAACAGTACACCACCGCTTCCCTGGGCATTGTGAGAGGACACCTGTCGGGGGGAGTGAACACGTGTGTGCACAGCAGCCGGGCACACGTACAAAGCGGTACCAGGCGCACCTCAGCCCACCCTCTGTGGACAAGCTGGATCCTGTTGTGCGCCCGCCATGCCCCTTGACAAGGCACACACAGCCCCAGTCGACCAGGTGTAACCCCAACATAGTCAATCCGCACAGGCGATACAGGGCACGGGATGGCAGTGGAGCATGGTGTGTGAGAGGTCTCCTCGCGCTCCTCCTGGTCATATCACGCAGGCAATAGAACCTCAACGTCTAGCATGGCACAAGTCAGATGGAAGTGTAGGGGGACGCACCACAGCACGAGCAGCACTGACGTCACGGGAGGTGGCTCGCACCATCCCATCCATTGCCCATCATACCAACCACGCCACATGCCATTGCGACTAAGTGCAAGCGCGTGCGCCACCACCCCCGAGCCCTCCCCAGAGAGGCCAAAGAGTGAATGTGTGGGCCATCAGCCACAGACGGACGCGGCCTGGCCGCAAGGGCAGCCACAGCCACTGGGTGTCGCAGGTGGCGGATCCGGAAGGCGAAGACTGTGATGCATAGTCCATGCAGGCCGGGTCTCCATTTGGGGCACCACGCAGGTGGACGGCGTCCCGCCACACATCATACCCTGAGACAGCCCACTCGTGCAACTGGACCCACACATACACTCCTTGCCCTCTCTGGTGCGAGCTTGGGGCTGCCTGTGCAAGCGCTAGCCTCGCAGGTGAGCATGCATATTGGGGGGCGAGGGGAGGACATGAGGGCTGGCGCGAAGATGACTGTATCACTGTCAGTTAGTACAAGGGATGACCCAGATGTGGAAAGGAAGAGACGTGTCCCGTGTGTACTGCAACTAGTCGCCAATCCAACTACCCCCCATGTCCGGAATGTAAGCCCGCACCTAGGCCCGCCCATCCGCCACATCGAACATACCACCAGCACGACAACCTTCCCATTCGAAACACTGACTGGGGGTGGCGACCAGTGAACAATCATGTGTAGCCTACCCCCGCGTACATGTGGGCCCTCCATGATCCATGTCACCTGCGGCAAAGACATGACATGCGCAATGAGGGAAGTGAGGAGAGCTGTCCGCCCCACGCGCAGAAGGTGCATCAGCTCCACAGACCCAGCAGCGAGTCCAGCAGGGGTCAAATGTGCAGGGGCAGCTGTGCCTGGTGTGAAGGCACATGCATATAGACAGCACATCGACCAATGTGTAGTCTGCCCACATCCACAGTCCATCATCATGCGGACATAGGAATTGAACACAGGGCAACACATCTCAGTTGGTGCACCCACCGTGACCAACAATGCGCAATTATCGACGTACCCGCCCTGTGCATGGCCCCCCACCCAACGGAGGCACATCCAGTGCCACCATCCCACACACACAAGCCTTCCACGGAACATGCTGTGTCCAATGGTCAGTACAGAGTCAGCGCCCATCTGGTGGATCCTGAACAGGAGACACATGCACACACATGCCAGCTCCCACTATGTACGTCTGCCACCTGGCACGTGCAATGTAACCTCTCACCTGTGACGTGTGACTGCAAGCACACAGCCGTCTTGGCATGGGGCTGTCAATGTGGACACCAGTCAATGTTGCGGGAGCTGTGATCCGTACAGTGCTGTACATAGGGTGCAGTGCTGACACCTACTACTGTCTCATATCCCCTCGTGCCACAGGTCCCACTTGTATTGGCCGCTCAGCCCGTGCCCACATCGTCGTCGTCGTGTGCCATACTCATCCAGCCTCGGAAGCAGTTCCATGCTCAGCAGACACTCATGTTGCCGTGGCGTTGCCGCTTGACGAATATGCAGTCAGTCCCCATCAGCACGCCCCGCAAGTCATTGGGGCCTAGATCCCCATGTGCATGCACATGGCAGTGGTATGTCTCACTTGCCATTGCCATTGTTGGGAGACCTGTGTAAGTGTATTGTGGCCGTGCCGTCCCAGCTTGACAGCTGGGCTGTGGCTCATGTGCTTGCTCAGTCATGTCAGTGATGTGTATGCGAAATTGCTATGTGCCGTGTTGCTTTGACATGTGTCCTCTGCCATTTAACCCAGGCGGAGACCGAACATTGACCGCCCATACCAATTGCTGGCGGACATGGAGGATACTGAGGTCATAAGGAAGTTTCGGCTGGACAGGCCAACCCTGCATCGACTGTGTGCCATGTTAGAGCCCCATCTCCGTCCCCGCAGGGTGTATCCGACTGCTGTCACCCCCACGGCTAAGGTGATGGCCGCCATGCATTTCTTCGCCACTGGGTCATTCCAGCACACAGTGGGCAGTGGAGGAGGGATGTCCCAGCCCATGTTCAGCAAGGTGCTGAGGGATGTACTGGCAGCCATGATGCTGTACCGGAACAGGTACATCAGATTCCCCAGGGCTCGTGAATTGGCGGCAGTGAAGGGTGCATTCTATGCCCTTGGCAGAATCCCACACGTCGTGGGAGCCATTGACTGCACACATGTCGGCCTTGTTCCACCACAGGCCACTGAGCACCTGTACCGCAACAGGAAGCACACGCACTCCCTGAATGTGCAAGTGGTGTGCCTTGCGGACATGGTGATCACCCACGTGTGTGCCAAGTTTCCAGGCTCGGCCCATGACGCACACATAATGCGCAACAGCATCTTGCCACGACTGATGGCCAATCTGCAACAGGATCGTGGCTGTATTGTCGGTGAGTATGTGGAGTGGTGTAGCGTGCTGGTTGTGCGATGCTGTCCCCTGTCCAGTTGGAATAGCAACGGTTCTCTGTGTCCCTCACACCCAGGTGACTCTGCGTATCCGAATGGGGCATGGCTGCTCAGTCCATTGAGGAATCCTCGCACCCCAGCAGACGATCGATACAATGAGGCACATGGGAGGACCAGACGTGTGGTCGAGCGTACCTTTGGCCTCCTCAAGTCCAGGTTCAGGTGCCTGGACCGCACCGGGGTGCACTGGCGTACTCCCCACAGAAGGTGTGCCAGATAGTCGTGGCGTGCTGCATGCTGCACAATCTGGCCATTCGGAAGCAGATCCCCCTCATTGTGGATGACGGAGATCAACCAGGGCCCCAGCCCGCAGACCAGGACAGCTCGAGTGAGGTGGACAGCGGAGAGGAGGAAGCTGGGAATGTGCGCCAGCAGCTCATCGCCCGCTACTTCACTTGACGGTGAGTGTCCATGTACGACGGATGATGTGTCTGTATCTGTGCAGGTGTGTGTGTGCTGTGTCAGGGTGGCCGTATGTTCACTGCGTGCAGTGTGTCAACGCTCCATGGCCAGGGTAGTATGCCACTGTTGGTGACTGTGGCATTGTGCCCTATTGCTCTGTGCGATGTGTGTACATTGCTTGTAGTTGTTGACATGTACTGTGTGATGGGTGTGTGACACACTCATTGAATGTGCTCCTGTTCTGTCTCCCACCCCTAGGTCCCTACAGGCCCTCCGGATTCCATTGCCATGCCACGCATCAGGTGCCTTTCCGCCCAAGGTGGCCGTTGTATTCCGTACAAATAAAACACAGGGCACAAACAGCAGTTAGTGAAAAAGGTGCATTTATTACAAACTGTGACATGTGATTGTGTGTAAGGTGATGACAAAAGTGGTGCGTGCAGTGACAATGAGCTGTCGGTCATGGCTGCGTGAAGCTCAGGGTGTACCCACTGGTTCTATGTCCATAGTCCAACACACACATGCCATCCAGCTGGCTGTGTGGAGTGGGATCGTAGAGCAAGTCAATGCAGTGGCTGGTCAAGGAAGGCTGGCGGAAGGCTGGCTGGCTGCCTCACTTGCGACTGGAGCGTGCGAAGTCCTCCCGGGAGATCTGTTTCCTCTTCGGACGGCCCCTTCCACGTTTGGGAGGGGGTGTGTGGTGGCGACCTGCTGGTGGTGGGTGAGGTGTGCTCACTGGCTGTGGACGCAGGGGAAGTGGACACTGCTGCCCGACCCTGCGCCCTAGCAGGTGGTGGCGGAGGTGGTGTTGCTGGCCTTGCCTGTGACCCCACCGCCACCACCAGCTGGCCCATGAGGTCCACGAGTTGGTCCATACGGGACACGAATTGGCCCATATGGGCGTCCATGGACCTCAGCACCCCCAGCACCTCCCGCGCGTCAGTAGCAGACCTGGCCCATTGTCCTTGGGCCTCTTCATAGGCCCCAAGGACTCTGGCCATTTGAGGCAGGGCATGGCTCCCAGGGGAGGCTGGCGTTTCCCTGACCCTGCTCCTCCTACCAGTCCTGCTGCCACCGGCCTGCCCACTAGCCACATTGCACACCACGGTCCTCGCTGTGGCTCCCAGGGTGGATCCAGTCGGCCGGGCCACCACCTGCGCTGGGGCTGGTGCCAGCGAAGACGTGGTGGTGGTGGTGGCGGTGGTGGTCGGTGCGGCGATGGTGGCGGTTGCGGCAGTGGTAGTGGCCGCAATGACCGTGGGTGTGGCCGCAACGACAGTGGCAGCAGGGGGCTGGGACTGTTCAGCATCCCTGGATGATGGGTTGGTGGGTAGGAGGGGTCCTGGGGAGCGGCTGGGCCCTGCCACACCAGATGGGCCTGCTTGGTGGTCCGTGTCCGAAGAGGAGGACAGATCCTCCAGATCCGTGTGTCCTCGTTGGGGGCTTGTGGGCTGGCTGTGCTGGCTGCTGTCTCCATCCCCAGCATCCGGCAGTTCGTCACCTGTGGAGAGAATGAGATTTGTTATTGTGTTGCACCTGGCGAAGTATGTATTTGTCGTCTGACATTGGCAGTTCGTGCAATCTCGTACATGGGTTTCCCGGAGGCGAGTGTGTGGCTGTGGCATCTGTAGTTGTGTGTGCTAGGCAATGGGACTGTGTGCTGTGCACATGTGGCATGGGACGGATTGGCCATGCCGATGGGTGTGTTGCTGTGCCCCTACTCATTGTGACTCTGGTGTATGCGGGCTCCTGGCCCATCCTGGGTCTGGTTTGTACTTTGCTTTTGGGGTTCACATGGAACGCTTAGGAACGCATATGGCAACATGGGGGCCATGCCCCAGATTCGCATTTGGGAGGGGATATGCTTTTGGGGTTCAAATGGAACGCTTAGGAACGCATATGGCAACATGGGGGCCATGCCCCAGATTCGCATTTGGGAGGGGATATGCTTTTGGGGTACATGCTGAGAGCCATGGGTGCCGAACGTGACATGTGTTGTGGCAGCATGACAGTGCATGGTTTGAGGTGTGTGCATGCTTGACATGGCCTGCATATTTGCTGTCTGTTGTGATTACTGGACATGGCATTGGACGCATCGTTATGAGTGAGTGATAGTTGTGTGCCAGCCAACGTATTGCAGTTGTCCCATCTCCTTGGTGTGCGTGCTGCCCTGTGCCATGTGCATCACTGCAGTGCTCGGGGGGGTGTGGCCCATGTTGTGTGTTGTTGCTCACAGTGTGTCGTGCGCTTAATTGACTTCTGGCACATGGTTGGTCATGGGCATGTGTCTTAGCGTGACTGCTGTATGTGTGGCAGCTGTGCGGATGACATGCCTTTCATGAGACTGGGGCTGACGGATGGGATGGATGGTATGTTGTATGTGCATGGTGTGTCTGTGAATTTGATGGGTTCAGTGGTGTTCGTGTGCATTTCTGTTGTTCCGCTCTGTTGCGTCTAGTGTTGTTTGTCTTACATAGGCGTAGTTGTGGGGTGTGTGGTTGACAGGCAGTAGGGGCTACATGGACAGGACTTCAATGGTGTTTCGGTTGTGTGTGATGAGTTGCACAGTGGCTGCCGTGTGGGACTATATTCAGTGTGGCTTGTGCATGCAGACGTGGCTCCTTGGGTGTTGCTATGTCTGTGATGGGTCATGTGGGGTGTGAGTCTGTTGTTCATGTCCGTGTGCACATTGTTCACTTGTTCGTGACGGTGGGCGGTGCTGCGTGTTCGTCTGCTACGTGACATGTCCCATGTGTTGGTCGTGTCATGGTCCTCATGCCTCCAGTAATCCAGCCCTGTCCAGTTTCCCACCTGCAAGTTGTTCGTGCGTGCACTGTACTGGATGCCACATGGCTCTAAGCGGGGGTGCTCCATGTTGCAGGTCTGTGGGGGTGGGGGGGTGTTGTGGGTCGTGGGGGTGGCTGGACACCCACTGACACCGATTGCTGTGGACCGTGATGTCTGCCTTTCGGCTGTCGTTGTGCACTGCGGTGGCTGACACGTGGCTGTGGGGTGTGGGGGATGCTCCTCCTTGCTGTGCTGTGGGACTGGGGCCTGGTGTGTGTTGTACTTGGGCTGTCCACCGTCCCACCCACTGCACTTTGTGTTCCTGCCACTTACCTGTTACTTGTCGGTTAGTGCAGCTGTGGCGGACACATGGGTGTGGTGGGTGCTCGTTGTGGCGCTTCTGGCATATTTGGGGACCTGTTGGTGGTTACGTGGCTGGCTGAGTGTACACATGTCCCCACGCATCTTACAGTTGTTCGGTTTGGGCTGTGTGTGGTAGTGTCTGTTGCATGTGTGTGTGATGTGTTGTGTATTGTGTGCTGGACATGGGGGTGTTTGTCCCTGGGAGCTGTGGCATGGTAGTTGCGCATGTGAGTACATAGCGGTGTGCTGGTATACATTAGTTTGTACTTACCAGCCTCCACTCCCCCTGCTAATCCGGCGAGGATCTCCGGATGGATTACGACTCGCACCTTCTCCTCCCACGCTTTGAAGGTCTTAAAGAGCGCGGGATTCCCTCCGCCAGTGACGGCAGCCAGCTCTCTGTTTTTGCCCTCCTTCTTCTTGACCAGGCTCTTGACGTCATTCCAACGTTTGTTAATCTCGACTCTGTTCCTGGGCAGGGTCCCGACTGCATTGACCTGGTCTACGATCCTGTTCCACATTCTGTTTCTGGTGGCTAGTGGTGTGTGCTGGACCATGTTCCCATAGATTTGTGGGTACACCTTGATGATCTCGTCGACCATGACCGTCAGCTCCATGGGCGTGAACTTGGGCATCCTTTGTGGTGCCATGGTGTTTGAGGTGCTGGTGCGGTGTGTGTTGTGTAATGTGCAGGGGGTTTGTGGTGCAGGTGTTTGGTGGTGGTGGTGGTGGTGGTGGTGGTTGTGATGTGTGCGTTTCTGTGGTGTGCTGCTGTCCTTGCTGTGTCACTGTGTCCTCTCCTCTCCTCTCTGGTTTGCAATGTAGCAAGGGGTTGTGGTCTGTGGGAGTGCTGCTTTTGTACTCACCTATGTGGGTGTGTCCTCATGGTCTGTTGTTTTCAGGTGTGTTGTGTCTGGGGTTCTGGCCTTTGTATTTTTAGTTTGTCCGGGGGGTGTTTTCGGGATGTGTACTGTGCTTGTGTATTTGTGCGTGCCTTGCTGTGTGGACTTGTTGGCCATGTTGTGTGCTATTGGTTTTGTGTGCGGATGGTTTCTGTGCAGGTACGTTGGCGCCATGGCTTCTGCCGTGTCGATTCTCATCGGCGTTGTTTGCGCTGGCGGGCGGTATATTTGTGGTTTTTCCGCGCTCATGGCGGTGCGATCGTAATTTCACGTGTGGTGTGTCGGCCGTGAGGGCGGGCGGTTTTGTGTTGTCGTGCGTGTTTCCGTCCGTGGCGGGCGGTTTGACTCCGACTCGGACGATGGCGGGCGGTATTTTGTGTGTTTTTCCGCCGATGGCGGTTTTCGGTTTGTGTAATCGTAATGGCGTGGTCGGTGTTCAGGCGGTGTGTGCGGGCGGATTTTTGCCGCTTCCATGCCTGGCGGTATTTTTTACGCCGGGTATCGTAATGGGCCCCTTAATTTTTTTAATTTGTTATATATATTTTTTATATTTTTATTTATGTTATTGGTTTTTTGTATATATGTATTTATAATTCTTAAAATGTTTTTTAACAATTTATAAGTTATTAAAATAATTATTTATAAATATTAAGTATATATATTATATTTTATACATATATATGTTTCATTTATTTTTACATTATATGTATTAGTTATAATTTTAAACATTTTCAAATAATTTTAACTGTTTCTTTTAATTATATGTATTATTTACTTTATTTTACATTATTTTTTAAACATTAAAAAAAAACATATTTTTAACAACGATATTTTTAACAACAATATTTTTTTTCTCTATTTTTCTACTTACCATAATGTAGATAGGACTTCCAAATTGTGGACATCGATATTTTGGCTCCGATATTTTTGTCGTCGATATTTCTGTAGTCGGTATTTTGTCAGTGATTCGTTTAGGAAGTAGTATAAAAGCTGTGGTAAAACCACCATTCTCATGATGGCATATTTCAGTGGGGCCAAAATTCTTGGCAGGGGGACAGCGCTCACCCTGAAAAAATAGTGGGTAGACACCGTGTACCGGCGTATACCCCCGACTTGTGCCCTGCTCCATCTCCTGTTTCAGATAAAAGTTTAAAACCTTCAGATTGAATATCTACCTCTAATTCCGTTACCTTCCTAGGGGGCTCATTACGATGGCGGGCGGAAGCACAACCGCCGTGCTGGCGGATGCAAAAACCACCAGTTACCGCCGGCACGCAGCAGTCCACACGCCCGCCCAATTACGATGCGAAAAGCAGGCCAAACACCGCCGGCAAGCCAGCAACACCGTCCGCCATCAAAGTGCGCCCGTTCACGTAGCGGCGCAGCACAACTGACACACACCGTCCGACGAAACACGTCCCGCCCGGCGCATAAATTACGATGCCGCAAACAAACGGCTCCCACGGCCAAGAGACACCGCACGTGAAGAGAGGCGGTAACACGGACGCAGAGCACGGACAACGAAGAAGCGGCACCCCGGGCATGAATCCAGCACTGCAGGCCCTTCCCATGCTTCTGCTGATGCACCACCAAGGACGCAACGTACCGCGGAGACGCAGGTAGGCACACACACAACAAGTGCACGCAAACAGCGCACACAGTGCAAGGGCGGAAAAAGCGGACAACCCCCCACCAGCGCGTGTACACTACACATCCACCATTGCATCCACATATGACACACAGGCCAAATCCTAACATCGCGGAACACATGTGTACACACCACCTGGGACTAGGAACCAACCACCCCGTCACGGCCACAAAGCGCCGATGACGCCGCCACACATGCGCACAACGCAGAGGCCAACCGCAGCGCCATGCATGCGTCGCACACAGACACAGGGACACAACCAAGCAGCACACACATCAGCCCCACCCCGAACGCACATGACACGTGACAGGCCTGCCACAGACATGTCCCCAACGCCCAATTCACGGACAACACCCAACGCCACACAACCGACGCACACATGTCAGTGAAGTCACGCAACAGCAGGACACACCCCAGTGTAACAAACATGGCGAAGCACACAGCGGCGGCAACACCAACTAGGAGAAGCAGGGCCCCTTCGGGAAGAGGAACGCCAGTACCACACTGAAAAACCCATACCACCCTGCACATATGAACAAGACACATGAAACGGAACACCAAAGAGCCCGGGGACCGACAACAGGTGGCCCAAGAATAACATCCACACACAAGGCCCAACGCAGAGCGGAAAGGCAGCCTGCCGCCCACACAAGGGAGAGCAGACAGCACTGAATGACCTTCCATTCCAACTCCGAAACCACAGCCCTACGACAGAAGCCGGTGAATACAGCCATTGTCCAAGAATAGACCAACACAGGCATGCCGAGGAGACCGACCACAGGGCAGATAGCGCATATCACAGAAGCACACAACGGACGGGGAAGAAAGAAGAAAACACTCCCCCATGTCGGCCACATGCAAGTTAATTGGAAGGAGTCACACAGCACTGACCTTGAACTGTCTGAGAAGCATGTGGGAAGAGGGCCCGTGTCCTCCAAACAAGCCAACAGAACACAAGTCCTGTCTCCCTACGACTACACAGAGCTCACAGCAACCCCGGAGCGTGCACATTGCAGACTGCACACACAGCCGGAGCACGCCACCTCAACGAACCGCTGCGAAATGGCAACCGCAACACACCTACCCAACTACGCCGAACAGCTCAAGCTGTACAAAACCAACACGATACATACATTGGGATGCGATCTCCTGTCCCTGCTGAACGTAAGTTACCGACTGACTTACCGCATCACATTGTTCAGCTGCGTCATGCCCGTCTTCTACTGTCGGAGGTGTCCCTACCAGCATCCCGTCGAGATATGCCTCTCCAACCCGGCATGTCTGAAGGCGGACCTGCTACCACTACTCCTCCCTCTGGACGCACACGACAGGGCCTGCTCTGCCTATGGGGGCATGGCGTATGTGGCCAACATCGCACGCGCACTGAAATGGGACCACTGTGCCTCCACACGACGGATCATCGAGAACAGCTACATCGAATGTCACCCAGCATGCCCCATCATGGTCCTCCAAGGGACAACTTACGAACAACACCTTGACAGCCACCATCCGCTTCATTGGCTGGCAAACATGTACACCACCAATGACATGGAAGCCCTGCTGGGCGGCATCGCATACCTGACAACCTGTAAATACGTCGGACCACAACGCAGGTTCCCCGAGTGACCTATGAAGTCCAACCCCGCACCCATGCTCAGCTTCCGCACGGACTGGCCAGTCACCACCACAACAGCCATACCAAACGACCGGCAACTGTAACCACACCATCAACGACATCGCCATGACATCGGATATGACCGGGACATGCACACTGTTCCCCATCACATCCAGGAACACCGCATGCATCGTGGGAGGCAGTGGCATGGGCTCTGTGTATCGCACCCACATGGACGGAACTGCACGAACAACCAGGACACGACATGGATCCAGCGCCCATGGACACACACACCGCTCAGTGGACATGAATAGGTCGCCTGGAGTCTGTGGGTGCTGCACCCCTCCCACCCCCGCCCCGGGAATCCCATACCAGGACCTTTGCATGGACGACAAGTGCATACAACAACAACACGACCCCAGTGACTGTGACATGTCCAGTAACCACCACAGTGCAACAACAAGTGGCACGCCGCTGCATGCACGCAAGCACATGCCCTGATGTCATCTCACATGCACGCGTGCATGAGGAACAACCGCAGCAAACCTGTCACATGGAACTGAGATGGACTGTGCCCATGATGCCGAGCGGTCTGGTAGGCTACATGTATACCGTCTGTGTCAAAGTCCGCAGCTCCGCAGCTATACGTAAATGTACATTAGCACAGCCTTGGCCAAGCAGATGTTACCCCACACCCTATCCCATTTGTGATCATGCTCAGTATATCCTCAACATGTATTCCGCTGCCAGTAGTGTCCACTATACTGCATCACAGAGGACAGAAGACTCAAGATAATGTTTGAAACCAAAACTGTCTCCGCTGACTCATTTCACAAGTACGAATGAGAGAGGATGAGAGTATGTGAAGTACACGGCAGTCGTGACATGACCATGTAGTCCACTGGTATTGGATGTCAACGCAAATGAGTAGCACTACTGTGGAAGACACACATGTGTCGTGTGAAGTCGTATGGACGCAGTGCTCAGGTGGGTGGGTGCGACGGGTAGATGCGCACATGCCAAGTTGGAGCACGCCGTGTTGGGAGGGGTCATGAACAGTACACCACCGCTTCCCTGGGCATTGTGAGAGGACACCTGTCGGGGGAGTGAACACGTGTGTGCACAGCAGCCGGGCACACGTACAAAGCGGTACCAGGCGCACCTCAGCCCACCCTCTGTGGACAAGCTGGATCCTGTTGTGCGCCCGCCATGCCCCTTGACAAGGCACACACAGCCCCAGTCGACCAGGTGTAACCCCAACATAGTCAATCCGCACAGGCGATACAGGGCACGGGATGGCAGTGGAGCATGGTGTGTGAGAGGTCTCCTCGCGCTCCTCCTGGTCATATCACGCAGGCAATAGAACCTCAACGTCTAGCATGGCACAAGTCACATGGAAGTGTAAGGGGGACGCACCACAGCACGAGCAGCACTGACGTCACGGGAGGTGGCTCGCACCATCCCATCCATTGCCCATCATACCAACCACGCCACATGCCATTGCGACTAAGTGCAAGCGCGTGCGCCACCACCCCCGAGCCCTCCCCAGAGAGGCCAAAGAGTGAATGTGTGGGCCATCAGCCACAGACGGACGCGGCATGGCCGCAAGGGCAGCCACAGCCACTGGGTGTCGCAGGTGGCGGATCCGGAAGGCGAAGACTGTGATGCATAGTCCATGCAGGCCGGGTCTCCATTTGGGGCACCACGCAGGTGGACGGCGTCCCGCCACACATCATACCCTGGACCCACACATACACTCCTTGCCCTCTCTGGTGCGAGCTTGGGGCTGCCTGTGCAAGCGCTAGCCTCGCAGGTGAGCATGCATATTGGGGGGCGAGGGGAGGACATGAGGGCTGGGGCGAAGATGACTGTATCACTGTCAGTTAGTACAAGGGATGACCCAGATGTGGAAAGGAAGAGACGTGTCCCGTGTGTACTGCAACTAGTCGCCAATCCAACTACCCCCCATGTCCGGAATGTAAGCCCGCACCTAGGCCCGCCCATCCGCCACATCGAACATACCACCAGCACGACAACCTTCCCATTCGAAACACTGACTGGGGGTGGCGACCAGTGAACAATCATGTGTAGCCTACCCACGCGTACATGTGGGCCCTCCATGATCCATGTCACCTGCGGCAAAGACATGACATGCGCAATGAGGGAAGTGAGGAGAGCTGTCCGCCCCACGCGCAGAAGGTGCATCAGCTCCACAGACCCAGCAGCGAGTCCAGCAGGGGTCAAATGTGCAGGGGCAGCTGTGCCTGGTGTGAAGGCACATGCATATAGACAGCACATCGACCAATGTGTAGTCTGCCCACATCCACAGTCCATCATCATGCGGACATAGGAATTGAACACAGGGCAACACATCTTAGTTGGTGCACCCACCGTGACCAACAATGCGCAATCATCGACGTACCCGCCCTGTGCATGGCCCCCACCCAACGGAGGCACATCCAGTGCCACCATCCCACACACACAAGCCTTCCACGGAACATGCTGTGTCCAATGGTCAGTACAGAGTCAGCGCCCATCTGGTGGATCCTGAACAGGAGACACATGCACACACATGCCAGCTCCCACTATGTACGTCTGCCACCTGGCACGTGCAATGTAACCTCTCACCTGTGACGTGTGACTGCAAGCACACAGCCGTCTTGGCATGGGGCTGTCAATGTGGACACCAGTCAATGTTTCGGGAGCTGTGATCCGTACAGTGCTGTACATAGGGTGCAGTGCTGACACCTACTACTGTCTCATATCCCCTCGTGCCACAGGTCCCACTTGTATTGGCCGCTCAGCCCGTACCCACATCGTCGTCGTCGTGTGCCATACTCATCCAGCCTCGGAAGCAGTTCCATGCTCAGCAGACACTCATGTTGCCGTGGCGTTGCCGCTTGACGAATATGCAGTCAGTCCCCATCAGCACGCCCCGCAAGTCATTGGGGCCTAGATCCCCATGTGCATGCACATGGCAGTGGTATGTCTCACTTGCCATTGCCATTGTTGGGAGACCTGTGTAAGTGTATTGTGGCCGTGCCGTCCCAGCTTGACAGCTGGGCTGTGGCTCATGTGCTTGCTCAGTCATGTCAGTGATGTGTATGCGAAATTGCTATGTGCCGTGTTGCTTTGACATGTGTCCTCTGCCATTTAACCCAGGCGGAGACCGAACATTGACCGCCCATACCAATTGCTGGCGGACATGGAGGATACTGAGGTCATAAGGAAGTTTCGGCTGGACAGGCCAACCCTGCATCGACAGTGTGCCATGTTAGAGCCCCATCTCCGTCCCCGCAGGGTGTATCCGACTGCTGTCACCCCCACGGCTAAGGTGATGGCCGCCATGCATTTCTTCGCCACTGGGTCATTCCAGCACACAGTGGGCAGTGGAGGAGGGATGTCCCAGCCCATGTTCAGCAAGGTGCTGAGGGATGTACTGGCAGCCATGATGCTGTACCGGAACAGGTACATCAGATTCCCCAGGGCTCGTGAATTGGCGGCAGTGAAGGGTGCATTCTATGCCCTTGGCAGAATCCCACACGTCGTGGGAGCCATTGACTGCACACATGTTGGCCTTGTTCCACCACAGGCCACTGAGCACCTGTACCGCAACAGGAAGCACACGCACTCCCTGAATGTGCAAGTGGTGTGCCTTGCGGACATGGTGATCACCCACGTGTGTGCAAAGTTCCCAGGCTCGGCCCATGACGCACACATAATGCGCAACAGCATCTTGCCACGACTGATGGCCAATCTGCAACAGGATCGTGGCTGTATTGTCGGTGAGTATGTGGAGTGGTGTAGCGTGCTGGTTGTGCGATGCTGTCCCCTGTCCAGTTGGAATAGCAACGGTTCTCTGTGTCCCTCACACCCAGGTGACTCTGCGTATCCGAATGGGGCATGGCTGCTCAGTCCATTGAGGAATCCTCGCACCCCAGCAGACGATCGATACAATGAGGCACATGGGAGGACCAGACGTGTGGTCGAGCGTACCTTTGGCCTCCTCAAGTCCAGGTTCAGGTGCCTGGACCGCACCGAGGGTGCACTGGCGTACTCCCCACAGAAGGTGTGCCAGATAGTGGTGGCGTGCTGCATGCTGCACAATCTGGCCATTCGGAAGCAGATCCCCCTCATTGTGGATGACGGAGATCAACCAGGGCCCCAGCCCGCAGACCAGGACAGCTCGAGTGAGGTGGACAGCGGAGAGGAGGAAGCTGGGAATGTGCGCCAGCAGCTCATCGCCCGCTACTTCACTTGACGGTGAGTGTCCATGTACGACGGATGATGTGTCTGTATCTGTGCAGGTGTGTGTGTGCTGTGTCAGGGTGGCCGTATGTTCACTGCGTGCAGTGTGTCAACGCTCCATGGCCAGGATAGTATGCCACTGTTGGTGACTGTGGCATTGTGCCCTATTGCTCTGTGCGATGTGTGTACATTGCTTGTAGTTGTTGACATGTACTGTGTGATGGGTGTGTGACACACTCATTGAATGTGCTCCTGTTCTGTCTCCCACCCCTAGGTCCCTACAGGCCCTCCGGATTCCATTGCCATGCCACGCATCAGGTGCCTTTCCGCCCAAGGTGGCCGTTGTATTCCGTACAAATAAAACACAGGGCACAAACAGCAGTTAGTGAAAAAGGTGCATTTATTACAAACTGTGACATGTGATTGTGTGTAAGGTGATGACAAAAGTGGTGCGTGCAGTGACAATGAGCTGTCGGTCATGGCTGCGTGAAGCTCAGGGTGTACCCACTGGTTCTATGTCCATAGTCCAACACACACATGCCATCCAGATGGCTGTGTGGAGTGGGATCGTAGAGCAAGTCAATGCAGTGGCTGGTCAAGGAAGGCTGGCGGAAGGCTGGCTGGCTGCCTCACTTGCGACTGGAGCGTGCGAAGTCCTCCCGGGAGATCTGTTTCCTCTTCGGACGGCCCCTTCCACGTTTGGGAGGGGGGTCTGTGGTGGCGACCTGCTGGTGGTGGGTGAGGTGTGCTCACTGGCTGTGGACGCAGGGGAAGTGGACACTGCTGCCCGACCCTGCGCCCTAGCAGGTGGTGGCGGAGGTGGTGTTGCTGGCCTTGCCTGTGACCCCACCGCCACCACCAGCTGGCCCATGAGGTCCACGAGTTGGTCCATACGGGACACGAATTGGCCCATATGGGCGTCCATGGACCTCAGCACCCCCAGCACCTCCCGCGTGTCTGTAGCAGACCTGGCCCATTGTCCTTGGGCCTCTTCATAGGCCCCAAGGACTCTGGCCATTTGAGGCAGGGCATGGCTCCCAGGGGAGGCTGGCGTTTCCCTGACCCTGCTCCTCCTACCAGTCCTGCTGCCACCGGCCTGCCCACTAGCCACATTGCACACCACGGTCCTCGCTGTGGCTCCCAGGGTGGATCCAGTCGGCCGGGCCACCACCTGCGCTGGGGCTGGTGCCAGCGAAGACGTGGTGGTGGTGGTGGCGGTGGTGGTCGGTGCGGCGATGGTGGCGGTTGCGGCAGTGGTAGTGGCCGCAATGACCGTGGGTGTGGCCGCAACGACAGTGGCAGCAGGGGGCTGGGACTGTTCAGCATCCCTGGATGATGGGTTGGTGGGTAGGAGGGGTCCTGGGGAGCGGCTGGGCCCTGCCACGCCAGATGGGCCTGCTTGGTGGTCCGTGTCCGAAGAGGATGACAGATCCTCCAGATCCGTGTGTCCTCGTTGGGGGCTTGTGGGCTGGCTGTGCTGGCTGCTGTCTCCATCCCCAGCATCCGGCAGTTCGTCACCTGTGGAGAGAATGAGATTTGTTATTGTGTTGCACCTGGCGAAGTATGTATTTGTCGTCTAACATTGGCAGTTCGTGCAATCTCGTACATGGGTTTCCCGGAGGCGAGTGTGTGGCTGTGGCATCTGTAGTTGTGTGTGCTAGGCAATGGGACTGTGTGCTGTGCACATGTGGCATGGGACGGATTGGCCATGCCGATGGGTGTGTTGCTGTGCCCCTACTCATTGTGACTCTGGTGTATGCGGGCTCCTGGCCCATCCTGGGTCTGGTTTGTACTTTGCTTTTGGGGTTCACATGGAACGCTTAGGAACGCATATGGCAACATGGGGGCCATGCCCCAGATTCGCATTTGGGAGGGGATATGCTTTTGGGGGTCAAATGGAGCAGCTTAGGAACGCATATGGCAACATGGGGGCCATGCCCCAGATTCGCATTTGGGAGGGGATGTGCTTTTGGGGTTCAAATGGAACGCTTAGGAACGCATATGGCAACATGGGGGCCATGCCCCAGATTCGCATTTGGGAGGGGATATGCTTTTGGGGTACATGCTGTGAGCCATGGGTGCCGAACGTGACATGTGTTGTGGCAGCATGACAGTGCATGGTTTGAGGTGTGTGCATGCTTGACATGGCCTGCATATTTGCTGTCTGTTGTGATTACTGGACATGGCATTGGACGCATCGTTATGAGTGAGTGATAGTTGTGTGCCAGCCAACGTATTGCAGTTGTCCCATCTCCTTGGTGTGCGTGCTGCCCTGTGCCATGTGCATCACTGCAGTGCTCGGGGGGGTGTGGCCCATGTTGTGTGTTGTTGCTCACAGTGTGTCGTGCGCTTAATTGACTTCTGGCACATGGTTGGTCATGGGCATGTGTCTTAGCGTGACTGCTGTATGTGTGGCAGCTGTGCGGATGACATGCCTTTCATGAGACTGGGGCTGACGGATGGGATGGATGGTATGTTGTATGTGCATGGTGTGTCTGTGAATTTGATGGGTTCAGTGGTGTTCGTGTGCATTTCTGTTGTTCCGCTCTGTTGCGTCTAGTGTTGTTTGTCTTACATAGGCGTAGTTGTGGGGTGTGTGGTTGACAGGCAGTAGGGGCTACATGGACAGGACTTCAATGGTGTTTCGGTTGTGTGTGATGAGTTGCACAGTGGCTGCCGTGTGGGACTATATTCAGTGTGGCTTGTGCATGCAGACGTGGCTCCTTGGGTGTTGCTATGTCTGTGATGGGTCATGTGGGGTGTGAGTCTGTTGTTCATGTCCGTGTGCACATTGTTCACTTGTTCGTGACGGTGGGCGGTGCTGCGTGTTCGTCTGCTACGTGACATGTCCCATGTGTTGGTCGTGTCATGGTCCTCATGCCTCCAGTAATCCAGCCCTGTCCAGTTTCCCACCTGCAAGTTGTTCGTGCGTGCACTGTACTGGATGCCACATGGCTCTAAGCGGGGGTGCTCCATGTTGCAGGTCTGTGGGGGTGGGGGGTGTTGTGGGTCGTGGGGGTGGCTGGACACCCACTGACACCGATTGCTGTGGACCGTGATGTCTGCCTTTCGGCTGTCGTTGTGCACTGCGGTGGCTGACACGTGGCTGTGGGGTGTGGGGGATGCTCCTCCTTGCTGTGCTGTGGGACTGGGGCCTGGTGTGTGTTGTACTTGGGCTGTCCACCCTCCCACCCACTGCACTTTGTGTTCCTGCCACTTACCTGTTACTTGTCGGTTAGTGCAGCTGTGGCGGACACATGGGTGTGGTGGGTGCTCGTTGTGGCGCTTCTGGCATATTTGGGGACCTGTTGGTGGTTACGTGGCTGGCTGAGTGTACACATGTCCCCACGCATCTTACAGTTGTTCGGTTTGGGCTGTGTGTGGTAGTGTCTGTTGCATGTGTGTGTGATGTGTTGTGTATTGTGTGCTGGACATGGGGGTGTTTGTCCCTGGGAGCTGTGGCATGGTAGTTGCGCATGTGAGTACATAGCGGTGTGCTGGTATACATTAGTTTGTACTTACCAGCCTCCACTCCCCCTGCTAATCCGGCGAGGATCTCCGGATGTATTACGACTCGCACCTTCTCCTCCCACGCTTTGAAGGTCTTAAAGAGCGCGGGATTCCCTCCGCCAGTGACGGCAGCCAGCTCTCTGTTTTTGCCCTCCTTCTTCTTGACCAGGCTCTTGACGTCATTCCAACGTTTGTTAATCTCGACTCTGTTCCTGGGCAGGGTCCCGACTGCATTGACCTGGTCTACGATCCGGTTCCACATTCTGTTTCTGGTGGCTAGTGGTGTGTGCTGGACCATGTTCCCATAGATTTGTGGGTACACCTTGATGATCTCGTCGACCATGACCGTCAGCTCCATGGGCGTGAACTTGGGCATCCTTTGTGGTGCCATGGTGTTTGTGGTGCTGGTGCGGTGTGTGTTGTGTAATGTGCAGGGGGTTTGTGGTGCCGGGGTGTGGTGGTGGTGGTGGTGGTGGTGGTGGTGGTGTTTGGTGGTGGTGGTGGTGGTGGTGGTGGTGGTGGTGGTGGTAGTGATGTGTGCGTTTCTGTGGTGTGCTGCTGTCCTTGCTGTGTCACTGTGTCCTCTCCTCTCTGGTTTGCAATGTAGCAAGGGGTTGTGGTCTGTGGGAGTGCTGCTTTTGTACTCACCTATGTGGGTGTGTCCTCATGGTCTGTTGTTTTCAGGTGTGTTGTGTCTGGGGTTCTGGCCTTTGTATTTTTTGTTTGTCCGGGGGGGTGTTTTCGGGATGTGTACTGTGTTTGTGTATTTGTGCGTGCCTTGCTGTGTGGACTTGTTGGCCATGTTGTGTGCTATTGGTTTTGTGTGCGGATGGTTTCTGTGCAGGTACGTTGGCGCCATGGCTTCTGCCGTGTCGATTCTCATCGGCGTTGTTTGCGCTGGCGGGCGGTATATTTGTGGTTTTTCCGCGCTCATGGCGGTGCGATCGTAATTTCACGTGCGGTGTGTCGGCCGTGTGGGCGGGCGGTTTTGTGTTGTCGTGCGTGTTTCCGTCCGTGGCGGGCGGTTTGACTCCGACTCGGACGATGGCGGGCGGTATTTTGTGTGTTTTTCCGCCGATGGCGGTTTTCGGTTTGTGTAATCGTAATGGCGTGGTCGGTGTTCAGGCGGTGTGTGCGGGCGGATTTTTGCCGCTTCCATGCCTGGCGGATTTTTTTACGCCGGGTATCGTAATGGGCCCCTAGGTTCCTTCTTCCTTGTGCAAGAGACCTCTTGGGTGAACATTATGCCACATAAATCATTTATAAAATAACATAACACAACATAAAATAAAATAACCATAACATAACCATATTTATTATCAAGTCTTGGATTAGGTCTATAGTTCATTTATATTTCAGCATTTGGTGGGAAATAAATGGAGAAGAAATCAAACAATACACTGTATTTAAGGTATGGCAGGGTAGTGAATTGTACCCTATTTTCTTCTAAATTGTTAAGGTAAAGTAATCTCTGAATTATAGTATGCCAAGGCAGATCCTCCAAATCTCAAGGCAGAGAATGCCACTATTCTATTGTTCTCTGATGATGTGGCTCTTATTCGGAGGTCTCCCAGGGAATGAAATAGCATAACGGGCAGCCAAATCCTTGGGTAAGAAGAAATAGAATAGATCATAAATGTCTCTAAGCCCAAATGGATGGCTGTAAAACATGAAGGGGCTTATTTATGAGAGCCCTGCATCACTTTTGCACCACGTAAAGTGGTACATGTGTGACACAGGGCTCTCATAAAGATTTTGAAGCCACGCAAAGCCACAGTGCATGGCTTTGAGTGGCCTAAAAATCATGAGTACGGTGACGCATCGCAAATCACTGTGTTGCCTTACTCTGTGCTCGAGAGGACTTACATGGGCGTTGCGGTGGGTTTTCCAATGCAACAACCTTGGAATTTGACGCTGCCCCAAGGGTGCCTACGTTGGCGCTTGGCTGCCGAAACATCGCCAGGGCAGGCAGAAAGGACATGAATGCACAGTATTGCTTAAATATGGTGCATTCTTGCCATTTCACTTTGGTGTAGGGCAGCGCAGCAAGGTGACTTGTTGCGCTGCCCTACGCCAAATAGCATAAATGAAGCCCGATATTTCCCCTACACTTGAGGTACATGGTATCATGGCATTGTCCCTTGGTCTTCAATGGACTGATTTAAAATACTGCCAAAAATTAAGTATTTTAAAAAAAATGTTTTGTTTACTCCTAGAAACCCTGTTATCACATTACACCTCAATTTAGAAAAGGAGGATTCGAAAATGATTATGTATTTTTAAAAAAAACACTTTATTTATTCTATTATAACACACCAGAGAGTTTCTTTTAGGAAGATAACACTTCCGGTGAAGCATATTTTGGCAGGTTTTCATTCACGAGGAATTATACATATTGCAATCACAATCATGAAACAGTTTCCAAATAGACTACAAAGCATAAGAGTATATTAATAAACTTTGTCCGTATTCAATTATTCTGTGGGTAGCAAAAGAAAGACACTTAACAATCACCTATGAGAACATGTAGGCTCTCAATGACTGAATCACAACCAGCAATTACTCAGTCAGGGTGCGAATGTCCAAAAATGTGTCCTACCGGGTTCGAATATCCTTGGGCCTGGCATTAGCTAGTGCTAGCATAGTAACGTTATCTGACGTAGAATTACAGTATATTAGATCTTTAACTGAGTGAGCAACAGTAGAAAGGGGGCATATGATGACTCGCCGTTTGGCTAGTAATAATCAGTGCTCAATTTGAGTCAGTGGTTTTCAGTGCTTAGCACTGGCACTTAATTGGTTTCTGTTGCTCTGCACCGGCACTTAATTGTCAACACTGCACTTAGGACAGTCTGCCACATGGTAGTGCTGCTCATCTAATTTGGAGATGAGAAGAACAATGGTTGTTTATGAATACAATATACATTAAAATGTACTAACACCTGCCTCCCCAGCCATTCCTTTAGCTTTGGGGACCTGGAATAACCTGAACTGTTGCACTTGCAGGCAAGAAAGATGGTTAGTGGTTGTTTTGGCAGCGATGACAGGGACAATGGGTGGTGCAAGTTGCAGTGGCCTTATGGTCACGGACCTGGCACTTATTATTTTACTAATTAAGCACTGGTAATAATGGCAGTGTTGAGTATTTACATGTTGATGAAGGTATTTCCTCTGCAAAGCCAAGAGGAGCTATAAAGGGATCAGCTGCAATATTAATTCCTATCACTGTTCCAAAAATTCTGCATTCCAGAGCAACTCCCTGCTAGATGCATGAAATCTACCAGCTCTTCCTGGCAACTCAGAGAGCAGGTATCCTCTGCCAGGCCATAGCTATGTAGCCAATAGAATCTCTGTATGCATCTGCATTGTATTAGCCTGTACCTTGCATTTAGAGAGGCATTTTTAATAGCTGAGCAGCAGTATAACCATTGCTCATCCGACATTTCTCTGTTTATGTTAGCTTGCAACTTCAAGCAAGGTTTCACCAAAGTCGTGGCTGCGGTGTAGCAGGATAAAGCGTATAAACGGGAAATTATGCATAAAGAATTGGCACCGCATATTAAATATATCAGTAATTGAAAGGATGTAGGCTCCATGGGGAATTCAGGAAGCAATGAACGGAAGACATCTGGTATCTTGTAATAGAGAAATATGTCTAGTGCTGTTAGATTCAGGTTTTGACATCAAATCTGTTCCAGAGTCTTAACTTTGGTTTCCGAGAACAAGGGGCCGATTCCGATTTCGGCCGGAAGGGCACCGAACGATGGTCGGAGCCCTTCCGACCGAATCGGAACGTGCCGGCCGGATTCCTTTCCGACCGAGCCATTCCGATGGGCTCGGTCGGAAAGGAATCCGACTGGGATTTCCGGATGGCTTACGACGGGCTCAGAGAGCCCGTCCGCCGTCCGGAAATCCTTCAGTACTCCCCCGGCCGCCTCTTCACGACCGAGGGAGTACGATGGCAGTATTTCACTGCCTTTTCGTGCCGGACTTTCCGGCACGAAAAGTCAGTCGGTAACCCTCAGTAGGCCCTCAGTAGGGCCCCCATGAGTGCGAGGCCGCCGAATGAGCGCCTGGGGGCACCTATGGTGCCCCTCTGTTGATCCCTGCACCCGGTGGCAGGAACCTTGGGGTGCCAGCCACAGGGTGCAGGGATGAACTGCACCCCTGCTTTCCACAATGCAAGCATGCATTCCGCTCGGAATGCATGCTCCCATTGTGTAGTATACGAGTGCGACCGAACAGGGTTCGGTCGCATCGTACTTGCAGGGCCGTA
This sequence comes from Calotriton arnoldi, assembly GCA_963921515.1. Taxonomy (NCBI): domain Eukaryota; kingdom Metazoa; phylum Chordata; class Amphibia; order Caudata; family Salamandridae; genus Calotriton; species Calotriton arnoldi. Next base: position 417,922 of record CAWUFW010006926.1, on the reverse strand, counting down.
ACCGACGACAGCAGGTCGGTCGGTTACGGCTCCTGACCGATGTCGGACGGATCTGAGTCCATCCAACATCGAAATCGGCTCCTCTGTCTCCTATCTTTACAATTTGGAATTTGTTGAGTTGTACCTGTGTGCCCTTTTCTGAGCTTACTGGGAGGCAGGCGCACAAATAAATTCTTGCATCTGGGAGTACGATTTAGGCACACCACTCAATTCTTGCATCTGGAGAGTACACCAAGTCACCACCACAACGTTTTATCATCTAGCGCCCTGCATAATTAGTGTTCCCAATCAAGTCTATACTATTATTTTTTCTGAGAGGGCGTTCACACAACTTCACTACCAAATGAAAAGGATTTGCAGGCTCTCTTTCAATCCACAAATAGGAGAGCCCAGGAGACGTATGGATTCAATTATGTGCAAATTGGCCTTGAGCAATGTGCTAATACCTCTCAAAGGGGGTCATTATGATAGCCGGCGGATCGCCACCGCCCGTATGGCGGTGGCAATCCGCATGCCATTTCCGTCTGCCATATTACGATGGCGGTGGGGACCTAGGCGGATGGAAAGACCGTCTGCCGCTTTTCCGCCGGTCGACACGTCGACCGGGCGGAAAAGGGCTCTAACATGGTGGCGGTGTCTGCAAGACACCGCCATCCATATTAGGATAGTGGCGGAAAGCAGCCTTTCCATGGCGGTGTTGCCGCCATGGAAAGGCATGTGGTCTTTGCTTCAGGGGGCCCGTTGCGGGCCCCTAGGGTTTGGGGGCGTGGGGGTGCACATGGGGGTACCTATGGTACCCCTACATTTGAATGCACAAGGTGACAGGCACCGCGCGGTGCCTGTCACGTTGTGCATTCAAATGCACAACATGCGTTTTTCACATTGCGGCATGTGCTGCTGACAGCACCGCCCGCCGCAATGTGAACAATACGGGATGCCACCGCCACCGTGGCGCTGGCATCCTAATACACATGGCGGGACCGCCACACCTCTTGCGGGTGGTCCCGTTTGCCGTTGCGATGGCGGGCGGACTGTCCGCCCGCCATCGTAATGACCCTCAAAGTTAGGAGCAGCTAAACCACTGTGTGCATATGGGAGAATTAAAGTAGTCCATCCACCTCTAGGCTGCTTACCTGCCCAAGCTAGTTTTATCATCAGTTGTAGCAATTAACAAAAGAAGTCTCAGGTTAAGGCAAGGGTATGTTTAGGAAGGTGCACAGACATAATATCGAGTTTTTATTTCGAACTACAGAAATATCGAGTTGGAAATATCGAAGGGAGAGAATATCGACATCAAGACTATCGGTGACCAGAATATCGACCTGAAGGTAAGAAATATCGTTCTTGTTAATATCGAAGTCAGTAATATCGTTTGCAAAAATATCGTTGTCAATAATATCGATGTTTATATTAGTGTTATGTATTTTAGTATGTATTTTATATGTATGTGTTCTATATTTTTTGTTAAGTATTGTATTTTTTTTTTAATATATGTATTACATTTTTAGAAGTTAGTAATCTTTTTTTAATGTAAATTTTGCGTTTTAGTACCGTAGCAGGTTGTGGGTTTATAGGGGAATAGGGTGGGAAGTAATTTAATTATAGTAAATTAAATAATAATTTTTAGAAATTATTAATTATTTTTAATTCAATTTTGCGTTTTAGTTCCGTAGCGGGTTGTGGGTTTATAGGGAATATGGTGGGAAGTAATTTAATTATAATAAAGTAATTATACATTTTTATTTTTTGGTCTTGATAATTAATTTATTGTTAATTAATTATTAATTGGTAATTAATTTTTATTAATTGATTAATTGATAATTATATTAATTGTGTTAATTTATTTTAGGAGCAGTTTGTGGGTTTATAGGGGAATAGGGTGGGAAGTAATTTATTATAATAAAGTAATTATTAATTTATATTTATTGATATTGATAATAAATTTATTGTTAATTATTAATTGGTAATTAATTTGTATTAATTGATTAATTAATTGCTAATTATATTAATTAGGTTAATTTTTTTTAGGAGCGGGTGGTGGGTTTATAGGGGAACAGGGTGTGAAGTAAATTAATTATAATAAAGTAATTATTAATTTTTATTTATTGGTATTGATAATTAATTAATTATTAATTATTAATTGGTAATTAATTTTTATTAATGTATTATTATATTAATTGTGTTAATTTATTTTAGGAGCGGGTTGTGGGTTAATAGGGGAATAGGGAGTGAAGTAATTTAATTATAATAAAGTCATTATTAATTTGTATTTATTGGTATTGATAATTAATTAATTAATTAATTATTAATTGGTAATAAATTTTTATTAATTGATTAATTGATAATTATATTAATTGTGTTAATTTATTTTAGGAGCGGATTGTGGGTTTATAGGGGAATAGGGTGGGAAATAATTAAATTTTATTAAAGTTATTATTAATTTTAATTTATTGGTATTCATAATTAATTTGTTAATTAATTGTTAATTGGTTATTTAATTTAAAAAATTATTTATTTGATAAGCATGTTAATTTTAACCCTCTGCTATCCAACACTTTCCCTACAGTTACACTCTCTGGAGTGGGAATAGTAATTTTACCCTTACGATATCCAACACTTTCTCTACTGTTGCACTCTCTGGAGTTGGAATAGTAATTTTTACCCCTACGCTATCCAACACTTTCTCTACTGTTGCACTCTCTGGAGTGGAAATAGTAATTTTAACCCCTTCGCTATCCAACACTTTCCCTACTGTTGCACTCTCTGGAGTGGGAATAGTAATTTTTACCCCTATGCTATCTAACACTTTCCCTACTGTTGCACTTATTGGAGTGGGAATAGTAATTTTTACCCCTACGCTATCCAACACTTTCCCTACTGTTGCACTTATTGGAGTGGGAATAGTAATTTTAACCCCTACGCTATCCAACAATTTCCCTACTGTTGCACTCACTGGAGTGGGAATAGTAATTTTTACCCCTTCGCTATCCAATACTTTCCCTACTGTTGCACTCAGTGGAGTGGGAATAGTAATTTTTACCCCTACGCTATCCAACACTTTCCCTACTGTTGCACTCAGTGGAGTGGGAATAGTAATTTTTACCTCTACGCTATCCAAAACTTTTCCTACTGTTGCACTCTCTGGAGTGGGAATAGTAATTTATACCCCTACGCTATCCAACACTTTCCCTACTGTTGCACTCACTGGAGTGGGAATAGTAATTTTTACCCCTACGCTATCCAACACTTTCCCTACTGTTACACTCTCTGGAGTGGGAATAGTAATTTTATCCCCTCTGCTATCCAATATTTTCTCTACTGTTTTAGTTAATGTAGTGTATAATTTATTTTAAAAAGATTAAAATATTTAATTTTTTTAATTTGTTATATATATTTTTTATATTTTTATTTATGTTATTGGTTTTTTGTATATATGTATTTATAATTCTTAAAATGTTTTTTAACAATTTATAAGTTATTAAAATAATTATTTATAAATATTAAGTAAGTATATATATTATATTTTATACATATATATGTTTCATTTATTTTTACATTATATGTATTAGTTATAATTTTAAACATTTTCAAATAATTTTAACTGTTTCTTTTAATTATATGTATTATTTACTTTATTTTACATTATTTTTTAAACATTAAAAAAAAACATATTTTTAACAACGATATTTTTGACAACAATATTTTTTTCTCTATTTTTCTACTTACCATAATGTAGATAGGACTTCGAAATTGTGGACATCGATATTTTGGCTCCGATATTTTTGTCGTCGATATTTCTGTAGTCGGTATTTTGTCAGTGATTCGTTTAGGAAGTAGTATAAAAGCTGTGGTAAAACCACCATTCTCATGATGGCAATTCTGTCCATTAAAGACAGCAGGGGCCTAATCCATCTACCTTTGTTATCCAAGAGCTTATTTAAAGTTTTTCCATAGTTTATAGTGATAACTGTCATGGGGCCTGTGTGTACTTTTATATCTAAATAGCTGACTGGGTCAGTTGTCCATCTCAAGGGAAAAGCTAATGTAGAGGGCCTCGTAATAGCAGTCAATAGGAAGAAAGGGATTTACCCCTGTTTTAAGGCCAGATAAGCATCCAAAGCGCCCGATTCATAAAGTATATGGCAGGTTCTCTGTATGTTAATATTATCAGCCGATACCACGAAAATCTTAGGCATCTATGCATGTCTTTATCCAAACGCACACATGCCAGTGGCTCAACCACCAACAGCAAAGTGGGGAGCAGGCATCCCTGTCAAGTTCTTCTTCTTATTGTGATTGTCTCAGTTATTTGATTATTAACACGGAAACGAGAGGTAGGCACAACTTTGTTAATTTGAGAAACAGATCTATACTCCCAGTTTCTTCAACACTACAAACATAAACTCCCACTCAACCGAATCAAATGAGTTTTTAGCATCTAAAAAATGGTCATCGTCTGAGTATCTGGGTCTATTTATAGAACTGTACCAAAAAAGTTCCTAAGATTAATAGCTGGTGTTCTTCACAGTATAAAACCCAGGTGTTCAGATAGGACAAGGCCTGGCCCAAATACACAAAGTCGGTTGGCCAATATTTTTGCAAAATATTATTATTATTTTTATTTTAATCTTTTTTTGTAAAACATATGTTTATTGACTTTTCAAAAATCAACAGTGCAAGGATCACAGTAAGCAACAGATCCAAATTCTAACATGCAGTGCACAATGGTACGAATTGGGGAGGGACAGTGTTGTACCCGTCCGCTCCAACAAAGTAGCTATGGAACAGTTCAGTTGCGTAAAAGTCCCAGGCACAAAAGACACAGATTCGCTATGTGTTTAGTCAAACCCCCATGCATCATGGTCTGCTTGTACACGGGCCCTCCTGCTGGGAGAGCACTCCTAAAAACAAACAGTATCTGATCTCTCAAACGTGAAAAGAAAAAACCCCCTTCTTTCCCTTGCCCTCCCCCCTCCCTCATAAAACTTGGTGGGTGGTGGAGACGCTATATACAGGCGGAATGCGGACAGCTGGGCATGGGCATAGTACATTAAAACTGGAACAGGTGCATGTCTCTAATCGATGGGGGGCATACTGCCGAGGGCAGGCCCCTCGTAGGGAAGGCGACTAGGGGACCCCATTTGTATTCAAAGTTTTTATAGTCATCGCAGAAGATATCCGCCATCCGCTCTAGGCAGAGAAGTTTCCATAAGCGTGAGTGCCAGAGAGAAAGGGACGGGGCTGACTTCTTCTTCCATGCTGCGGCAATGGTAATCTTTGCCGCGCCTATGCAGGTCCACATGATGGCTTTATCCTCCCTAGTCTGGTGCTCAAGGGCGGGATCCCGGAGGCCTAGAAGGATTCCCTCCATATTGGTCGGGATGGGGTAGCCTAATATGGTTTTAATCTGAGCCAGAATTTCTTCCCAGAAGGGGCGGATGGAGGGGCAGTCCCACCAAATGTGTTGGAAGTCCCCCAGTAACCCACAGCCCCTCCAGCAGCGGTCAGTTGTGTTCGGGAATATACGTCTGAGTTTGGAGGGAACTAGGTACCAGTCCATGAGAGTTTTTAAGTGTGCTTCTCGAAGTTCGAGGGAGTGATTAAACTTGGATATGTCGGACCATAATGCCTTCCATTCTCTATCTTGGATGTCACGCTGCAATATTCCCTCCCACATAGACATGTATCTTGGTTGGGCAGAGTGAGTGTTAGATAGCAGGTAATTATAGAGGAATGAAATGACGCCTCTCATGGAGCCCACTGTTCTGACATATTTCTCAAAACCCGTTTTCTCCCGTGTGACGTGCTCGTACACTTGAGGCGTGAGTGCCCAATGTCGGAGTTGGAGATAATGGTAGTGTACCTCCGGTCCAAGGTGGAAGTCCCTTCTGCAATTATCAAAGGAGAGGATATCGTAGTTGTGAAATAGGTGATCTAGCATGAGGCAGCCACCCTCTCGCCAGGCATCAAATGGCCCCTCATGAAGAGCCGGCGGGAAGGCTGGGTTAAAGTGGATCAGGGTGTACGGGGAGGGGAACGTTGTCCATCCCTCATTCCCCGTCACAGAATCCCAAACCCGCAGCACAGTGCGGGTGGGGGTGCTGATATACGCTATCCAACACTTTCCCTACTGTTACACTCTCTGGAGTGGGAATAGTAATTTTATCCCCTCTGCTATCCAATATTTTCTCTACTGTTTTAGTTAATGTAGTGTATAATTTATTTTAAAAAGATTAAAAATATTGAATTTTTTTAATTTGTTATAATATTTTTTATATTTTTATTTATGTTATTGGTTTTTTGTATATATGTATTTATAATTCTTAAAATGTTTTTTAACAATTTATAAGTTATTAAAATCATTATTTATAAATATTAAGTATATATATTATATTTTATACATATATGTTTCATTTATTTTTACATTATATGTATTAGTTATAATTTTAAACATTTTCAAATAATTTTAACTGTTTCTTTTAATTATATGTATTATTTACTTTATTTTACATTATTTTTTAAACATTAAAAAAAAACATATTTTTAACAACGATATTTTTGACAACAATATTTTTTTTTCTCTGTTTTTCTACTTACCATAATGTAGATAGGACTTCGAAATTGTGGACATCGATATTTTGGCTCCGATATTTTTGTCGTCGATATTTCTGTAGTCGGTATTTTGTCAGTGATTCGTTTAGGAAGTAGTATAAAAGCTGTGGTAAAACCACCATTCTCATGATGGCATATTTCAGTGGGGCCAAAATTCTTGGCAGGGGGGACAGCGCTCACCCTGAAAAAATAGTGGGTAGACACCGTGTACCGGCGTATACCCCCGACTTGTGCCCTGCTCCATCTCCTGTTTCAGATAAAAGTTTAAAACCTTCAGATTGAATATCTACCTCTAATTCCGTTACCTTCCTAGGTTCCTTCTTCCTTGTGCAAGAGACCTCTTGGGTGAACATTATGCCACATAAATCATTTATAAAATAACATAACACAACATAAAATAAAATAACCATAACATAACCATATTTATCATCAAGTCTTGGATTAGGTCTATAGTTCATTTATATTTCAGCATTTGGTGGGAAATAAATGGAGAAGAAATCAAACAATACACTGTATTTAAGGTATGGCAGGGTAGTGAATTGTACCCTATTTTCTTCTAAATTGTTAAGGTAAAGTAATCTCTGAATTATAGTATGCCAAGGCAGATCCTCCAAATCTCAAGGCAGAGAATGCCACTATTCTATTGTTCTCTGATGATGTGGCTCTTATTCGGAGGTCTCCCAGGGAATGAAATAGCATAACGGGCAACCAAATCCTTGTGTAAGAAGAAATAGAATAGATCATAAATGTCTCTAAGCCCAAATGGATGGCTGTAAAACATGAAGGGGCTTATTTATGAGAGCCCTGCATCACTTTTGCACCACGTAAAGTGGTACATGTGTGACACAGGGCTCTCATAAAGATTTTTGAAGCCACGCAAAGCAACACTGCATGGCTTTGAGTGGCCTAAAAAATCATGAGGTGACGCATCGCAAATCGCTGTGTTGCCTTACTCTGTGCTCGAGAGGAGTTACATGGGCGTTGCGGTGGGTTTTCCAATGCAACAACCTTGGAATTTGACGCTGCCCCAAGGGTGCCTACGTTGGCGCTTGGCTGCCGAAACGTCGCCAGGGCAGGCAGAAAGGACATGAATGCACAGTATTGCTTAAATATGGTGCATTCTTGCCATTTCACTTTGGTGTAGGGCAGCGCAGCAAGGTGACTTGTTGCGCTGCCCTATGCCAAAATGGCATAAATGAAGCCCGATATTTCCCCTACACTTGAGGTACATGGTATCATGGCATTGTCCCTTGGTCTTCAATGGACTGATTTAAAATACTGCCAAAAATTAAGTATTTTAAAAAAAAATGTTTTGTTTACTCCTAGAAACCCTGTTATCACATTACACCTCAATTTAGAAAAGGAGGATTCGAAAATGATTATGTATTTTAAAAAAAAACCCTTTATTTATTCTATTATAACACACCAGAGAGTTTCTTTTAGGAAGATAACACTTCCGGTGAAGCATATTTTGGCAGGTTTTCATTCACGAGGAATTATACATATTGCAATCACAATCATGAAACAGTTTCCAAATAGACTACAAAGCATAAGAGTATATTAATAAACTTTGTCCGTATTCAATTATTCTGTGGGTAGCAAAAGAAAGACACTTAACAATCACCTATGAGAACATGTAGGCTCTCAATGACTGTATCACAACCAGCAATTACTCAGTCAGGGTGCGAATGTCCAAAAATGTGTCCTACCGGGTTCGAATATCCTTGGGCCTGGCATTAGCTAGTGCTAGCATAGTAACGTTATCTGACGTAGAATTACAGTATATTAGATCTTTAACTGAGTGAGCAACAGTAGAAAGGGGGCATATGATGACTCGCCGTTTGGCTAGTAATAATCAGTGCTCAATTTGAGTCAGTGGTTTTCAGTGCTTAGCACTGGCACTTAATTGGTTTCTGTTGCTCCGCACCGGCACTTAATTGTCAACACTGCACTTAGGACAGTCTGCCACATGGTAGTGCTGCTCATCTAATTTGGAGATGAGAAGAACAATGGTTGTTTATGAATACAATATACATTAAAATGTACTAACACCTGCCTCCCCAGCCATTCCTTTAGCTTTGGGGACCTGGAATAACCTGAACTGTTGCACTTGCAGGCAAGAAAGATGGTTAGTGGTTGTTTTGGCAGCGATGACAGGGACAATGGGTGGTGCAAGTTGCAGTGGCCTTATGGTCACGGACCTGGCACTTATTATTTTACTAATTAAGCACTGGTAATAATGGCAGTGTTGAGTATTTACATGTTGATGAAGGTATTTCCTCTGCAAAGCCAAGTGGAGCTATAAAGGGATCAGCTGCAATATTAATTCCTATCACTGTTCCAAAAATTCTGCATTCCAGAGCAACTCCCTGCTAGATGCATGAAATCTACCAGCTCTTCCTGGCAACTCAGAGAGCAGGTATCCTCTGCCAGGCCATAGCTATGTAGCCAATAGAATCTCTGTATGCATCTGCATTGTATTAGCCTGTACCTTGCATTTAGAGAGGCATTTTTAATAGCTGAGCAGCAGTATAACCATTGCTCATCCGACATTTCTCTGTTTATGTTAGCTTGCAACTTCAAGCAAGGTTTCACCAAAGTCGTGGCTGCGGTGTAGCAGGATAAAGCGTATAAACGGGAAATTATGCATAAAGAATTGGCACCGCATATTAAATATATCAGTAATTGAAAGGATGTAGGCTCCATGGGGAATTCAGGAAGCAATGAACGGAAGACATCTGGTATCTTGTAATAGAGAAATATGTCTAGTGCTGTTAGATTCAGGTTTTGACATCAAATCTGTTCCAGAGTCTTACCTTTGGTTTCCGAGAACAAGGGGCCGATTCCGATTTCGGCCGGAAGGGCACCGAACGATGGTCGGAGCCCTTCCGACCGAATCGGAACGTGCCGGCCGGATTCCTTTCCGACCGAGCCATTCCGATGGGCTCGGTCAGAAAGGAATCCGACTGGGATTTCCGGATGGCTTACGACGGGCTCGGAGAGCCCGTCCGCCGTCCGGAAATCCTTCAGTACTCCCCGGCCGCCTCTTCACGACCGAGGGAGTACGATGGCAGTATTTCACTGCCTTTTCGTGCCGGACTTTCCGGCACGAAAAGTCAGTCGGTAACCCTCAGTAGGCCCTCAGTAGGTGTGAATATGTATGGTGGACATGGGAGTAGTAGGTGGAGTCCCTGTTCTGAGGATGATGTGTCCGCCATGTGTCTCGGAGTCCTAGAGCGAGTATCCTCCGTTGCAAGTCGGCTGTGAAGGAGCCTGTGTCTGCTCTGTTTGAGTGAGTGCTATTGAGGTCTGGCTGCCATGTGAGATTGAAATCACCCATCATAATTATTGGGCCCTCTGCAAACTGGTCAATTCTATCGATTAAAAGATTGAGAAAGCTTGTTTGGCCTGCATTGGGCACGTATGTAGCTACAAAAGGTGCATAATGTGCCTCCCATGGACCCCTTCACCAGGATCATCCTACCCTCCCTATCCGATTGGACGTCTAAAGGTTGAAACTTTGTAGAAGAGTGAAAAAGTAGCGCCACTCCTCGGTGTTTAGTAGGTGCTGATGCTCTATAAATAAGGGGATATTGTTTGTGTTTAAGCCTCATTTCATCCTCCCTCCTAAGGTGGGTCTCTTGGAGTGCCACAATGGAGTCCAAGTGATGATCCGTAAGGTATTTCCATACCTTCTGCCATTTCTGCAGTGAGTTAAGGCCCCTAACATTCCACTAAGCAATCGTGACTACCATCCTATCGATGGGGGTTTACCTCCTCTTTTTTCTTTAGTCCGCCCGGCCGCTCCCCCCTCCATGCCCAGGAAAACTATCTGTTCCATACATTCCACACTCCTCAGAGACTGCTCCAGCCAACCCAGCTGATCTGATGATGTAGTGCCCTCAACATGTCCACCCATCCTGTCTCCCACCACCACCCCCCACCCTCAGAATCCCCCTCCCTGAAACAGAAAAACAAAACAGCAAAACCCTTAACTCAGATTGTACCAACAACAACATGAGTCCGATAGACGAGCAGTCTCTGACCACGGTGTAATCAGCTGGTCAGACGTGTTAACGGATGGCATGGTCATTATCCCCATCCGCGCCCGTCTCGGGACATCAAAAGAAGCGTTGTTCGCCTCAGGAAATAGCTCAGCGCATTCGGACGGCGCCATTCTTGCCACAGTTCAGACGAGAGCGATAAGAGTTCTGGAGGTCAAGTTCCTTCCCCTGAGCGACTGGTGTGTGGAGGCGCAAGGTTCCAGAGTTCCCGTGGTAACCTAGTGGGCCCGCAGCAAGACTCCGCCTCATTTGTGCTTCCCCCTGGAGCTCGCGGACCAAGGCGACTGCGTGGGTCCGGATCTTTGAGAGCCCTGGGATTTACTGGGAGAGGGTTCTAGGTCACCGACAGGGAGACCCAAAAGGTCCAGTCCGACCTTCAAGTCTGTGATGTGGTGTTGCTTGTTGTTATATTCAAAACTGAGGCCAAATGGGAATGTCCATCTATACCGAACTTTCTGGTCGCGTAAGCTGGTGGTAATAGGCCGAAAGTGTTGTCTCCTTGCCAGAGTTGCGGGCGCCAGGTCCTGGTAGATGCTACATGTATGGTCCGGAAAGGAGACCACAGTGCGCTTCCTAGCTGTCGAGAGAACAGCCTCCTTCACCTTATAGGAGTGAAATTTTAACAGTATGTCTCTTGTGCGTGTCTGTTGTCCCCCTGGCGGACCTCCAATTCGATGTGCCCTTTCCAGATTAATCTTGAGGGTTTGGGGGCTCAGAATCTCCGCGAAGAGGCCTAGAAGGAAGGCTTCAAGATCGTGGCCTTCTGCCCCCTCCTCCAGGTCCCGGATTCGTATGTTGTCCCGCCGAGCCCTATTCTCGAGATCTTCCGCTTTCAGTTGGGTCTGGAGTAGTTGGTCCTGTAGGCCGTGCAGCTTATCTTGCAGTTCGGAGGTCTGTTTCTCAACTCCCTGCGTCTGTGTCTCTAGTTCCACCACTCTGACGCCCACTGAGTCCACATCATGCTGGAGGGAGGTCAGTCTTCCGGAGAGTTCTGACTTCAGATGGTCACTGGAGTCCTTAATGTCTTGACCTAGTTCTGTGCGGAGTTCCATTTTAAAACGAGCAGGGAGGACATGAGGTCATCTTTTGTGAGCGCCATGGTGTCGAGAGGAACGTCTCGCTCTAGAGACACTTGTCTGTCTACTTGAGGAAAAAACTGGGAAACTTTAGGCGTCGCTTTAGACAGCGCCTTCTTGGGAGGCATAGAGGCAGGCCCAGCGATCGCTCCGCAGTCACCACCCAGCAGGACTCGCGTCCCCCACTTCAGGATCTGTAAGTGCTCAAAGGCACTGGGCAGCAAAGGATCTCCACGGGTGTCGTCTCTTCACTCTCCTAGGGCAGTCGCTCCGACCAGGTATGTGGCGGTCGCCTAAGAGGCAGGACGAGGCTCGCGTATCAACACCTTAGCGGCTACTTCTCAGCGTCACAGCCGTAGGGGACTCATTGGGCGAGGATACCGTCTGCCTCCTCGCTTCGCCAAGGTCGTTCCTTTTTCCCAGTTCTCTCCCCGTATCAGCAACCCAAATCAGGGCCCAGCATCAGGTCACACAATCTCTCCAGTCCAGGTACACCACGGAGGGGTCTGCGCTTCAGCTGTCACGCTGCTGCCTCCCGCCCTCGCCCCCAGCGCTCCGCCGCAATGTGTCTCCGCGTATCGTCATCAGGCCATGTACAAGCAAGGGGGCCCCAGCTCATAGCGGGGAAGTCGCCGCTCAACTTGCCGCCATTGTGGGGGTTGCGTGGTTCCTCTAGAAGAAGCCATCATTTATGACGCCATCTTAGGGTCAGGCAAAGGAGACAAGGCGCTCCGAAGTCATCCGAGTCTCCCGTTCAGGACTCCCCAGGTGGGTAAGCAGTTGCAGTCCTTCCCCCGACAGTGCTCCTCCGCCCTCCGGTCACATAAGGGCCCCCAGGTACCTGTTAGCTGCCGCAGAATCTCTCCCGGAGTCCGCCCCAGGCAGCGGACGGTATATCCCTCGTGGTGCTCTGATGCCGACAATGCCGCCGCGGCAGCTTGACCAGGAGGCAGCTAGGGCAGGGAGCAGGGCTCGTAGGTCGGCCGGCTGTTGTGGAGGCCCCGTTCTTCCATAGGCCGTTTACGCGGGCGGCGCCATTTTAGGAATATTCACCAGGCTCCCCTTCGCGGCACCGGTGGATGTCGCCGCGGGCTGCGCGCTCCTGTATCCTCGATTCCCCGCATGCACCGGCCTTAGATCAGCCGATCGGTGCCCTCAGCGATCATAACGGTGCAGGATATCAGGCGTTTTCGTCCCGAGACTGCAGCGCGGACCGGGAGCCGAGACGGATTACGTCCGTTCGGCCATCTTGCCCGGCCACGTCCCGCAAAATATTTTTTAGCACTATCGAGGAGTGAAAGTGATCGGTATAATGAACACAGATTTGCCGGCTTATCCTGCTTCAAGATAGTTATTATCAGTGCCTCTCACATAGTGAGAGGGAGGCAACCATTTTCCACTGTAGCCTCAAAGATTGCCATATTATGTGGAGCTAATTCTTCAACATGCTCTTTGTAAAAAATCAATCGGCGACTAGGTCTTCGGCACGAGGGGTACATGCATTTGGCATATCCCTATTAACTTGACTAATCTCTTTAGGGGTCACTGGAGCCACAAATGCTCTCTTTGTTCATTTTCCAACCATGCCATAGTTAATTCATCAAGGTAAACAGTGATGTCTAACGACTAGGGTCTGGTTTGAGAGGTATTTAGTTCCTCATAATGCTGCCTGAATCATTTAGCAATTGAAGGGGAATCATACAAAGGTTCAGAGAGATTGTATGTTACTGTAGCTTCAGTCCATTTAGGACAAATCAGCTAGGCAAGGGTTCTGCCAGGGCACCCGCCTTCACCATATGTTCTGGCCACAGCATATTTGCCCAGGTGCTTAACTTTGGGGGTTCTAAAATTAGACAAAAATTCTCTTTATGGGCTAATAAATTAATCTCTCCTTTTGTGCATATATGATCTTATTTATAAATATATATTTTGTATCTATCATTGCCAGTGCTCACTCTGAAATAGAGTATACTTTGACTTTGTTTTTGTTATCACAATATTTCGGGAATGAGAAAATAAATGTTACTTGTTGGCACTAATGTAACACACATCCCTGAAGACTGTTCCACATCTGTCACCTTAGGGATTGTCCTGTCATGGATCAAAACCCTACTTTTCAACTAAAGCCTATTATGTTTAGCCTCCCCCGCTTCCTTCTATTAGCATTCTGCGCCGGGACACTCTAGAGTATCTGTGCGCGCTATAAATGTAGTATAACATAACATCATTATGGGGAAATACAGCTGCCATTTCTTTCTGTCGTGGCATAATCGTTAGAAAGCAGGGTGCCCTCACATCTCCTGCTCTTGTCAGATGAACATCTTATTTTTCCATTGGACTCCCCTAGCTTTAGATTTTTTAGCATTCATGTCACATAATAAAATTGTACTTTTATCTCCAGCAGTCTTGATTTTAGGGGTGAGCGGAACTCGAAGAGTTTTACTCTGCGGAATTCCGTGGAGTTGCATGAACAGGCGCAAATCAGCACATTGAGCTGCTCTCACTGATTTTTAGCATCGGGAGCTTGTTGCACTGCAAAATCAGTGCAAAAGGCACCACTTGGCACGCCAGAGGGTGCAGTTTCTTTGCTGCAGCTCAAGTAGATGAGCTGAGTTTACCATTAAACTGGTTGCTTACCCACACGATCTTGCGGAGCGCGGGGGAATTCCTCCCGTCTAGTCTATGCGAAAAGCGTCCTCATCTGTAATCAGAGGGGCTAGTCAGTGCGTATCCAGCCGTGATACTATGTCTCAATTCATACGGGATCACAAAGGTGCTGCACTTACCCGTCAGTGAAGGGTAATGCACTAGCTTGAATTCGAAGGGGCAATCAATGCTGGTGCTGTGGATGATAATTAAAAAACGGGGTTAGGGATGTTGCCTGCTCAGTACAGAGTGCAGCATTCTAAGATTAGAGTATGCGGCAAGGCAGCAGAGCAACCCGGGATTTACCTTGAGAATTAGACAGCCGGCGTCCATAGTCCGCACGAATTGCAGGAAGCTACTGGGCCCGCCTCGAGGACGTTATGTAAACGTCCCGCTTGCGTGAGCATCACGCTAGTGGAGCGGTAGCTCGGAATGGAAGAAAGCCTACCCCGGTGGTTTTTTAATAACGAGATCGTTTGGGGAACAATGTGCTTAAACATCTTCAAGGAAATAGCAATATTTACATAGTTTACATAGTGAATGTCATAATTATACAGTGACATAAATCCGAAATAACAATATTACTGAATTACATTGATGAAAAAGCACTAGTCCAGGGTGGAGGAAGGACTGCCCCCCGGTCGGTATGGGCGTGCACCCACAGGGTGGCGGCCCTACCGGTAATATTTACATTATTTACAAGGGGTGTGATAATAATACAGTGACATGAATGAACAAAACAATATTACAACATTATTCCACGATTGCATGAGTGAATTAGAGAATTCAGACCGTGAACAATGGAATTAAAATAAATCGTCAATGGCATACTAATAAACAGATGAATTAGGCAACATGCCACCACCCCTGCACGCCTTCAAAAAAGGCAAGAACGTGAGGGACCATGTTGTGAAATCTCTGCTACCAACTCTAGGCATCCCCCATCAATCGGCACTGTGGGGGATCCCCCCAGTGAAAGGTCACCGGAAATGTGGCTAATGCAAAGCCTGCCCCCTGGCACAAGAAGTCAAACAATTCACCCATAACAATCACACCCACATACTGCAAGATCACAGCAACTGCAACACTGCTGGAGTAATTTATGCGATTACTTGCCCCTGCGATTTCATGTACATAGGACAGACCATCCAAAAAGTTAAATGTCGCATTTTACAACACTGCAGCCGCATACGATGCCAAGTACAGGGCACACCGTTAGTGGACCATTTCACGACGTTTGGGCATACACCAGAAAGTCTCAAATGGTGGGTTATAGAAAAAGTCAAACCCAATCCCAGAGGAGGAGATATCACCAATGTCCTGAGCACGCGTGAGTGTAGGTGGATACATTTATTCGACACCATAGCACGGGGCCTCAATGAATACGAGGAAATTAGCAAACAAGTGGCAGTACTGAATAATGGCTAAACCACAAACCCTAATGGCTGCAGCATGACTATTCATTGGTCTGAAATGGCCGCAGCATGATAGGACAGTGACAGTTTCAGTCCTCAGTATGCCCAACTGCACTGCCCGGCAATCGTATCCCCTAGACATCACTATTTACTATGTAAATTAATATATGCTCTGATTGACATCGTTCCATGGTTATTAGTATGCCATTGACGATTTATTTTAATTCCATTGTTCACGGTCTGAATTCTCTAATTCACTCATGCAATCGTGGAATAATGTTGTAATTTTGTTTTATTCATTCATGTCACTGTATTATTATCACACCCCTTGTAAATAATGTAAATATTACCGGTAGGGCCGCCACCCTGTGGGTGCACGCCCATACCGACCGGGGGGCAGTCCTTCCTCCACCCTGGACCAGTGCTTTTTCATCAATGTAATTCAGTAATATTGTTATTTCGGATTTATGTCACTGTATAATTATGACATTCACTATGTAAACTATGTAAATATTGTTATTTCCTTGAAGATGTTTAAGCACATTGTTCCCTAAACGATCTCGTTATTAAAAAACCACCGGGGGTAGTCTTTCTTCCATTCCGAGCTACCGCTCCACTAGCGTGATGCTCATGCAAGCGGGACGTTTACATAACGTCCTCGAGGCAGGCCCAGTAGCTTCCTGCAATTCGTGCGGACTATGGACGCCGGCTGTCTGACTCTCAAGGTAAATCCCGGGTTGCTCTGCTGCCTTGCCGCATACTCTAATCTTAGAATGCCGCACTCTCTACTGAGCAGGCAACATCCCTAACCCCGTTTTTTAATTATCATCCACAGCACCAGCATTGATTGCCCCTTCGAATTCAAGCGAGTGCATTACCCTTCACTGACGGGTAAGTGCAGCACCTTTGCGATCCCGTATGGATTGAGACATAGTATCACGGCTGGATACGCACTAACTAGCCCCTCTGATTACAGATGAGGACGCTTTTCGCATAGACTAGACGGGAGGAATTCCCCCGCGCTCCGCAAGATCGTGCGGGTAAGCAACCAGTTTAATGGTAAACTCAGTACCTGTTTTAGTATTACTGTGCACAACCCTGATCCCCTCCTTTAACCCCGTAGGTGTGCTACACGGATACCACACCCAGGTTGCCCCACACTGTCCTGAGGAAGACCCGCAGGCCGAGGCCCTAAAACCACCCTCTGAGCCCAAGTCGGGTCGAAACGTCGACGCCCATACCTATTTAGCCTGGATCACAGGCCCCCAAATCCAACGTGCCACACGAGGATATATCTGTGTATTTCAAAATTGAATGTAAATAGATTTCGATTGACTAAAATGTGGCCAGGCTATAAAAGACTGAGATTTGATTATCAGTCCAACTTATGAACAATTGTAAATTATTTTCTCCTTACCACACCATCTGGAATATTGTTCACCCTTTAACACTAGAGCACTCTCTCTTTATGCACGTTCCCCTGGAGCAACGTCCCCTCCCCTCCCCCCCTCCTTCCACTTCATTTTTTGTCTTTGGCGGTAAGAAATCTACTGTTGTTTTAATCATGATGGAATAAACCCTTGTTTTTGGACAAATTCCGGTTGTTGCACACGCAGTGTATTGATTTTATTGACTACTGTGAGCTAACAGTGTGCATGCTCAAGAAACTGTTTTTCAAGAAACTGTTGTAAATAGAAAGGTCTAGGACCATTGTTTTTTGTACCACATTGAACCCAGGTCCAAGACCATTATTGGGTCACCCCATTCTTCGTAATGGCAAGTAGACGAGCAGCAGCTTTCTCACCATGACTGGTCGCAATGACCGCGTTGAGAAAAACTCGCCGTGTGCCCTCCTAGTGCCCGAAAATCACACAAGCCATGCACGAGAAAACACAACTACTAACCATCACACTCCTACAAGTGTGACAATTCATACTATTCCATGCCCCCATAAGCTATAAGAATGGCTTGGGCGGCAGATAATGGTCATTTTTAATGTTTATTCAATTAATAAGCATCTGTTGTTGTGTTCATTGCTAAATTAGACCATGTGGCAGACTGGTTAAATGGTATATTCACGCTTTCTTTTCACGGCGGCCATCGAGCAAGACCAAAAATGGGTACATTTATGAAACCGGGAAGGTCGTCTTGGTCCTGGCAGGTCGATACTCTGGACATAAAGCTGTCATAGTGAAGAATATTGATGATGGCACATCAGACAGACCTTACAGTCATGCCCTGGTGGCAGGCATTGACCGTTACCCACGTAAAGTAACAGTCATGATGGGCAAGAAGAAGATTGCTAAGCAATCTAAAATTAAGGCCTTTGTAGAGGTTTGCAACTACAACCACTTGATGCCAAACAGATACTCTGTTGGTATTCCCCTTGACAAAACCATTGTCAATAAGGATGTATTCAGAGACCTGGGTCTAAAACGAAAAGCCAGATGTGAAGCCAAAGTGAAATTTGAGGAACGATACAAGACTGGCAAGAATAAATGGTTCTTCCAGAAGTTGAGGTTCTAAATTGGTGACAGTGGGACATTGGGACATCAATAAACATTTATGTAAAATCCCCCCCAAAAAAGGTATATTCACAAGCTCACAGCTAAGTCAATAATATTGGGGCGGGGGTTATGTGCCTGAGGTTTCCTAACAAGCATTGGGGCTAAACCAGCTGAAAAGAAGAGAGGCGGACTGGGGCAGTATAAAGGTTAGGCTATGGGGTGGGAAGGGTTAAGGGCATTCGTTTTTAGTTATTTGGAAAAGCAAGGAATAGTCTTGGTAGCATTCATTTATACATTGAGACACAGGTTTACGGCAAAAGAACTTCATATACCCTTACCCAGACAGTAATATAAGACCAGCACGCCACGTTGCCATGTTTATAAAGTGATATAATGAATGCCACATTCACATGATATACACTAGTATATATGCACACAAGGTATGGCAGTGCGCCACTATGATAAGACAAGTGAGCTTGGATTGTGCCGCTAAATAATACATTTCTTTAAGGGAGAGCTTTAAAGTAGGTCCCAGATTTAAAAATCCCCAAGGATAGTCATTGTTTAAAACAGCTGTATAGTGCACTTTTGGGATCAGATGTCGCCGAGACAAACTTAAAGAACCAAGCACAATTGACACCTTAGCTCCTAGACCCTCTTGAAAACCCTTTTACCAAATCTAGGTATTCAGACGGGAATTTAGTCTTACCCAATATTAGTCACAGATGGATTTACAAGCTGGACAGTCACAGTTGCCTGGACCTAATCTGTTTTTGGGGAGTCCACCTCTAAAGATCCAGTTTGATTCTAGGTTCCTAATGAGACGGTCTGGATGGTGGATGATGGTGTCCACTCCAGTCCAGCTCCTTTACATAGTACTTCAGAGCAGGAAGGCCAACAAGAGGAGGCCTATCACTCGTCCTGGCCTATCTTCAGCAGAGCAGGCTTTTGGAAAGCATCTGGAGCAGGTTTAGTAGCAGCCCAGGCTCAGCATTAGACCAGTTCTAGAGAGGGGGTCTCAACTAACAAGCCCATATCAGAAGCAGGAAAGGCTGGGGGGTTCAGGAAGAGCTTTCAGGGACTAAATGAAGAACTAAAGGTACAACTCCTGCAAGATGAAAACTGTGAGGCAACAGGAGAAGCTTCTGCATATCTAGCAGCATTACATTACATAGGCACCGAAAAATCCAGGAAAAATATAGGAACTTTTAACATTACTTGCACGTCCGACTTGTGATTTTTTAAAGTGGTGGTTTGTAATAGCAACTCTGAATTGCACAAAGGAGACAGATTTCTTCATGGAGAGTTTTCTCCTACCTGAGAAGAAGAGTGCCTTTTAATTCAAAATTTTCCCTCAACTTTACTAAAAAGCCGTAGGCTATGAGAGGGCACTCATGATGTTCTTTAGTACTTTCATGGTGTACCAAGAAAGCTTGACCCCAGCAACTCCCACGAGTGCTGTAGGTTCACAATCTCAAGAAACGTTTCTGAAAATGGTGTTAAAATTATGCATTTGTCATCACAATTTCTAAAAAGCCATAGTTGATAGATGCGGTTCATAAAATGCAATGTCACATGCCATGTTATTTCCCATAGCATCCAGCTACAAATCTACATTTCATTTCATATAATTCTCCATCCTGCATCAACCAAGTACATTCACAATCATATGTTGTGACTGAGGATCTACATGGAAGGGAAGGGAGAGAAATAATAAACACATCTTGGGGTTCCAAGCACTCTACTCACTGAGTGATAATGTTCTCAAGAGTGTGAAATTTTCACCTTGAAAAAGAGTCTGCACCAAAATGCAAAACTTGCAGCCAATAAGCAAAACTGTTCTTTAAGGAGAAGGACCAACTCCAAATGAGCGATTGTATGTGCTCATTTGTGGGACTTGCATCAAATTAAAGAGGTAATGCTCCTAGAAACGTGATTTGTAAACAGTTAGTGATACTCTACTTTAATAAGTGAGCATCACAACAAGTGAGCATATTGTCCAATAAGACAGACTCTCAACTAATTTTAGAGACAGCGTAAAAAGGGATTAGACTCATGCCTAGCATACGATACTGTGTAGCAAGTTGTGTGTCTCGAATAAAATTAACGAAACTGTCCTCCAAGAAGTGAAAACATTCAGTGAGACTGCTAACATAAGTGAGACTTACAAGGGTCCACCAGTGCCCTGAGCCTCCCTTAGCTTGGGGCTAATGGTTGGAGATATGAGCTGGACTCCATGGCCACTAGCTTGAAAATAGGTTGCAACAGATAACGTTTTCATGAGCCTCTGCAGTACTGGGATCTCCACAGATCCATATTTTTATAGTATCTGGTTGTGTTCAAAATATGTTGGTGCCCTGGGAGTTTAGAGGTATTTGTTGGCCAGTTGCTTTTGAGATACAGTGGTCATGACTGAACAATTATTTCTCTTGTAGAGCTGTAGGGATATAAGGGAATCCTTTTAGATGGGTTCAGTGGCTCTGGATACACCATAAGGGAATGAGACCTCTCTTGTTCTGTTCTTGCAGGCGCCACCTGTGTTGGACCTTCTACACTTTATAAGTCTTTTTCAAATCCCATGTAAACTGGACAGCCTCAAAAATCTCAACCTCAGCAGAATTGGGGCAGGGAGGAAGGCTGTGGCACAAGATAGGAGTCTCCTTAGTGGATGGACAAAGTTAATTTGAGGTGCATGAGAGGAAGTTTGCTCGATAGACTTACCCTTCCGAAGCTGACCACCTGCACTTTAATAGATCATTGATGTCCTTCTCCCTCGGTCTACTGGATCAGTTTCAATTCAGTCAGCACATTAGGAGTCAGCCAGGTAGTCCTTTTAGGCAGAACTACATTCCAGATGCAGGGAGACGGGTTAAACGCCATCTCACATCCTGTGAAAAGCACAAGTTTCATAGGTCATGTTCAAGATCAAATGCAGCACCAATCAGATGATGGGCTTCATACAAAAGCTTTGTATCTAGCCTCTGGGCGAGAAAGATGGTGTTGCTGTTTTATTCCTAGGTGTGCACACTGAGGGGTCGATTCCGATTCGGGCCGGAAAAAGCACCGACCGACTCGGAGCCGGAATTTATTCCGACCGACACGTACCTGTGGCGCCCGACACGCCAAGTACGATGCAAGGCGTCCAAATCCGACCGACACGTACTGAACCCAAGCCGAACGACCGAGCCGCACGGAAAACAGCAATCCGGCCAGAAAAAACACGCGAATCAAACCGACCGACACGCACCCGGGACAAATCCAACCGAAACGTACACGCGAACTCCAAACCGCAAAGTACGATGCAAGGCGCGAAAACCACGACCGAGTCGAACGGAGGACAAGCCGTACGACCGACACGCATACAAAACCGAGCCGAAGTAACACAAAACACCGCGACCGACGCGTACGCAGCATAGAAAACTGCACAAACACAGCGTGAGCGAAACGGAGAAGACCGTACGAGACAAATGCAGGGTCCGACTCGGTCACAAGAACGTTTCCAACATGCACAAAAAGTACTAAGGAAAAATACACAAAAAAAGGCCAAACAAGCAATTACAAAGCCAATAAATACTGGGGGGGACAGAGAACAAAGACACACCCACAACTCCACCCATATAAAGGACACAAATCCCAACCATGATCCTTTGCAAATGCCATTCTACTGCCAGCACTCAACAGACAGCAACCACACACCCACAGCTCATCCCTCACACAAGCCACACACCATCAGCACACCAACAAATAGCTACCTCACATACACCCAGCAAAACACACACTCACACACCCTTACCTGCACACCAACACACACATCACTCACCATCACCACCCATCACCATGCCCCCAAGAAGAATCACAAGTTCCTAGATTGTGAATTGGAAGTCCTGGTAGACGAGATCCTCAGGGTAGAGCCACAGCTGTTTGGCACACTGGTCCAACAGACCCCCATCTCCCACAAAACCAAGATGTGGGAGAGGATCATCAACAGGGTGAACGCACAATCACCATGTCTGCGCACAAAGACTGACATCCAGAACAGGTGGTATGACGTGCGCAGGAGGGTCCGGGAGCTGCTCAAGAAGGACTACCTCCTGAGCCAATACACCGGCAGTGGCCCTCCTGACAAGCCAGTATACCTCAGGCCCTGGGAGGAGAAGGTGCGGGCCATCCTTCCGCCAGTGAGCATCTATGGACTAGAGAACATCCCAGAGCCTGGTGAGTACACAACAAATGTACACAATATTCTGCCACAATACACACACACATCACTGTCAAGGGGAGAGTCAAACCATGCACTCATAGCAATTACACAGCAACCAGAACAGAATCATCCCAAAATGTGTATGTCAGTCAGATAAACACAACACATGCCATCTCAAAGTTACATTTAACCGTGTCATCACATGTACAAACACAACTACAACTACAGCTAGGCAGTGGCACAAATAGAACTAACAAACACATCCAGACATGTAGCCACCACTACAACACCAACACACAGTGAAGACCACTGAAAGGAAGGAATTCTGTGTATACTGGGCAAGTCAGTGTAGCCAATAGCATCATAGGAGTCGTAGTCACACATATTGCTCACCCCCACAACTGTCCCATCAACACCACCATGAACCATGCGCACATCACAGGGAGTGGAAAAGGACTCACAAGATGGCTGACACTGGGTACTGCTGTGGGGAGCACAAGGCCCTGCTGGCAACTGTGCACCAACCAACAGCAGGACACCACTGACTGACATCCTGAGAGACAACTTCCACTCCCTGCAATGGAAGCACGTTCCATGGTGGGATATCTGGCTGGCTGGGTGGGAAGGAGGACTCGCAGCACTGACCATAGTCACAAGCACCTCCCCTCACACCCCCCCTCAACACAAACTCCACAGAACCCACCTGGGAGAATGCAATGCCTCACATCCTAACTCAAGATCCCACAAAGAACCTCCACCCTGGGTTATGTTGTGTGAAGCACAGGGACACTCTTGGGACTTTTAGCCAAACAACTGCCAGGACAACACTCCCAGCCATCCTGTCAGCACAGGCAGCCCACCCCACAGGGAAGCAGAGTCAAAAGGAAGGAAGCATGGGCATGCTGGGAAGGGGGGTGGAGGCAACAGCATGGTGGGAGTAGTAGGCACAGATATCGCTCAGCCTCACAACTGGCCCATCAACACCACCCTGAACCATGCTCACATCACAGAGAGTGGATAAGGACTCACAAGATGGCTGACACTGGCTACTGCTGTGGGGAGCACAAGGCCCTGCTGGCAACTGTGCACCAACAAACAGCACAACACCACTGCCTGACATCCTGAAAGCCAACTTGCACTCTCTGCAATGCAAGCACGTTCCATGGTGGGATATCTGGCTGGGTGGGAAGGAGGACTTGCAGCACTGACCATAGTCACAAGCACCTCCCCTCACACACCCCCTCAACACATACTCCACAGAACCCACCTGGGAGAATGCAATGCCTCACATCCTAACTGAAGATCCCACAAAGAACCACCACCCTGGGTTATGTTGTGTGAAGCACAGGGACACTCTTTGGACTTTTAGCCAAACAACTGCCAGGACAACACTCCCAGCCATCCTGTCAGCACAGGCAGCCCACCCCACAGGGAAGCAGAGTCAAAAGGAAGGAAGCATGGGCATGCTGGGAAGGGGGTGGAGGCAATAGCATGATGGGAGTCGTAGGCACAGCTCTACATCCCCCACCACATGGCCCAGCAAGCTCACACTCACGCATGCACATCCCACAGAGAGTGGAAAGGCCCATCAAAGATGTCTGACACTGTTGCTGTGTCGTGGGGAGCACAAGGGCATGCTGGGAACTGCACACCAACCAACAGCAGGACACCACTGTCAGCCATCTTGCCATTGCTCTCACACCCACACACACTGAACTCCCCACAAAAGCAAGTAAGTATGGGAATGCTGGGAAGTGGGGTGGAGGCAATAGCATGATGGGAGTCATAGTCACAGACATAGCTCACCCCCACAACTGTCCCATCAACACCACCCTGAACCATGCTCACATCACAGGGAGTGGATAAGGACTGACAAGATGGCTGACACTGGCTACTGCTGTGGGGAGCACAAGGGCATGCTGGGAACTGCACACCAACCAACAGCAGGACACCACTGTCAGCCATCTTGCCATTGCTCTCACACCCACACACACTGAACTCCCCACAAAAGCAAGTAAGTATGGGAATGCTGGGAAGTGGGGTGGAGGCAATAGCATGATGGGAGTCATAGTCACAGACATAGCTCACCCCCACAACTGTCCCATCAACACCACCCTGAACCATGCTCACATCACAGGGAGTGGATAAGGACTGACAAGATGGCTGACACTGGCTACTGCTGTGGGGAGCACAAGGCCCTGCTGGCAACTGTGCAACAACCAACAGCAGGACACCACTGACTGACATCCTGAAAGACAACTTCCACTCCCTGCAATGCAAGCACAGTCCATGGTGGGATAACTGACTGGCTGGGAGGGAAGGAGGGCCGGCTGTCAACCAAATACAACCAATGCAGACCATGTTCACACCCCAACAAATACATAGAAATGCCCAAATAATGCAGGACAATGTGCTACACCAATATCAACCCCTGACTGTGACGACTTAGGACAATGCAATGTACAGGCCCGCACCCAGAGGCACAGTCACAACTGTCAGGTGTGTCAACCATTGATGCCTGCAGAAACATAACATACATTGTGTGTGTCTCCCAAAAACAGGTGATGATGGGGACACAGCAGCAGACGCTGAGGAGTCCCAGTCCCAGGCTCAAGAGGATGCGGAGCTCACTGGTGTCGTACAGCCTCTGCCCTCCTCGGACGAAGAAGACCAACCTGGCACATCCGGTGCAAGTCAACATGCAGCACCAGCAGGACCACCAGCTTCAGCACCAGCAGGACCACCAGCTGCACCCCCTGCACCCACCCCTCCAACGACTGTCACCACAAATACCATCCCTGCCGACATGGACAGAACAAGGAGCAACACCAGCACAGGGACCCTGGACCAACGTGGGGCCATGGACACCACCACCACCACCAACCCCCAAGGGGGATCAGGGTCATCTGTGCGTACCACTGCACGCACTGCACATGTCGGCAGGGGTGGTGGGAGGGGTGGGAGACAGAGGTCGCTGCTTGCAGAGGTTGCTGGTGTGCATGATGACCCACAACTGGTACGCATAGCCGATGCGTACCAGTCCAGCACCGGAGATCTCAGCCAGGTAGTGGGGCTCCTCAGAGACATGAAACAGCAGCAGGCTACCCATCATGCCCGCTTGGACTCACACATGTCCCGCGTGGAGTCCAAGTGGGACGCACTGCAAGAGATGACGGCGGTGCACAGGGACATTTTACAATGCCTCCGCCAGATGAACAACAACCAGTCTACACCTCCCTGTGTGCCAACAACATCTGGTGCTGAACAAACTGCAACTGCCACAGGGAGGGAGGATGACTCTGGCGGAGAGTCCCCAGCACCGCAGCAGCCTGTACTTGAGGGGCCCCCCCCAAAGAAGAGGGGTCGTCCGAGGAGGGGCAAGTGAGAGGCCGATGGCCAAGTGCAACTCCCAGGAAGCCTGAACCTGTTCTGGATGTTCACCTTTGTGCACAAACTGTTCACCCTGTTGACGGCAACACAACTCCCACACATTACATGGGGAGTACAAGTTGGACCAATGTCTCAGACAACTGTGGCCCGATACTGGGGATTTTGTCTACCAGGACTTTCAATTCACCTAGGAACTTCTGATTGCAAGACATATGTACAGCACTAACCATCCTATGCACTATTCACACAAATGTATCACAATAAACACACTAATACACCATACTTGCCTCTGTTGTGATTCCAACGTGGGTGCTGTCATGGGGATGATGAACTGCAAAATTACACTGTGTATGCGAACTGCAACAGCAAGTACAACACAGGCATGTGAGTAAAGGCAACGTGACACATATGAGGGAGACATACCACCAGGGCTACACAACACATACACACCTAGGCCATCTGACTCCTTGCCTACACTGATGTTGCCAGGGAAGATGGTGCAATGCACAGACACCACACCTATTCCCAGTTGTAGTCAAGTAGCCCACAGGTGCAGTAAGCAAATGGCAGTCAAATGTGTGACCACAGACAACGCACATCACAAAGTGAAGCACAGGTTTATTACACAGTTGCAACATGTCGTAACCACTACAGATGCAAGGTAATCCCACCTGGCAGCGGGCACACAGTCAACAACTGTAGAAGGAAGGAAGTCCATGGGTGTTGCGCACATCACCTGTAGGGACACAACAGCTACCACCCTGGAAGTACAATCACGTCGTCGGTGGACACAGTTGACCAAACGAATCTGAAAGTACCCTGTGAAGGACAGAAATGACACACAGTCAAAAGCAATGGAGAACAGGACAGAACAGCAAAACTCATGCACAATACATGTTACAAGATACCCACCCAGAACCAAGTTAGCATGTCAACACTGTTGGGGAGTACAGACCACCTGTAAGCACACATCGCTACACACATCCAGTCAAGTAGCCCATGGACACACTCCAACAGCACCAGAGCACCACCTACACATATCATGCCAACTCACATCATTGACATGACACCTCAGGATACTCACATTCAGCTAAAGAAGTTGGTGATGAGCTGTGTGCGGACATCACCCTCATCATCATCATCATCACTGGCATCGTGGTCCAGGCCAGGATCCTCCACAGGTGGCGGATGTTGGTCATTGTCATCCTGGATGAGAGGCAACTCCTTCCGCACTGCCAGGTTGTGGAGCATGCAGCAGACGATGATAATCTTGCACACTTTCGCTGGGGCATATGGGAGGGACCCTCCTGTCTTGTCCAGGCAGTGGAAGCGGCTCTTCAGGAGACCAAATGTCCGCTCAATCACTCTCCTGGTCCGACCATGTGCCTCATTGTAGCGCATCTGGGCTGGTGTCACAGGGTTCCTGAGGGTGTCAGCAACCACGGCATGTTGGGGTATCCCGAGTCACCTACGGACAGACAAGTGCACATTAGCTGACTTGGAAAAGTGGGCGGAATACTACAGATCAGATCACACACAATGGCACAAAGTCAGTACACACCGACAAGCCAGGCACGCTGGTTCTGCATCTGTGCCATCATCCTGGGGATGCGACTACTCCTCATCACAAAGGCATCGTGTGCTGAACCAGGGAAACGGGCACACACGTGTGTGATGGTCATATCTGCAAGACACACCACCAGTGCATTGACCGAGTGGTAGTGCTTGCGGTTACGGTAGGCCTGCTCCTGGGCCTGTGGTGGTACCAAAGCCACATGTGTCCCATCAATGGAGCCAATGACATGCAGCATCCTCCCCAGGGCATAGAAGTCACTCTTCACGTCAGTGAGTCGTTGCAGTCTAGGGAAATAGATGTACCGGTTCAGGAATAGCAACATTGCCTCCAAAACATCGCGGAGCACACGGCTCAACATGGTCTGTGACATCCCACCAGCAGTCGCCACAGTATGTTGGAAGGTACCGGTGGCAAAGAAGTGTAGGGCTGCCATCACCTTCACCTTGGGGGTCAGCGCTGTAGGATACGGCCGGCCAGGCTGCAAATGTGGGGCCAACTGCACTGCCAAATCCTCAATCAGCTGCCTGGTGAAGCGGTACTGTCGGATGCTGTCCCGTTCCACCATCGTTGCCAGGTCTGGGAATGGTCGATGGACAGCAGGAGCCCTGCAGTGCAGAGGAGAAGAAAGCAAGATTGTCAGTCACCCCACATATGCGGCATTGAACACACTCAATATCATAACATACATCATTATGAGGCACAACTACATGAAGTGTGCAGTTCCGTAAGGACATGTATGGTACATACATGGCCAACATCTGTCATCACGGTTCAACAAGTGGCATCAATAAGTCCCAGGTTGCCCCATTGGATATCATGAGGCCGTGTCACAGTTCCCATCTCCTGCTGCCGAGTCACAATCACCCCCACAGTGACATGTGAGGACAGATGTGCCCCAGGCATCACAGCTCAACGACAGGTACATTCCCAGGGACCCTGTATTGCCACATGGACACTGGCATTACATGGAGTATCAGGTATACACCAGAGCAAAACAACCATGACCCCCACAGGTAGTGGTCCCACTTGCCACTGCAGGACAGACATGGACGTCTGTGACACACACACGCACAACATCAAAGTCCATGCACACACAACGTGGATGTGGAGACTGTCTCCCATTGTGCACATGAAATCAGAGACATTGTAAACACTACATGCACACAGACTGTGGAGGACCATCACTATTGTGCCACTGGGACACCCTGGCTCAAACATACCGTCCCACATGGGACTCACGGGGTATGTGACATGACATACACATACACCACCGTGAAATGTGACCATGGCACATGCACAGATATGAACAGTTGCTCATCACAGTGGTCATGTACACGTAACACCCAGGATCCTGTCCCCATGAACACGTGCACAGCCTGGGGGTGGCTGCCCCCAGGTGACACCCACAGGACAACATGTACGCCAACATACACACAATAGGAAATGCAGCCTTACATGCCTTATGATACAGTTTGGACAGGCTGTCGTGTTGTAGGTGTGCCCCTCACTCCCTGGGAGCTATCTGTGGCTGGCATATGTTCATCTGAGACAGGCATGGTGACATATGCCAGTGACTTGTACAGGGATGCGTTGAACAGCAATGGACCGATCGGTGCCCCGGCCGGCCCATTGCATTCAATGTGTGCAGGTACGCGTTGTACCTCTGTACGCGTTGATCAGCAATGGACCGATCGGTGCCCCGGCCGGCCCATTGCATTCAATGTGTGCAGGTACGCGTGGTACCCCTGTACGCGTTGTACCGCAATGGACCGATCGGTGCCCCGGCCGGCCCATTGCATTCAATGTGTGCGGAGTACGCGTTGTACCCCTGTACGCGTTGATCAGCAATTGACCGATCGGTGCCCCGGCCGGCCCATTGCATTCAATGTGTGCGGGTACGCGTTGTACCCCTGTACGCAGTTAGTACCGCAATGGACCGATCGGTGCCCCCGGCCGGCCCATTGCATTCAATGTGTCGGGTACGCGTTGTACCCCTGTACGCGTTGATCAGCAATTGACCGATCGGTGCCCCGGCCGGCCCATTGCATTCAATGTGTGCGGGTACGCGTTGTACCCCTGTGCGCGTTAGTACCGCAATGGACCGATCGGTGGCCCCGGCCGGCCCATTGCATTCAATGTGTGCGGGTACGCGTTGTACCCCTGCACACGTTGTACCGCAATGGACCGATCGGTGCCCCGGCCGGCCCATTGCATTCAATGTGTGCGGGTACGCGTTGTACCCCTGTACGCGTTGTACCGCAATGGACCGATCGGTGCCCCCGGCCGGCCCATTGCATTCAATGTGTGCGGTGCACGCGTTGTACCCCTGTACGCGTTGATCAGCAATGGACCGATCGGTGCCCCGGCCGGCCCATTGCATTCAATGTGTCGGGTACGCGTTGTACCCCTGTACGAGTTGTACCGCAATGGACCGATCGGTGCCCCCGGCCGGCCCATTGCATTAAATGTGTGCGGGTACGCGTTGTACCCCTGTACGCGTTGATCAGCAATGGACCGATCGGTGCGCACCCATTGTCAATGGCCTAGCCTGGCAACGGACGCGTTTTCGAAATTCGAACGAGTCGGTTGCTGGAAATTCAGTTGGTCACCCACAACAATGTTGCAAAATCATGTATGTCATGAAGTTGAAGATTTGAAGGATGCTGTGGGCGTGTATTGGTGCTGCTATTCCATGGATTGGCCAGATTCAGA
Organism: Calotriton arnoldi; assembly: GCA_963921515.1. Lineage (NCBI taxonomy): Eukaryota > Metazoa > Chordata > Amphibia > Caudata > Salamandridae > Calotriton > Calotriton arnoldi. The sequence continues at coordinate 387,723 of CAWUFW010006926.1, read as the reverse complement.
AGATGCAAACGACTTGGACCTATCACTTTGGACACATGGGACAGTATCTGCCTCTCCAGCACATATATATTGCTGGCTGTTCCCCTGAGAGCTCACTTGCCTGCACTACATGCTCCAGGACGACATCTGCCACTGCACTGCTGCTGCCTCTGCCCCTCTGGACCCTGCAATGGCACGTACTGTGGAGAGAGCCCCAGCCTGCAGCCTTGAGGAGAACCAGGCCCTGCTGGACAGCCTACTTCCACAGTACAGCAAGCTGTATGGGACACCAGGGGAGCAGGTGAGTGTTCTGTGCACTGCCTTTCTGAATGTGCATTTTGTCTGACTAGCAAGGCTGAAAGTCTGCACGCCACTGGCTAGCAGGCTCACTGAGTAGTTGTCACCCCCCATAGTGTGTAGTGACATGCACTGGACAGGTATGGTGCAGTGACAGTGCATTTGAACAAGGTTTTACTTCCCATGCAATGATACCATGTAGTGACTTCTGGCAAACTGTCCATGGGCAGCGTTGCACTGCCTGTGTACATCATGTGCCCCTGTGATTGAGACATGTATATACAACTGTGTCATGCACGGATATGTTGCATGTGTAGTAATGGCCTTTTCACTTTGTCATCCTGACAGGTTAATGCCCATCGGAAGCAGGAGATCTGGAAGGACATCATCCGGGCTGTCCGGTCCGTGGGGGTCTACAAGCGCCGGATCCGCAACTGCCAGAACAGGTGGCAGGACCTTCGGGCTGGACCCGGAGGATTGCACGGGTCCAGCTGAAGCTGTCGCCTCCTCGCAGGAGGGGCGGAACACGGACCCTGACCCCCCACATGCTCCAGATCCTGGCGGTGGTGTTTCCAGACCTGGATGGGCAGCTGAAGGCCAGACAGCAGCAAGGAGGGGGTGAGTCAAAGACTGCACTGTGAACTCTGTATTACATGCTATGTGCCCTCCTCTGGCCTGGTTCAACTGCCACAGTACAGCAGTCATGTTGTCCAGGAGCCATGTCCCTCTATTGTGCACTGCCCACTCCTCATCTGATACCCAGGTGTGGCCCTTACATTCAGGGAATTGTGTCACTTGGGACTGTGTCCTTGCAGTTTGCTTCACTAAAGGTGGGGGACAGCATCTGTTTCCCTAACTCTGTTGTGGGCATCATGGGTGGGTCCATTGTTCACACAACGCCTGTGTTCGGACATGTAATCTGCGTGTTGCTTTGATATGCGGTCCACTTGCTGAGCTGAGCCACCACATGTGCCTGGGGTATGTGGCACACGCCCATGCAGCGGGTGGGAACAATGTTTGGGCCCCAGGAGTGTGCAGATTACGTGTGTCACACATACATAGCCAGCTATCCACTGTCCAGGGCTCATCCCTCATTCATGTGGGGCAGGACAGTCATGCCTACTCCAGGCCATGCAATACACTCTGTACTCCCACTCCCGTGTATCAGCTGACACATTGTGCGCAGTGATTTGACCCCTCAGGTGTCTGCCTCTGTGTCAGTGTGCTGTGGATTTGTTGCCAGGACTGCTGGGGTGTTTCTCGGTAGGGGCTCAGCATGCCACTGGAGATGTGACCATAGGAGACGATACTTGTGTGTCACATAGGTGTTTGATCAGCTGCCCGTGCAGACTGGGGTATGCGAATGTGAAGTTCAGGCAGCTGTTTCCCATTCACAGCAGATTGTGAGGGGCTCAGGTTCAGAGGGTAGTGTCACAGGTCTCCCATATGTCCAATCGGTATGACCTGGACAGATGAGGGTTAAGATGATGTGTTGTGTGGGGGATGTACATGTGCACTTGTGCAGCTCCAGGACTTGCATTCCCCATGACCTACTATTGTGACACAGTGCAGAGTGTTGTTGTCTGGCTGCCAAGTCATACATCACTGAGACAGTGATGTATGACTTAGCAGTCATGCCTCCGCCATGGCATGTGTCTACTTATTGGTGATCCTGCAGGGGAGTGACATGTGCTACATGCACACCATTGTGGCGATGGCTATCAGGACATGGGTGCATCATGGTGTCTGTCGCTGGTATGCATCACATGCATTTCCTATTTGACTCTGGGCATCCCTTTCATCTGGAAACCTGTACTGACTCAGTGGCAAGAGTTGTGATGTGTGCATGTCCACATGCTACACCGTGTCCTCTGCACTGTCCAACTACTGTGTAGGTGGTGCATGTGTCCACACTGGGGTGTTGCTATCCAACAGACACCAGACAGATGGGTGCAAGGCCATGTGGGATGTGAGTGCCATGGTTGGCATCAGACTGACAATTGGCTACTCCTGTTCAGTTAGGGCACTTTTAGCAATGTTCAACTAATGATGCCAGGGCTTGCTCTGTAATGTGCTGTGCTCACAGTGGTGTGTGCGTTTGGTGCAGGTGACTGATGTCTGTCTGTTTCCCCATTGTTTGCAGATACATCCACGGCCACGGAAGGGGACAGCTCCACGGACCAGGAGGAGCCGGAGAGCCAGATTGGGTCAGCAGCCGAGGAGTGGTCGGAGGGACCCAGTGGCACGGAGGGCGAGGGGAGCCACACCGAGGAGTCCTCAGCACCATCCACCGCAGCTGAGGACCAGAGCAACTCGGAGGATGACTCCCTTATGGAGGCGGGTGTCAGCAGCCACTACACCCCAGCTAGTGTTGCTGTCCCCGCCACCACCAGCACCACCACCGCCCTCCCATCGGCTCCCATTCCCCAGGTCTGTGGAGGCTCCCATGTTCGGGAGCGTGTCTCCTTTGGGCCAGGCACCGCACCCCCTGCCCCTGTGTCCCCTGCTGCCCTGAGTGAGGAGTCTGTGTACCTCCTTCGCCAGCTCCATGTAGGGCAGACAGCCATGCTGAGTGTCCTCCATGCGCACACCGCTCTGTTGACTCAGCTGGTGTCGTTCATGGAGGGCATCTCATCGGGCATGTCTGACCTACAGAGGGGCAATAGGTCCCTCCTCAGACAGTCCCTCACCCCTCCTGCCTCTGCTCCATCCACACTCCCCAGCACCTTACCCGTCCCAAGCACACACACACAGGCACAGGCACACACCAGCACACACACGTCCAGCACACAGACCCCCATGCCACAAACAAAACGCACACGCACGCACAGTCAGGGGACTGAAACCAGACTCACAGGGGATGGGGCCCTGGAACACACACATGCATCCATGAGCACTGCGCAGTCCTCAGTTGCCTCTCCCTCCAAAGCACCCTCCCTTGCCTCACCTGCAACCCCAAAGACCCAGCGGCTCTTCCTCAGTGACCTCAGCCTCTTCCCCTCCGATCCAGCTGATACAGCATTCAGGGGGAAGAGGAAGCCCACCCACACGGAGCAGAGTGCCCCTCGCCCCCGGACACCCTCCCCCAGGCGCAGACAGACTGAGGCCCCCACCCGCAAGTCCCCCCGGAGTCGTAAGAGCAAGACCCCGCCGCCGCCCTGCAGCTCAGGCACCAGGTCTCCTTCCTCCATCCCTCAGACCCCCACTCCACAGGTGCCCCCACCACACCCTGCCCCAGGTTCCCCCACCCACAGATATACCATCCCCAAGAGGATCCGGCCTTCTCCCCTGCCACTTGCTCTCCCGGCCCCCCCGCTGCGCTTGTCTGTGCCACTGATGTGGTGAGGGTGTCTTCCCCCTCTGTCCAGCCCACCTTGCCTGTTCCCCATTCTCCTCCCCTGGTGGTAGGCACTGCAGTGGAGTCCACTACCACCCTGTCTGACTTGGGCACTGCAGTGGCGGACCTGTCCACTCCATCTGCAGGGTCCACTGCAGTCGTGCCGGCACCCACAACATCTGAGTCATGCCCCCAGTTGTGCCGGCACACACCATGTCAGACACCTCCACTGCAGTTGTCAGTGGCTCTCCAGCACCCACCACCCCTTCCCTGCTTCCTCCTGGTGAGCCCTGATCCTGTCCCTGCGGTGCCTGGCCTGCCCCCGGTTGCCCCTCCTAGTGGATTGTCCCTGGTTTTGTGCAGTGCAGGCATGCGTAGGGTGACATCTGCCACTGTCACCCTGTTTGGACTTTGACAATGGACTGGCCATTGGCCTTTGTGTTTTTTCTGGACTTTCAGTTTTCAATTCACACATATGCTGAATAAAGCAACTTTCTGTTCTCTAGTGCTTATGCTTCTGATGTACATGTTGTTGATGATGCTAACCATGCACTTGCTGCAGTGATGGTGATATTTGGTCTCATGATAATGAAGTGTTACTGTGCAGGAACCCATGTGGTCCAGGGGGAATGTGTCCTATCCTGTGGTGTATCCATGTCATCCATAGCAGCATCTGAGGGTGTCATGTGTTCAGTATTTGGCAATGGGATTTCCTACTTACATTAGCAAATTCACATCTGTGGCTTCCACCCCTGCACATCTGTTGTGCCTGCCATTGTTCAATTCGTCTACTTCCCTGACCGTGTGGCCATCTCCACTGGACATGCAGGTTTGGGCATCAATGGGGAAGGACTCATCTGTGTTGTCAGTGCAACATTGCTATACAAGTGTGTTGGATCTGTGCTCATGATTTCGTTGGCACTTCCATGACCAGGCTGATGTGACGGGAGCCTTCATTTGGTGCTAATTGTTGATTGTGTGACCAAGTGCTCAGCTGACATGATGGGGCCCTACTGAGGCAACATATGGAACAGCTTTCCTCACACAGGAGTGGAGTCCCCTCATGGCAGTGTGTACTCCTGTGACATTGCCTGCGCCCAAGGTGTGTGTTGTATGAGCATGTCTGTGTGTTCACTTCCGTTTAGCTGTGCATGCTGTGATCCCTAGTGTTGTACCTGTTTGTGATGCTTGCTGAGTTGACCTATGTTCCCCCAAAGTCTTCTCCCTGGGTTCTCTGTGATGTGGGTGCATGGCACATTACTGGTCATCAGGGTGTCACCCATAGGTGTGTTTGCTGTCAGGGCTGAGTTTGTGTGCAGACGCAGATTGGTCACAGTCAGGTTTCCCCTTGGCACTTGTTGTTTGCCCCTGTCATGTGATTTCCAGTTTGTGTTATCTTTCAGTGATTGTGACACGTTGTGTGTGTGACTGCTGGCACTCCTCAGGGTCCGGGCTGCAATGTTGGTTGTTGTCTATGTGTGTTCTTTGTGGGTGACCTTGGCTTCTTCATTGGTGTGTGACTGTGGCTGGGATCCCATTGGTTGGTGTGGTATTGCCGTCATGTCCATGTACAGCGTAGTGTGCAGTGTGTCAGACATTCAGGAGTCTTGTTGAGTGGCCATGTGTGATGTGTTTCTGCACCTTGGTTCCCACCCACCACCCTGGAATAGTCATGGGTGCATGTGCAATGTCACCAGTGCATGTGTGCTTCACTGCTGCACATTGTTGGAGGTCGAGGGGTGTGGTGTTGAGTGTGTGCAGATGAGAGTTGTTGCCCGGCTAGGCCCCTGCCTCCATGTTGGCCTTGGCTTACTGGCCGTGCTGATTGATTTGTGCTTGTGTAGGTGTGATGGTAGTTTGTTGCTCAGGACACATGACTGTGGTTCACAGTGTGAACGACATTTAGCTTTGTCATCACAGTGGGATTGTAATGCAGCCCAGGGTCACCACATTGTGGGGGCCCTGGGGGTAGTGCTGTGGTGTGTCTGTGTCTTGCTGTGTCAGTTGCTGTTCCTACGTGCCTGTGTGACATGTGTGATTTGTGCTCCCTCTCATCTGACAATGCCTGCTTGCCCACATAGGGGATTTGGATCCATGAGTTACCTTTGTGTGGCACTGTATGCACATCTGTATGATTGGTATTCAGGTCTCCTTATGTGTTGTGTGGTTGCCTGGGGACACTGGCACCCCCCCCCCTCACCTGTTGTGTATGATGTGCAGTGTGGGTCTGCCTGTTTGTGTTTGTGCATCTGCACCACTGCATTGGCATATCTTGGGTGTGCCATTGGCTGTATGTAGTTTGGTGGGTTTCCCCTGCTGTCCCTGGGACTCCTAGGTCTCATCGGTCAGCACAATGATCATGGTTTGTGTGTCCCATTGCTGCCATGGTTTGGTATCTGGTCACCTCACATCTACAGTCTCCACAGGGTATCTGCATTTGTGTGCCCATTGGTGCAAATATGTGGGTCTGCATTCTGATGGTCACTTCTGTCATTGTGTCATTGATGAATGTTGACAGTGTCAGCCCCCATGGGTGTTGTTTGTCTGCACATGGCCAAAGGTATGTGTTATTTGCACTGCAGTATTTGCCTCCCCCAATTTATGTTGCAATGGGACACATGCACTACTTTGCCACTGATGTGTTTTATGTTCTGTGACCAGGAATCATCCATGCAGTTTGGCAGTTGCAGCTTTTTCTTTGTCAACACTTACATTTTGGTCACTGTGATGATGGGGGTTTGGACCCCATTGCCACAATGTTCAAAATGTGCTTCAGCTATGGGCCCCACACTTACATTTTGGTCACTGTGATGATGGGGGTTTGGACCCCATTGCCACAATGTTCAAAATGTGCTTCAGCTATGGACCCCACACTTACATTTTGGTCACTGTGATGATGGGGGTTTGGACCCCATTGCCACAATGTTCAAAATGTGTTTCAGCTATGGGCCCCACACTTACATTTTGGTCACTGTGATGATGGGGTTTGGACCCCATTGCCACAATGTTCAAAATGTGCTTCAGCTATGGGCCCCACACTTACATTTTGGTCACTGTGATGATGGGGTTTGGACCCCATTGCCACAATGTTCAAAATGTGCTTCAGCTATGGGCCCCACACTTACATTTTGGTCACTGTGATGATGGGGTTTGGACCCCATTGCCACAATGTTCAAAATATGCTTCAGCTATGGACCCCACACTTACATTTTGGTCACTGTGATGATGGGGGTTTGGACCCCATTGCCACAATGTTCAAAATGTGCTTCAGCTATGGACCCCACACTTACATTTTGGTCACTGTGATGATGGGGGTTTGGACCCCATTGCCACACTGTTCAAAATGTGCTTCAGCTATGGACCCCACACTTACCTTTTGGTCACTGTGATGATGGGGGTTTGGACCCCATTGCCACACTGTTCAAAATGTGCTTCAGCTATGGACCCCACCCTTACATTTTGGTCACTGTGATGATGGGGGTTTGGACCCCATTGCCACACTGTTCAAAATGTGCTTCAGCTATGGACCCCACACTTACCTTTTGGTCACTGTGATGATGGGGGTTTGGACCCCATTGCCACACTGTTCAAAATGTGCTTCAGCTATGGACCCCACCCTTACATTTTGGTCACTGTGATGTTGGGGGTTTGGACCCCATTGCCACAATGGTCATGGCCTGCTTGCATTGTGGGGGCCACACACACATATGTGTGGCACATGTGATAGGGGGTCACATTGTATGTTCAAAGTCATGTTCAGTGTTGTAGGCATTTGACACAGTCTACACACGCTTGTCATGGTGTTGGGGGATGTCTTTTTCTTGCATTCCCTGGGTTGTGGTGTGCTGGTTGTGTCATGCATTGTCCATCCTATGAGTGGGGGTGGTGTTGGTGGTAGGCATCCAGCCCCCCATGGGTAGAGGTGGTAGTAGTGACAGGCATCCAGCCCCCCTGGGTAAGGGTGGTAGTAGTGGTAGGCATCTTGCACCCCCCTGGCTAAGGTGGTAGTAGTGGTAGGCATCCATCCCCCCCTGGGTAAGGGTGGTAGTAGTGGTAGGCATCTGGCACCCCTGGGTAAGGGTGGTAGTAGTGGTAGGCATCCAGCCCCCCTGGGTAAGGGTGGTAGTGGTGGTAGGCATCTGGCACCCCCTGGCTAAGGGTGGTAGTAGTGGTAGGCATCCAGCCCCCTGGCTTAGGGTGGTAGTAGTGGTAGGCATCTGGCACCCCCATGGCTAAGGGTGGTAGTAGTGGTAGGCATCCAGCCCCCCTGGGTAAGGGTGGTAGTAGTGGTAGGCATCCAGCCCCCTGGGTAAGGGTGGTAGTAGTGGTAGGCATCTGGCACCCCCATGGCTAAGGGTGGTAGTAGTGGTAGGCATCCAGCCCCCCTGTGTAAGGGTGGTAGTAGTGGTAGGCATCTGGCACCCCCTGGCTACGGGTGGTAGTAGTGGTAGGCATCCAGCCCCCTGGCTAAGGGTGGTAGTAGTGGTAGGCATCCAGCCCCCTGGGTAAGGGTGGTAGTAGTGGTAGGCATCTGGCACCCCCTGGCTAAGGGTGGTAGTAGTGGTAGGCATCTGGCACCCCTGGGTAAGGGTGGTAGTAGTGGTAGGCATCCAGCCCCCTGGGTAAGGGTGGTAGTGGTGGTGGGCATCTGGCACCCCCATGGCTAAGGGTGGTAGTAGTGGTAGGCATCCAGCCCCCCCTGGGTAAGGGTGGTAGTAGTGGTAGGCATCTGGCACCCCCATGGCTAAGGGTGGTCGTAGTGGTAGGCATCCAGCCCCCCCTGGGTAAGGGTGGGAGTAGTGGTAGGCATCTGGCACCCCCTGGGTAAGGGTGGTAGTAGTGGTAGGCATCCAGCCCCCCCTGAGTAAGGGTGGTAGTGGTGGTAGGCATCTGGCACCCCCCTGGCTAAGGGTGGTAGTAGTGGTAGGCATCCAGCCCCCCTGGCTTAGGGTGGTAGTAGTGGTAGGCATCTGGCACCCCCATGGCTAAGGGTGGTAGTAGTGGTAGGCATCCAGCCCCCCCTGGGTAAGGGTGGTAGTAGTGGTAGGCATCTGGCACCCCCATGGCTAAGGGTGGTAGTGGTGGTAGGCATCCAGCCCCCTGGCTTAGGGTGGTAGTAGTGGTAGGCATCTGGCACCCCCATGGCTAAGGGTGGTAGTAGTGGTAGGCATCCAGCCCCCCCCTGGGTAAGGGTGGTAGTAGTGGTAGGCATCCAGCCCCCCCTGGGTAAGGGTGGTAGTAGTGGTAGGCATCCAGCCCCCCTGGGTAAGGGTGGTAGTGGTGGTGGGCATCTGGCACCCCCCTGGCTAAGGGTGGTAGTGGTGGTTGGCATCCGGCCCCCCCTGGGTAGGGGTGGTGGTGCGCATTCAGGCCCCTGTGTGCATATGTGGCATTGGTGATGGGCATCCCGCCCCTATGGCGCTGCTGTTGCTGGTGTAAGTAAATTCTGCATCCCTCTGTGTGTGTGTGATGTGTCGTGTACGTGTTGTATGTGTTTTGTGGTTGGTGTCTGACTTACCTTCTGCGCCGTACGCGTCCGTGCCTGTTCCGGTAGTAAATGTAGAATATTGGTATGATCGGGACGAAGGGATTCATGGTTGGTTCGTGTCGTTCGTCTTTCTCGTTGCTTCGCGTCGTCCTCGTCTCTTCGCGTCGTCCTCGTCGCTGGCGTGTTCGCCTCGTAGCCGTGGATCGTGTTGTGGCGCGAATCGGAGCTTATGTGCGCCTCTCCCGGATGCTTTGACGTGCCGTGCGTAGCGACGGGTTCGGCGCGTACGGAAAGCGCATCGTACTTGTTCGGCCGGACGGGGCTGCATTTTGGCTTCCGTGCGACTCGATTCTGCGTTTCCGAATTCGCCTCGGTCGGAGGACAGGACCTGGATTGGGTGAGTACGACTCGGCCGGATTCTGTGCTGTTGTGCGCATCGTACTTACTCGTTCGGTATGCTGTACGGATCGGTCGGGGAACAGGCATTCGCATGGCTTTTTTCCCGACCGAATGGTATTGGGTGCGCCTCCGACCGAGATCGGAATCGGCCCCTAAATATCCAGCTGGGTTGATAATAGATACTGATTCCAGCTTTTAAGCCAGATAATAACAGAATAAGGGGCAGTTGCACGTACAACCACTTGCAAACCAACCAGGATGTTCAATTTTCTATGCTATCACGGATTGTACATTAGCAAAATTATCTACCTAATAAATATTAATTAGGCAGATAGAAATCTGTTAACCCCCTCCATGATTGGCTGCAACTGCATGGATTTTTAAAAGCAGGCTGCGTCTATTAAAGGGACTGGCAGCACTTTAAAAAATATTTCCTGTTTGGAAGACATTGGGGGGGAGCAGGCATGCTCAACCCTATTTGCGATTCAGAAAGGGTTGCAAATGCCCTTTAATGAGGTGGAAAGACGTTTCTGACTCATAATAGGTGGTTTGTACACTTTAAAGGACCTGTTGCATCTGCAAATCCTGTGATTTTTCAAATTGCAGGGTTTGCAACTGCAAAAGGGCTTCGTACATCTGTCCCTAATTCTTATGAAGGTTGTTAGACGTGGGTTAAAGGCTGAAATGCATAGTTGCAAAAGAACCCTTGAGAGAGATGTGAGGATGGTGACATACCATACTGACCTTCTGGGAGGAATCATAGCAACCTAACAATAGTAAGGGGACCCAGTCCTGCTAGAGATGTGAGGAGGGTGACTTACAATACTGACCCTCCTCTTGGGAGGAATCATAGGAACATAACAATAGTACGGGGACACATTCTCGAAGGGGACTAGTGAAGTTATAGCGGGTAAACATCTACTGCTTACAGGCAGGGATCGCAGGCTTGAACCTAGTTGAAAACAAGCATTAGAAAAGCCTACAGGTCTCTCCTATGAGAACGATACGCTTTAGCAATGATTTCTAGCCATGCTGTACGGCAGGAGAAGCACACGGACAAAGGAGGGTGAGCAGAAGGGGTTGGGAGGAGCACATGGATAACAGAGCATGGGCAGGAGGGGAGTGGGGGAGCAACACAGAGGTAGGAGAAGTAGGTGAGGGAGACAGCTGGAAAACACACTCACTCTTGTAGCATGCTTAAAGAAAAGAAAAAAGCTGCACCTGAAAAAGCGAGAAGTGAAAGGACATACTAATGCATCCATGCTCCAGGGGAGCGACAAACACAAGAAGAGGAAGAAAAACCTACAATAGCTGACAAATTAGGAGCAAGCAAATGAGAGCAACTGTGAAGCCAAACATTGGTAAGTAATGGGAGGGCTCTAAGCCCACTGTAAGGTAACAAAATATTTTACAACAGACATTGCATGTGCTGTCTAAGGCAAGACCTAAAAAGACACAAGCACGCAATAAAACACACAAGAACATCCTTCCCTCCAGAAGTACAAAAAAAGGCTGAACACTAACTATACTGCCTCCACTAAGGCTTAGTCTACTAGCACATTGCTGGTACTCCTTAAACTAGGGTTCATTTCGCAGAGTCCAAATCGCCTATTGGTGTGTCAGAGCTGGGACTTCAGTGGACTCCAGAGTTTCACAGCCCACCGACTGTAAGTGTGAGAAGGCATTGAACCTACTACTGGGGGAAATGAAAAAACATTATGCAGAATGGTGCAGCTTTTAAAGGGGCTCAGGAATGTTGTCCTTGCGTGTCTCACTACACATCAAGATATCCACACCTTTCTATGACTGGAAATTATAAGTGGGGATTTTCTGGTGATTTTTCCCACGTGATAAACAAAGATGCTTCTCAGTTTTCTTCATTTGTTAAAAAATTGTGTTGTTCTGGGCCTTTGAGGATACGATGCTTGTGGTCATTCTCAATGTGCATTTTGGGATGCCCATCCTATTCTGTATATACACCTCGATGATAAAAAGAGGCACACACAAAACCCAATGCCTTAGCCAAATCCAGATTACTTTTTGGAACTGAAAGAGGGGCATCCCTGCCATTCAATATTTCCTACTCAGTTGGTCTGACACATAGAACAAGGCCAGGCGCAGTTTTTCCAATGAGAACACGAGATTCTATCATGCAGATCATTGAGACAAATTAAACAGCCAAACCAGTGTTTTATCCTTCAAAGGTAGATAAAATAGGTGCCACTGTGTTGACACTGATAGTGGTCTTCCAGAAGAGATTTCATTCCAGGTACCCCATGACCTCCTCACATCTTTCCATCCACACATCAGCTGATACAAGAAGAGTTCTACATTACATGATAGAATCCACTTACATACAACAGAGCATAAAGAGCTGCCACCCTCTGATAGACGCGTTATAGTCTGTATGATGAAGCTCTGAGAATGTGGTGGCAAATAGGCACATAGAATGAAGAGCATTGTGGCACAACTGATAAAGTATTTGTAGGGTTTCGGTTTTCAGTTAAAGTTGATTATAACTGATAAAAGACCATCAAAGGGAATTGTTGTCTTTCAGTAGAAACTGGAAAACACTGGATTTTGCTGCAGTTCTAATACTTTTGTGCCCTCTTGTGTGAAACAGTATAAGTGCAGCCCATACCTACAAGCACTTTTGTGTGATGAATACTCCCACTATGACCCACTTGGTCTATGCTAAGCACCAGTAAGTCCCAGAATCACATAGTTCATAGTTCGAATTGCATTCCTACTGTCTCCATGTCAAAAAGATGCGTGGAACGTATGCTGCTTAAACAAGGCTTCACAATTGGCATTGTCACCTGCACAAAATACTGTGACCACATGTAATGGAAAGATGTTGAGTTGCGCTTGTTCTTTTCCCCAAAATGGAAAATCATTATAATAGTGCATACTGCACAGAATAAAATCAATCAATATAAATCTTTATTCGGCAAATAAAATCACCATAAAAGAATACAGATCAAAGACAATAGTATCAAATTCATAGTTAATAAAGACAAACAGTATGGTTACTCATAAAAACTGTGAAACTTAAAAGAGTTAATCAGGTCTCGTCCTCCTAGACACTCAGACAGCTCGTAAAAAGGATAAAACAGTAAAAATCACATACTCAGTGGAAAGTCTCTGAAGATACATCAGGGTGTTTCAAATTCAAAGATTTCATCAAGGGAATTAAAAAGCGCTGCCTCGGCCAACTGAAATAAGAGCAAAACATTATAAAATGCAGCATAATCTGCAGATACACATTGTCGCAGCCGCAGGGTGCCCTTGCCTCAGGCCGTACCCACCCACATGGGGTTGCCAAGAAGTGGTGCAATTGATTGAACCTAAACCTGGCCAGTAAAAACCTGTCATGCTGTGAGTGAACCCAGACCAGATATGGCTCCATCCCCTGCACAGTTTTTGAAGCGCATGTGGCCTCGAACTGATGGCTTCTGAAGTTCTAAGCCTTCTCGCTCCAAAGGAGAGCATTCCCAAAACAGCCTTTTAACACTCCCCAGCTCGTGAACGAAGATAGAGGTAGGGTCCAAATAAATATCAGACCTGCCTATGGAAGAAAAAGCTGCCTTAACATAAGTTATCCACGGTATACTATTTACCCGATCCAGGGCCAAACAGTCCTCAAGGATCAACCGGCTTAGCTTCAGTTTTGTCCTGCACCAGATCTTAATCCAACACAGGAGCGGGCTTAAAACTATCAGGTCCGAAACTTGATCAAGCCCAAGGTCTGTATGCACGGAAAGTGCTGGGGTGTACTGGGGGACCTGAACCATCGTACGTAAAAAATAATTCTCCATCGTTTGGATCCGATCCAGCTTGACATACCCTCAGACCACACTGCCATAGAGAAGCTGTGTGATACATTCGGCCTGATAGATTTTCAGGAGATCCCTTGGTACCCTATAGCCAAGACTGTATGCAAAACTATAAACTGCTCCCATTGTTTATACAGACTCTAATCTTTTTGCCTCAACCAAGGGTTTCCAACAATTAATAGCGTCAAATAAAACACCCAAATAAGGGAACGCCCTGACTTTGCTCAGGGTAAAATTAGATACTTTAAAAGTCTTGCTTCTTGTTGATTTGGAGCCCACTACCATTATGTATGACTTGGAAAAGTTGACTGACTAGTCAAGGTGCCCCATGAACACATACATGACCAGCAGCAAATCCAACCCATGTGCGGTCTAAGCCATAAGGACTGTGTCATACGTGTATAATAAAACAGACAGAAATCTGTCACCAACCTTGGGGCAGTCAGCCGAAACTGATAAAAGTGCAGACTCTAGCCGGTTCACATACAAAGTGAACAAAAAAGGGCAAGTATGCACCCCTGACGAACCTCACAGCTCATCAAGAATGAGATATTACATGCTGCACCTTGAGAAAAACGCACCGAAGCTGAAGTCTTTGAGTGGAGATCATCCAAAAGGGCCACAATACTAAGATCAACCCCCATCTCACTGAGCAAAGCCCAGAGTTTCACTCGGTTCACCCTATCAAATGCCATAAATGCCAGATGTAGAGATTCAGACTGGGCCACCATGTATTTATTAATAATTAGATGCAGGTTCAAGCATTGAGAGAGATCTCATATCCTAAGTAGAAAATCTTAATTTTACAAATCTTTGCCATTTTTCTGAAGAACAGAGCAGCAGGAAGGTGTGTTAAATATCCACCATTAATCTTTTATCTGACACAATCAAATCTAAATGGAGTGCAAACATATCGTCATTTATGCACATCCTTAACATGGGGTGAGACTGTACTACTGAAAGAGTAATTTGAGTACTGGTAAATTAGACAGATGGGGTTGAGAGAAATAATGGAAAGTTACTTGAAAGAGCAAAACCAATTTAAGGGTACAAAGAAGGGCAGTAAAGAATGCAGGAATAATTGACTATAGGAATGAATGAGGGAAGGACATTAATTCTAGCAACTTTCTTTATCAGCACTGGAAAAATACCATCCCTGTGATTATGTATGGAGCAAAAAAGAATTGACATTGATAAACACTGATTTTTACATTTATTTGAAAACATTGGAAAACACTGAAAGTAACCCTACCAGAATTAAACACAAAGTGAAAGTGAAAACAGAAATGCCTAAGTATTTGTATGGGTTCAACTTTAGGCACAGGAGTCGGCCTGAGCACAGCTCTGCAAGTGCACCTCACTCCTGGAATTGCAAAGCCCATGGTTGTGAGTGCGGTGACCCATTTATTACAAACACAATAATCCCTTCTATTGACTATCAGCACCCACTGTAATCCAGTGAAACCACACACAGCTCTGCCAATGCACATCAGTCATGACTTTTAGAGCCCCATATAATAGCATTCTCAAAGTCATAAATAAAGAGCTCTGCCAATGCTCCTCACTTATTTAAGTCACACTGAGCTTGACCACTGCCCCTCACTCTTGCTCTGTAAGTAAGTAAGTAACTCTGTGGTAGCCCCAATTCTTTTTCTCACACACAAACACACTCGGACAATTTCCAATTATAAGACATATCTCTGTGGACTCAAGCCATCTGACATGCATCTGCCCCTGATATTTAACAAACATCTATCCCTACTAGTTTAACCAATTCCTGACCTATGATGCTCCAATTCAGTTTTTTAACTATCCTTTCCTCATTCGCACAATTAATTTTGCCAACACACTTAATCTTGATGGGTGTCTGACCACTAATTCTTGCCATAGTGACCTATGTCTCTCTCTCTCTAAACTCTCCAGCAAGTAGATTACGGTCTTGGGTTATAGCATAGCAATGCACACTAGAAACGCAGTGCTCTTGAATCATAATGAGGCTTGAAGTCAGCCGCGGCCGCTGCAGGTAAGAGCGGTGGGGCGGTTGAGGGGGGATTTCGAGAGACGACCATGAGGGAAAAATAATTATTTATTTAATTTTCCCTCATGGTCGTCTCCCGAAATCCCCCCTCACCTGGCCCCACCGCTCTTACCTGCAGCGGCCGCGGCTGCTTGAAGTACTCCTACAAAAAAAAAAAAAATTACTTACATGCTATAACTCCTGGTAAAAATAGTACCTATCTCCCGGGGCCTGCGATGATTGACGGATGCTGCAAAGTTAGGCAATGGCATCACGCTCAGGTCCGCAGCCCACTACTCGAATAACAAGTGCAGGAATAGAAGGCTGATACAATGATCTGACAGTAGTAAATGATGGTGCTATCAGGACTCAGAGAGACCCAACTGGATTGACTGCTCTTAGCCTAGTACAACACTACAAATATGTGATGAGTTGTACTGCAGTCCAGCTCAGTCCTTCCACTTTGTGTGAGGCCTCCTGTATCTACGTAGTGACAGAGCCAGTGGCATGGGTTGGCCTAAGCACAATTGTAATGTAGATCTCAGGCTGCAGCTTGATCTTCTGGGCCCTACATGCACTACACAGGCTCATCACTGACCATTACAGAGCACAGCAGGTGTGCGACCCGACTGTGGCTGTATTCAAGGGGTGTTCCACCCCATATACCACTCCATCATAGATATGCCCCTTTGAAAAGGCTGGCCAAAGCACTACAGGTGTCACAATCTTTGCACTTTATTCACCAATAAATGGATTAAGTTCTCTTTTATTAGTGGAGTATTGTTATACAAGATTCGATGTCTGCATCAAATGAGCTAACCCGCGGGCCAGAGTTGGACTGAGACATAAAATAGTTTTTAACTTGTAAAGGCATACTGTATACGTGTTTTGCATGGTATGGGAGACTGCATGCAAAGTTTGCGGTAATATCAGGGAAATCAACAATAAAATGCGGCCCAGCAGGCCATAAAACAGGCACCCAAACAGAAAAAAAACAGCCCTAGACAGTAGCCGGTTAGACCCGCCCATCGGGCATTGCCTGATTTACCTACAGGCCAGTCCGACCCTGCCAAAGGCTTGCTTCTTACTGGGCCAGGAGTTCTTCTGTTGATGTGGTGTTTATATTCTCGCAATAAGTGAGGGTCATTGCACCTTCCTCGTGCCTCCCACCTCTGCCACCAATTGTCGGAACCCATTTCAGAGGGCCATGGGGCAAGCAGGAGCTACGGGGCCCAACTGTGGGGGTTGAGGTCTTTGACTCCTGATGTCCAGGGGCCTGATTTACTATGGGTCCTGAACAACTGGGCCAAGTACCCCTTCAACACTTGACTGTCAGTATTAGCGTGGGTCGAGTAGTCCAGGGCTTCTCGGGGTGGGAATTGAAGGTAGATGTAGGGGGATGAACACCGGCTCACAACTCAAAGGATGTTCAATAGCAGATATAAAGAATTACCCAGTCAAATACTTGCTTTTATGAAAAAAAGGAGAATTTATATACAAACACAAAGAAAAATACAGCATACTCAAATAATACACACAATCCCCTCAGGTCAGGGCTCTAGTGTTCAATAGGCAGCTCCGTGAGTCCCACTTCCCTCTCACTAACTTCCCTTCCGCCCCTGCCATCAGTCTTACCCGCTCCTGCAGGGATTGCGCTAGCCGAGTCCCTGGGAGCGTTTCACTCTTGGATGTTGCAGAGGGCTGCAGCGGCTGCTGATGGTGTGTATCACTAGCAACTCTGCAGGGGCAGCGGCTGAGTGTCCACTGCATTTCCTCCAGTGAGACAGTAAGTTCTTCTGATCCTTCTCACAGGTGGGAGTGCAATAGTTCCAGTTCTGATCCTCAGTCACACACTTCACCACAGCATCCTCTCCTCTTAATTACTACGGAACCAGGCAACATTCCTTGTTCTTCACTGTGGCCCCTCTGGCATACGTGGTCACCAACCTTACTCCGCACACTGGCGATGGCCCGATGGGCATTGACGCTCCAGGGGCAGGTGGTCTTGTATTACCCTGGGTGATGTCCCCTCACACAACTGGGAGTCTGGCAGGCCTTGGCCCCCCAGTCCTGGTCACAGGCAGAAGTCTGGAGAGCTTCTCCTCCTTGATATATAGTCCGACTGGCTGCTTGTCAGCTGACTATTTTGTGGGGCTTGAGATCCCCTCCTTATAGTCTATTTCTGGACACCAAATGTGATTTAGGTCTGATTCTTTGAAGTTTGTGTTTGGGGTCTTTTTCCTTTTGATGTACCCACTCCTCTGTCCCGCCCTTCCTCCCGAAAGCAGTCTGTCACAGCAGGAGCAACTCCAAATCTGATAGCCCCACAAATCAGGCAATGAGAGTGCCTAGAGGTTCACACCTGGATATCAGTCACAGTGCTATGTGCATCAAAAGGTTACCCAAGGGCTCAGGCCCTATTGTTTGTTATTCTCTTATCTGCCCCCGCTCTTTCCTGGGATGTACTGAGGCCACTTTCCAGTGATCGCTCCCTGAATCAAAGAGCACCCTTTGAGGTGTACTGAAGAGCCTGATTCACCTTCCTCCAGTGTGTGTCCCAACCAGCTCTCAGGAAGGCAGCAATCCACAAACCTGTCCGGGGGGATTATTCTACCTCTTCATGCTCCTCCAGTCAGCCTTGGGACTCCAAAAATGGAACTCAGAGTATCCCATGTATTGTGCCATTCACAGGCACACATACACAAAGCACACACAAGCAAGCGGATGCGTGCAGCACAGTACTACATCCTAGCTTGATGCAAGCCAAGGGTGACTTAAGCACACAGCAGCAGAACTTTACATGAGTGAGCCTGTAGGCCTCACTCTAGAGACACAGGTAACAAGCATTTGCAATGCAATCGGTCTCGCCTTTGGGACCCTATATGTATTTATCTATGCAGCATATTAGCTTGGGTGCTGAAACATTTACTGTTCTAGCAGTACCACCCTTCACTGCCCTTGATACAACTGTGATGGGGGCCGGAACGAGTGGGAAGAGCGCTAAGGAAAAAAGATGAAAGCCTGCAAATGCACTAATATAGTGTTAGTTAGCAGATAAAACTTCACTGAGGGCACTGTAGCACTAAAAGAAATATTAAAGTAAAAAACTTTGATTGCAAAGCGTCCTGCCCAGCCTAATGAGTGCGTGTCATTCCGGATGAAGGGGTTAGGTCACCCCTGCCACAGGTACTGGGTACAGGTGTTTACATCTGAGAGCGCTGATAGGGCAAGCCTGACACATGTGTGTTGGTTGTATGCAGGGGTCAGAGATGCCTCACTGTTGCAAGTCGCTCAACAATGTTGTAAAAAAGGGCCTAAGTGTTCCCCCTAGTTCAGATAAGGATATGAATGGAGCCTCACTTCATGCACAGAGAAAGGGTGGGTTGAGGGAAACGTTGCATTTATGCTTGGAGGATCACACTGCGCTCTCTCTCTCTCTGCAGGATCCCAGCAGTGGTAAAGCGAAGGTGCCATCAAGAAATGCAAGCCCTCCACTCACCCCCCAACCAGTTGGGTAGTCAAATACAGCCATGATTTGAGTACCACTGGCCCCTCGCTGGACACGGTTCCACTGTACCTGCTGCACTATTAGTAGCTAGGTTGCTGTTACCACCTAGCCAGGGCTGCTCTGCCTGGGCGTGTATCTGTGACTGGGGGGCCAGGTGGGAAATAAAAGGAGGGGTTGACGTGAGAAGCATTTCGAGTGTGAGCAAAATGTGCACCCCTTTTTACTTGGGTCTGGCACGGGCACGTGGAAAGCTGATCCTAAATGTGACAAGGCCGTTATAATATTACGACGGTGCATAACTTTCAAGGTTTCAGGTTACTTATGTGTGACATTTTCATAATTTCAGTGCCAGCAGCACAGTGAATCAGAACGAGCCGGAGTCGGTGACAACTAAACAATCCAGGAAGATCGGTTATTCTTTATTGTTATACTAATAATTACACGACTTATCAAGGCTGATGATGTCTAGTATTGAAACTACGGTTTTAAGAACCTGGACGAAGAGAGTTCTAATGCCAGGCCCGGCATCTGACTGACATTCTTAGAATTATGGGCAAAATCAAGTATTTTGTTAGGAAAGGAAAACAGTGGAAGTCGAAAAACTACAGGAAAAGTCAGAGGCTTCTAAAGAAAGAAAGATACATCTGTGAATTTCATCAGGCGAGACACAGCACAAAAAAGCGTTTCACTTGGGCTTCAACTGAAAAGCCAGCGCAACTTACTTGAAATGGCTGCAACGTTGCGTGCAATAATGAGATGCCAATATCCAAAATATAAATCGGGATTGTTTTTTAAAGGACTGGTAGTGGTGGGGTTAAACCACGTATTTGTTTGCCCTTGTTAAAGAAAACTTGGCCCCAAGTCTCTTTAGTTAATCCGCAGGAAGGAAAAAAAAGATAATTTCAGCGATTAATAAGCCAAAAAAAAAGAAACAATCAGCATGGGGTCAATCCAATACTTACTGCACAAAGTCCAGAGTTCCTGTCTGCGACAACTCTTTCTGGTGTTGTGGGCAGCTGCAGGGCAGGTGGGCAGGCTCAGCGGCTGATCACCGTGGCTCTTGCGGCTGTACAGGTGATCCCGGGAGAGGCTGAGCCCAGCTGATGATGAAGATGCAGTGTCCTTAACCCGGCAGCGGGGACGGTTTGGGGAGGGGGAGGGAGGTGCGTTAACTAGGCAGCCTGTTTTTAGTGGTCGGAGGGCGGGCACCCTACGGAGAAATGCAGTTGAAGCAGCAACAAAACATAAAGGGTGAACCCGGGAGAGTCTGGACCCGGCCAATGATGAACTTGTTAACCGAGCAATGGGGGTGGGAGGAGAGTTAAATAGGCAGCCTGTTTTTGGTGGTGGGAGGGAGGGCACCCTACGGGGAGGTGCAGATTTGAAGCCGAATGCACGGCGCTCGTGAAATGGGCATGGTCAGCTGAATAGTTGAAAGTTATTAAAACAAGAGGCAGACTTTTGGCGCGCATGCGCACAATGTAAAGCATTGCGCGCATGCGAGAGTCTGGACAGGTCAGGCAAAAGAAAGTGTGAATGCAGGCAGCCAATCATATGAAAAAAAAGCATTTACAAATGCAATAGGACTAGTATTTACGCGAGTCCTATTGCATTGTAAACAAAAATGCGGGCGCCAAGAAGGCAGGAACGGGGAGTGGGTGGGGGGGTGGTGGTGGCCAGAGAAGTCACGGACTGCGGGGAGGGAACAGGGGAGGCAGGGGAACAAAAGAGTTGCTGAAGTAAAGGGGCTGATAGCCATGGAAGGACAACAATGACGTCATGGCAGAAAGGAGGCGGGACTAATACGCCGGCAACCAATCAGAATGCAGCATTTCAGATTTGAGCCAATCAAAAGCATGGGCAGAAAGTGGGCAGAGCTTCCCCCACAATACTGTATACAGCATCTCTCGAGGAGACCGCGCATGCGCTGCCTAGCCGAGACCTAAGAAGGCCTATCCACTGATCACTACACAGTATGCTGCCACCACCGCGCTTGTGCTACTTTACTTCTGGCAAAGGCAGTAGCCTTTCACCACTATGAGGGTGGCACTTGGGGTGCCCCTCCCGTCCATCAAGATTGCAATCCTTGAGACAGGTCTATGTCATGGTGCGCACACATGATTTGTGTTCACTCATGACAGTAAAAATCAGCACCAGGCATCCAGACCTGCAGATGAGGCACTCAGGGCTGGGGTGCACGTCTATCAACATGCGAGGGACTTTTCTGTTCCAACAGCAATGTTTCTTAAATGAGCATTGACTCAAGCTAGCACCATGCAGACAGAAATTCTATGTTAATTGTCAGTGACTGTTAGTTTTCAAAATGAAAAAAAGTTTAAACTCATGGAAATATGCTGTATTTGTGCATATCTTGGATTCAGTGCTAGTACCTTCAGGCAATATTTAAGTGTCAGTAAGACAGATGTTTGGAAGAGGACATAGAAACCAGGTAACTAAAGTGCCACATAACCTAGGGGAGAGGATGTAGCCTTACGGCTAGAGCGATCGACCTCGAAGCTGGGGGACCGGGTTCGAGTCTCGGCAACGAAGCTCAACATCCTGTGATTCTGGGCAAATCACTTAATCTAAAAATGAATGTGTCCATCTGTAACGAAACTTGTGCTCATGTAAAGCGCTCTGATACCCAATGTCTCGGGTCTAGTTTGCGCTATATAAAACTCTGGGAAAAAAAACCTGCAATATAACCCGTCAACTACCAAACCGGCACAAGTAATTAACTCATTAATTGCCTGTAATCGTATTTACCCTGATTCATACTCCTCCCGTCACAGTCCTTACAACATGAGGCCATCTCGTCCCTTGAGACAGGCCACTGTTAATTTCCCATTAGTATTTCTTATATTTTTAAAGACAAATACATCCCTTACATCAACCAAAGACTCCTCGCTGCTATGTTTTATGCTTTGCCAATGTTCCGTGTGTGGAATGTGGAACGTGGGACAATGGAACTATTGATGTTCACGAGAAAGGGCAGTTGGCAGCTGGTGAGAGCCCAGTGAAGCTGACCTGGGAGTCGCAGAATAAAGTTACATTACCTTCCTTATCTTGGTGTATTGGAATTTGTGCACTGCGCACACCACACTCCCCACTTCCACCTCCTCCTGAAAATCACCAACATATAATATGTTAAGACGAAAACTTGGGAGGGAGTAGAGTGGACTAGGACTGTGACGGGGAGGACTGTGGATCAGGGTAATGAAGATCACAAGTAAGTAATGAGTTTATTGCCCCTTCACCCGTCCTCCCCGCCACAGTCCTTAAAACATGAGGATATAAAAAAGGATCAATTTTCTTATTCACTCACCAATGACTCCAATGCATATCATTTGCCAAAAGTGAAATTAATTGAATGGTAACATCATTTTACTGCTATTTACTTCATACCAGATTCCAAAATATCTGAACTGAAACTAGTCTAATCATTTCCTAAATCCAAACGATGATGCTTTAGAAATGTGACAGAGTTTGACCACGTCAAAGCTGGACAGATTTCTAAAAGAGGTACACGATTCACCTCTAGTAGACCTTCACTGAATGTTGTCAGGAGTAGGAACCCCCAGAGAAGCATAAGCTTGAGCTATTGTTTGTTGAACCCACCTAATTTGGGTTGAAGTTGTGGGTTTGTGCCCTTTATAAGCAGCATCATAGGATATAAATAGAGATTCTGACTCTCATAATGTTCTTGTCCTTTCGACATAAATCAGATGAACTCTTCTTATATCCAAAGTGAAAGGCACATGGATGTCATTTAGGGGTCGCCATGGGTCGCAATTGTGACTCCTGGCATTCCTCTTGCGACCCCTGGCAGTGCTCATGCGACCCCTGGCCATAAAGATTGTTAAAGAAGTTCTGGGATCACAAGATAACAGGACTCCCATGAGCTTTAAACCCACCTTAGACTGCAACGAACAGGAAGTTAGGCGGCTGCGTAAACACCACTACAATTAAACAATGTTGCCTCCATTCATAGTCTGGTGTCTCTGGCCTGAGCTGTCTTTGCAGAGTTTTGTGATGGCAGCAACGTGAGATCAAACAGAAAATGAAATAAACTTGCAACATTATTATTTACTGTTGCTGCTTGAGCGGGCCAGTCAAAAAGGCGTCTCGATGTAAGTTTAGCTGTCCGTGGGCATTTTCAGTGGGGAGGGAATTAAGGCAGAGACAAGAGACTACCAGCGAAGGTAGAGAGATCAGAAGAAGGGAAGAAGATGCATCAGACACAAGTGAGGCAAAGAGAGGCAAATATGTGTGCGTGGGTGAGAGCGTGAGATAGGGTGAAAGGGAGAAATAAACAGCTGAGATAGATGAGAAGACAGACGTTGGAAGATATAGGTGGGAAAGACATGAGAAGTGATGAAACCGGAGACAGGCTCAAAAGAGACTGCAGAAAGCCAGAGAGAGGAAAATAGGTGAGAGACATGACAGGCATTCATATGAGAAAGACACAGTTAAGTGAGACAGACATAGATGGGGACACAGGTGTGAGAAAGAGGTGATAAAGAGACATCTGAAAGAAGGAGAGGTAGATGAGATGCAGGTGAAAATGAGACAGAGAGGGATAGTTGGAGACAGGTGTAAGAGAAGTGAAAAAGAGAGACAGGTGTAAGAGCACTCAGAATGAGTGAGACAAAGATAGAAGAGGATACAGCGAGAGAGACATGTAATAAATAGTCAAACGGGAAAGGAGGAGGAATGCACACCTGGTGACAATATTGTCAACAGCAAAGTTGACAATATTGAAAAGCCACAAGATCTTAATTCACTGGGTAGTGGCGTCAACGCAATTTCTTTTCATCAGTTACATCAGCCATTTTGATATCATTTGATTGACACAGAAGTTAAATGTTGTATGTAAACAATCTTGGAGGGAGGCAGAGGAACACAAGAACTCCAGCGCCGACGCACATTTCGGTGTATGACCCCAATATTGGGTCTAACCTTCTTCAGGGCGCAGTATCAAGAGAGACAAACAAGGAGGCGCCTGGGGAATATAGAAACAACAGTTCATATATAGATCTATGGGGATGAAGGGATGAGCTAATAAACACTGAGGAGAGAGTGATACGGGGGAAGGTACGTTCATGATACAGAAAAATCAAAAAAGGTTAAAATTAGGAGACGTGCCACAAACGTGAAGTAATTGGAAGATCAAGAAGTGGGTGCAGAAAAAGTGAATAACTAAGGAGAATGAAAATTCAGTGCGTTCACATCCTTGAAGCTCCACACCTTTCATATAGTGATGTCAGAAAGAAAGTGCAATATAAAATGAATATTAGACCCTGTCACCATGATAGCAGCAAAAGGGCTGGTCCCAGAGAAGCGAGGCACTGCACTCTACCTGGACTGGCCAATAGGGATCAACATCCACAAGAGGAGAAATGGACCGGGCGACAGATCGATGGACCGGTATTCTGTGGGGGGTAGTAAAATGAACAAAACACACGTCAGATGTGCGTACATGGCAGCTAGGGGGTACAATCGGCCTGATCCAGTCCGACATAGGGGTAACACTACCCACATCTGGTGATACTTTTACCTAGAAAGAGGGTAAATAGCCTAGGCGAAACCCACAGGTAGTAGAGATATGGTCCAGGGTATGGGATTGCCGGGTTCCAGCTGGAGGATACAGCGGGGGACCAGAGCCCGGACAGAAGATTTCTTAGGGGCCGGCTATCAGGGGACGAGCATCCTATTCAATGGATATGGAAGCCTGAAACAGAAGGGAAGAGATGAGTCTCCTCAGAAGCAGAAGTCTAAACTTGGCCGATGCGCAGGATATGCATATGGAAACAACTCGGGAGGAGTGTGATATACGAGGAATAAGATAATACAAAAAACTCTCGTAGGGACCCAGAAAATAACAAAATGTGGGTCGGACACAGGGTATATAGCCAAGGACAAGAACAGCGGGATAGCTGGCCCCAATGGGTGTCGGGGAGTGGAGGCTAGCAGTAGCTCTCAAGAGGCGAGGGCACATGTGTGTTAAAAACCAGATGTCGAGTCAGGCCAAGGAGGCAAGGACCCAGGATGAAACTCCCAGGGACCCGGCTCCTGGACATAGACTGACCACACCAATGCAGGTCGGAGGAAAAGGAATTAAGAAGCTAAGCCTTAATACTTACCAGATGGCCAAATAATGTTCCTGTCTTGAGGATACATGCAGGATAATCAGCGTGGAGTCAAAAGGAGACTCCCCGTAAGGAGATGGCCATTGGCGGGTTCTGTGGGCATTAAATAGTGCTCTGCCCGAGAGGACGCCGAACAGCGTTGTCACATGGCTGCGTGTAAGTGTACACGCCCACAAGTCCATACGGAGCAGCAGTAATTAAAGGCGGCGTCCCGAGATGAGCGCCATATTAAAGTGGAATAAGAACGAGAGAGAAAAGGATACCTGCACAGTGGATATAGCCCAACAGGGGCCCTCCGAAGTGTCAAACGGCCAAATATTAACTCAGGCCGACATATGACAAAGAAAAATATTTTTTTTAATAATAATGAAAAAATATATAATAAAAGGGAACTGAAGAGTACTGTGGGAAGATCAGGGGTAGGCAGACAAGATTCCTGGATGGGGGGCCTACCTACACATTGCCCGGGTGCCAAGGACTACTAGAAGCCAGGTGTGGGTGGAAAAACCTGGCCCGGCGCATGACGGAGTTCCTCCCTGTCACCCTAAAAACAGACTGGGTGGGGATGAGGTGCCCAGCGCATGACGGTGGTCCTCACGTGAGCCCGAAAGGTACGGATAGTGGAGGGGGGGGGTTTGAAAGGGTGGGGACGGAGGCCGCGCACGAGTCTCCTGTAGCGCAAGCTCACGGGCAAGAAGAGCAGCAAGAAATGCATAGGGGGCACAGGAAAAGGGGCCTAGATGTCCAGAATGAAATAGAAAAGGCAGCCAAAAAACGAATACAAACTAAAAATGGGACGCAAAGGCATCTGAAAAGAATGGTGTGAAGCCCTAACACGGTAGGGACTGGGCCTGGGGTGAGATAGGGGGTCAAAAGACAGAGTCCCCGGGGAGGAAATTGCAAAATACAGTGAAAAAAGCCCCAGGGAGACAATGAGTAGGACGTATGAAAGAGGTGGACAGGTGGAGCTGTCGAGCTCCCAATCAGAGAGGGGGTAAGAGGAGGACAACAAGTCAGAAGATCATTCAAGAATCGCATTCTCCCATGGGATGAGTTCATTCAACCCTTTTTCCTGGGTTTGCAGAGTAAAAATCCAAAACACTTCCCTTTTCCTACGGATGGCAGTAGCATCCCTGCCTTCTTGAGGTATGATCTTTTCCAAATTCGACCACCTCAGATCACCCTCTGTGTGAATAGCTTCCTTTCGGTGGTTGACTAATGGTGCAGATTGTTTGGCTATCTGGATATTGGATTTGTGCTCGCCAATTCTCTTCCTGCATTCACGGCCTGTTTCTCCCACATAGGACAGATCGCAAGGACACAGAATGATGTAGACAATGTTGGAAGATCGGCAGTTGGTGATCTCTTTGAGAAACACAGTTCTGTTGTTTATTCTAATATTATCAGCCACAATAGCATGAGGGCAAGCGTGGCAAGTTCCACATTTGTGGTTCCCTTTGACCGGGTCGCCCCGAATGATAGATTTTTGACAGAAATTCTCACTGTCTGTTTTCTTCGCCCTAACTAGAAGGTTTCGCAGATTTTTGTTTCTTTTAAAGGCAAAGAGGGGTCTGGGCAGTTTGGGTTCATTTTCACTGATGTTCAGTAAATGCCATTGCGAATTGATAATTTGGCATACTTTGTTGTCAATGTTGGAATGTTTCGTCACACAGACAAGCTTATCTGACTGCTGTTTGTTGTTGGCTCTAAACATACTCTCATGGTCGTAATACCTTGCTCTCTTGAGAGAGTTTTTGATTAATTTAATAGGATATCCTCTAATGGTGAGTTTTGATTTAAGAATCTCGGCTTGGGTCATGAATTCGTTAATGGTGGTACAATTTCTTCTAAGATGAAGAAACTGGCTAAATGGGATACCACCCTTCTGGCACCGAGGGTGGAAACTACTAAAATGTAATAGCGTGTTTCTGACTGTGGGTTTGGTGTATAGCGACAACAACAGGTGGGAGTTGTGATGTTTAACCCACATATCCAGAAATTCCACTTTGATGTTGCTTATGTGTGCGGTAAATTTCAGATTGGGATCGCAGGCATTGATCTATAGGATAAATTCAGCCAAGGTTTCCTGGTCACCCCTGCAGACGAAAAAAATATCGTCAATGAAGCGTGTCCAGTGGAAAACATTTTTGAAGAATGGTGCCATTTCATTATAGATGTGGTGAACTTCAAAATGGCCCATGTACAGGCAGGCAACACTAGGGGCACAGGCGGCCCCCATGCTGACTCCCTGTATCTGATGAAAAAGGTCGCCGTTAAATTCAAAGAAATTTTCACTCAGGACCAGGTCCAGACACTCCAGTATGAACGTGGAGTTGGTACAGTCTGGCTCTAACGCTAACGCTCTAACGCTAAGACTTCTCCGATGACCCTCATGGCTTCCTTTTGGGGAATGTTAGTATATAGGGCCTCCCTATTGGCCAGTCCAGGTAGAGTGCAGTGCCTCGCTTCTCTGGGACCAGCCCTTTTGCTGGTATCATGGTGACAGGGTCTAATATTCATTTTATATTGCACTTTCTTTCTGACATCACTATATGAAAGGTGTGGAGCCTCAAGGATGTGAAGAGCACTGTATTTTCATTCTCCTTAGTTGTTCACCTTTTCTGCACCCACTTCTTGACATTCCAATTACTTCACGTTTGTGGCACGTCACCCAATTTTAACCTTTTTTGATTTTTCTGTATCATGAACGTTCCTTCCCCCGTATCACTCTCTCCTCAGTGTTTATTAGCTCATCCCCATAGAATTTATATATGAACTGTTGTTTCTATGTTCCCCAGGCGCCTCCTTGTTTGTCTCTCTTGATACTGCACCCTGAAGAAGGTTAGACCCAATATTGGGGTCATACACCGAAACGCGCGTCGGCGCTGGAGTTCTTGTGTTCCTCTGCCTCCCTCCAAGATTGTTTACATACAACATTTAACTTCTGTGTCAATCAAATGATATCAAAATGGCTGATGTTACTGATGAAAAGAAATTGTGTTGACGCCACTGCCCAGTGAATTAGGATCTTGTGACTTTTCAATATTGTCAACTTTGCTGTTGGAGGGCGGACTATTTACCAGATGTCATCATTTTAGTTTGTTCGCTGAATCCGTGGGCATTTCAGGACTTGTGATAATGAATGAGTATGCATTGGTTTGAATGAATGGTTGTGTGATACCTTTACTGGTTGCGTCTGGGTTATTCAACTTTGTTATTTATTTTCCATTATCATGTTTTCATGCGATTTATTATAATAAACTTGATGTAATTGTTTTTCACATCACTTGTTGACTCTGTTTCTCCATTCATACATATCTCTCTTATTAGTGTGTTTTTCTTTGTGGGGGGATAGGTTTCAGTTGCTTTTTTAATTTTATCAGTGACGATTAGCACTACCACAATAAGTTAGGCAGTGGGGTTTTTGTTTGTTAGTATCACTAAAGAATGTTTAACATTGGATTCAATTACCAGTTTCTTGTCTGCCACCATGACACAATTAATTCTGAAATTGAATGTGTGGAGAAGAGAATGGGAGCTACAAAGAAGGCCCTATCTGAGGCTCTGGGCTGTGACCCCGTCCTAGAATCTTTGCCAGTCTGTTTGGATGTAGAGCGCTCACAGGTGAGTCACGGGCAGGTGTCCAACAATCCCTGTGTCTTTCCCGGGGACTTAGAAATTATGCCTCATAATATAGTGCATATTGGCAAGGATTCTTTGGGATCCCCGCTGACCAAAAAGAAGAAAGGCAATGTGTGCCAGTCAAATCCTGGACATAGGAAATTATCTTCGGTTACCAAGTTGCTTAACAAACCAGCAAATAATATGCTGCTAGATAGGAGCACTCCAACTGCTGGTCCTTCCTTATAACAAGTTCCAAACTTAGGTGACGAAAAAAGTAATCTCTGTAATGATAATGTTAAACAACTCAAAGGTGTTCTTGTGACTTTGCTTAGCCCTGTAATCCGTGCACTCAAGTGCACAGAATCAGTGCTGATGGAGTTTATAAAACCCATATCCCATAAGTCTCTTGGCCTGAGCGTTCAGGGTTAATTTAAGACGTTTCCAACAGCAGGGATGACATTGAAACCGTGGGGGGCCAGCAGGGAGTCACAAATATCATAGAAGCTAGCCAGCTCACACATTTAAGCATCTGAAGTTATAATGACCAATGCCAGAAAGAGGTGGACTTCCCTCCCATCCAAGATTCTGGAATTAAACCAACTAGAAACACCAAGTCAGATCATGCAATCTCGAGCCCCACAATTCTGCAGTTACCCCCTGAAGCTACACCCCTCGTCATTGTACTAAAAAATGTACCAGCTTTATGACCAAATCAAATAGAGGATGATTCTCTACTAAAGAACAAAGTTATTCATTGGTTGAGCTTATCGCTTAAGAACTCTAGATGCGAGATTTTCTTCTGAGGTATAATTGCTGTTTGTAGAGTGTTTAGGAGAAGCAAAAGCCCTAGAAGAGAGGAAGGGGACTGTGTAGTTATTAATTTCAGTCTCGCAGCTGGTGGGTTTCGTACTGCACAGATTGTCTTGTTTTGGGTCATGTAAGTGTAATATACAGGCTTTTCCCTTAGGCTATTTTATAAGCCAAATCCTGTTATGCTATGCTATGCTCTCTAGCCCAGTTTTACCAAAACTCCCAGCACCTAGGTTATTTAATATTCCAACCCAGAATTGCTACTTCCTTTTAGCAGAGGTTGATTGACTTGAATGCGCATCTATTGGCTCTCAAAAGATAGACAAGCAGTGGTTCACGCGCGTAGATCACAAGACGCAAAGAGTGTGGTAACAGCTCCCTACACATGAGCGGACGACGAACGAGGTGGACCGCAGACCCTCTAGATGAGGCACACATACCAACTACAGAGGTTTTTGGCATAAGAGATGCGTGGCACTCGCTGTCATTGATACAAATAAATGTGGAGCCAGATACCCCAGCATTCGAACAAGATGTACTGCTAGGAGGTTAAGACACCATTTCTTGTCCTGAAAAGACCCTTAAAAATCATCAACAGGGTCGGAACTTCAAGAATTGAAAATGGGATTGTCTATTGTATATTGAAACTAGAAACAGGAATCTGTGACAAGTTACCAGACTGTTTTGGAATTTATAAACTTGATTAGGCACCCCGCATGTATATATGCATTACTGTAAATATTGCACAATATCACACACATGAGCACTGCGCCATCTGCACTTTTTTGATCTACTGTATTTGTTGAACTATACCTATTGTTGGAAAATAAATGCTGATTGAAGATTGGTATAAAGAGTTAGAGTCATACTGACTACCAATTAAAAGAGTCCCACGGAACCATTTTTGTTTTTCTATAGTGTATACCCTGGTTCCAGGTATGGGCAGAAGGGTTAGGTCCTGTGTTTTTAGTATAAATTCAGCTGCTGTCATACTGATGATACTTCTTGGCTTTGAGGCACGAGTTAAAAAATACTGGCACTAATAAACTGGAGGAAATCCATGACACGTGGCACCTATGACAAGATGCTGGCTTACTGGGGGTAATTATTTGCATAAAGGAGGACAACAGTGAAACTGTGCTATAAGGAAGGTGGGGCAAATGACACCACGCGGGACAGACATATTAGAGTCAGGCCTTGAAAAATCTACTCGCCCACTTGCTATGGTGAGCCAGATTTTATCAGGTCGAG
This sequence comes from Calotriton arnoldi, assembly GCA_963921515.1. Taxonomy (NCBI): domain Eukaryota; kingdom Metazoa; phylum Chordata; class Amphibia; order Caudata; family Salamandridae; genus Calotriton; species Calotriton arnoldi. Next base: position 357,028 of record CAWUFW010006926.1, on the reverse strand, counting down.
CTATTGATAGGACCTACTCCTCAATTCTAGTAAGTGAACTTAAATTGGAAAGGAACAGATGTTCATTGTCTTTTCACTAATTGATGCTTATCTTATCCTGGAAAATGGTGTTTAGTGATCTTTCTCTTATTACAGTTAGAGGTTTTTGTCAAGTGATCTATCTGACAATCATTGTGAAACAAAAGGCTGTAAGATGTCAGTTTTTTTAATAACACACAACATTTAAACAGGTTGTAAATGAATAGTACAAACATTTCAAAATATATCAGGAATTACGAAAGCACTTTTTTTTGTAATTCAGAAGTGTGATGCAAACAAAGATTTAAATAGGAGCATAAAAAATCAGAACACCCTACTTGGTGATGTGCAAATGACAAACATTTGCAGAAACTCGATTTCTAAACATTGTTTGTACACTCTACAGTTTTATCAGTAGATAGAATGTCAGTGGAAAAATTGTTTGGCCATTTCAATCGAAAATCTGCTGATTGCAAATGAGCATGCTATCACTTCATGCTTTAGGTATGTATGAAAGTGAGTTTTTAAACGACTGGAGAAACATTCCTGCCCCGCCCTGATGACAATACTGTTAATGAACTAAGAGGCAAGTCAGCGGTCATGTGTATCCTATATGTGGCTGGATTTGTATTATACATTGAGCAAAAGTTTAGTTTATTAAATCAAACGTGTTTTGCGTACAACATGCATGCTGAACTCGCGTATTTGAAGGTGGTCTCATATGTGATAAAGAAGAAAATGGCGGTTCAGTGAATTAAAAGATTTGCCCAGGATCACATAATTTGAAACCTGTTTATAGATCAAGAGCATTATAATTAGGGTGAGTAGATTATTTGAGTCACTAGACCTGCAGGTCTACTAATATTTTTATGATTTTTCAAGGCCTGAGCAATAACTTTTGACATAAGGGCCTTCTAAGCTATATGGACAGCACTAATGACGCAATTTTGGCACTGGCATATCTTATGTAATATTTGTCCTTAGGGAGAACCCATGACAAACTGCCATCCCTGAAGATAATTTTGACATATGATATGAGGGCACATCCAGCACATTTTGAAAACTATATAGCCAGCCCATGGAGAGCATCCGGTTTCACTGGCCTTGTTCACCATGAAAGATCTGAATATTTGATGAGTGCACTTGCAGGTCTGTTTTATTTTTAAAATTATGTGAAAATTGTGCTTACAGTACGTTATTTAGCGAAATTTTTTCAACATTTTCATGGGTGGGGAGAACCCCCCCTCAACCCCTTCCTGGAAGAAGCTGGGCTCACTCGCTTTACTCCCTACTACTCAAGGCAAGTATCATCATAGTTAATGTCATGAAACATCACAGTGTCAAAGGTAATATGGTAAAATTTCCTGTGATGTAATTAAGGTCAAAGGGAATGTGATGTCACTTCCGCTACCCCTGGCATTCTGGTGAATTGACGTCCATGGAAAGGCAGTTCAGATTCTGTGTCCAGCTGAAGAAAAGAAGAACAAACTTCTGATGTGAATGGAACCAGGAATAAACTTTGAATTCAATTATTGAATTGATTTTGAATTTAAGATCTAACTTCGAAACTAGCCTGTATGAGAAGAATCTAAAGTATGGGAAAGAGGAAAGCAAAGCCCGCATTTCCACCAATATTCTAGCTGATGTAATTGCCACCAGGAAAACCATCTTTAGCCATTAGTCATTGGAATGATGCAGACTCTGAAGGTTAAAAAGAAGATAGTTGAAGACTTTTTAAAACTGTTGGGAGATCCCATGGAGGTACTACTGTAAGCGATCACTCTCTACAGTCTAAAACTTCTTAACAATCTTTTAACCAAAGGAGCAACTTTAATAACATTATTCCTGGGCTTCCTGAAACCCTTAATGGCTGCCTACTGTGATGATAAAGTTGTGGGAAGTAGACTCTTCTGATACCTCTCAGACAAAAAATCGAGACCTCTGAGAGGATCACAGGTCATAGGACATAAGTCCTTTCCTCTACACCAAGGACTAGATTTACTAAGCAGTTGCACTGTCCTTGAATCGCAAAGGTCGACGCAAGGCAACACAAGTGGTTAAGAAAAATTTACAAAGCCACGCAAATCGTTATTTGCTTGGCCTTGCATCACTTTTGACCTGCAAAATAAAGTTCATTACTATGCGTCAGGAAGGCGTTACATGGGAGGAGCATGGGCGTTCCCATGCATCCACCCATGTATTTTGATGCAAACCCAGATCTACTAAAGCCAGTAAACCTGGGTATGTGCCAAAATTGGCGTGCCTAACCCACCTTAGAGCAATGAGGAGAAATATCTTTGTTTCTCCTTGTAAATTCCTCTTTGCATGTGTGCTTGCTTCTGTAGCACACATGCAAAGAGGAATAAGCCTCCAAGAATTATTTTTGTGCAAGAAGTCTCTTCCTGCACATAAACAATCTCACCCACAAAGCAGTTACGCTTGCATCATCGCCCAAAGGTGCGTGGGTTGGAGCTAGGCAGCCGAAGTGCACCAGGGCAAGGAGAATGCTGACCAGCACCATATCTTTGTATTTATGGCGTAGTTTAGCTTTCTCCCTTTCATCCAACGCAGCACAATCACTTACCTTGTTGGGTTGTTGCTGCATGAGAAATCAGTAAATCTTGGCCCAAGTATCGAAATTCCTATAATGCTTTGCTTATCAAGATAGGGCAGAAGATTTCCTGGGCAACCTAAGGTCCCCAACCCAGCCCTCTCAATTTCCAAGTCATGAGATGCAGAAGCTGTAAAGTTTTTTGCGTCAAGCTGGGATAACAAAGAGGAGATGGGTGGATCGGTAGATGGTAATACTGGTAAATTGACTCCTGTATTATGGTTAGAAACCAGACTCTTCTTCACAGCCACTCTCCATCCCGAATATCCTGAAGCACCCTGGGGAGGAGGGGAATGGGAGGGAATGAATATAGAAGGTTATAGGCATGGAATTGACATTGCATCTATCCCAATGCTTGGTTGTTCCATAACTCTGAGCAATATTAAGAAGGGGGAGCAGTGGTTGGTATTCCTAGAAATTTTGGTACACCTCCTGCTGGTTGATTTAGCTTTTGGCTACTAAACTGTTCTGCTAATCACTGCCCTCCTATTCACCTTGGGAGAAAACCCTTCCAGAGCCTTCAGAACAGCAGCTATCTCCCTCCAGTTCAATGACTAAACAGACTCCAGAGGATACCTACTTTTCTTTAATTTCATGCCCTCAAAACTATCTGTTCTTAAGACTGGCGGCATTGGGGGAGCTAGAGCCACTCCCTCTAAGAGATTCTTCTGAATCAGCCACCAGGTGAGCTCCTGGACCATTGAATGAGACACAGTAATCAGTTTCCGATAATTCTGAGATTCTGGAGAATTATTGGCTAGGAAGTGGTGAAGGAGTGGCTTTAGGTGAGAACAAGCCCACTGAATCACTGGTGTTGTCGATGACATTAACCCCTGGGCTTTGAGCCAGAGGTTCGCTGGAGCTTCTGGAAGGCAAAAAGATGGTGTGTATTGTCTTGTAAAGTCATTGCCCTTGGTTCTTGCAAGAACACTTGACCCTGGAGCACATCAAAGAGGGCACCAATGAATAGTTTATCTTAGAATGGGTGACAATTCGATTTTTGTAGATTCAGTACAAATCCCAGTTCTTGGAGATATTCGCAGACTTTCTTACATCAATCTGTGTCTTAGAAAAAGAAAGTACAGGTATTGGCTAAGCGTCTCAGTATGGATAAACAATAATACCCTCCAAATGAAGAACAGCTACAACTGGAGCCAGTACCTTTGTGAATACCTTGGGTGCTTAAAAGGGACCAAACAGCAGAGCCTGGATATGTCAAACTTGTACTGCAATCCTTAGCCATTCCTGAATTTTTGTGTGAAAAGGGAGATGAAAATACACATCTTGGAAGTCTAGCATTGCCAGGAAATCCCTTTGTGAGATCAACAGTACTACAGTCTGAATGGTTGTCATCTTGAATAGAATGTATTGTGGGTACTGGTTCACAAACTTTAGATCCAGAACTGGACAAAAAATGTGTTTCTTCGATACTTGGAAGAATGGAAAAAGTACCCAGATATGTTTGAGGATAGGAAACTTTGATAAGTGCCCCTTTTCTGAGTAAATCTTCTACCCAGAGAAACAGAGTTTCTCTCTTCACTGGATTTTTGAAGTAGGACTTTTAGCTCTATAGAATATCCATCTCTTATGAGGGATAGAACACATCTGTTCCTTAATAGTCAACTCCATTTGCTGTAAAATCTTGAGATCCTTCCTCCTATCCTCTCCCTTCCATAGTCATGCTTTCAGAGGCGGGGATGGGGTTGCTGGAGTCACACCCACGCACACACAGCCCCCTTGATCACAGGCTTTGCCCTGAAAGGGAAGACACACTTGTTTAGCATTCTGGGTCATTCGCCCCAGAGAAAAGACTTCTTATAAAGAGGTGTTCTGAAGGACTGCAAGAACTTTTTCTCTTATACCGTCTTCTGAATCAACCCATTCAGTTCTGGGTCAAATAGGATTTTTAGCAAAAAGGGAAGACGATGTTTTAGAGATCTCTGACCTGCATCCAGTTCCATTCTTTCAACCATAGCAGACTTCTGGCCGCTATAGCACCTGCTGAAGTTGCAGAGGAACACAAGAAGTCAAAGTTTATGTCTGATAAGAACTTCGCTAACAGTTTCATGTTGGCCAGGATCTGTGGAGAGTCTTTACCCTCATGCAGGCAAACAAACAGAGATAAAACATTACTAACAGTTGCTGCTTGCATACTAATGCTAATTATTGCTAGAAAAATCTACAGACGCATAAAAGCAAAGAAAGAAGCAAGAGGAGTGAAAAGGAAAAGAGCTGAGATAGAATTGGAAGACATACAATGCGGGTATGACGACGATATGAGAGCTCTAGAACAGTCTAGATTAAAACTAATGAGAACAACAGAATTATAAAGTGACATCAGATGGGATAAAGATAAGAATGTGATGGCTTGATTCGCCATCAAAGAGGGAATTGTTGGAGAGGAAATCACATTTAGACTTTGAAACCGAATGACGACATTTTTGAGAGAAAAATAATAAACATGCACCAACTAACGTTCAAGAAAACAATGACTGTATCAGAAAAGCATGCAGAAAAAGGTGTAGTTTAGATGATATTATTCATACAAATAATATAGACTGTGATTTATTAATCGACAAGGTACTATATTTCATTAACATGTGGTAGAAATGTGCAAAATGGTGAATTCTCACATTATGGGATTTACCACTAATTATTCTATATTATCATTAAGGGGTCGATTCCGATTCGGGCCGGAAATTTCTCCGACCGAGCCGGACCCGGAGAGATTTCCGACCGAATCGGACCCGTGCAGTCCGACCGAACGAGTACGATGCGTCTGTATGTTATCGGACTCGAGTCGGTCGGACTCCCATTGAAGTCAATGGGAGCCGGTCGTACAACGCGTACGCGGGCTCCCATTGACTCAATGGAGTGCGAGTCGGACAAGTGCGCCCCCTACAGCGGGTGCGCGGCGAAGCGATTCGCGCCGTGCACGCACAGGTAGGGGGGACCCATGGGTCCCCCTGTGTGCGACTCGCGCGGCTACGCGTACGGGGGGGTCTGACACGGACCCCCAAAGTACGGCTCCGACAGCTCTTTCGAGCCGGAGTGCGCGGCTCGGTCGGACTGCTCGCGGCGCGCATCGTACCTACCCGGCCGGGGAACGTCTCCATTGCGCGGTGCGAGTCGAGTCCGAGCGAGTCGGTCGGAGCGGTTCGAGCCGGGAGCGAGTCGGTCGGAGCGGTCGGGACGCCCGGACGAGTCGGTCGGCGAATTCGCATCGTACTCGCTCGGCCGGACAAGCGTACGGTTCGGTCGGGAAACAGGGCTCCGAATCGGATCCGGTAAAGCCGAATCCGATTCGGAGCCCTACCGGCCGAGATCGGAATCGGCCCCTTATTTGTTAATAACTAATGAGAATTTATTAAATATTATGTTTTAATCTGGCTATGATGATGAATTTACTAAAATCTACCATTTATGTGTGTAAACGTGTGCACTCTAACGACAAAAGAAAAGTATGTGTTACATATTGCTAATTAATGATGCACTCATGAAACTGTCATAGATTGTATTTTGCACATGCACTAATGTTACGCTTCTAGAACGAAAACTTTAAAATATGATTTAAAATATATTTACACATTAGTACATTTGAAAAACAGAAATGCATCATACTGACATGTATCATTTGTAACCATACTAAGTGACTTCAAGTGCATTAGAGTTATTCTAGAATCACGATATCCTTATATTTCTTATGAATGCATGTTTAACCATTATATTTATTTCACGTTGTAGTAGCGCAATTTAATGTAGGCCTAACTGCATATGTGAAGTTTCTTGACTTGTTGAAACCATTGCTCATGAAAGAATTCCTCACTATAACAAATAATGTGAAACTGTGTTTTCTTTCCTGATTCTCATGTACTGAACAAGATACTTTGCTCTATTTTCTGATACAGTAAGGACCATCTGCCTGGGAAACTGTCCTTTTGAACTTACTTATGTGCTCTTGCTAAAGGAGCATTGTTCCAATGTTTCACATGGTGGATTACTTGAGGGCTGCGTAATTGTACCATCTATTTCCTCTACAATTTGTGTCTTCTTTATGTCGCCTGACACCTATCCTATATAAACTGACCAATGGACCGAGTGGTCTGACCAGATGAGGTGATTCTTGGAGGTGTCGCCCCCCCGAACTTTAGGAATATAAAATCATCTGAATAAACAGATGGATGCCTCTTGTCGCCCTTGCTCTTCTGCTCTTCTTCTATTGATAGTGATGGACAAACTGTTGGCAAATTCCTTACTTGGGAAATGTCTTTGCTGAATTTCCTTGGCAGTCCCAACTTGTCCGATGGGGACTCGCCTGGCTACCCTTACGAACTGACGCATACGCTGTGTGCGCTGAGTGGTCTCTTCTGTCTTGGGAGACTGCTTGAACTTGCATATTTCATGTCCCTTCCTGAAATCTCGAGCTTTGGTATCGTACTTCAATGACTTTTAGAATTTTATCAAATTGTCTTATAATCTGATGCACATTTATCGATGCACTTGAATTATTTTAAGATTTATAAACAATACTAAAAATTAAAGTTCAGTTATCCAATTCCTGAACCTCAATGGATGACTGTTGGGACCCGATATATCCAACCCCTCTTGGCACTAAACAAGATCCATCGGAGGACCAAGAGAGTGGGATGAGACATTGACTAGAAGAGAAAAGTGTAAAGAAACTGTAGAGGATTTTTTTCCCCATGGGCCAAGTAACGCTACATCAAATCTGGTAGCGTGTCTGATGGTTTCCTGTCCGATGAAGTTTGGATATAAGGGGGATTCTACTGACACCCCAGATTAAAATTTCGACTACATCCAAAGCTGTATGTTCAGTTGAAGGCAACCAAGTGCCAGTGTTGGAGGAGTACGACGAAGGGGACGAGACAGTGATGTGAGTATTAATAGGGTTGCGCATTGCGATTGCTTAAAGCTTAGATTGCGGTATTATGGCTGTGTGAGGTTATGCAAAGTATTTAGAGTTTATGTTTGAGTGATGTGCTTTGTGCAGTAAAGTTGAAGTTGTTATCGGGTCTGAAGTGGCCTAGGATCCCGGGATATACACCTACGGGTGGTCTCAGTGAGGCATATTGATGTAAGGAAGTCCAAAGCAATCCAGGAATCAACGTAGGAAAACAGGATTTATTGTAAAAAGAAAGTGTCTCCAACAGAAAAACATCCAGTCGGTCAAACACCTCAGCTGACTCACGAACATTCTAATCTGCACTTCCAGAGAACCAGGAGTTCCATGGAACACAGTATTGTGGTAAAACAAGGGGGGGTTCTACAGGGGAAGATACCAACTGTAATAACACTTAAAGCTGAGGAATAAAAGTATAATAATATATACAGAGTTAAATTACAACACATCTCCCCATCCTGCAAAATGGGAAACAAAAGAGAAATACAAGAAGACATGTGAGATACCAAAAGATAACATCCATAAAGAAAAAGAAAGCATAACAATGAGTTCATGAAAAATAAGTGTCAATAGGAGGATTCAACTTGATTTACCCTCTCTTAAGCCGCTGCATCGTGCAGAACAAGTCTGTCCATGCTCCATAGCTGTCCATTTTCCAATACTACTACATTTTCTTAATCTCCTTTATTTTTTCAGGATCATAGTATTTGTTATATTTGTTATAGGTTGTATTTGGTTTTATTACTCGAACCCATTGTCCAACTCTCCACTTTTGATCTTTAACGCCCTATCTGGTATCATACTCCTTTTTATATCTTTTTTGATGATTGACGATTTTTCCTTTAATCTCATGCTGTTCGAAGTGGAAGAAGTTATCATCAAATAACCAATTAGGAGTCAGCTTAGAACCAGGTTTGCAACCTCTTAGCAAACAAATTGGAGAACAACCTGTAACTGAGTTGGGAGTGATGTGGTAAGACCAAAGCATATTTTTGATGGATTGTACAATGGGTTTATTAGAAATCATAGCTAACTGTAAGGTTTCCTTTATCATCCTGTTAGTGCGTTCAACCAAACCATTGGCACGAGGACAATATAGAGGGGTGGCAACATGTTTTATGGCCAGGCTATGAAGGAAATCTCTCATCTCTCCTGAGACGAATTGTACTCCATTATCTGTTACTAAAGTATGCGGAATACCTTCACTGGTGACGACTTCTGACAAAAAGCAAATAAGAGTTTTTGTATCAACACATTTGACAAATTTGACTGTATCCCACTTCGAAAAATAATCAACCAAAACAATTATACATTTTTCTTGCAATCCAATCACTTGTAATGGGCCAATTATGTCCAAACCTAATTTATTCCAGGGTTTAATGGGAACTTCAACAGGTTGTAAAGGGACTTTTCTAGTACTTTTGGTTTTATCACTATGACTACATGCGTTGCAGTTTTTAACCAAATTGTCCACCATGGTGTCCATGTAAGGAAACCAATAACCCGACCTAAGTTTACTTTTGGTGAGGTTCCTACCTAAATAACCTTCATGTGCCAGTACACAGATATGTTCCCTCAACTTCTCAGGTGGAACAAATTTTCCTGACTTGAGGACATTATTCCCATCAATGGAAAGTTCTTCCCTCACATTCCAAAAAGGTTGAAGCTCCTTGGACAAACCACCACACTTATCCGGCCAACCCTTTACTATCTTGTCCTTAACTGACATTAAAATGTCATCCTCCAACATATACTTCTCCCAGTCAGACTTTAGAATGGCAACTTGTAAGACCGCCAACTCCTGCATATGGTCCTCGCCTTGTTTTTGAATGGGAAGACGAGACAAACAATCAGCCACTGTATTCTTATCTCCTGGTACATGCACCACTTTAAAGTTAAAGCTTTGCAAATAAATTAACCACTTGCTAATCCTTGGGGTTGTTTTTTCAATATCTTTTTTGGCAAAAACAGAGACAAGGGGCTTATGATCAGTTCTCAGTTCAAAAGGTAATCCCCAAAGGAAATATTTAAAATGATTAGCGGCCCAAAAACATGACAGCGCTTCTTTTTCAATCATCTAATAATTCCCTTCTGCCTCCTTGAGAGTCCTGGAAGCGAAGGCAATTATTCTCTCTTTACCGCCCACCACTTGAGAAAGGGTAGCTCCAAGCCCCTTATTGCTTGCATCCGTGGTAAGTATGGTATCTCTTTTGCTGTCAAAATTTCCAATAAAAGGTGCTGAAACAATGGCCCTTTTTATTTAATTAAAGTTGTCTGTGTGATTAGGCAACCAGTCAAAAGGTACGTTCTTCTTCAATAAGTCCCTCAGAGGTTGAACTAAGGTCGAAAAGTTCTTAATAAACTTGAACATATATTTGGCTAACCCTAAAAAGGATTTAACCTCATCCTTATTAGTGGGGATAGGAGCTTTAGATACTGACTCAATAAGGTCCATCTTAAGCTTGATTCATTTACTTGAAAGGGTATGACCCAAAAAATCAACCAACGCTACACCAATTTAACATTTGCTTTTCTTTAGGGTAAGACTAGCATTTCTTAATTTACCCAACACTCTCCTTAGATTATCATTGTGTTCATGCTCATTAGAACCGTATATCAGGATATCATCTTGGAAGCACACTGTTTTATCCACTCCATCAAGAACATGCTGCATTATCCTTTGGAATGCTGCCGCCGCGGAAGCAAGGCCTAACGGCATTCTCAAGAATTTGTAATTTCCAAAAGGAGTGGTAAAAGCAGTGAGTATCTGAGAATCAGGATGAAGGGCAACCTGATGATACGCTGAAGAAAGATCTAGCACAGAAAAATATTTAGCGTCATTTATTACAGTAAGCATCTCATTTATTTTTGGAAGAGGATGTCTGTCAATCCATATGCTAACATTTAGATTCTCAAATCCACACACATTTGAATACTTTTTCCTTCTTTCTTAGATGTGATAACAATGGGTGCCAACCATTCAGATCTCTCTACTGGTTCAATAATACCTTGTTCCTGTAATTTTTTAAGTTCTTCCTTCAAAGGCTCTTGCATTAGTAAGGGTATAGAGCGTGTTTTGTGTACTATGGGTACGGCTTCAAACTTGAGTTTGATCTTATGCAAGTAATTTTTAAGCATGCCAATTTTATCTACAAAGACATCAGGGAAATCCTCACATATGTTTGCCCCAACTAAGGTCCTATCTACCAGAAGAACCTGTTCCTCGTTATTAGGATCAAGCTTGATCTCAAGATCTCTTTGATGCTTCCAACCCAATAGGTTGCACCTTTTCTCCGTAATGTACACCTTACCAATAGTGTGTCTATCTTTGAATGAAATTCTCATCTTTACCATTCCTTTCAGAGGAATGGGTTCTTTGTTGTACCCTCCCGGATGTATGTCTGGTTCTTCTAATATATAATCCTCTTCTCTGAAAGTGTTATTAAAGACTCCATGGTCAATCAAAGTGTATGGAGAACACGAGTCAGCATAAGCAGTATTGGATTTACCATCTAGTAGGATCTTGCATGAGGGATATTTGACTTTATCATCCTCTTCATAACTATGTACTTGAAAGATACATTTATTACCATCTTTAACCTCTGTGCTCTCCTCAGTATGAATAACATGTACTCCTCTACCTGCAGTACTAGATTTACACATTTTTGCAAAATGCCCTGTCCTCTTGCATTTCCTACAGGTTACACTTCTAACTGGGCATTTAACATTATTAGCAAGATGATTAGGATTACCACATATAAAACACTTCACACTATCATTTTTTGACTTAGATTTGACAAGATGCTTGCCTTCTTCAACTTCTAATACTTCTTCTGAATTTCCTATAACTCTAATTTCCTTTTCCTCCCTGCAATTATCTTTGTTTATTTTAATCTCTTTCACACAAAAAGCAGTATGTTCAATACTCTTGGCTATCTGAATAGCTTCTTCTAAACCAGGATTATGAGTGAGGAGTCTTTCTTGAATTTTATGATCATTAGTGCAACAAACTAACTGGTCCCTAATTAGGGAATCCGTTAATGCTCCAAACTCACATGTAGCTGATAATCCTCTAAGAGTTGCTATATTGGAGGTAACCTTTTCATTTCTCCCTTGAGCTCGGTTGAAGAACTTATGCCTTTCAAGTACTACATTAATTCTTTCCTTGAAATGATTACCTAGCTTTCTTAAAGTAGTAGTAAATACATCTTCATCTCCACCATCCTCTCCTTCGACAATATCCGATAAATCCTCATACACCTTTCTCACTTTAACACCCAAATTTATGCAATAAAATATGTTGCTTTCTAATTGAGGAAAAGTTTTCTCCCCCTATAGCAATTAAATATGAATGCAAAATATTTACCCATCTATCCCATGGAATTTCTGGTTGGTAAGAACGGAGCCCTCCTTTCTTTTCTTTTAGGTCCTGATGAATGCCACGGACCCAACTGGGCCACACGGGAGAAACATATCGACCGCACCTACACAAACAGTTCAAAACTCGAATGAATGGGAGGCGCTTTCGTCTAAGAAGAAGGAACAGATCCGCACGGCCCTACACGGGGCGTTTATGACAGAATACCTGCGTAAGAACACCGCGCCAAGGGGTCTCATTGTAACAAATGAGCCCAGATTATTCCTGAATAACAAGGAGTTTCGTACTGACTGGTCATCCATTGCATGGAAATGTACCAAAGACTGGCTGGTATTGATTATCAATACGGCCAGACGTTTGGCAGATGCCCTATTGATAGAGATTCAGCAGAGTGAGAGCCGCCTCAAAACATCGGTGCATATCTCAGTATTTAAGAAAAAACTTGAAGAAATTAACAAGGACCACTCGGAGTACAAAGAGTACTTGACTCAGTCCAAACTAACGAAGTTAAAGAAGGACGTGCAGAAATTCAGTCGGGAGACTGTCTATTCGTATACCACTGATGAATATTACGATAAACCCCCGCAGCCACAGACGGGCAAGAAACAACAGCGCTTCAGACCAACCCCACAGAATTGGACATTCAGCTCGGGAGAAGAGAGAACCACAAGCAACAGCAGTAGCGATGAGAGCACTAGGGGTCCATATGGCAGACAACAGAATTTCCGTCAGCCAATGATACACCCGGCGATGCCGCAATTCGGATTTTGGCAGCAACCATATTACCCACCAGGTTTTGGCTTCCCACAAGGCCCGCAGCCTTTTTTATACAGGGAAAAGGGCAAGGGCAGAGGAAGGCATAAAAGACAAAACACACGAGTACGATGGGAGGACGAAACACCCAATACAGTGGTGACCATGAGCAAGGGGTTAGCAGGGAGTAACAAACATCGTGAACCTCAGCGACCACACACTTACTAGGGATGAGGAGTCGGTTCTCTCTAAAGGCCTGGGTTTCGTCCCTACACCAACCAACGATTCATTCACCATGAATATAGAACTAGCCCAGTTCTTCAGGAAAATAAATCTCAGGAATCACTTAGGGGACAGCAGAGATGAACAGGACAACAAAACCGACACAGGCCTTAGGGAAAAATCAACATTTGTACCACCAACCCAAACCATCCCATGCCATATACTAGCATGTCAATGATGAAGCATGACACCTGGTGGTGTGTGAGACCAGTCCTTCACATTTTGTGAGATGCCCACACTCACAATTTAATTTGCACCTAGGTCACTACTCTGTGAGCGGCCCCATTTTGTGTTGAACATTTTATGTTGGAGGCTGGCCTGCTCCTAGCGCCCCGCGTCTCTAGTTCCCTCCCCCAGGAGCTCCTGGGGATAGTGTGGTTACACAAGAGAGAAGATATCACACATGCACATTCCTGAGAATTGGATGAAATATACTGAGAAAGATGGATCTTTAGCTTTTCCACAGAATGGAACATTTAACATACAAATTCTTGAAAATCTACGAAGTAATTTATATGAGATAATACCACCACCGAGACCTATGCAATTTGAAGCCCTTAGTGAATGGGAACACATAGCTCATCAGAAAGAGAAACAAACATTTTAGGGAAAATACAAAAAGACTTTAAATCGATATGTGGAGGCTAGATAGGAGGCACAGCAAAAAGCTTGGAGAACAGATATAGCTGAGGAAACTCGTATGTATCCTGTGTTAGTTGAATAGAAAGAAGTATGATAGAGGTGCAAGGAAAAGAAAAAACATCTTGAGGATTCTCAGGCATTGACACAGACTGACGACAGTGAGAATGAAATTGATGATGAATTCTTAAATGAATTATTGTTAAATCGCCCACCGCCCTATAATGAGGATCATTCTCAGAGTTTAGCAAACTCTTATAATGGGAAAATTCCAAAGTCAGAATCCACACAATCCTTTCCTACCTGTAAATGATACTGCAGGAGGCCCAGAAATGAATAATCAAGCCGTGCTAAATGCACCCGATGCTTTGAATGTTCCAGGAACAATAGTTCCTGTAGTTCCATTATCCCAATCTGGGAGTAGGGGACAAAACACACATACTTTGGCCGTTCCTACTGGGATGAGTGGCTGAGTCCCTACATCCAGAGACTCAAGATCAGGACAGATAAATCAAGAACAATTAGTTCAGACTTCAACAAATGTCCCTAACGGAACAAATGCAGGTTCAAATGCAGATTTGGCCCAATACACCACTTCAGGTGGGAGATTTGGAAATGGCATGGAAACCCCACAACAGGGATCTCAAAATATAGTAGAAGAACTCTTCAGTTAGGATCGCCAGATTCTGATGTGCCTCTTTTACCATCCACTCCTGTTACAGGTGCAGAAGGACGAAGCCAAGATTTGCTTGGAAATACCCCATAAAGACAGATAGGCCCTACACCTAGGGAACTTGACAATTGGATCAGAGACATAGCTCCTTCTCTCTGCAATAGGAGTGCAGGAACTCAAGGAACTACTGCTTCAAAAACTAGTAAGGACAAGACTTTAGATGTAGCACAACTCAAACTAGAAGAAATGATTAAGGGAACTATAAGTCCTGCTAGGATAGCTACTTATCAGGGCAACAAACTACTGTTCTGTGCAAGGACATTACTGGACGTGCTCGAAGCGCACAAGAGAAACTATCTGAATTGGCACAAAAGTACAATCATACGGATTAGGCTTTAGTGACAGAGACATTAAAAACATGAGACCTCCGGGAATGAGATTGCAAATTAAAGAGTTATTGACTACACTTAGAAAGTGGGGAGAATTAAAAAGGTGGGAAGGAAGATGGGCTAAAAAGAAGGATGCAAAGAAAGTCACAATCTACATGTTCCCAGTCATTTAAGATGATGGAGGCAAGAGAGTAGAATTCCATGGCAAGTCCAGATATATTGCTTTTACAAATGATTTCCCAAAATTGAGAGAAAATCCAGTTGAATGGTATAAACAAGTTGAGAGATTTGTGAAGGTTTTATAGGTTTTATTGAAGGATTTGGATACTCTGTTTGACATTGTAGTTCCAGGTGATTTGTGGGCAGAATGTAAAATCGCTATTGATTGTCGCGAAACTGAACCAGCTAGACATCCACTTACTGTTCCACCATCACCTGAAGTAATGAAAAAATACAATCAAGCCATTACCTATTTGAAAGGACAAATCTCTCCTAAAGAGATTGATTGGGTGAAGATTGACAGGACAACACAGGAATTGAAGGAAACAGTGCATGCTTATTATGAAATGTTGTTGCAGGCATTTAAACAATACAGTGGGATAGAGAATGTGTCAGGAAAGGATATGGGACATTTCGTCTACCGGTTTGTGTATGGATTAAGACCTGAAATAAGCAGCATGAACCAGCAGCATTTGATTTGCTGGCAAAGCAAGCCCGTAGACGAAATTCTCCGATATGCTAAGTACTGAGTAGATGAACTTGAGACCAAGCACAAGAAGCTGAAGGAGAAGTTGATGATAGCGCAAATGAAAGCTGCTAAGAAAGGTTACAGTGGTGCTAATGGTGATTTCACAAATATGGTAGAGGAAGATTGTCAGTTGAATCCTGGAATGCAAGGATTAGGTGGAGGACAGCAGCACGGTATGCAAACACAGTTAGCGGTGTTTAAATTGAGATAATGAAAAAGACTAACCCGTGTCATGTTTGCGGCAGATTTGTACATTGGAAAAGCGAATGTCGATTTAATCCTCTTAATCACATGAATGGACAAGTTCAACAGGTTGGGAAAGCACACTCACAAGGAGGTAACATGGTACAGGGTCAGCAAACTCAGAGACAGAGAAATCAAAATTCAAACATGCCACAAGCCCCCATGCCTCAAATGATGGGTCAGGTTCAGAAATACAATTTGAATCAAGAATTTCACACAAATGCTCATTCTGATTCGAATCAGAATGTAGCCCAAAAATATCTGGTTCAGATTGATGACACAGACTCAGACATGTCCATTGACTTTGCCTGAGGGGGGGATGAGGAATGTGTACTTGGCGCATCCTTAGAGGTAGACCAGAGTGGTCCCTATGTGGATGGCATGGTAAATGGGTCTCCAATCTCTTTCCTTGTTGACATTCGTGCTACCCGTTCCATTGAGAGAACAGCGGAAGTTCCAAACCTACCCCTCCTGGGAGAAAGGATCCAAATCGTGGGTGTTTCAAATAGATTAATGTCTAACCCAGTAACAAAACCTATGCAAGTTCAAATTGGGTCCTTTGAGGACTTATAAAAAATTGTGGTGTGTGATTCAAGTTTGTTTCAATTTGATAGGACAAGACTTGCTGTGCAAGCTCAACTGCTCAATTTATTGTACACCGAAAGCAATTGAATAGCAACCAACGCCATTCCCCAGGAAGGGGAGAGACAGCAGCGGGAAGCGGCAGGAGGAGACTACAACTCCCGTCATCCCCCTGCGTTAGAGAGAGCGCTCTTTAGCGCGACGCTGGCCCACGGCTCTTCGTAGCTGCCAACACCATTCCCCAGGAGGGGGAGAGACAGCATCGGGAAGCGGCAGGAGGAGACTACAACTCCCATCATCCCCCTGCATTGGAGAGTGCGCTCTTTAGCACGACACCGGCCCGTAGCCCGGGCCAAGGATGGGCCCGTCCACTCCCGTCATCGCCAGGAGGAGGCTGGGCCACCCCCCTAACTTCTACTTTGTGGGGTGTTCATTCCCCCAAGTCCACGGAATACAGTGTGACTAAGAGGAAGACCAAAATCACAGATGCAGGAGGCGGGGTTACTAACACTCTGGACTCCTTTCTGAGGAGAGCAGCAGACGTGCTCTCAAAGGAGACAGAGCTGACGGAGCGCCGCCTCTCACTAGAAGAGATAAGAAGCACCTTGACATCGAATGAACCGACTGTCCTATTACCCCCATCAATTGATACCATTACCACTGTCGCTTACCCCCCTGCCAATGCTCCAGTCTTGTTAGGTCCTCCTAGAGCTTCTGCTGATGACTCAATCTTAGAGGCAGAGCCTCCAAGTAAAAGGAAGCGGGGAGGGGCAAAAAAGCAAACCTCAACTAAAATCCCTAGGACTGTTAAGCCCCCTGCTGCTAATGGATCTAATATTCCGGGTTATATTGTGGCTGCTAACTTAACCACTACTCCTGGGCCCATTCCATTCACTGCTAAGGAAGACCTCTTTAAAAACCTAGATCAAATTGTCTCATCTTACCTCCAGCCAATTGAAGCCAGACTATCTAAAATAAAGGAGACTTCAATAATGCTTTCTAGAGGGGTCAATGGTGACTATTCAGGGGAAGGGGCGCAGGGCTCTTATGTGCATTCCCATGCTCCACCGTCTTGCCCATCGCCCCCTTCTGCCATTGCCCTGGTGCCGCAAGTTACCCAGCCAACCCTTATGGCCAGATCCCAGGTAGATGATTTAAGAGCACAACCATTCGACTCTGTGAAAGTGGGAAGAGAGTCCGTTGACTCTCTATTGCATAATCCACTAAACCATTGTACGCCTGTGATGGGAGAGCTAATCCAGGAGAACAGACCAGGGCGGACGGGGAGAGGTGCAGCCCACAGAGGGACTAACGACCCTGGAGTCCGAAGCACTGCAAGTACCACTTCTAACGATGAGTACGCAAATCATCATCCAAACTTTCCGCATGAATATGGAGAGATTCTTGAGCTCCCTCCTGCTGCATGACCTTTTGTTATCATTTTAGCTGGAACTCCAACCCTGAAATCTATTCAATGGGAAACAACAGAGCAACTGATGCACAAGGTCATACATTGGGTGTTCAAATTCTATGCTAGACGAACCAACATTTATCGTCATCTCATTATGGCAAGAAGAGTAAAGTGGGTGGGGCCTTCAATGAAAACAATAGGAGGCCATTGCATTGTTATAAATTTTAATAACCAATATTTGGTGTGTGATTAATTGCGGTTTTTGCCCAACTCTCCATCGCTTGATACCGAGATTTTTGCACTGCCATTAGGCTTCTTCTATAAGCCCCTCGTCATCACCACAACAGCACACGCCAAATTAAGGTTTTTTAATCCCCTGTGCCACTAGTGTTCTGTCAAATTGCCGCCCTGAACAAATGAACCCCACACTACTACTCACCAATAGACTTGCACCAATGCGAGAACTTGAAGCATGTGATTGACTAATTAACACCCCAATAGAGAATCTCACCCTCACAAAAGTAGATTCTAATTCTTTAAGAATCATGTCTTGGAACATAGTGGGTTATAACTAGAAAAGAGCTAACCCTGATTGGTTAGACTGGTGGCGCAGTAAGATATTTTATGTTTCCAAGAAACATGGGAAGTCGATGATGTCCACATAGATGGGTATTCCTCCCACCAAACACCCGCTTTACGCTCTACTGCTGGCCGTCATAGTGGGGGATTATTAACTTTAGTATCTAATTTAGTAGGGCTTAAGATAAAAAAAAATTCTAGCCAACTCACCCCACTACCACATCCTAATATGTGAAGCTTATAATGGGCATAAAGGGCAAGACTGGATCATCATTAATGATTATAACAACAAGTTTGGTCCCAATACGGAGACAGTACTAGATCAACTAGAAAGTGATATCAATCACCTCATGAACTCCCACCAAAAAAATGTGGATGTGATTTGGGTGGGTGATTTCAATTCTCATAATTGCAGGAGGATGGTTACTTCTGTGTGTGATATGAAGGATGGTAATGGGGATTGCCCCCCTCATTTCCAACACAGTGATTATGGGGACTTTTTAAATAGATTGTTGATGAACCTTAGCCTTGAAATTATCAATCTCTGCAACATTACCACGAGTCAGTTACTTCCTACGCTCTGTACTGAGTCTTATTCTTCAGTGCTTGATTACATATTGGTTTCTGAATCAATTAGAGTGCACTTCTCTCAGACAAAAACAACATTCAATGCCTTTAGGGATCACGCGTCACTTACTGCCCATATGTATTGTGATGAGAGCGTAAGACCTCCTCAGAACCCTTTACTTAAGCCTATTATTGGAAGGAAAAATGGGGTTACCTTGAAATGGGAAAAAATCAATACAAACAAATTCACCAGGGGAGTGGAGCATAGAAGGAGGCAGGAAATTGATAAATGTTTAGAGCTAGAATCAATTGGTATATCCACACCATTAGCTTTTGACCGTATTTTAACAGACATTAAAGAGAATTTACTCTGTTCAAAATCGCATAATAGCTATAGGGAAATACGGTGGTTTGATGATGCCTGCTCCAAAGCCCTGAGATCACTTCGATCTATTCCACGAGATATTATCTTGGTGAGATCACTCTGTAAGGCATATAAATCTGCGATATTAGCAAGATTGAGGGCATTGAAAGAGGAGGCATGGGAGAAACTACAAAGCTCAGCTGCAATGAGAGACAGCAAAGGTTTCTGGGCTATAATCAATGCTCCCTTCTTAAAAGAAGACACATATATTAGCTTAGAAACGTTTGTTATGGAGGATGCCTGGGTGACCCATTTCAACACTGTATTTGGAAAATCTGGAGAGACATCTACCCCGCAAATAGGTTTACTAGTACCCACTACAGGAGGCCTCATACCATTTACCCTGGAAGAAATGAAGGGTGCTCTGAGACAGTGTAGCAGATTGAAAGCACTGGGGCCTGATGGAGTCCCGATAGATATATTTCTAGACAATCAGGAATTGTGGGCCCCGGTTCTCACAAATATTTTTAATGTAGTAATACAAACGGGCATTCTACCTTCCTGGAAAAAGACTGTCATTATTCCTATTTATAAAAAGGGGATAAGGCTAATCCAATAAATTATAGACCCATTTCCTTATTGGATAGTACAGCCAAACTAATGGGTCAGCTACTTTTAAACAGATTGGAGGAATGGGCTGCTGAAAGGAATAGAATTATTCCCTTGTAATATGGTTTTAGGAAAGGAAAGGGGACAATTGACCAGTGCTTGAATTTAATCCTGATTATCGCTAAATATACGTTGGCTAAGGTCGGCCAACTTTATATGGCCTTTATGGAACTGTCGGCCACTTTTGATTGTGTAGTTCCTGCCAAGCTGTGGGGAATCATGGAAGATATGGGAGCTGATATTACAATTATTAATTTTATCCGTGAGATGTATACCGACGCTACTGCATAGGTCTGATATGGCAGAGAGGGCGAGTGCACAAGACACTTTAGTATTACCCGTGGTATGTGGCAGGGTTGCGTTCTCGCCCCTTTCTTATTCGCGCTCTACACCAACGCCATAGAGTTGGCCTTGGTGGGATCGACTTGAGATGTCCCCTTTGTCAATTCATCTGCTGTTCCCATACTCCTCTATGCAGATGACGCGGTGCTGCTGGCACGAACTGGCAATGCACTGCAAAGACTCATAGTCAAGTATACAAGCTTTATGGGGAACTTAGCCCGTAAAAGTTAATGAATCCAAGTCCTTTTGTTCTCGTGTCAGGTTCAAAGCTCAAGAAATACCCAAGAGTTTACATAGAAGGACGAAATCTTGAGGTTGTGGACACTTTTAACTATTTAGGGGTTAGATTCGATAGGGAGAGTAACTGGCAAAGTATGGTGATTAATAGGGGGTTGCAAATGGAAAAAAGTATTGGAGGACTTTTTAAGTTTATAAAAAAACTTGGATCGAAACCAGTTGATACTATAAAAAAATCTGTCCTGCAAAGGTGGTTTCAGGCTCAACTTATGGGGCGGCTGTATTGGGTGTAACGGAGGCTCCCAAAATTCAAAGTACTGAAGAGGGTTTTTTGAAGAGACTGGGCTGCCTTCCGCAGTCTTGCTCATCATTTAACTGTCACTCTGAATTTAGCCCCCCCCCCTATATTACTGACCAAATCTGCATCACCCCTATTTTAAAGTGGCACTCAATCTGGAGGAAAGAAACACTGAGTCTAACTAGAGATATTGTAAAAGACTGTTTGAACCTAGACGGTATATCAAAAATACGATGGCTAAAACACATTGAGTCAAATTTGGAACTAATTGCCCTTGGAAAATTGTTTAAATCCTACCTCATGCTTGACAATATCAAGAAAAGATCTGAAAGGCTGGTTATTGGATAGCTTGAGCAGAGACAGATGGGTAGGGAACTGCAATAAGAACTTGGTTAAGCAATATTCCTTAATACCTAGTATAGATAATATTACATATTCATATATGATATCTGTCTCTAACCCTCAGCATCTATTTGTCTTGTTACGATTTTGGCTGAAATACATTCCATTAATGCTAGGCTACCCTGCTAAAACATACTCCCTTGATGCACTGCCACTTTGTCTATGTGACGCACAATCTGCACAGAATGACCCGCACTTTCTATTTTTCTGTAAATTTTATGCGGAGGCAAGAAAAAATTCATGTTGCCACTTTTATGTAAACTTCCTTTTAGACAATGTCGCCCAGACTTATATTATCTTCAACTATTGCCAAACCCTTTTGTCTGTTATTGTGTAGCTTCATTTTTGTTGTCCGCTATAAGGAGGCAAAAATCAATTCTATATGACTAAATGTACATATAACAGGAGTAATGACATATGTGAATTATTGTTTTTATGATGTTATTTACTCTATCTTTTATCTGTATTTTATAATATGGTTTTATGCATTCTCATGCGATTTGATATTTAATATGTTTTTAATGTTATTGACCGATTACTGTAGAATACTTTTTATGTCACTTGAAGTGGCGAAATAAAGTTATCATGACTGACTGAATCATTAGAATTCCATACTAATGATGAGGACATTGTGTTTAAATTGACTCAACAAAATCCTGAAGTTTAAAAATTTCCTATGTTAACTAGTGATAATTTACCTTTAGAATTGAGAGATACTGTGTCACCGGAAGTTTGGGATTTTACAGGAAAGGACATTGGTCTAATCAAAGGTGTGGCTCCAGTACGAATTATTGTGAAGCCCAATGCTGAATTTCCTTGGATTCCTCAGTACAATTTGAGTCCAGAAACAATTGCAGGGATTTCTCCATTAATTGAATCACTGATCGAGTGGGGAATTCTAAAATATATCACGGGGAGTCTATGTAACTCCCCTATTACGGGTCTGCAAAAACCCAATGGGAAGTTTTGAATAGTCCAGGACTTGCGTTGGGTTAATCAGATTGTGATTCCATGCTGTCCTGTTGTACCAAACCCAGCTGTGACTCTTTTCCAAGTTCCATATGAAGCTGAATGGTTTTCTGTCATTGATTTGTGTCAAGCCTTCTTTTCTATCCCAGGTATGAGGACAGTCGTTTTTTGTTTGCTCTCCGGTTCAGCAATCGTGTTTTGGCATGGTGCCGAGTTCCTCAAGGGTATACAGAAAGCCTCTCAATTTTCAGCCAGATCTTGAAAAAGAATCTGGAATCATTAGTGATGCCAAATCACTCTGTCCTTGTCCAGTACATTGACACAGGAAGCTTGCATATGTGATACCATTGCATTACTAAATCATCTGGCAGAGAATCGACATAAAGTGTCACCATCTAAATTGCACTTCTGCAAAAGGGATGTTCTATATTTAGGGCATCACATTGAGAAAGGAGCCAGAAAAGTGTTGCAAGAAAGGATAACCGCAATTCTGAAAATGTATCTGCCAAACACACAAAAGGAAGTCTGCATGTTTTTGGGAATGGTTGGCTAATGTCGACAATAGAATTCCAATTTCTCATTGACAGCCAAGCCACTTCAAAGGCTTACTCACAAGGATTTGTCAGACCCAGTGCCCTGGGATGATGAATGCAGGCACACTTTCACTGAACAGCAAGAGAATCTTTGTCGAGCTCCAGCTTTGGGAATGCCCGACTAAAACAAAAGTTTCACTCTGTTTTTCAGTGAGCGCGAAGGTTGGGCATTGTCAGTGCTAGCTCAAATGCATCGTACTGTGCAGAGACCTGTGGCATATTTTTCAGCTACTCTTGATCCTATTGCTGCCGCTTTACCTGGATGCCTAAAAGCTGTTGCTGCAACATGTGTGAGCTTGGAACAGAGTGAGAGCATAGTGATGGGACATCCTTTGAGAGTGCATGTGCCGCATTCTGTTGACATATTGCTAACTCATACTCGAACGCAGTCGTCTCACAAAATATGAGCAGGTTATTTTGGGAGCAAAGAACGTGACTCTGATGAGATGTACAAGTCTGAACTTGCAACTTTAATGTCTTTGCCTTGAAATGAATTTGTGGTTGATGAAGCAGATCATGATTTCTTGGATTTGACTGACTTGTACATTAAGCCATGGCAAAATATCTTAGTTACTCCATTGCCTGAATCTGATTGTGTGTTGTTTGTGGACGGATCTCGTTTGCGTGATGCAAAAAGAAATCTGAAGGCTGCTTAGGCTATGTGTACGGTTGCAGGTGTGATTGAAGCTTCTTGGTTGCAGGGTGTATACTTTACACAAGTAGCCTTTTCGCAAGCATGTAATTTATCTGACAAATTGAGAGTTACCATGTTCACCGATAGTCAGTACAGATTTGGCATCGTACATGACTTCAGGCAGTTGTGGTCACTGCATGGGTGCATGACTTCATCAGGATCCCCCATTCATAATGGGGAAAGCGTGAGGAACCTACTGCTGTCATTACAACTGCCTGCTCAAATTGCTGTGGTGAAGTCTGTCACCCATTGGCAGGGCAATGATTATGTCACAGTCTGCAAACGCCATGCAGATGAGACTGCATGCTATTGTGCTCTAAATTCTTACACCTTCGATGGCGATCCCCTTTGAGAGAATTCTGATCTCACTGATTGTAAACTGTTGTCAACTCTAGAGACCTTGGAGGAAGTGAAGGACTTGCAGGATGAAGTATCAGATGTGGACAGACAGGGATGGGTAAGAGCAGGTTGTACACAGAGAAAAGAAGATGAGGCCTGGGTATACACAGATGGGAGACCCGTATTACCAGATAGTTTGCTGTCACTCATGGCACGCCACAATCATGGTCCTGCACATGGTGGGAGAGATGCTATGATGCATCTCTTTCGTCAGACCTGGTTTAATCCTCAATTCAGAGCTGTAGCAGAAACATTGTCATCAGTGCATAGCGTGTGAACTACAAAATGTGGGTAAAAGAACATCAGTTGCAATGAGCCACAAGTAGGAAGATCTGGAGGACAATTTAACAGGATGCAAATTGATTTCATTGAGATGCCTCCTTGCAATGGTCTGAGATACATTCTTGTAATTGTATACATTTTTTCATGGTGGTTAGAAGCTTACTGTAATAAATGTAATTAAGTCCAGTAGCCGAGGTGTAGATAGATGATGAAGGTTTATTGATGAAGTTCTAGATGTAGATAGGAAGATACAATGAAGCCCCACCAGGAGCAGCTCCCTTGCTGCTCAGCCCATACTCCCAACTGACACTCCTCCACCAGGCATCCCCAACATTCCATTACCTCACCATGCACCAGCATTCCAAAGCACATCCACACTGGCTGAGCAGCAAGGCAAAGAATCAGGAAAGATGCATAGCACTGAGAACCAGATACCACACATCTTCCCCCTTATATAACAGCAACCAAATGAATACAAGAAGTAAGCATGTCCATAGCATAAGAGACATAAATGTGTACATGCTGCAAACAACTTAATGGAAAATTGCAAAACAAGAACACAAAGCATTTCATGAAAAGACATGCAATAAATCCATAAGATGAAATTAAATGAAACATCACAATTTCACAATTTGGAAGGAAAAGACATTACAAAGAATGAATAACACACACATCTTCCCCTTATTCAGAGCAAATTGGAAAAAATAATAGTAAAGAGAGAATGTCAGATACCAAACAATGGTTTCATTAAAAGATAAAATTAGCGTGCTAAAAGGGCTGTAGTGAACAAATTAGCATACAGAAAACACATAAATGGGGAAGAAAATGTGAGAATAAAACATGTTTCTCACCAACGCGCAGCAATAACAACACAAACATGTAAAGAACATAGGACAAAACGTTCAGAGTCACACCAGAACACACCAGTTGGCCAGACTAGCATGAAATATATAAACAATGAACGCCAAACAATAAAAGTAAAATGCAACACCCACAAAAGACAAAAGGTACTCCCAACAAGAGAAACCAGACAGGATTCTCATGCACACATACTCAGAAAGAAAGGTGAAAACTACACCCGCTAGGAGTACATACAAGAATGAAATTGTAGAATAAACCTCAAATGCCAGACTATTCACGCACAAAACCTTTGCGCAAAAGTAGAATAGACCGTGACAAAATTCGTAGAAAAATCATAGCAAAGGATCCCACATACTGAGACTTTGCAAACCAAATACTGTAAAGTAGAATATAATTCTCATAAAACATAGATGACAAATACACGCACAAGAAAATGCGCAAAAGTCACATAGCTACAAGGCTATAGCAACGCATACCTCAACCAGAGGAAATTCCCAAAATGTAAACTTGTAAGAAACGAACTTTAAAGTTAAAAATAATCATGCAGGGAATGTATAGGTGACCAATATACACCCAATAAATTGCACAGGTGCAAAGTCACATAGCCAAAGGCTATCTAAACACAAACCTCAAACAGAGAAAAGGATCCCCTTATGTAAAACTTGCAAGCAAAGTACCGTAATGTAAAATATAAAACAGGAAGCATGTAGGTGACAAGTCCACGCAAAGTAATATGCAAAAGTGGAAAGTCACATAGCCAAAGGCTATCATAACGCATAAATCAAACAGAGAAACTTCCCGTACGAAAACTTGCAGACAAAGCAGTGTAAACAACATTATCATGCAGTAGGTGACGAATCCACGCACAAATATTTGCGCAAAGGTGGAAAGTCACATAATGGCTAAGCATTATGAAAATAAGAAAGTAGGTTGACCAGTAAACGTGAAAAGAAACAGGATGTGAAACATCAAGAAGAAAGTAAGGAAAGCTCTGTGAAAGATGTATGGAAAATCAAACAGTACAGTGAAGCATTGTACAGTAAACAGTAAAGCATTGAACATTAGCAACAAAACAGTTTTAAAGAGCTGATACTTCTCCCCGGTGAGCGACTCCTCACCCGAAGTTCCGTGCAAATCCAGGAACCTTAAGATATATTATATACTCTAATCTAGAGGAAAGTAGGAAGTTCAGAACCAGGACAGAGTTCCCCAAACTTTCTAATGAGCAAATACAGTAAAGACAGAGTACTTCAACGCTGGATCGTCATGAAAAACGAAGACTTGCTGACAAGGAAACACTTGTAGTGAAGAACTATCCCCATTCTGCTGTTACTAAAATTTGTTGCAAGGCTTGTGTGGAGGATTGATTGGCATCGCGAGTCACTTGAATCATTGTAAATGCAGCAGTGAACTGCACCTCGACTGTAACCATCATTATCACACGAAGCAGCAGGTCCAATAGCTAAACAAACGCTCTGGTTGAACTGCAAATACGCAGAGCTTCACCTTTAAAAACTTTATTGAGAAAACGTGGTTGGCAGAGTACGTGGTAAACAGGATGGAGGGCGTAATGCTACCAAGCACAAAATGGAGGCACGTTGCAGACGTGACGTCCCGACGGATGGCTCACAGCACGTCTGGGCATCGGCGTCGGAGGCAGCAGAACAGAAGGAACAGAGGAACGTCACAAAGATCCAAAGAGACCATAGGTGCTGGTAAGATTGCGCGCTATATCGAGCTCGTGCCACAATTTTTAAACAGCCGGATGACGGTTGAATAACGCTCGCTGTCACCAAGTCTAAGCTGAGCTCCCAAACAACAGAGAAAAATTGACTCACCACACAAGCGCTTGATGACGATGCCCCGTTAGCAATCCAAACACACGAGTGCTGAAGTAGAGTGCACTCGACCGTCGGAAAACACAATACAGTTCCAAATCTTCCTTCTCCCAAATATCTTTAGCACACACTGGTTGCTCCTCTTTCTGTCACGAAAAAAATGAGTTCCTTAGTTCACACAGGGACAATAGCATCAAGAAAACTCTCCGTGCACAGCGGCACTTCGACATAGAAATCATGACAGAGAGGAACACGGAAACCTCAAACTCGCTGCTAATGTGGAGAACTTCAATTACAGGAGCAGGAAAGCAGCGACATCTTTTCAAAACAGCAGGAAAGGCAAGCATAAAGGCAGGCAGGCAGCAGAACAGTGAGGCAGCAGAAGAGTGAATTACTGCAGGGACTGGCACACTTGGGAAGTGGGCGACCGATGAAGTGGTCACTGGTGGGGCTCAGGGGTGCCAGTATGCTTTTGTATCGGGAGCTTGTAGTTTAAGAGAATCATTACCTTGGAGTTACTTCAGGCTTCAGGTTTCAGTAGTTCATCAGGTTGCACTCGTAGATTCTTTCCAGATCGTCGCCAAATGTAATAAGGGTAATTAAGTCCAGTAGCCGAGGTGTAGATAGGTGATGAAGGTTTATTGATGATGTAGATGTATATAGGAAGATACAATGAAGCCCCACCAGGAGCAGCTCCCTTGCTGCTCAGCCCATACTCCCAACTGACACTCCTCCACCAGGCATCCCAACATTCCATTACCTCACCATGCACCAGCATTCCAAAGCACATCCACACTGGCTGAGCAGCAAGGCAGAGAATCAGGAAAGATGCATAGCACTGAGAACCAGATACCACACTTACCCCACACAAAGGAATGACAGTTTGACTGTAGCTAAGTTGCTATTGAGGGAGCTCATGCCGCATTTTGGATTTGAGTCCAGAAACAATTGCAGGGATTGCTCCATTAATTGAATCACTGATCTAGTGGGGAATTCTAAAATATATCATTGCGAGTCTATGTAACTCCCCTATTATGGGTCTGAAAAAACCCAATGGGAAGTATTGAATAGTCCAGGACTTGCGTCGGGTTAATCAGATTGTGATTCCATGCTGTCCTGCTGTACCAAACCCAGCTGTGATTCTTTTCCAAGTTCCATGTGAAGCTGAATGGTTTTCTGTCATTGATTTGTGTCAAGCCTTCTTTTCTATCCCAGGTATGAGGTCAGTCGTTTTTTGTTTGCTCTCCGGTTCGGCAATTGTGTTTTGGCATGGTGCCGAGTTCCTCAAGGGTATACAGAAAGCCTCTCAATTTTCAGCCAGATCTTGAAAAAGAATCTGGAATCATTAGTGATGCCAAATCACTCTGTCCTTGTCCAGTACATTGACACAGGAAGCTTGCATATGTGATACCATCGCATTACTGAATCATTTGGCAGAGAATCGACATAAAGTGTCACCATCTAAATTGCAGTTCTGCAAAAGGGATGTTCTATATTTAGGGCATCACATTGAGAAAGGAGCCAGAAAGGTGTTGCAAGACAGGATAACCGCAATTCTGAAAATGTATCTGCCAAACACACAAAAGGAAGTCTGCATGTTTTTGGGAATGGTTGGCTATTGTCGACAATAGAATTCCAATTTCTCATTGACAGCCAAGCCACTTCAAAGGCTTACTCACAAGGATTTGTCAGACCCAGTGCCCTGGGATGATGAATGCATGCACACTCGAACGCAGTCGTCTCACAAAATATGAGCAGGTTATTTTGGGCGCAAAGAACGTGACTCTGATGAGATGTACAAGTCTGAACTTGCAACTTTAATGTCTTTGCCTTGAAATGAATTTGTGGTTGATGAAGCAGATCATGATTTCTTGGATTTGACTGACTTGTACATTAAGCCATGGCAAAATATCTTAGTTACTCCATTGCCTGAATCTGATTGTGTGTTGTTTGTGGACGGATCTCGTTTGCGTGATGCAAAAAGAAATCTGAAGGCTGCTTAGGCTATGTGTACGGTTGCAGGTGTGATTGAAGCTTCTTGGTTGCAGGGTGTATACTTTACACAGGTAGCCTTGTCGCAAGCATGTAATTTATCTGACAAATTGAGAGTTACCATGTTCATCGATAGTCAGTACGAATTTGGAATCGTACATGACTTCAGGCAGTTGTGGTCACTGCATGGGTTCATGACTTCATCAGGATCCCCCATTCATAATGGGGAAAGCATGAGGAACCTACTGCTGTCATTACAACTGCCTGCTCAAATTGCTGTGGTGAAGTCTGTCACCCATCGGCAGGGCAATGATTATGTCACAGTCTGCAAATGCCATGCAGATGAGACTGCATGCTATTGTGCTCTAAATACTTACACCTTCAATGGCGATCCCCTTCGAGAGAATTCTGATCTCACTGATTATAAACTGTTGTCAACTGTAGAGACCTTGGAGAAAGTGAAGGACTTGCAGGATGAAGTATCAGATGTGGACAGACAGGGATGGGTAAGAGCAGATTGTACACAGAGAAAAGAAGATGAGGCCTGGGTATACACAGATGGGAGACCCGTATTACCAGATAGTTTGCTGTCACTCATGGCACGCCACAATCATGGTCCTGCACATGTTGGGAGAGATGCTATGATTCATCTCTTTCGTCAGACCTGGTTTAATCCTCGATTCAGAGCTGTAGCAGAAACATTTTGTCATCAGTGCATAGCGTGTCAACAACAAAATGTGGGTAAAAGAACATCAGTTGCAATGAGCCACATGTAGGAAGATCTGGAGGACCATTCAATAGGATGCAAATTGATTTCATTGAGATACCTCCTTGCAATGGTCTGAGATACATTCTTGTTATTGTATACATTTTTTCATGGTGGGTAGAAGCTTACCCCACACAAAGGAATGACAGTTTGACTGTAGCTAAGTTGCTGTTAAGGGAGTTCATACTGCATTTTGGATTTCCAACTTCTTTTGAACCAAACCGAGGAACACATTTCAATAATGAGTTCCTAAAGATGTTATGTGCAGCATTACAGATTGATCAGATATTACATTGTGCTTACTGTCCTGAAACCTCTGGCCTAGTCGAACAAGTTAATGGAACATTAAAGTCCAGGTTGGCAAAAGCGTGTGCTTCAATGTCTCTGAAATGGCCTGATGCTTTGCCTCTTGTGTGGATGAGTTTGAGAAGTACCCTAAACAGAAGAACGGGACTATCCCTCGTGAAATCATTATGGAGAGGGCTATGAGACAGCCTGCAGTCCCTTCAAACCAATTGGTCAATATAACAGAGGATTTGGTGCTCGATTACTGTAATGGACTGGCTGACGTGGTACATTCTGTGTCTCAGCAGGTTGGGGAAGCTGCCACTTCGCCTCAGCAGGAGCAGTGCCATGAGCTCAGTCCCGGTGACTGGGTCCTGGTGGAGAAGCACGTATCCAAATTGTGCCTGGAACCTCGTTGGTGAGAGCCATTTCAAGTGATCCTGGTAACCACAACTGCTGTCAAATGTGGTGGTCTTCCAAATTGGGTTCACGCTGCCCACACTCACCGAGTCCCATGTCCCCTTGAAGATACAGTGCCTATTTTGGATGTGCCAGTGATTCCAGTGAGGCAGCCGTCTCAGGTTAGCCGAACTGTAGAGGGGGCTGCAGCTACTGGGACTCATAGAACTGATCCAGAGGAGGGACCGAGAGAGTCAGCTCTTGTAGGTACAGAAGGGTCACGAGAGGAAGAGCTGACTAGGTGAAATTTTGACCTAAACAAAGGAATAGTGCATCTGAAACGCGAGGGGTACATGTAGACCAATGGCCCAAAAGAACAGATAGATTTAGACACATTTTAACTGAAAGAAGAGTACCACGAACAATTGCAGAAGTCTCTAGTCAATCAGAACAAAGCAACAGTGATGATGAGGTACCGTCGGAGGGCCCGATTCACAGAACTAACTTAAGACAAAATCCTAAACTTACTACCATTTTGGTATTCACAAAAGGCACTTACTCATTTTGGTATTCACAGAAGGCACTTACTCAATTCGGTATTCACAGAAGTTAGGAGTCCTAGCTTTAGGACTCCTAAATGCCTTCTGTGAATACCAAAAGTCTTAAATTTAGGATTTTTCTCAGTTTAGGAGTAGTAAAGTTAGGACTCCTAACTTTAGGACTCCTAAATGCCTTCTGTGAATACCAAAAGTCTTAAAGTTAGGATTTTTCTCAGTTTAGGAGTAGTAAAGTTAGGACTCCTAACTTTACTACTCCTAAACTGAGAAAAATCCTAACTTTAAGACTTTCGGTATTCACAGAAGGCATTTAGGAGTCCTACAGTTAGGAGTCCTAACTTACTACTCCTAAACTGAGAAAAAGCCTAACTTTAAGACTTTTGGTATTCACAGAAGGCATTTAGGAGTCCTAAATTTAGGACTCCTAACTTACTACTCCTAAACTGAGAAAAATCCTAACTTTAAGACTTTCGGTATTCACAGAAGGCATTTAGGAGTCCTAAAGTTAGGAGTCCTAACTTTGCTACTCCTAAACTGAGAAAAATTCTAACTTAAAGACTTTCAGTATTCACAGAAGGCATTTAGGAGTCCTAAAGTTAGGACTCCTAACTTCTGTGAATACCGAAATGAGTAAGTGCCTTCTGTGAATACCAAAATGGTAGTAAGTTTAGGATTTTGTCTTAAGTTAGTTCTGTGAATCGGGCCCAGTGAGAAGATCCAAAAGAGCGAAGATACCAAAACGCAAATACACTGCACCAGAGTGGACTGACTTGGCATCAAACGATTGGAAAAAAGCATATCACACCTTTTTGCTTGAAAATTCAAGCTCCTATGAACTGCCTTGAGTGACTGTTGTGCTCAAATTGAATTTTGCAAACAAAAAATTTGAAATCAATACGAAGGAAATGGGAGTACAAGCATTTATATGATACATCAACTGAAACAATAAAGTCATAAATTAATACGAACTGTGATAAAAAGAAGCTAAAGCAACTTAAGCAAGCTCCTAATATCCATTTCTGCTGCAATGCTACTAACATCTAATCTAAATTTTAACGAAGTCATGAGGTCTAATTCTAGAGAAGCCATGGATCCAAATCATGTATCTTTGAAACGCAAACGCGTATGTGCATGTATACTTGCTATATTTTCTATAATTCTTGTCACATTTCTTATCATACTGAATTTGCCTCATCATGCGTATTTAGAAAAAATGAAAACTACTTCAGTTCCTAAAACTTCAGTAGAGAATAATAACAATAGACTCAGCATGCTAGCTGATAAAACCTTGCATGGAGATCAATCCACTAGCGACTTTTCATTGAATATTTTTACTAAACTTTTGTATGAATATGTAGAAACCATGAATGCTCAAAATTGTTATGTGTGCTTACAGTTACCTACTTCAGTTTCAGAGGGAGTGACTTGCCATCACTTACCTGTTAGTTATGGAATTTCTTGCAGTGTACTAACTAGCTTGTTTTATTGCAAATGACAGTGTCAGTACTATTTTTCTAACAATGATTTAGTCTTTTCTGAAGTGCCTATCAGAAGGCATTTAAAAACTGTGCCTGATACTCAAACAGCTGAAATGATGGGGGAATTTTTCAAGCCTACTCAAAGCTTATACATTGCATATGCACACTAACACAATCTTAGATGCCTATTGCATAAGGTAGAAAAGGAATTCATAGATTCAATCGAAGACAGACGTAGCGACATTATGGGTAAAGTTGTAAATCATACAAAAATTGCACCATGGGCTCTTAGAGAATTTGAACATAAACAGACAGGAACACAAGCTGCTATTGCTTTAGACTGGCAACATAAGGGAAAGCTATGTATATTATGGCGTTAAACTGAATACAGTAATAACTTTGTTGGTTCCAGCGAATATGATCACACTTTTCAAATTGTAGGGGTTGGGGATTATATTTGGGAGGTATAGCTCCTATATTTCCAGGGGTTTACTACATTTGTGGGAGGAATGACTATTACAGGCTGCCTAAAAAATGGTATGGTTCTTGCTACATGGGAATAGTTTTTCCAAAAACTTATCATGTGGATCAATCTGATCAAACCAATGAAGTGAAATATACCCAACTAAAAAGGGGTGCTAATGCTGCTGAAATCATAGGACACATATTCATGCAATAATTCCATCAGTTGGGGTGATACTAAATTCTCACAAAATTGGAAAAATCTCTACTGTAGTTGACAGATTGTCAACTAATACTGGGGGGGTTTTTACCCATATCTACTAAAATGAATGCTGTGAGATCTATGGTGTTCCAAACCACCTTGCATTAGACGCCCTTCTTACAAAAGAAGGCCGAGTCTGTCGAATGCTGAAAGTTCAACAGTGTTGTACCTATATACCTGATAAAAGTAAGGACCTGAAAGGGTACATCACTAACATTACACACCTGGAAAAAGATTTGAGCGGACTGAAAGTTGATGGTGTGTGGGAATCAATTGGCAAGGCATTTTCCGCAATGGGAAAATGGTTTACTAACCTGGGAAGTGGAGTAGTGGGACAAATTTTAAAATCAGTACTAACAGTCGCAGCTTGCATACTAATGCTAATTATTGCTTTAAAAATCTACAGATGGATAAAAGCAAAGAAACAAACAATAGGAGTGAAAAGGAAAAGAGCTGAGACAGAATTGGAAGATAGACAATGTGGGTATTACGACGATATGTAAGCTATAGAACAGTCTAGCTTGAAACTAATGAGAACAACAGAATTATAAAGTGACATCAGATGGGATTAAGATTAGAATGTGATGGCTTGATTCAGCCTTCAAAGGAGGAATTGTTGAAGAGTAAATAACATTTAGACTTTTAAACCAAATTACGACATTTTTGAGACAAAAATAATAAACATACACAACTATACGATCAAGAAAAACAATGACAAAACAAGAGAATCTAAGTTAATGCATCGTAAAAGCATGCAGAAAAAGGTGTCGTTTAGATGATATTATTCCTATAAATAATATAGACTGTGATTTATTAAGCGACAAGGTACTATATTTCATTAACGTGGTAGAAATGTGCAAAATGGTGAATTTTCACATTATGGGATTTACCACTAATTATTCTCTATTATCATTTACGTGTGAATAACTAATGAGAATTTATCAAATATTATGTTTAAATCTGATTATGATGATGAATTTACTAAAATCTACCATTTATGTGTTAAACTTGTGCATCCAAATGACAAAAGAAAAGTAGGTGTTACACATTCCTAATTAATGATGCTCTCATGAAACTTTCAAAGATTGTATTTCACACATGTACTAATGTGACGCTTGTAGAACGAAAACTTTAAAAATGATTTAAAATATATTTACACGTTAGTAAATTGAAAAACAGAAATGCATCATAGTGACATGAATCATTTGTAACCATACTAAGTGATTTAAGTGCATCAGAGTTATACTCGAATCACAACATCTTTATATTTCTTATGAATGTATGTTTAACCATTATATATATTTCACTTGGTATTAGCGCAATATAACTTAGGCCTAACTGCATATGTGAAGTTTCTTGACTTGCTGAAACCACTGCTCATGAGATAATTCCTCAGTATAACAGATAATGTGAAACATGATTTTCTTTCCTGAGTTCTCATGTACTGAACAAGATACTTTGCTACATTTTCTGATAAAGTAAGAACCATCTGCCGGGGAAACTATCCTTTTGAACTTGCTTATGTGCTCTTTCTAAAGAAGCATTGTTCCAATGTTTCACGTGGTGGATTACTTGAGGACTTCATAATTGTACCACCAATTGCCTCCACAATTAGTGTCTTCTTTATGTCGCCTGACACCCATCCTATGCAAACTGACCAATGGACTGAGTGGTCTCACCAACTGAGGAGATTCTAGGAGGTGTCACCCCCAGAACTTTAAGAATATAATATCATCTGAATAAACAGACGGATGCCTCTTGTCGCCCTTGCTCTTCTGCTCTTCTTCTATTGATGGTGATGGACGAACTGTTGGTGAATTCCTTACTTGGGAAATTTCTTTGCAGAACTTTCCTTGGCAGTCCCAACTTGTCCGATGGGGACTCGCCTGGCTACCCTTACGAACTGACACATACACTGTGTGCGCTGAGCGGTTTCTTCCGTCTTGGGAGACTGCTTGAACTGGCATATTTCACGTTCCTTCCTGAACTCTCGAGCTTCGGTATCTTACTTCAATGACTTTTAGAATTTTATCAAACTGTCTTATAATCTGATGCACATTTATCAATGCACTTGACTTATCTTAAGATTTATAAACTATACTAAAATTCTATATCCACGCAGCTATCATGATTTGTTTCTATCCAAGTGAATGTGCATTCTTAATTTGGGGTTACTAATGACTAGAGGAGATCATATTAGAGAGCTCTCATGAAACCAACTCAAACTTAACACTCAAAAAAGAGAATTTCTCCTAATTGCCCCACCCAACAAGATACACTGAACGAGCGATTGGATGAAGCATTTAACAGCTTTCAATTGCACACCACAAATCATTGAGTCAGCAAAATCACTAGGAATAATCCTTGACAAAAATCTTAATATGCAGGAGCATATTAGTGCCACCACTAAAGGAGTAAAGCTACAACTGAGCATACTACAAAAACTAAAACCTTTCTTCCCTCAAAACAATTTCAAGTTGGCCGTGCAAGCACTCGTGATCCCCAAACTGTAATATGGAAGCACTACTCTCCCTGGCCTGCCTAGAGCCACAACAGCCCCATTAAGGGCCTCACTCAATTCGGCGGCAAGACTTATCACAGGTCAAAAAGGTTCAATCATATCTCCCCTGACCTGAAATACCTCAACTGGCTGCCTTACGAAGCAAGAATTCAACAAAGAATTGCATGCATGACGCGCAAAGCTCTACATTTCAACCCCCCAAGTTATCTCGCAAACAAGCTTGAGCTATTTGGAGGCTCTAGATCCGCCAGAAGCACCACCACCCTTCTGCTAAAGCCACAACCTTTCAACAAGAAGAAAACCTACATCAGATCTTTCTTGGGCATCACTCCCAGAATTTGGAACTCTCACCCCCCTGATATAAGACTGACTCCCTTCTTTACCTCCGCAAGAAAAAAGTCAAACTCCTGTTAATGTACAAATTCTTGGTATAGATCATCAGTTCTCTGCCCCTTCAGCTATTTGTTGCTTCGACACTGTATGTACTTTTACTATGCTTAAAGAGTTGTATGTCATTGCCTTATCGTCTTGTAAAGCGCTCTGATACCCGCAAGGGTCAAGTTCACATTCTAAAACTTTTCAAATAAATATATAAAGCTCAGAGCATCAAATACTAATGATATTATTTTGTATAGCTTTGGCTGAACTCTTAGTGTGTATGATATTGACTCGCCTACGTTTCTTCAGGAAATTTGGGCTTGCAGTGATTATCTTTTATCTTTACAGCAGTGTCTTGAGAATAATCTACATGAGTCTGATTTCTAGCTTATAGTTCAGTTATCCAATTCCTGGTCCTCATTGGATGATTGTTGGGACCCTTTATATCAAACCCCTCTCGGCACTATACAAGATCCATCGGAGGACCAAGAGAGTGGGATGAGACATTGACTCCAAGAGAAAAGTGTAAAGAAACTGTAGAGGAAAAGATTTTCCATGGGCCTAGTAATGCTACGTCACAGGACAAAATAAAACAAGCACCTTGACGAAATACAGAACTAAAAAAGATAAAGCAACAAACTAGAATGCTGAAACACACCTGGCTTAAAACAAACAACAATCAAGACAAACTTCACCTACACAAGCTTAACAGAATATACAAGTCAACAATCAAAAAAGCTAAAAAAGGGACTATTCAGACAGAATTCTAAATGCTAAATGTGGAAATAAAGATTTTTATAAAATTCTCATCAAAATTCTTAGACCTAAATGCACAGAAGGAACTCATCCCATTACTTACGAATTTACTAACAAACTAGCAAATCATTACACAACAAAAGCAGACAAGTTGGACTCCTATTTAAAACAAAGGAAAACACTAGCACCAACCCATTTCCAACAAGCATTGGCAAAGCCAATAGCTCTTGCTTATGTGAGATTTACTGACTTTGCTAATGTTTTCTAGCTACGCTGCAAATGGCTGAAAGTAATGTAAAAAAAGCTGTATGACACAGCCAGTGTTGTCCGCGTTATAGCGCTCTTTTTATTTTCAGTTATGCTGCACTGAAGCTAGCGCTGCTTATATAATATGACTTAAAAACATTGACAAAGCCAATAGACCACACCTAGTTGAGACCTATTGGCTTTGCCAATGCTTGGTATGGAATACCATATGGTAAGTTATACGTATTTATATAGTGTTTACAATGGCTGAAGTACTAATGCTATAGAATTGAGAATGCCCATGCCAAGGTGTTCGTGTGTCCAAATTCAGAAGTATTTTAAGACCATACAAAAACTGTGAAAATGTGCCGTATACATGCGCTGAATGGAACATAAGTTGTAGGTAGACAGAAAAGTCCAATAGGTTACAGCTTTTATTACAGTGATGCTTTAGGCTATGTGTTACTTTGGGTGCAATGGTTACAAAACAACCAAAAAAGCACTCCTGACTGCTTGTTTAGTAGTAAAATATAGCAATAATCGGTGTTCTAGACTTTTTTGCCCCTGTGCTACTGCACCTGCTGCACCATTCAAATCATGGCCCTAGTGCCTGCAAGGTAATTGCACTTGTGACTGCTTGTTTAGTAGTAAAATATAGCAATGATCGGTGTTCAGTGGGTTTCCTAGAGCTTTTGGGTTCTATGCCACTGCACCTACTGCACCATTCAAATCATGACCCTAGTGTGTGCAAAGTAACCGCACTTGTGACTTCTTGTTTAGTAGTAAAATATAGCAGTACTCTGCGTTCAGTAGGTTTCCTAAGACC
The DNA here is from genome assembly GCA_963921515.1 of Calotriton arnoldi. Taxonomy (NCBI): domain Eukaryota; kingdom Metazoa; phylum Chordata; class Amphibia; order Caudata; family Salamandridae; genus Calotriton; species Calotriton arnoldi. The sequence continues at coordinate 319,358 of CAWUFW010006926.1, read as the reverse complement.
TTTTAGCCCCTGTGCCACTGCACCTGCTGCACCATTCAAATCATAACCCTAGTGCCTGCAAGGTAACTGCACTTGTGACTACCTGTTTAGCAGCAAAATATTGCAATAATCAGTGCTCAGTGGATTCTTAAACCGTTCTGGCCCCTGAGCCACTGCAACTGCTGCACCATTGAAATCATGACCCTTGTGCCTGCAAGGACAAACAAGTAAAAACCAAGCATTGTTAAATTGTGTTACAGAGTGGCTGGCTCTTTCCTGTGAAAATATCTTATTATGTGCTTGACAGTGAATGGGCCATAAACAGTGTAAATTGCCCAAGGACACCATATGTTAGGCTGGCTGAGACTGAAATGCGGTGTTCCTAAAAAGGCAGTTAAAAAAATTAAATGAACTCACCATAGAAAAGGAATTTCGCAAAAAATGTGCAAATGTTTTGCGCAGCTGAAGAACGAGATACCTTTTGAGATGGCTATGTCTAAAATAAAATTAAAAAAGGGCACTAGCAGGCTCCTTGGAGAAAGTACACAGCGTTCCTCTTTCCTATAAACGCTCTCACTTTGAAGTCAGCTGAAAGCAAAATAAACACCAGGCTCCCACGAAAACACAGGTTGACATTTGACCTCGGTCATTGAATGCCCAGCAAATGTGACAAGATAAGAACAAGATTTAAAGGCCAGGTTATTACGGAAAACGAGATAGTGGAAGAACACTGTAAACGTGGTTTTGGCATGGGGAGGTACGAACTCAAGCTGCACATTCTAAAGCAAATAAAGCCAGAATATGGAAAGGCAGAAAACATGAGTTACAAACCACAAAGGCAATAGCAAGCCATGGTGGAATGTATTCCCAGGTCAACTTTCTGAAAGTCCCCAAGATGTCTTTCGCATAGCCAGACAGCTCAAATTGAATGCTTCCAAAACTGAAATACTCACATGTGGCGATTGGAACAAATATGACCCACTCTGCGCCTGCCCCGACAATCTGGGACCACCTAATAAAGTATCAAAAGGAAGTAAGAAACCTTGGAATTACCATGGACTTCAAGTTATCAATGAATACCCAAGGGGACAAAAAAGCAAGATCCAGCATCATTACCATGAAAACTCTGTGACGCATCTTTCCCTACCTGGGATTTCCACACAAGGTCCAGCCTACTGTTTCTCTAGTACTGTATAAACTTGATTACACCAATGGCCTCTACCATGGTTCAGCTTTATCAACTATGAAAAGACTACAACTGATTCAGAACTCTGCTGCCAGACTACTCCTACATGTAAAGACACAAGCCCACATCTCTCCTGCCTTGAGGGCCATATATTGGTTACTAGTTGCCAGTAAATCCACTTTCAAGCTGCTTTTTGTCACCCACAAGGAACAAGGGTCCCTAGACACTGAATATAGATAAGTGATACTCTGGGTACAAAGCAATACTGCCTAGGAAAAATCCAATCAGTTATTTAAAAAGTTGTTTATTATTGTTATATGGAACATTAAAATTGGTTTATAGAAGTATGTCCCCCTATGGGGCACACATGAACAGGTATCACACAAACATACAGGCAAAAAGGTTTTGTGACAACAAAAGTTTCATAGAATCAAAAAGTCACACTTCTGTCAAAGACAACACTACTGCACATAGTTTTTCAATTCTGCATAAACATACGGGTCACAGTGATTCAGTCAACGACGTTTTGATCCGCTGAACATGTGGGATCATCATCAGGACAATACAATGTTTGCCTGGGTACATAAATCAATATGAAAAAAGTAAATACAATTTATAACGGGAGAATGAAGAGATGGGGAGCAAAAAAGATGAGAGGAAAAGGAAAAGTTAGTTTTGGTCACTTAAATAAGTATAGAATCTATTCAAGAAGGTTCTCGTTCTGTGGGAAATCATGACCCATACAGGCAAATGAATTTGTGTAATGTTTATAGGAGGTGATAATATGGTGTACGGCCAAGGAGTTACGTGCACTGCTCCCTGCCAACAAGACACCCTTCAGTTGAAATGGTCCACAATAAGTGAATGGCATGCAAAGTGGTCAATGGCACACGTCATATAAAATTCGCCCGTTATAATTACGCAGGAATTACTACTGCAAGAATAAAATATTCCGTACAATGCTCCATGTCAAAATTGACAACCATCAAGTAAAGTGGTTCCGTAAAAGTGACATGCATAGTGGTGAGTATCACACGTCATACAAAAATAGTACATGTGAATAAGAATTACCCAAATCATATGGCTGCACCAAGAACTATTCCAACCGAATGTCATTCCATCCACTCAATGTGTTACCAGAATATGAGTTGTAGTATCATAAAAAAGATGGATTTAAAAAAAAATATATTAGCCAACCCATATAAATACAGTGTAATAAGGATGAACTGAAAAGCCTGCATACCTAGCGGTAATTGTATCAAGTAGAGACCAATACATGTATTCATAAACAGGGACAATGCCTCTTACCCAACCTCCTGCATCAAGGGCTAGCTGCTTCTAAGAAATGAAAGTTGTTAACCTGTCGCATCAATCCGTCACCTCAAACTATGGCAATATATAACCTACATACCTATTAGGGGCAAGACCGTTATCAATGTAAGATGGAGAAAAAAATATAACCGGCAGGGCAGGATGAGCCCAGTATTAGACCTTAGTACCAACCATAGTGGGAGTTAAGTTGTGCTGGTTTTACAAAAACAATGGGACTAAATGAACAAACAGTTCCAGCTGTAGTGAGCTAGGGAAGTAAGCGGGAAGCAGCAAAGCGTTTTAACATGGAAACAGCGTGGTATACCGAAGTAAGCTGGCGGTGAGCTAGCAGTAGTGAATTAAGACATGTGCGTCTTTAAAGAAATAGAGATAGGAGTAGTCCAAATAATTCTCGAGCAAGGTCAAAATCTGTGGGGGCCATTTTTGAAGGGTAAGATAAAAGTAAGGCGAAGTAAATAGAAAAAAGCATATGGAGCGAATTAACACTGTCAACAATTGCAGCTTGTGACCTCAAGATATACATGTAAGGGGAAGATGCAACAAAGTATGCATAGCCCACATGAACCATATATATATATATAAAGACAAGCACCTCATCCCATATACAGGCGGCACATACATTAAATGAAGTAGTGTTCAGCAATTGTGTACATTCTGGATATATCAGTCAGACATAGCCCTTCCTAGATGTTCTATGCAACCATTTATAATACATTATTGACCTGTATGGGTGACATCGGCCAAAAGTGAAGGAAATGTGATTGTAGATGTATGTGAAATTAATGTTTCCAGTGCACCCCTCCAGTTATATCAGTTTAACAAACTTTAAATGTTTTTACGGTGCAAAAGGGTATCACCGTCCTGTCCTGGTGTAAACTAAAAAACGGAATGACTGCACTCTGCCAATCTAGTGTTGAGTCTCCCTCTGCACACCCACTGTGTCCCCTTGTGGGTTACTCATCCTTAAATCATAAGTTCACAAAACAAGTTGAGCACTAGTATAACAATTTGTATCCAAGGTAGATCTTCTTTTATTGAATTCGTTTATTCACGTTCTCTTGGTTGATATTTTTTCAAATATTCAGACTGACATGATAATCATACCACTACACGTAGTTCAATCCAAAACCTTTTATAAAGAAATCAATGCATTTCGGACCTATTGGTCCTTCATCAGGCGGTAGCGTTCTAAGGATCAGAAGAAAGTAATGCGGGTCAGTAATTAATTAAGCTCAACCATCGATTGTCTTGCCAAAGACCCACCAAATAAAGTACTGGTGTTCTTACCAATATACCAGGTGCAATTACATTCTTAAATGATGCAATTATTCCTCTGGGTAATCATGATATAAAAATCATCAAATAGGGTCCTGTCCTGTTGTCTATTTCACGTCAGAGTGAGGGTAAAAGCTGCCAAACTGACTCATTTGAAGTACAAACCTACAATAAATGTATCGTAAATTATATGCACAGGAAATGAAGTCCAAAATGTGAACGTGCCTGAACAATGTGACGCATATAGAAAACGTGAGCCCATCACAAGTGAAACGTTCCGATTCAACAAATAATACCATGTATTACATAGAGTAGTAATAACTCCCTTGTGTAGCCAAAATAGTATAGAGTGCATCTGATCCTTATAAAAAATACATGATATACCACGGTACTCCAATATTACTAGCAAAATCAAATGCCCATGTGCAACGTTAGCTCTGTAGAGGTCGTGAAAAACCAAACCGTAATCGAAGTGTTAATCCAAACAACACACAAATGTATCATTGATACAGTACATTTAAGAAGCTTGTGAATGCTACGTCCACAATCCACCCAACATGCTAAAACATAGCAATGGTCCGGAATATACTAGTGAACAAACCGTATAAACTAAAAGATGAATGGATTAAAAGATAAAAAGTCAAGAATCCATATATCATGAATTAACCCTGCTTACCTCGCGAGTGAAACGAGCAACCATAGTCTCCTACTCAGCGTCTTTGATGTGCGCCATATTAGTACTTTACTTGCATACCGTGACATGGAAATAAAAAGAGAACATGCGGTGAGATTAAAGAGTGATTACGCATCAACCATCTCCATGTGGGTGTATTTTCCAAACTTTCAAGGTCAAAGTTACACTGTCAAAGAAATCAGGATCCCTACAAACAAAGGTCCTGAATCTCTTACTCAGCATCTGAGTTGTACGCCATGTTCGCATACGGTCAATGTAAACACTGTGACTAAAAAATAAGAAATGAAGAGTGGACAACTCTTAAAGGGAGCAATTACACTTTGGCCATCTTAAAATGGGTCAATGCTCCGATAGCTCAATGTAAACCTCAATATATAAGGTTCAAGGGGCATATGTATCAAAGAATGTTTTTGCGATTCTCAAATAGCGATTATTAGCGAATTGATATTTGAGAATCGCAAAACGAGATGTAAATAAAATTTCGCAAATATTTTGCGATTCCTTAGCATTCCTTAATTGCGACTCGCAAATTGCGAGTCACAATTAAGGAATGGCTTCCCATTCATTCCTATGGGCCTAGAGGCCCATAGGAATGAATGGGAAGACATTCGCAATTTGCGAGTACCCATTAGGTACTCGCAAATTGCGAATGCAATTTCAAGGGTGCAAGGGTGTCATGAGGACGCCCTGTTGCACCCCTGAAATGAGCATGTGTGCACATGTGGCGCACATACATGCCCTAAGGGCATGTATTTGCGCCACATGGCACTTTGAAAAATGCCAAAAAGTGCATTTTTCAAAGAAATCTCAAATTACCACTAACTTGAAGTTGGTGGTAATTTGCGATTTCTTAAGGAGAAATTGCACAACTTGGGTGCTTCCTGCATTGCATTTAAGGAATCGCAATGTGCGATTCCTTAAATGCATTTGCAAAATAGGGAATCACAAATTTTGCGATTCCCTATTTTGCGAGGGCCTTTTGGGATGATACATCCCAAAAGGCTTTTTCCCGTTCGCAAATGGGCTAATTCTGAGAATCGGCCCGTTTGCGAACGGGAAATGGGCTTCATACATATGCCCCTAAGTATCCAACGATTGAAATTCAATCTATCACCATGCCATCACCTCTGAGAAAAACGTGGAAAGAAAATTTCTCCTTGTGTATGTCTCAAGAAAATGTATGAGGACAGTAGTGTGTTTATTCTTTTGAAAATGTCAGTGATTTCAAATTTCTAATAATTGCTATTCCAACACGTTGCATTTAGATAGCATCATCTAACAGCACTAAAGTGATTTTAACAGTAAACCAGTGTCAGCTCAATATAGAAAATTATTGGGGTCGATGGAAGCTGTTTGACCTCAAACCCAATGTGAACACCATCACTATAAGATGAGATTAAAACTCCCAAATATGCTTTCCAAACTGAAAATTCAAAAGTGTTTATAAAAAACACAAGAATTCCATCCTATCATTCAATCCTATTGGAATCATGGAGTTCAATCTTGTTATATACTACAGTTCTCTCCTGAGTAATGTCTTTCTGTTATCCACGTCTTCGCTGATGGGTCCTTGATCGAATACCACGAATCTTTGACCGATATTGTGTCCTGATGAGTTAAAGTGAGTGGCTACCATGGATTTCTCATTTTTATCCTAATGTTACTCTTGTGTTCAGTTAGTCTAGTTTTGATTTTTCGCTCTGTTTTTCCTACATATGCTAAGCCACATGGGCATTTTAGCATGTATATAATGTTCTTGGATTAGAAAGTTGTGTTTGTCTTTAATTTGATTTGGTACCTCTGGATGGGTGATTGATCTCTGACCACTTTTATTATGTTATTACAGTTGGTGCAATTATAACACTGAATGGTACCCTTGTAAGTTTTCATTTCATCTGTTGCAATTTTAGAGTGTAATATTTCTTTCACATTCTTGGAACATTTGCATGAGAACAAGAGTGTTTGATTGAATATGCCTTTGAACTGCGGTTCAGAGTGCAACATTGGCCAATGTTTCAGAATGATGCTTTTCATTATGGCACTTTTAGAGTGGAGAATTTGGTAATGTGTGTGGTTCTATTTGAGTCCTTCATGTGTCGTTTATTAACCAGTAACTCTTGTCTACCTCTCTTTCCTGCTCTCTGTATTACATCCTCAATGATGTTAGATGGATAGTTCCTCTTTTTGAATTTTTCACAGATCATAGTTTTGCATGCATTGTATTTCTCATGATCCCGTTATTCTCCTGATTCGTATAAGTTGGGAATAAGAAAGATGTTGTGAGAAGTTGGCCTGGTATATGCTGTCCACTAACTAAAGTGGGCACCTTGCACCAGTCCAAACAACCCTTATGGGGGGGGGGGGTTATGTAGGAAGGTAGGATCCTTCTGCATGTGTACCCCCACTTTTTACCTGGTGCTAAGCTGGTTTTTGACTAGTCTGACTGGGATCCTGCTAATCAGGACCCTAGTCTATCTGCTTTCTCCTTAAGCTGTATGCTATGTACTTAGGTACACTCCAGATTGGATACTGGGGTACCCTTGTCAGTCCCTAGTATATGGTACCCAGTGCATAGGTACCTCCAGAGGCCTCCCAGGGGCTGAAGAATGTATTATGCCACCCATGAGAGGCCATGCAAAATGGAACTACAGGCCTGCCATTGCAGCCTGTGTAAGATGGTGTATGCACCACTTACTTAAGATATAGGTTTACTACATCTAAGGGTCACTGCACTTAAAACCTATAAGTCACCCCTCTAGCAGGACTTTACAATCCTGAGGGCAGGGTGCTTAGTTCTAAGTGAGAGGGTGCCACTGCAAGAGCAGAACACCCCTGCAGCCTATGGAGTCCATTCTCCCGGGTTGTCAGTGAGGCAGCCATTTACGACATATAGAGTGGCATTATGCGACCGCGTGATGACCAACTCTAAAACGGCTGAAACTAACCCTATCGTGTTTGGTGTCAAACATGTTGGAATCATGCCCCCACACCAGTAACCGAGCTTCGTGGGGTCCCTGATGTTCCCGGTACCAGCCTTCTAGTCCCGGGCAGCACAAAATGGTTGCTGTGGACCAGAGACACAATTCTTCCCTCCTGCTGCTGAGCCAAGCTCGAGCAGGGGAAGGCCGAACAATAGGCATCCTGTCACAGGGAGGTGTGACCACCTCCCAGACAGGATTTAGTGTATTAGGGCTGGGTGGGTGCGCTTGCAAGCGACTGAAAGTCTGCATGAGGGGCACATTTGGTGTCCCTGTGCATAGTTCACTTCAAACCAGTCCTGGGAGCCGTTGGCTCCCGCTCTGGCGTGAAACTGGACAAAGGACATGGAAGTAACCTCCCCACTATCCAGACCCTCCCCTGGGAGGGTCCCCTGAATCTTGCCAACCCTCTTCTGTGGGTACATAAGGGCTTACCTGGGTGTAAGACCTTAGATTCGACGTGGAAAAGATTCTGAACCAGAAACCACTGACCTTCGACCATCTGGACACTATGGACTTCGTTTGGGCCCGACTTTGTCTCCCCCTCAGTCTGAAGCATTGTCTGTGCCCGTGCTCCATACAAGATCCGTACAGAACCTGTGGAGCCTCAAGGACAACCAAAGATATCTCCCTTGGAGTGAAGGAGTCACTCCCCTGCACTCGCAGGCACCGCAACACTGCTGTCTGGTCTGCTGACCCTGAGCTCCTATGGACTCTGAAGGCTTCAGCCAAAACAGGAGGTGGGTTTCTACATCCCTCGAGGTCTGAGCTGCCCTCTCACCAAGTTTGAGGTCAGAATCCCTCGTGGGGGCTGCAGTACCCGGACCCCTGTGCACTGCGTACATTTGCAAGTGCATATGCTTGTTGGCATTTCCTGAACAAGTGCATTGGGCTCCGAGTAGCCCCAACCTCTGGCACCATTTCCTGCCAAGAACTCCAGCCTCCTCGCACCGAGTGCTCCGTCGGCTGTTGTCTGTGAAATCGCTCGAGGTCCTCTTGCGACTCCTGTGCCTCCGGCCTGTGGGTCCACTTGAGGGTCAATTTTGCTTTTCTTGGGCTCCCCTGGTTGCTCCAGGCCTTCCCTGACTCTCCTTGCTGTGGTGAGTCTCCTGGACCTTGCAGGTCGGAACCGTATCCATCCTTGACCTTCTGCGTGGGTTGCCGTTGCCAAGGCTTGTCGGGGCTCCCGACGGAAACTGACCACTCAGCACTCAACATCCTTTGTGGGACTGCTGTATCCAGCTCCTGGTCATCCTCGACATATCCTGGTCCCCGTAGCTGCAGAGGCAAAAACTCCATCAACGCACCTGAAGCACCTGACATCGGTGGGCATCCGTCTACCGAGCCCCTGGTCACTCCTAAGTGACCCAGACTCTGTCCCCTCTGCTTTCAGGTACTCTTCGACAAGAATAGAATCCACCTTTGGATTCCAACGGACACTTTTCTTCCTTCCAGCAGCGGCTCTTTTTCAAAGTCCTCCATTGGTTTCGACTGCGGTTTCCGGCGTCACTTTCAACCTATGCACCCAGCTTCCCTGGGATAGGTGACTTGGGTACCTCGGTATCCACGGGTGGGGTGGCTCTCCAACCTCCTAACTTCCACGGGGTTTCTTTGAAGTCCACTGGGAAGGGTCCTTAAACTCTAAAACTTCTACTGCGACTTTCCCATAGAATTGTACGGAGCATGTGGTCGTGTTCCCATACTGCACCCGTCCTCCGTGGGGTTCCTACTTACTCACCTTGGGTGGTTCCTTGGGGTCCCAGCAATTTATACGTCCTCTCTACACTGTCTTGACTCGAGTCGTGGTTCTTATACCACTTTCTTAGTATATGGTTTGGTCCCCCCCTGGGCCCCACTGTGTATTTGCGCTATTTACTGTCATTTCTGTGCTTAAGTATTGGGTGCTTTGTGATTATCTCCAAGGAGGAGATTCTGTGTCGTTCTAGATAGTGTTATATTAATAAATACATATTTTTATAACTACTGTGTGGTTCTCCTTTCATTTAACCAATACTATAAGGTTGCATTCTGGTAAAACAAGCTGCTTAACATTCCTTCAAGACTAAGCCTGAAGGCTGCTCTCCCCAGCTACCAGTTGGAAAGCTTTCTAAGGTTATCTTTGACCTCATAAATCACCATAAGGGTTGTTTGGACTGGTGCAAGGTGCCCACTTTAATTAGTGGACAGCATATACCAGGCCAACTTCTCACATTGGTGTGCAGCGGTTCGGATTCAAGCCTGCATTGTTTTACCAGATAAATCTTTGTATTAATTAACTGAAAAACCACTAGTAGTAGGTACATATAATACTAGCTTAGAATAAGTAAGTTCTACTGAACTTAGGGTTGGGTAGGTCAAGGGTTTAGCACACCCTTTCTCCAACCTCAGAGAGTTTAGTTTCCACTAGGTTAGGTAGGTGCAACACCGCACCACACTTAGTATGTGTGCAAAAGGAGATGCCAGTGGCTCTCTGCCTTCTAGATACAGTGAGCTTTCACTCCAGAAATTGAAAGCCCTGTGTGCCTCTAGAAAGTTGAAGACAGGGAGAAGTGCCAACACTCAACGCCTGGTAGAGGTGTTACTTCTAGAAGACTTAAGGAAAATCCCTGGGTCAGATGAACAGGAGAGAGTGGGTGGGACAGGGAATGAAGACAGGTCAGGAGGTGACACCTTTTATGACCTAGACTCTAACCCTGACCAGGGGGAACCTCAGGTTCCCATCTGGATAACTCAGATCTTCAAGAGGAGAGTGGAGGAGGCCATCTTTACTCCTCCTGGAAGAGTGCAGAGTTTACCAAGGAGATCTAGATCTCCCTCTGCAGAGTCTAATAACTCAGAACAGTCTGTAGGGACCTCTGTATCTAGCAAGAGGGACCACTCTTATGATAGGGAGTACCAGTTTCCTGAACTTGAGAAAGCTAGGCTTAGGCTCAGGCAAGAGCAATTGGCCCTTTATAAAGAGTGCCTAGAAGTCCAGAGAGCTAGAAAAAAGTTGGGACTAGAGTCCCATGGTGGCAGCAACAGTGCCCCTAGAGTTAAGGAACATTCTTTTGATAATAGGAACCTGAGCAAGATTGTCCCTCCCTACAATGTTGGGGATGACATCCACAAATGGATAACTGCTTTAAAGAGGGCCTGTAAAGTTCAGAGGGTCCCTCAAGAGCAGTGGGCAGCTATCTTGTGGCTCTCCTTTGCTGACAAAGGTAGAGATAAGCTCCTCACTGTTAGAGAAGAGGATGCTGACAATTACTCAGTTTTGAAGAGTGCTCTCATTGATGGGTTTGGCTTAACCACTGAACAGTATAGGATTAAGTTCAGAGACACCCAGAAGACACAGACTCAGGATTTGGTAGACTTTGTGGATAGTGCTACAAAGGCTCTGGAAGGTTGGTTGCTTGGCAGCAAAGTGCATGACTATTTAGGATTGTACAATTTGATTATGAGGGAGCAGATCCTTAGTAATTGTCAAAACCAGCTTTTGCACCAGTACCTGGTGAACTCAGATCTGACTTCTCCCCAAGAATTGGGAAAGAAGGCAGATAAATGGGTCAGAACCAGAATCAAGCCCAAAAACCAGGGTGGTGGTGACCAGAAGAAAGATACTCCCAAAACCCAAAAGAAAGGGGGGGGGGGGGCAAGTCTAAAGAGAAGTCCTCTGAAGGTCCCCAAAAGTCCTGCTCTGGGGGTGGTTCCCAAACTACGTCTTCCCCTGGTAAGAAACCTTATTGCTTTGTTTGCAAAAAGTCAGGCCACAGGAGGAATGATTCTGACTGTCCTATGGCCAACAATAAGGAACGTATTTCTCCTACTACTACAGCACCCCCCACTGCTCCAAGTAGCAGTCCGCCAAGTAGTAGCAACCCTCCCAAAAGTTTAGTTGGGTTCTCTTGGGGTACTGAGGTGGAAACTGGCTTAGCCAGATCCCCCACACAGGCCTCCTTAGTCTGTGATGGTGGTATGGGGTTTGCCACTTTTACTGTGAGTCCCAATAATTTGGGCAAGTACAGACAGGAGCCTCTCATTAATGGTCAGAAAGCTGTGGCCTATAGGGACACAAGGGCTAGTGTCACCATGGTGACAGGGAACCTGGTTACCCCCCTTCCGCTTTTACCTGAGTACCAGTACCAGGTGACCAACACTGATGGTGTTAAGACAGATCATCCCATGGCCATAGTCAATCTCAGCTGGGGAGGGGTCACTGGTCCCAGAAGAGTTGCAGTGTCCCCAAACTTGCCTGTAGACTGCCTCTTGGGTAATAATTTGGAAACTTCAGCCTGGACTGAAGTAGATCTGAAGGCCCATCTAGAAATGTTAGGCCTCCCTGAGAATGTTGGTGTGACCCTTAAGGCCCCAGTCCAACCCCAGGGAAATTCTGGAGCAGTGGAGCCTGAAAGAATGGCCCACTCTGCTCTACCAGAGAGCGTAGGGGATGAAGAAAAGTCTTCTTCCCCCAGACTATAGGTAAGGGTCAGCTTCCTCAGGGAAATGATCCTACCCCTTGTGAAGGAACTGCCCCAGAGGTGGTCAGGCCTGGCCTGGCAGAGCCACTGAGGGCAGGGGAACCCGCCAAGGAGGTACCCAGTCTGGAGCAGGTATCCTGCCCCTCTCTACCCAGCCTCAGTCAACCTAGGGCTGTAGAGGTCAGGGATGTCAGTGGACCCAATAGGGCCAACTGCCAGGAGGAATCCCCTAATCCACAGATTAGGGACCCCCAGCCTAGTAGTACTAGACAGGTGGATAATCCTCAGCAATCTGAGGGATGCCTGTTACCCATTGGCAATGACATCCCCCAGATGGACTTTGATGGGCACGGGAAAACCTGGGACCAAGCTGTTCCAAACCTTCACAGGCCCCCCATTGTTCCAACCGGAAGGGAGCAACCAAAAGCTGTTGGCAGCCAGAGGTTGACCCTAGGGATAGGTATAAGTCAGTCATAGAAAGAAAGGCCTCCATGGTGGCCAGTGCTCTGAGACCAACCCTGTTAGGGCCTCATTTCCCAACTCAGACACCCCATCAACCTCTTTCTTGGCTCAAACAGCTTACAGGTAGTCACCCCAAAATTTTGAGAGGATCCAAGACCGTACAGGGGACGAACTTTGCAGTGGACCATAGGATAGGGGGTATCCATGCAAATGCAGGACCTTCCTTATATGGCCACTTAAGAAATAAAGTATCAACTGGGCAAGGTTAGCCTTATCTCCTTTCATTTGGGGGAGGGGTAATGTAGGAAGGTAGAATCCTTCTGCATGTGTACCCCCACTTTTTGCCTGGTGCTAAGCTGGTTTTTGACTAGTCTGACTGGGATCCTGCTAATCAGGACCCCGGTCTATCTGCTTACTCCTTAAACTCTTATGCTATGTACTTAGGTACATTCCAGATTGGATACTGGGGTACCCTTGTCAGTCCCTAGTGTATAGTACCCATGTACCCAGGGCATAGGTACCCCAGAAGCCTCCCATGGGCTGAAGCATGTATTATGCCACCCATGAGAGGCCATGCAAAATGGAACTACAGGCCTGCCATTGCAGCCTGTGTAAGATGGTGCATGCACCACTTACTTAAGATATAGGTTTACTATATCTAAGGCTCACTGCACTTAAAACCTATAAGTCACCCCTCTAGCAGGACTTTACAATCCTGAGGGCAGGGTGCTTGGTTCTAAGTGAGAGGGTGCCACTGCAAGAGCAGAACACCCCTGCAGCCTACGGAGTCCATTCTCCCGGGTTGTCAGTGAAGCAGCCATTTACGACATAGAGAGTAGCATTATGCGACCGCGTGATGACCAACTCTAAAATGGCTGAAACTAACCCTATCGTGTTTGGTGTCAAACATGTTGGAATCATACCCCCACACTGGTAACCGGTGTGGGAGGTATGATTCCACCCCTCAGAAGTGAGCTTCGTGGGGTCCCTGGTGTTCCTGCTACCAACATTCTAGTCCCGGGCAGCACAAAATGGTTGCTGCCGACCAGAGACACATTTCTGCCCTCCTGCTGCTGAGCCAAGCTCGAGCAGGGGAAGGCAGAACAATAGGCATCCTGTCACAGGGAGGTGTGACCACCTCCCAGACATGAGTAAGTGTATTAGGGCTGGGTGGGTGTGCTTGCAAGCGACTGAAAGTCTGCATGAGGGGCACATTTGGTGTCCCTGTGCTTAGTCCAGTTCAAACCAGCCCTGGGAGCCGTTGGCTCCCGCTATGGCAGAAACTCAACAAAGGACATGGGAGTAACCTCCCCACTGTCCAGACCCTCCCCTGGGAGGGTCCCCTGAATCTTGCCAACCCTGTTCCGTGGGTACAAAAGGGCTTACCTGGCTGTAGGACCTTAGATTCGACGTGGAAAAGATTCTGAACCAGAAACCACTGAACTTCGACCGTCTGGACACTCTGGACTTCGTTTGGGCCCGACTTCGTCTCCCTCTCAGTCTGAAGCATCGTCTGTGCCCATGCACCATACAGGATCCATGCAGGACCTGTGGAGCACAACAGACAACCAAAGATATCTCCCTTGTAGTGAAGGAGTCACTCCCCTGCATTCGCAGGCACTGCAACATTGCTGTCCGGTCTGCTGACCCTGAGCTCCTACGGACTTTGAAGGCTTCAGCAACACAGGAGGTGGGTTTCTACATCCCTTGAGGTCCGAGCTGCCCTCTCACCAAGTTTGAGGTCAGAATCCCTTGTGGGAGCTGCAATACTTGAACCCCTGTGCACTGCGTACATTTGCAAGTGCATTTGCTTGTTGGCGTTTCCCGAACAAGTGCATTGGGCTCTGAGTAGCCGCAACCTCTGGCACCATTTCCTACTAAGAACTTCAGCCTTCTTGCACCGAGTGCTCCGTGGGCTGTTGTTTGGTGAAATCGCTAGAGGTCCTCTCGCGACTCCTATGCCTCCGGCCTGTGGGTCCACTTGAGGGTCAACTTTGCTTTTCTTGGGCTCCCTTGGTTGCTCCAGGCCTGCCCTGGCTCCCCTTCTGTGGTGAGTCTACTGGACCTTGCTGGTCCGAACCGTATCCATTCTTGACCTTCAATTTGGGTTGCCATTGCCAAGGCTTGTTGGTGCTCCCACTGGACACTGACCCCTCAGCCCTCGACATCCTTCATGGGACAGCTCGTATCCTGCTCCTGGTCATCCTCGACATCTCCTGGTCCCCTTAGCTCCAGAGTCAAGAACTCCATCAATGCACCTGAAGCACCCGACATCGGTGGGCATTCGTCTACCGAGCCCCTGGTCACTCCTGAGTGTCCCAGGCTCTGTCCCCTCTGCTTTCAGGTACTCTTCGACAAGAATCCACCCTTGGATTCCAATGGATACTTTTCTTCCTTCCAGCAGCGGCTCGTTTTCGAAGTTCTCCATTGGGTTCGATGGCGGTTTCCGACGCCACTTCAGACCTAGGCACCCGGCTTTCCTGGGATAGGTAACTTGGGTACCTCGGTATCCACAGGTGGGGTGGCTCTCCAACCTCCTAACTTCCACAAGGTTTCTTCGAAGTCCACTGGGAAGGGTCCTTAAACTCTAAAACTTCAACCGCGACTTTCCCATAGAACTGTACGGAGCACGCGGTCGTGTTCCCACACTGCACCCGTCCTCTGTGGGGTCCCTACTTACTTACCTTGGGTGGTTCCTTGGGGTCCCAGCAATTCTACGTCCTCTCGACACTGTCTTGACTCGAGTCGTGGTTCTTATACCACTTTCTTAGTATACGGTTTGGTCCCCCCCTGGGGCCCACTGTGTATTCGTGCTATTTACAGTCATTTCTGTGCTTAAGTATTGTGTGCTTGGTGATTATCTCCATGTAGGAGATACTGTGTCGTACTAGATAGTGTTATATTAATAAATACATATTTTTATAACTACTGTGTGGTTCTCTTTTAATTTAACCAATACTATAAGGTTGCAGTCTGGTAAAACAAGCTGCTTAACATTCCTTCAAGACTAAGCATGAAGGCTGCTCTCCACAGCCTCCACTTGGATAGCTTTCTAAGGTTATCCTTTGACCTCTTAAATCACCATAAGGGTTGTTTGGACTGGTGCAAGGTGCCCACTTTAATTAGTGGACAGCATATACCAGGCCAACTTCTCACAGATGTTTTTTCAGAGAAAATTGATGAAAACTCGAGAAATGTAACAAATTATTTTGGTCGGTTGGCTTGATGAATATGTCTGTTGCTATATGTTTGTTGTTGACGGTTCCTTTGACATCTAAAAAGGTAATCTGAGTTTCATGTATTTCATGTGTGTATTGTATACGATTATCAACAGAATTCAACTCAGTTATGGCTTCCTTGAATTCCATTCTGTTTCCTTTCCACATCACAAAGATGCCATGTATACATCTCAGATACATCTCCAGATTGTTAGCCCATTTGTGATTCATGTAAATGTGTTCCTCTTCAAATATTTGCATGCATGAAAATATTAGAATAGCAAGGAGCTACACAGTTTTCCATTGAAATTCCTGTTAGCTATATGTAATATCTCTCTTCCCACTGGAAATACCTGTGATAAACAGTGAAATGCATTCATTCCAGTAAAAATATTTTTTGAAGCTTCATCCAATTTGGAATTAATACCTGTTCTACCACAATGATCCCTAGGTTGTGTGGTTTGTATGTAAATAAAGATTTCACATGATTGGTATAGAGTAAAGTGTTTTCCTTATCCTCAATAGTGATATCTCTCAATTTATTAAGAAAATCCATGGTATCTTTCACATAGGATCTCATGCTTTGTACACTGGATTTTAAATATTGGTCTACGTACTTCCCTATGGGTTCATGTATTGATCCTCTTATATACACACAATGGGTCGCATTGGTGGATTTTTTTTAAGTCCTTGTGTACCTTGGGTAAAGTATAAAATGACGGGACCTCTGGATGTGCTTGTATCAAGTACTGTCTGTCTTCATTGTTGATAGTTCCTCTTTCCAAGGCAATCTTCAGTATGTTATCCAATGTTTTAACAAATTCTTTTGTAGGGTTTTCTGGCATCATGTAAGTTGAGGTATCGTTGAGGTATCCGTAAAATTATTTTTTGTGCTCTCATTTTAGCATTGTTTATCCATGATAACCAAGGTTCCTCCCTTGTCTGCTATGCTGAATTCTATAGACTCATCCTTGGCCATTTGTTTGATAATTCCCAATTCCATATTTGTTAAATGTGAATGTATCCATTTCTTACTTGAGAGAATTTTCTTAATCTCAGTTTTTACCTATGTTTCTAATGCGTCTATGATCTTATGACTCATGGGAGCTTGAAATTTACTTTTAGTTAACAAATCTTTTAATGTGCCTTTATCCTTCTTAGATTTCTGCTCACCTATGATGTTATCAAAGAAGTGGAGTAATCATAATGTTCTCATAAATTTGTAAAATAGATTCCAATCTCCACTTCATTGGAATGGTATGTAGGTACAAACGAGGTCCCTTTTTGGAGAATGTTACGTTGTAATGAGGTAACTTGTTTGTTTGAAATGTTTATCACTATTTCACCATTAGTTAAATTTTGGTCTGACTCCTGGTTATTCTGCTTGTTTTTTTTGCCCCGTTGTCTGCTTCTGGTTTTTCGTTTAACATGAGACTTATTTGCAAAAAAGCCATTTTTGTGGTTGTACTCTCTGTCAACGTGGATGCCATCTGTGACATGTTATTAATAATGTTGGATGTTTCAGTTTGATCATCATTTGAGGAGGGTTCCATTCTGTTAACCTCTTCATCACTAGTGGATGTATCTATCGGTCTCCATGGTTTTAGGCGTTGGTTTTACCTGTCTTCTTTTTGCATATATTTCATCCAAATTATATATTTCTCCAAGCCTGTAATCGATGGTATCTCGTTTACATTTTTTTATTTTCCTATCATTGATCTCTGATGTATAACGTTCTAGTTGGATATTGATGAAATTTATGATTTTATCCCAATTTTCTGATTCTGTTTGTTTCCTAATTTCCATTTTTAAATGTGTAATCTCAATGGAAAAGTCTTTCAATATTTTTGATAGTTCTTTGGTGATAAGTAAAATTCAATCTAACGAACATTTATTTAAAATGGCATTCCATCTCTCGGTGAATCGTTGGTTGTTTTTACATAACGTAGGTCTGAGTGCAATTCTTAATCCCTTGGGTATCCTTTGTATCTTGGGATATTGAATTAAAGTTGTTGCATGTAATCGCTGGTTTATATCTTTTTTAGACATGTCTAAAAGTTGTCGCACATTACTTTCTATTGTTCCTTAAACTTTTGTGGTGATTTCTATGTCATTGATCAAATAATAAATTAGTTGAGCTTCATGGTTTGAATATCCTAAAATTTGAGCTCTAATTTCTGGTAAATTGGATATATCTTCAAATTACATTTTTCCTCGGATGCCACTGAATAGTGACCAGACTCTGAAAAAACCTGTGACATTAATGTTCTCAGTGCACTCCTTTAATTATATCAGTTAAACAAACTTTCAATGTCCTTAGGGTGCAAAAGTGTATCATCCCCCGATTCGGGTGTAAACTAAAAAACTGAATGACCGCACTCTGCCAATCCGGCATTATGTCTTCCTTTGCACACCCACTGTGTCCCCTTGTGGGTTACTCTTCCTTAAATCATAAGTTCACAAAACAAATTAATCACTAGTAAAACAATTCATATTCAATGTATATCTTATTTTATTGAATTTGTTTATTCACATTCTCTTGGTTGATATTTCATCAAATATTCACACTGAAATTATAATCATACCACTACACATGGTTTAATCCAAAACGTTTTATGAAGCCTCAATGCATTTCTGGTGGTCCTTCATCAGGAGGTAACGTTCTAAGGAAGAAAAGAAAGTAACAAGAGTCAGTAATTCATTAAGCTCAACAAATATTAACTATAAAAGGTTGAAGTTCACCTTCCCATACAGTAGAGAGGGATTTCTTTTTTGGATCTGATGATCAGAACCCATGAGGTGGAATTATACACATCACTGTATCGGAAACCAACAGAAAAGAACACCCTGTTAGCATATTTGAATCACCATCCCAGGGCATTACGTGATTCTCTTCCATACTCCTAATTCCTTAGGATGAGAAGATATTGCTTCTTTAAACAATATTTTTTCAGAGAAGCAGAAATTTTGAAGACCAAACTCTCTGTAGTGGGCACCCCCAAATATTGATTACAAAATCTATTCAAAGGGCGTGGTACAGCCCACGAAAGGCACTTTTGACACCCAAAGTAAGAGATGATACAGGAAAGATGGTCTGTGTCACCATGGTTTCAACCGTCTCCAATCAAATAAAGAAAACTATTTTATGTCATTGGCATATTTTAAATGCAGGAGAGTTATCCATAGAATGCCCCATCTTTGCATTTCACAAATATAAGAACATAAAAGACCACTTAGTGAGAGCATACCTACTATTCTGTAATCTAGAGAGACCCGGATTGAAAATGTGGGAATTGCAGAGTGTGTGAATATGCGATTGAGACAAAAGAATTTGTACACAAAAATATAAAAACTGCATTTTCTAATTGCAACACTGCAAATGTAATTTATCTGATTTTCTACCTTTGTGATCTGGTTTATGTGGGGCAGACTACACAAAAAGTGAGGATTAAAATATGCCAACACAGAAGCCGATTGAGATGCAAAATGGCAAATGCACCTCTAGTGGAACATTTTCAAACACTGGGCCATAGTGAAAATGACTTGCGATTGCTAGTAATTGATATTGTAAAAGTACCAGAACATGGAGGTGACCTCATAGCAATTCTCAATAAAGAAGAACTGAAATGAATCTTAAGAACGGACAGCTTCCGCATCGGACTTAACAGACTAGAGGATTGTACGTCTCTGATATGAATCTCTCCAATGATTCAGAACTGTTCAACTATGAACACACAGGAGGATGTTATGCCATCTCAAGCCACCTGATACTGGAATTTATGTTTGACTGTTACCTTATTGCATGTCAAGAATAGACATTTAAGATTATAGGGCCAGATGTAAGAAGCGTTTTACAGGTCACAAATGACCCATCTGCCGTTTGCGACCGGTAAAATTCATTTTGCCATGTACAGAAGGCAAAATGCTTTTGCGATTCAGTGTTAGGAAGGGGCATGTTTATGGCGTCCCTTCCTAATATTGAATAGTACTGGTAAATTAAGAATGTTTTGCGACTGGGAATGCAGTGGCAAAACATTTGCAGTTGCCACCAACTTCAAGTTGGTGGTAACCCATTCGCAAATGGTAAGGGGTCCCTAAGGGACCCTTCCCCTGTGTGAATGTGAGTGCAAACATTTTTTAAGAGTAGGCAGTGGTCCCATTGACCACTGCCTACACTTAAAAAAATGAAAAAGGTAGCTTTTCATTTTTATTTTTGAAATGCATCCCGTTTTTCTTTAAGGAAAATGGGCTGCATTACAAAAAAAATATAGCTTTATTTAAAAAGCAGTCACAGACATGGTGGTCTGCTGATCCTAGTAGGCCACCATCCCTGTGATTGTAGCCATTCACAATGGGTCGCAAATTGTGACCTGCCTCAGGAATACTGATGAAGCAGGTCCATTTGCGAGCCACTGCGAATCGCTAACAGTGTCAAACACACTGTTGTACATTGCAGTTTGCAATTTCCTAATAGTGAATCTCTAAAATTCGCTATTAGGAAATCGTAAACACGCAATTTCGTACATCTGGCCCATAATTCTTTCTCTGGTGAACTATGAGCACAAAAGGGGTGGCAATGCTTACATTTCCTATTTACTGTTACCTATTTACACATCATGGCCATACATCCACGATCACATTTCCTTCCATTTTGGTCGATGTCACACATACAGGTCAATAATGTATTTTAAATGATTCCAGAGAACATCTAGGATGGGCTTTGTCTGACTGATATACACAATTGCTGAACATTACCTCACTGAATATGTGCAGCCTGTATATGGGATGAGGCATTTTATCTCTCTATTTATGGTTTATGTGGCCTAAGCACACTTTGTTGCCTCTTACCCTGACGGTCTTGCTCCTAATAGGTATGTAGATTATATATTGCCATATTTCGAGGAGACGGATTGAAGCGATAGGTTAACAATATACTAACTTTCATTTCGTAGAGCCTGCTAGCCCTTGAAGCAGGAGGTTGGGCATCGGGCATTGTCCCTGTTTATGAATACATGCATTAGTCTCTACTTGATACAATTAGTGCTAGGTAGCTAGGCTTTTCAGTTCATTCTTATTACACTGTATTTATATGGGCTGGCTAATATATTTATTTTTAATCCATATTTTTTATGAAAGTACAACTGGTATTACAGGAACACATTGAGTGGATAGAATGACATTCATTTGGAATAGTTCTTGGTGCAGCCATATGATTTGGGTAATACTTATTTGCATGTATTATTTTTGTATAATATGTGATACTCGCCACTATACACGTCACTTTCACCGAACCACTTTACTTGATGGTTGTCAATTTTGGCTTGGAGCTTTGTACGGAATATTTTATTCTTGCGGTAGTAATTCCTGCGTAATTATCACGGGTGAATGTTAAATGATGTCTGCCATTGACCACTCTGCATGTCATATACTTATTGTGGACCATTTCAACTTAAGGGTGTCTTGTTGGCAGGACGCAGTGCACGTAACTCCTCAGCCGTGCACCATATTATCACTTACTATAAACATTACACAGAATCGTTTGCATGTATGGGTCACGATTTCCCACAGAACGAAGACCTTCTTGCATAGGTTTTATACTTTTTTAAGTGGCCAAAACTAATTTTTCCTTTTCCCCTCTCCTTCGCTTATCTTTTTTTCTCCCCCTCTCTTCATTCTCACAGGTTATAACTTGTATTTACTTGTTTTCATATTGATGTATATACCTAAGCAAACATTGTATTGTCCTGATGATGATCCCACATGTTCAGTGGATCAAAGTGTCGTCGACTGTATCACTCCGACCCGTATGAATATGCAGAATTGTTTCTTTAGTGCAGTAGTGTTGTCTTTCACAGAATTGTGATTTTCTGATTCTATGTAACTTTTGTTCTCACAAAACCTTTTCGCCTGTGTGTTTGTGTGATACCTGTTCAGGTATGCCCTGTTGGGGTACAAACTCCTACAAACCAATTTTAATTTTTCATCTAACAATAATAAGCTACTTTTTTAGTAATTGATTGGATATTTCCTGGGCATTATTGCTTTTCACCCAGAGCATCACTTACTCATATTCAGTGCCTAGAGAACCTTGTTCCTTATTGCCTTAACTACCCTTGGTCGCTAGATATCCTTGGGTTCCTTTGTTTGGTTGAAATTGTATCACCCACAAAGCAATACATAAAACAGGAGCGCTTTTCATCAGGAATAAAATCAACAAATACATTCAACAAAGGAACCTATGCTCAGGATTGACACCTTGCCTCAAAACTCCACCATACAAGAAAACAAGCATTTGTAATGCAATAGGTCTCGCATTTGCGAGAGTTTAAGCTATTGGCAGTGTAA
The DNA here is from genome assembly GCA_963921515.1 of Calotriton arnoldi. NCBI lineage: Eukaryota > Metazoa > Chordata > Amphibia > Caudata > Salamandridae > Calotriton > Calotriton arnoldi. The sequence goes on along the minus strand of CAWUFW010006926.1, from coordinate 297,429 downwards.
ATGACAATGCCTTTTATTTATCTGTTTTGATAATTAACACATACATAAAAGGCATTGTCATTTACAATGCCAATAGCTCAAACTCTTGTAAATGCGAGACCTATTTCATTTCAAAGAAGCTGCCGCCATTGTCCCGGGCTGCTTGGAAAGTGGAAGCGCGCTTGGCACGCTGAATGTTGCAGGAAAGTATGTCGTGCCTGCAGTAGGAGAAACTCATTAAAGAACATAGGGCTTACAGACTAAATAAGACATACCGTGTAACAACAGAAGTAAAAGGGCCAGTCCTTATGGGAGGTTACGAATGAAGACAAGGCGTTACTAAGGAGGGACTAACAAGCCTATTAACAAACCAGAAGCCAGCATTTACAAAGGACAATGACACAAGCCAATGAAAAATACAGGCGGAGATTGGGCGGAGCTTCAAGTCCATACTCTAATACAGCATGCCTTGCAGGGCAGCGCATGCCCTGTCCAGGCTCGACCTAAAAACATATGTGGTACATCTTTCTTTGCTCAAGCAGCCAAACTATGGAATTCATTACCCCTAAACATAAGATCCATGGATAACTATCTTACCTTCAGAAGACTACTTTTAAGAGTTGGCTCTTTCCTACATAACCACCATACTCAAATTTAATGTTCAGCATATCCCTGTGTTTGCAAACATTTATAATTTAATTACATTTATGTATCTAGATATGTGTATTTCGTTACAAATATGTATAAGTATATATATATATATATATATATATATTTCAAACGAGTTGCTCCTCCTGGGAACTCCGCCCGTAGTGCGGTGGCGCGATCAAGCCGGTAGAGCAATGCCGGCATCTAGATTAGTCCACAGTTGCAAATAAGCACGCGCTCTCAGATTCCTGCCAAAAGGATTTAATGTAGTTCAAGGCTACGTGTTTCGGGAGCAAGCTCCCTTGATCACACACTGAACCAAGTGTACACAGAGTGAATACATAGACCCTGTAATGAGTCTATGTATTCACTCTGTGTACACTTGGTTCAGTGTGTGATCAAGGGAGCTTGCTCCCGAAACGCGTAGCCTTGAACTACATTAAATCCTTTTGACAGGAATCTGAGAGCGCGTGCTTATTTGCAACTGTGGACTAATATATATATATATATATATATATATATAGTATATATCTATATATATAGTATATATATATATAGTAGATATATAGGTATATCTCTTTTAACGAGATAGAGATTCGAGCCGATGTCTGCCTGATCCCGTCTCTCTGTCTATCACGGGGACTGTACGCTGGAATTCCAGAGTTTCTGGGACCGATAGCAGACCAGAGAACCAGGCTCCTGATCCTGATGGAGCGCTGTTCCTGTGGGTGCCACCGGTGATCGCGGAAATGCGCTGATGGCAGCATAATTAACGCCGTAATTCCGCCGACCGAGGAAATGCAACAGCCCTAAATGGCAGACAATGTGTAACACCAGCAACGGTAACAACGAAGGAACAAAATCATGCCTGATTGCCCTCCCGAGCACCCGCTTCATGGAGATATACACGTCCTCAATCTCCGCTAAGGTATACTAACTTTTGCAGCAACACAAAACCGTTTTTGAAGTTTGCGATGATCTTTTGCTGAGGCAGCCTGACTTTAAGATGGCGGCCGTCTGAGGATTACGGTGAGCGCATCACCTTTCTCCTACGGAGCTGCACTGCAATAGATTAGCAAATTGGAACCATGCACCGTTGCGCAGCTGGCACCGGCCACCCGTGATGCCCGAAGACGACCGGCAGAGCGGCCCAACCTCCTTTGCCCGCGCCACCCTGAAGACATGGTCTGACTGCAATCTGACTGCGGTGAGTTACACGGCATCTTTCGGGGCCGGCATTTTAGGTGGTGGGGCGCCCTGAGTGGACACAGCGCATGCCTCGGTGGGCCACGAGGTGCGTTCATAGCTGACTGATGGCGACCCTCTTCTTGCACCAACAGGGCCCTGTGGGGATTTTCAATATTGTCACCGTCGTCAGGAGGGCTGGGGGGGACCCATTATTTGTAGCCTGACCAGAGGGGCTGAACAGCTGCCCCAGGTTGCTGACATATGTGAAACCCTCTCAGCAACAGGGTTCTAGGAGATGCTGTAACCTGGAGGGCAGTAGGTGACAAGTTACTGCCTGGGAAAGACTTGCTGTGACACTCCCGCACGGCCTGCACCATCACCTAACTATCCTAGTGGCAGTAATACCCCTACTCAACTCAGAGGACCTGGAGCGCAGACACTGGTCCCGCACAATATGTTCCAACAGACATTAGCTTTCAGTACCATTACCAAACTAAGAGTCGGCCTTATTGGAACTGTACAAATTGCTCCCTTTTTCACACCCACATCAAAACTGCAAGAAAGATGAGGATGTTTCCCTCCCCCTGCCAAGCCTGCCTGACCTTCAAATGGCGGAGCTCCGATCCCTCTTACCAAGATCTCGACGCGCTCACTTTCCCAGTGCTGAGTCACAACCATATGGAGTTCTGGGTCGGGAGCCCTCTGATATTGCCACAGCTGTTAAACAACTGTTAACCAAGCAGGCCGGAGCTGTGTTGGTATAGCGAGTGGAAATTTTGTAGCTGCAAAGTCTGTAGCTGTAGATACCTCGCCTTTCTACGACCTCCCAGAAGTCATCCTCAGCCTTATGCTCTGGAGAGTCCACAACCAGCACTAGAGCAACAGCACGAAATCTCTATACTACTCGCACTTTCCCCTCTACGGACGGTTCCTTATAGGGTGCCTGCCCCCCGTCCCACTTAGTCACTATGCCATACGCCACATCAGCCTACTCCAACCCCGCCTCTGCGAACCACTTAAAACCGCACGGCCTGAACTCCTTCGCGATCAGCTTCCCCCCTAACCTCTCACCCAAAGCGAAAAAAACCTTTAAACAAAAACTGATCAGACAACATCCTGAATCACTATTCGTGGACATCTATCACTGCGCCTCCAAAGGACAAGTAATAATGGATCTCATCTTCCACACTGAAAGACCCAAAACATGGAACTCCATCCTGAGATCTCAACTCAATATCTCCAAAATGACTAACACGTCCCATAGATGCAAACTGACTTTCTCAGCCCCTAACCACACTAGGCAAAATGGGAACACCACTGTGACCATCTACTCCAATGGCACAGTCCTGATACAAGCCAACAATGACAACCTAGAAATCTTTGAGGCTCTCTTCCCATCCCTCCGGACTTCCCCCTCCCACGCACTCCTCCCCTGCCCACCCATCCTCCTCTCCCTGAAAAACCCGACCCGCCAACAGAACTCACCCTCCATCCCGGGGCACCCTAGTAAAAACACCTGCCCCCCGCTGCGAGACACCACCTCCAACACTACCAGAGAGAACAAGACCCCTCTACCCCCCTCCGGCAACCTCCCTCTCCCGACCCCCCCCTCCCTCCCTCCCAACTCACTTCGAACGACCTAAACACACAGTACGTGACTCCCAACCCCCTCCCCAGTCACTCATGCAATTTAACATCCACGCCCCAACATGGACCCCGCCTCCCCGCACCACCGACCCCGCCCAGATCCCACACGGACACCTCACCCACTTAAGGGCAACCCAACAACGTCAGGCTCTCCCCCGCCCAGGTTTAACTTTCCCACACAGAACACCCACACTGACATAGAGACTGGGCAGCGGCTCACCCTGCTTGAAAGCCAAATTACCACCATAATCCAGGGTCTTAGTGAAATCCTTACCAACCTCGCCGCACCCATAAAGCCTCACCACTACCCTTCCTTCCCTTCTCTCTCGCAACAGAGGTTTCCCAATGCTCCCCATCCGGAAGGGATCTCTACCCCCCTCTCCCATCAGACACAGAGACCGAAAAGAACTAGAGATGTCACTTCTGCGAGTGAAGCGGCAGCTCTCGCTTCCTTGTACGACGATCTTATTACTGCCACCCCCAATCCAAAATACAGGTGATCACCGGACTGGGAAGAGAACAGGCCCCCCAAAATCCCCTAGACCCCCGGCCACACTCACTATCATCCCCACGGTCCCCCGAAAGATAAAACACACAACAGAGACGTCCCCCACAAACTGCATGCTCATAAACTGCAGATCAGCCACCAAGAATGCCACAGAGCTAGCGGAATCCATCCTCACCCATGACATAGACATAGCATTCATCACTGAGACATGGCTAAATGACTCCTCATTTCCACTCATGGATACTCTTGTCCCCCTGGCTTTGTTATCACCAACAAAGATAGAAAAGATCAAAGAGGTGGAGGCATAGCCATCATCCACAAAAACAATATTTCCGTGACGGAAATAGACTCCTTCACCTACAACACCTTTGAGTGTCTAACCGCCAACATCAACACTAGCAACAATAAAACACTCATCTGCCACCTCATCTATCACCCCCCAGGCAACTCCACCACATTCACCGAACACCTGTCTGACCTGATTGCCCACTGCTCTCTCCGAGATATGAACAACCTTATTCTGGGTGACCTCAATCTTCACTGGAATGAAGAAAGCAATCTGCCAATCCAGAACCTGAAGGAGCTGCTTCACAGCAACAACCTCACCCAACACTGCTCAGAGGAAACCCATAACAAAGGAGTAATCCTAGACGCCATTATCGCCCAGCACGACACTGTCATGATAGACCGCATCCTGCCCGTGGACTGGTCCGACCACCACTTAATTCTTTTCCACCTCACTCAGCCTATCACACCTAAACCCCCCACCCAAGAACCTCCGAAACGGACTAGAAACTTCACCCAGATTAACATGACTGACCTAGAGAGAAGGGTTAACTCTCTCCTCACTGCCTCCACGGACGATCTATCCACAACAGAACTCACCGCCCACTACAACACAAACATGACATCCATTCTAGATCAAGTAGCCCCCTTAAAACTAAAAAAAACCAGGAACATCCCATCCAGATCTTGGGTCAACACGGACATTAACAACGAAAGAAGACAACTAAGAGCTTCAGAAAGACTATGGAGGAGCAACCCCTCCTCAAGCCTACTCGAACAACTCAAAGCAGCCCGAAGGAAATACAAAAACACATCAGCAGTGAAAAATCCACCTTCTTCTGCGCCGTCCTGGACAACACAAAAAACAGGCCCAACGAACTGTTCAAAATCATTAAACAACAAACCTCCAAACCCCCGGAATCCTCCCTACAGGCCTCCAAAGACTTGTGTGAAAACTTCGCCAACTTCTTCGAAGAAAAAATCACCAAGATTGAGCTCTCACTGGACATCAACGTCAACCTCGTCTGCAAAAACCTGCCTCCAGTGACAGTAGATAGCTCGCCCAAGCACCCTACAAAAACCTGGAAGTCCTTCAACCCCATCCCGGAAACTGAGATCCTCAAACTGATCTCCACCTCCAAACCAGCCTCTCACGTCCTTGACCCGATTCCCACCGAACTGACCAAAAAACTGAGTCTCTCCATAGCCCCGTTCTGGTGCAAAATCATTAACAGCTCCCTGAGAACCGACACCATACCTGAATGCCTCAAAGTTGGCCAAGTCACACCACTAATAAAAAAACCAGGCCTTGACTCCAAGGAACTGAATAACTTCAGACCCGTCTCCAATCTCCCCCTCCTATCCAAAATCCTGGAAAAATGCGTCCTCCAACAACTGACTCAGCACATGGATAACATCAACGTTCTTGACCCCCACCAATCGGGTTTCAGAAAAGGCTACAGCACCGAGACCGCGATCCTTAACATCACAGACGACATCCAAAAATCCCTCGATACCGACCAATGCTGCCTCCTCATTCTCCTAGACCTTTCGGCAGCCTTTGACACGGTTGATCACCAACTTCTCATCGAGGCACTACAAGAAAGGGTAGGAGCTGATGAGGTGGTCCTACGCTGGTTCTCCTCCTTCTTACACAGCCGCTCACAAAGGATAAAAATAAAAAACTTTAACTCCGACCTACACCCTGTCAACAGGGGCGTCCCCCAAGGTTCAGTGCTCTCACCTCAACTGTTCAACATATACATGGAACCCCTCACCACCCTACTCAAAAAGGCTAACATCCCTTTCCACCTCTATGCAGATGACACCCAAATCTATCTTGAAACCTCCTCCATTGATGACATTCACAGACTAAATGTCACTAAATGAAATCCAACATTGGCTGTCGCTTAACCACTTAAAACTCAACCAAGACAAAACCGAAATACTCCTCCAACAAAGAGGAGAACCCTAATATTTCAGAATGGCTAAAAGCTTTGGACGCTCTTAACGGCAATCACACTCTGACCCACTCCGTTAAATCATTAGGAATTACCCTAGACTCAAAGCTCGACATGACCAATCACATCAAGAACTCCGCAAAGAGTGCCTTCGTCAACCTGAAGTTACTTAACAAAATAAAACCATTCATCCCAACCAACGACCTCAAACAAGCCACCCAATCACTGGTGCTATCCAGACTCGACTATGGGAATGCCACCCTCACTGGTACAGCAAATTCGCACCTAGCCCCCCTCAAAACTACTCTCAACGCAGCAGCTAGAATGGTCACTGGAATCAGGAAATACGATCACATCTCACCAGCACTCAGAGAACTAAAATGGCTCCCAATCGAACTGCGTGCCAGATACAGAACTGCCTGCCTCACTCATAAAGCCCTGCACACAGGAAAACCTGAGTATTTGGCTGCCAAACTCAAGAGGGCTGGACAGACAAGGAACCTCAGGAGCTCCAGTACCCTACTACTCATCCCCTTGAAAACACGCAAACAAAAAACTGCTGCACGGTCCTTAGCCGGAAATGCACCTAAAATCTGGAACGCCATTCCAGTCAGCATCAGGACTATCCCGTCCTTCACAAAATTAAAAAAACAACTTAAAGTCCTTTTCCTCAACCGCTCCCTCCCGAATGGATAGCCGACATCAATACGCTATTCCCTGCTCGTCGTCTCTTCCTGACATTGTAGCTCTAAGACTTTCCTCCTCCCTGCTATTCGACCCCCATCTGCTCCTCCCCTCCCCTTAATTGGTTCAACCCCAAGACAACGTGCACTATATGAGGTTATCTCAGGACTCACGGACTACCTCAATGCTGCTCAGCACACATGGATTTCCGAACCTATTATGTAGAATCCTGCTTTATTGTATCAACCCCAAGACAACGTGCACTCTATGAGGTTATCTCAGGACTCACGTACTACCTCAATGCTGCTCAGCACACTTGGACTGCCGAACTTATATGTAGAATACTGCTTATTGTATGGATCTTGCTAAAAAAAAACTGTTGTGAAGCGCTCCGATACCCTCGGGTCAGGCTAGCGCTATATAAAACTCCTTAATAAATAAATAAATAAATATAAGAACTATGGTTTTAAAATATATAGAATATCAAGGTCTGCTTAAGAAATGTATATATTACTTATAGTTAAATAAATAAGTAAATATATATATATATATATATATATTATTCTAACATGTTTATAGGTCATTGCATAGTTTTCATATACGTTATTTGAGTAGATGCTTATGGGTCCCAGTTTTATTAATCTATCACAATATGTAAATACTATCATAACTATTTTATCTACAAGTGCTTCACTATTGTAATATTGAGGGATTATTTAAAAAAACAAAATAAATAAATTAGCTTCAAGTACAGCAACACTTGAAAGTCTGAGTTTCTACAATACAACTTTAAATCTTGATATATTATTTGCCTTATACATGTGTACCCTTTCTATGTAGTTATGTATCTATACATGTATTACTTTACTCCTACTGTAGAAGAAAAAGAAAACATATAAACGTGTATCCCATTTCTGTGTAGTTATGTATCTGTATATTTATTACTTTACTCCTACTGTAGAAGAAAAAAGAACAAAAAAAACACATTTGACTCTCTTCACTGTACTGCTCTGTCTCACTCTATACCCCTCTCAATATATATTCTACCTCCACTATCTGACTCATCCCAAACCTAATTTTGCTACTATGATCTCCCAAGTAATGCTTTCTAAATTCTTCCCTCATTTATCCCTCCTTTGACTTATGCCAAACCTCATTTTACTACTATGATTTCCCTAATCTCTATCTAGAGACTCTTCCCTCCTCTATCTCTCTTTTTACTTGTCCCAATCCTTATCTTACTACTATGATTTCCCAAATAGCACTTTCTAGACTCTTCCCTCTTCTAACCCTCCATTATCCTCAGGCGCATAGCTTGGTCAGTAAGATGGGGGGGGTTTGAGCTTCAGATGTCCCGACATTCACGCTGGCATATAATGTTAAAATACATTATAGGACAAGCAGGGCGCATGAGAGGAGCTTAAGAGGCAGTGGACAGGGAGAGGAATGCGGATTGGTAGGAGTACCAACTGAGAGAAACACAATATTTTGTTAAATAATCAACATTTGGGGGCTTTTAAAACAGAGATGAGAGAGAGTGTGTGTGTGTTTTTGTCAGTGTGTGCATGCAAAAATCCCAGGTGACACCTCACCATATCTGACTGAAAGTACCTGTACCCAACTATTCCTCAGAAAATACATTTATTAGGGGGGTGTAACACCCCAAACACCACACCTGAAGCTACGTCCCTGATTATCCTATTCAATGCAACTAACAGACTTGCATGTCCACCTCTCAAATTAACACATATTTCCCTATACTAATCCACCACTAATCTTTTTTGAGTTCCAGAGTAGCGTGCTACTCGTCGAAAAGCACTTTGACGCCTTGGCGGGGGTAGTAAGCGCTATATAAATACAATTACAATATTGACAACAAGTAACAACCCTTTTAGCATTTTGTCATTCGCATTCCAATTCATGATTCCTAATATAGCATACGCTATACCTGGTAACCAGCTCTGTATAATTGACTCTATCGATGATGAAACCCTGTGACTTCCTTTGACTGCAATAAAAATAAAACATTTATTATAGATGTACAAACAACCTGAACTATATTATGTGTTTCTATATAATTACCTAGGTTGATTGGTAATTTATGTCTGTGTTCTGAGTTATTCTCAATGTAACAAGTTAATCGTCAGCTGTAACATAAGGTCGCTCCCCACGCCGCACAGCTCCACCTGATTGTGCCCGTGTTCCCGCCCGCTGCTGCCGCGAGTTCGCGCCAGTCCTCTGTTGCCCCCGGGTTTGTCTCAGGTTTTTGCCCATCTGCCTGATTCTGCCTGTCTGCCGCTTTTCTTTCCATTTTTGCCTATTGCTCCTTCTGCCTGATTCCGCCTGTCTGCCGCTTTTCTTTCCACTTTTTTGCCTATTTGCTCCTTCTGTGATTCTCTCTTGTTTGGCATTTCTGCCACTTCCCCTTCCCGCCGCTGCGTCCCCGCCCCCCTCGCTCGCCCATTCGCTCCCCGCACCCACCTCCCAGCTGCTCCTCCCTCCCACCTCCCCTTCTTAATGGCGGCCTAAGGCAAGCCCTCCTTAATGAAGGCCTAAGGCAAGCCCGTCTGCGCCCGTCCACGCCTGGACCGCGCCCAGCGCCAGACCCCCGCGAAGGCCACGACGCCCCTACAACGCCAACATCCTCAACGAACTCAACGCCGGCAGATCATCCACCTGCTTCCAGGCCACCCCGAAGCTCACTCACCGACCCTTCTCCTGCCGGAGCTGCAGCTTCACCAGCCACCGAACACCTGCACGTCCTGCCCCCCCCCACCAGGGCAGGTCGCAACCATCTCAGATACATACTACTCAACACCCGCTCTGTCCACAAGAACGCTGTCGAACTCTGAGACCTACTCGACTCATCCTCCCTGGACGTCGCCTTCCTGACGGAGACCTGGATGAACCCCTCCTCGGCGCCCGACATTGCCATAGCCATCCTGGACGGCTACAAGATCACCCGCAGGGACCGCACCAACAGAACGGGAGGAGGAATCGCCATTGTCCACAGGAATACCCTCAGAATCTCGACCAGCACCGAAGACACCCTCAGCACCGCCGAACACCTGCACTACCAGATCCACATCGATCCCAACACCACCCTCAGAGGAACCCTCGCCTACAGACCCCCCGGACCCTGGCCACAGTTCAGCGACTCCATCACCGACGTCGTCAGCACGCACGCCCTGGCCTCCACAGACTACATCCTCCTCGGAGACCTGAACTTCCACCTCGAGAACGCCAACTACAGCAACTCAACCACCCTGCTCGACAACCTTGCCAACCTCGGACTCAAACAGCTTGTCACGACACCCACCCACTCCGCCGGACACACGCTCGACCCCATCTTTTCCGCCAGCAACCACGTCACCTTCAGCCACACCACCGAACTCCACTGGACCGACCACCGCTGCATCCACTTCTCCTTTGAGAAACACACTACGCACAACCACGCTCAACGTATCCCCCACCGCAGCTGGAACAGGGTCACCAAAGACCAGCTCATCACCACCCTCTCCCGAGACCCACCAACCGACCCCTCCGACACCGACACAGCCGCCCGCAACCTCAGGCAATGGATTGACGACTGCGCCAACACTCTTGCCCCGATCAAGAAACCCTCTAACAGACGCACCGACAGAAAGGCCAGCTGGTTCACCACCGACCTCCAGGCATCCAAGCAGACCTGCCGAAGACTTGAGAAGAAGTGGCACCACGAACAGACACCGGACAACCACGCTGCCCTCAAGAACGCCAGCCGCAAGCATCACCAACTCATTCGAACTGCCAAAAGAACCTCCTTCAAGGAACACATCAACAACAACGCGCACAACAGCAAAGAGCTCTTCAACATCGTGAAGGAACTCGCCAACCCCAGCTCCAGCTCCAACGACATCCCGCCGTCGCAAGACCTCTGCGACTCCCTAGCCAACGTCTTTCACCGCAAGATCACAGACATCCACGACAGCTTCAACACCCAGACCCCCCCGACAGCCGCCGACACCTCTAACTCACCGCCCCCCAGCCACAGCGGCCTCCTGCTCTCCTGGAACCACGTCAACGACACCATCAAAATCATGAACACCATCCGCTCCGGCTCGCCATCCGACCCCTGCCCCCACCACATCTTCAACAAAGCAAGCTCCATCATCGCACCCCAACTCCGGAAGATCCTCAACAGCTCCTTCGAGACCGCCACCTTCCCGGAGAGCTGGAATCACGCCAAGATCAACGCCCTACTCAACAAACCCAAGGCAGACCCAAAGGACCTCAGGAACTTCCGGCCCATCTCCCTGCTCCCGGCGAAAGTCATCGAGAAGATTGTCAACAGGCAACTGACCCACTTCCTCGAGGAGAACAACACCCTGGACTCGTCCCAATCTGGATTCCGCAGCAACCACAGCACCGAAACCGCCCTCATCGCCGCCACCGACGACATCAGGACCCTGCTGGACAACGGCGAAACCGTGGCCCTCATCCTCCTGGACCTCTCGGCCACCTTCGACACCATCTGCCACCACACCCTACGCACACGCCTCCACGACGCGGGGATCCGCGACAAAGCCCTGGACTGGATCACCTCCTTCCTCACCAGCCGAACCCAGAGAGTCCGCCACCCTCCATTCCGATCCAAAGCCACCAAGATCACCTGCGGCGTACCCCAAGGATCATCCCTCAGCCCGACCCTCTTTAACGTCTACATGGCACCGCTCGCCAACATCGTCCGATCGCACGACCTCAACATCATCTCATACGCCGACGACACCCAGCTGATCCTCTCCCTCACCAAGGACCCCGCCACCGCCAAAACCAACCTCCACGAAGGAATGAAGGCCGTCGCCGAATGGATGAAGAACAGTCGCCTGAAACTGAACTCAGACAAGACGGAGGTCCTCATCCTCGGCTCCACCCCATCCGCCTGGGACGACTCCTGGTGGGCGGCAGCGCTGGGAGCTGCACCGACTCCCACCGACCACGCATGCAACCTGGGGTTCATCCTGGACTCATCACTCTCAATGACCCAGCAAGTCAACACCGTCTCCTCCTCCTGCTTCAACACCCTCCGCATGCTTCGGAAGATCCACAGATGGATCCCCACCGGAACCAGAAGGACGGTCACCCAGGCCCTCGTCAGCAGCAGGCTGGACTACGGCAACGCCCTCTACGCGGGAACCACGGCCAAACTCCAGAAAAGACTTCAACGCATACAGAACGCCTCCGCACGCCTCATCCTCGACATCCCCCGCCACAGCCACATCACTGCCCACCTGAGAGACCTGCATTGGCTCCCCGTCAACAAGAGGATCACCTTCAGGCTCCTCACCCACGCTCACAAGGCACTCCACAACGCCGGACCAGCATACCTCAACAAACGACTCACCTTCTACACCTCGAACCGCCAGCTTCGCTCCACTGACCTCGCCCTCGCCACCGTTCCACGCATCCACCGATCGACCACGGGCGGCAGATCATTCTCCCACCTCGCCGCCAAGACATGGAACACCCTCCCCATCCACCTGCGACAGACCCAGGACCTGCTGACCTTCAGGTGACTTCTCAAGACCTGGCTGTTCGAGCAGTAGCAGCACCCCCCTCCCCCTCAGCGCCTTGAGACCCTCACGGGTGAGTAGTGCGCTCTACAAATGCTTTGATTGATTGATACAAATAAGTATTGTACTTTTGCCCCTGACAATATAAATTCACTTCCCACTGGCAATACCCTAATACCATACACGACTCAAAAGTAATATAAACAAAATCTGCACAAGTTAAGGATGCATCTTGATCCTTTTGTGAAAAAATAAGCACGAATTAGAGTTTGGAAGCCTTAGAAATGGTGACTCCGGTTACAGCGTGCAAGTCAAAGTCTAATCTGTGATCTCTAGTGTTATCCCAGTATACTTATCTGTATCCAGTAAGTCTTTGATATCTCCAGATGATAGAACAACGAGTTCCAGTCTCCTGGTAACAAGGGTCCTGCTGCAACAACTAAATGTTCTTGATTGCCTGGATAGGAACGCTCTGAAACATAAAAAACTTATACTCCATGAACACAAGATGGTGCCACCATTGCAAGGCTTGTGAGAGTCCCAGGGCACTCTGGGACATGAAGCCTGTTTTCACTCCACTATGGCATTTTGCAAACTGTAAGTGTCACAGCGACAGCAAAGGGCTCAAGGGGCCAACCTACTCCTTGAGGATTGAATTTTGATTCTTTCCCCTCTTTTGGACACAACACAGCGCCACACAACATCAAAATAAAACACAACTCCAAAAAAAGAAATAGGTTCACCCCATGATCTGGGCTAAAAGCCTAATTGAGTACATTTAGTAGCTTGTAAGACAGCTTAAAGGGTTGAGCTTTGCAACAGAACTATTTGCACACTTGGTAGTCAGTTGGTAAAGACCTGATAGGCTCACATTGGCCTTGATTCCAAGTTTGTCGAAATGACGGTACTATTTATCGCACCTGATAAATAATGATACCATGTTTTCTTTTTATCGTGTGAGATAAATAGCACTTATCACACGTTTTTGGGAAATAACATACAGATTTTGGTGCTTACTGCAACAGGATCCGCTTGGTATAAAGGGTAAGATTTGTAAAGCATCCAGTAGTTACCAGATACAGTAAATACCACCCAACTCAGAATTTCAATACTTTTCTTTTAGCCATATCCCTTATGTGGTAAATAAAATGAACATTTAAAATAATCATAGAGTCTCAATTGAGGATGTCAAACTTTGTCTTTCACCAGATCTCTCACGCGACCCTATGAAAGGTTTGAGCCAACCTTTATTTTACCCAGAGGTTTCCCAGGATGCTCACTGCACTATTTGCATGCCAGCTATGGCACTCTAGAAGCCCTAAAACCTATTACAGGCAGTAAGCATTCATCAAATGTCTACTTGTCATGTTGGTTGGTACAATAAGTCCTGTTTTGAAGTTGACAGTTCTGTGTGTGTGCACTAGAGACTCGTTGACTCAACGTGACGTGGCACCGCCGCAGGCTCCCTCACATGTGAGCAGGGGTGAAGGGGCGGAACCGCCGTTTGCCATTTTAACGAATAACGACCCAAAAGACTCACTGCACTCCATGCGCTCACTAAGCTTCCGGAACTCTTTAACCCACTGGCTGCCTGCGTTCAGTGGAAGTTTGTCCTCCCCGCTACGTCGTACTTGAAGTCCAGGCCCATTGGCGGCGCTTTCGGACCTGAAGAGTGTGCGTACAGCTGCAGCAGCAGCTCACAAGAAGGTCAGTTTGCAGCTAAGCGGCTACGTCCTGAGCTGTCATATCCTTCTTTGCAGCCGTTCATGTCTTGATTACAGTGCGTTTTTCATGTTTAAGCTCTACAGGCATGAATACCAGTGCTGTGTAAGATTCAGTTAACCATACCTGCAAGTTAAAGAAGCAGCACTAGAGTATAGAAGCTGTCAAGAGCGGCTTTTCAAGGCAGAGACTCAAATAATTTAATAAAAGGTGGTGCCCCAGTGGCTGTGCAGCCAGGACGCGGCTCTATTCAGAGCGCATGCGCACTCTCTCCGTCTCGGCGCGCTCTTCTGCTTCAGAGTAAAGTGAAGGGCTACTGCTGACACAGAGTGAGTGAGGCAGGCGCAATAATATTTTTGCGTGCAACTTTGTCAGTTGTTCCTGCTCAGTCGGTGTTCATCATTTTACTGTGTAACCCGGCTGCTGGCTGTGCAGAACGCTCCTGCAACGAAAAGCACAGACTCCAAGTTTATTAGGTTCGTGCATGAATGGTTGGGCCAGTCCCGTTTTTGTTCCTAGAATTCTGAGATTTGTGGCATGGTTTCATAAGGGGTCTAAACTAGACATGTACGGACCAAAGAAACTTGGCAGCTATGAGACGATGCATTTGCCCACATGATACATACTCCACAACATGTACCTTCGATTCATTGGGGGATGTACTTTTCAGACACACATGCCTCACTCATTTGCCATTAGTCGAGTGCTTTGTATCACAGTGTATCTCAAAGCCAATTCGTGCGGTTCCTTTGACTTCAATGGACTTTCAATAGGTAATCCTTGAACTTTAGCAACCTTTTGTTTTGAAACTCGAAGTTTCACTGTTGTGGACTTTTGAACAGTGAACTCTGTCCTTCCACTGGGTCTTGTGACTTAAAAGAATAATGCATTTTCCAAAGTTGGAAAGTTCAAAGAGGGGACTTTGGGGCCGTTAGAGGGCCATCTTTGATCTGCACTTTGGAAAGGGTATGAATAGCGTGGCTTTTTAATACAACCCAGACAAATACTGAGAAACATAAAATGACATTTCTGTTCTTAGGTTACCGCGCAAAATCTGCCACTTCTTGGAAGAAACATTTCTAATATTTACACAGATCATGCTCATCTTGAGTACTGCCCCTCGTGAATATTTCAGCAGACCAATTAGATATGACTTCTTGTGGAGTTTTTGTAATATAGCGGTTTTAGATTTTGGGTGCTGCCGAAAAAAACAAGGAGATTTCTACTTCTTACATACACATACCGATTGAAACCAATAAACTACTTAAGTCAGTACTCCGTTCAAAAATACAATTGGAATTGAGTGGAATGTTCATTAGTTGTCTTATTTATTCATGTGCCCAACAGAGTAAGATTGATCAGCATTCCCAATGCAAAGAAGAATAATGACCCAAGACCCACGGGCGAACTAGAATCTACATCTGCACTGGCCCACACCCAGATCCGAGAGCACTGGCAGCTCAATCTCTTTGAAGAATGACATAAAACTGGTCCCCTTCGAGAAGCCTTTCCATGACACATCCTTGCTTGACAAGACCACCATGTAGGCCATGCTCCTACGACATGCCTGTCACGCCAGTCAGATTGTAACCCTAGTACTCTTGGGATGGTACCAGTTTCATTGATGAGCAAGGCACCTTGAACTTTGACTAAGGACAGCAAAGTGCCCGCAAGGTGACTTGCTGCCACCTGAAGCAGGTGGTTGGTGCTCTTCTGAGACCTACAGATAGGCAGGAGGACCCTAATAGGCCCAGATAGGACTATGCAGCCTAGATAGTGGAGGCTGGGCAATAAAACAAGTGCCTTTAGGGATGTTTTGGGAATCCAGAATCACACCCTGTGGTGTTCCTAACTGTACTGATGTTCCCTACCCGGCGAAGTCACAGGATGCTACAGTTGGCTAGAACTCTTGGCAGGAGAGAGCACAGCGCCTGATGCAGCACAGAACCACAAACAATTCAGCAGAGAATGGCAGCGTCTACAAATCACACTCCTCTCAGTGAAATATAAATAACCATTTATTATCATTCCCAAAAGGTAAAATCGGATTTTTAAAAGAACATATAAACATATAACTAAGCCGGTAGAGAGCAAGAACAGCTCTCCTAAATTCTTAGTCATTGTAAATAATCCCAAAGTCCAGCCGCAGAGGGCACTGTGAAAAATATAAAAAGGAATGAGGCCCTTTGGCATGCGTGGTATTTGGGTGTTTGTGCATCACCCATAGGCTGTTGCTGAACTGAAGACCGGGAGCAATAAACATGTTGGACTGTGGGGAAAATGAGACGAGGAGAGTGCTCACTGATGGCCAGCTTTGGCACTGGTGGTGCTCGATGTGACAATCATTTTTGGCACCCCCACACCCCATGACTGCCTCCTTGGAGTCTCTCTCTACCACCGTACAAAAAGTGCCCCTCATTTCTCCAATCATTAGTTATTACTAAACACAGCCCCCCCCCCCCCAGGTAGCTCCTCGCCACAGGTCAGCGCCAAAAGCGGCCGCAACAGCTGCACTGCCCTAAAGCCGGCCCCGTGCTCACTGCATCAAGCTTGGCATGTTCACTGGAATGTGCTCACTGCACCATGCGTGGTGTGTTCACCGTATGGGTTCACTACACCTGGCATGGCGAGTTCGCCGGAATGTTTTCACTGCACCATGGAGTGGCGTGTTAGCTGGAATGTGTTAACCGCACCATGCGTGGGGTGTTCACTGGAATGTTTTCACTGCACCATGGAGTGGGATGGTTCTGGCATTAGTTGCACAGCAGAGGTGACCTCCCTGCTCTGAATCAGGCCTGCAGTGGCAGAGGAACAGTTTGAGCGATCGGAGGGGCTGGGGCAGCAGACTGAGGGGTGGGACTGCAAGCGGCAGCAGTTTACTATTGTATATGTGTCGAAAGTTTGGTTTAAATAAACACATAAATATTAGCCCCTGCTTCACAGCAGTTGCTCAGTACCGTTACTGGTTACTTTAAAAGCACCGGTCGGTGCCTATCCTCTTCCAAAACAAGCCTTAGGCCAAAGCCTCGTCTTTGCGGAATACGAGACACTGAGAACATAAAAATACCTATAGCTGCCTGTGTTGTCGCTCCAACAACCGCTCATGCCTCGCAGTAATATTTATTTGGAATCCACGACAGATTAGAGCGCTAACGCTATCGTGTTTTTTCTCGATGTTTTAGTCTTTTTTTGATATCACATAGCAGGTGTCTAGAGTTAGATCAGTATGTCTACGTTCACTGTTTAACTTCCTGTGAGTGAATAGCGTAAGAGAATTGTTTTTGATTTAGTAAAATAAACCTCAAGTTTGTTATCTAGCCTTTTCAATATTGTTTGCTCTGAATCCTGCACGTGGCTTGTCACAGCTCTCATTCCCGTAGGCGCTCGTGACTTGAAATGTAAATCTCCGTGTCCCAAAACATCTGGGCTCGAAACTGAGGGGAGGTTGGGCAGGATGTCTGTTGTCTTGGAGGGGGTAACGCTACACAAGCACTGCAAACAAGGAGTCTAAAGGTGGACTTTGGCCATGGCTACACCCACCACATTATGCGAAATATTCTCCCCCATAACATATTGAAATAAGATTATGCACCGTGTAGTGTCCGGCTGGACACGTTCTAGTGTTCTGCTTTGCTGTACCCCACACTTTACACCCACCCACCACAGGCGTCACCGGTCAGGTGACCCTGCAAATAAAAAGGGCCTGGCGCACGTGCCCTGGGTTGGTTCCAGTACCACACTGCTGGGTGTCTGTGTGGTCATTCATACATCATGTGGGCCTAGGGCCCGAAACACCACAATGGCGACGAGAGGGTTCGGACTCCATGCGTGCCGCCTTGGAAGTCACCCCGTGAATGCACGTGTCATAGGGGGCCCTGCTGTAGCGGTCCCTCAAGTGGGCACATCACGCAGAGAAGAAGGGGAACCAGCCACTCCCCCTGAGTGGGGCGCCATCCATCGTAACAAGGGGATGAGCATGCCCCCTAATGCCTCCCTGCTGGGACCGCTGCTCCGGTGGTAAGACTTGTCACCGCACAAGCTGGCTGGTCAGGCGACTTCTAACGCCAGTAAGGAATGCGCTCAAAGATCCTCATCCGAAGCGGTGAGAGAGCCCGCAGCCCTGCCACCTCTAAACGACCAAAGAGCCACCGGCCACAACCTCCGCCTGCCTGGGAGATGGGAATAGTGCTAGCCAGGTGGTTCAGCACCGCACCGGGGCCATAAACGGGGCTGCCGGTGAAGCGGCCTCCGTCGCTGTAAAATACAGGCTGGCCCTGCTCCCTGCATCGAGAGGTATGTGCAGCGCCCCCGCGACCTCGCCGGTGCAGCGGCAGCGAAGAAAAGTGAAAGAACCCCGTACCTCATCGGATTGTTGTGCACCATGCGGTGTAGGAAGGACGCGCTCCTCCTGGTATCTGTCGGCAGCGCCCCGCTGGCAACTTAAAGGACCGAGGCCCCCACATCAGCGTGAGTAGAGCGAGCCCCTGCCGTCCCATAGAGCAGCCCAACAGGACCCAGGAGAAACGGCCATGACCCCTGCAACCTGCTTACGATGCCTGCCTAGTCACGCACAGCCATACAGGAAAAGCGGTCTGTGAGTTAAGGGTCTAAACTTACTGGAGTCATTCCATGCGACCGCCCGACAGGGGTTAACGGAATGAGCCTCCCGGCGCTGCATGCCCCCTCCCGCATCAACAGCTCTAATCAGAGCGCGGCCTGAAGTTTCAGCGAAGAGAGCCGTGGCCGATTAGGTGACTACAGCGCCACCTAGTGGTGAAGTACTGCACGGAGCCTGAAGCTACCTCATCGGTAACCTCCTGCTGTTTCTCGCCCCGAGTGTGCCTGAGAACTCGGCTGACAGGACTCAGCGCCCAAAGGAACAGGATGATTGAAGTACCGGCCAACCGGCCTCCTGCCATCCCAGTAAGGATAGAAAGGAGGAGCGCCTAGTCAATGAGGTAGAACTGTACCCGGCGTATCCCTGCAGCTCCCCCACACCAAAGGTCCTGCACTCTCCTGAACAGTGAAGCACTAACAGCTGAACGGACGTGACCCAACGTGAGCTGCGCCGCTCTCCCTCACCAGGCCCCCCATAACTAAACAGCAGCATTAAAACACAGAAGCTCCATTGCGCCTGCAGGTACTCTCCCAGCACTCAATTGCACAGCCCCGGTCGGCGCTGCAAAGCCGGCAGCGGGAGGAATGTGGCAGAGGCACCTCTGAAAGCACCCACAGCGCCACCAGGTGGCCACAGTACCCCACTGCACTCTGAGCTGCCACACAAAGGAAAAGGCAAAAGGAGTGCATCACACCCCCTAGTAGCAGTAGACTTCTAAAGCAGAACCCCAGGGGAAGAGAAGGTGGTCAAGACACAAAGAGCCTAGAGAGAGACTGAAACTGAGGAGCAGCACTCCCCACAGCATCAGGAAGGCTGCCCCGGGACCAAGAGTGAGTGCACAGACTGTACACCCCGAACACGCAGCGTTGACCAGAGAACCAGAAAGCAACTGCCTATCTCCCTAAAAAAAAAAGGGGAGGAGAGCATCGTAAGCTGACGGCACCACATGCCCCCAATGAGCTGCCTACCCTTTGGAAGGAGGAAGTCTGTCACCCCTCACATTGAAGTACGTGAAGAACATGCACAGAGCGTGCAAAGCCCCAGTGGCTGTCGGACGCCACCGCAAGCAAGATTGCGCCACCCACCCTCCATGGTGAACGGACACCACTGTAAACAAGCAGAGTGCACCGCATGCCCCAGTAGTGAGCGCACAACATCACAGGCTAGAAAAAGGGCAAGTCAAGCACCAGCCGAGGGAACCTAAGATGGAGAACCGTGAGCGCTAAGTCAGAGACGCGCAGAGGGCCGCGCCATCAAACCGGACAGCAGGGGCAGCAGCAGCTTCCAGGAGAGAGAGACCTCTCCGAAGAGAAGGAATGCTGACGGCAGCAAGGAGACTTTGCACGTCTCCACCGCACCAGCAAGACCCCGCAGTGGGCCAAGGACAGCACAGTGTCCTCCCTCACACTGCCTCAAGACGGAGTCGCCAGCGGCCCAAGACAGGCAAGAGAGAGTCGCACACCCCACGTGGCAAGCCGCCACCACAACGTGTGTTCCGACGGACGCCGCATCGCAAGCATGGAGCACGTCCAACTCCACCAAGCATGCATGCCCGAAGGGAGGCAGGATCAAGTGCCACGACGGCGCAGCCTCGAGGCGCAAGCACGACGCCCTCGAGTGAAGAGAAGAGGAGCACCGCGAAATCCCTGAGGAGGGGATGGTGCCCGTGCAAGGTTCCTAAGAGGAAGAAGCAAGTCCTACTGACAGGACAGACCTGCGACCGGTCCGCAGGACAGTGAAGACAGTCCCAAGAACTGGACGTGACCAGCGAGATGTTCATGTGGCGTAAACATGAGACATGTGGCAGGACTCCACATCCAAGTGAGGACCTGGTCGGAAGGAGGAGAAGAGAGTGGCAGGACGCCACTCCACGAAGGAAGGAAGAACAGTGGCACAACGCCACAGGGCAGACAACCACCACAGGCGCGCAGGAGAAAAAGGAGCAGAGCGACAGGACAGAGGACTCGTACCACCACAAGTTGAGCGCATCCAGAGACACCAGACAGCCATCAAGCCGGACCGACGTCCCTGGAGACAGCCCAATGGGAGAACCAAATGTAAGCCGCAGCCAGCGCGAACCGTGTCTCTCTCCAACGCTTCCCAGTGGGACCGTCCAGTCCCGAAGCCAGACCGACGTCCATGGAGACAGTCCAATGGGAGAACCAAATATAAGCCGCAGCCAGCGCGAACCGCGTCTCTCTCCAACGCTTCCCAGCGCGACCGTCCAGTCACAAGCATCGGACGGCATCCCTGCTCCTCACTGCAGATGCCACGGGTGAAGAACAGCCTCAGCAAGACGAAGACACGGGCTGCGAAGTCCCTCTAGTCCTCCTCACTCCGCAAGGTCACCCAAGACCATAGATCGCCGCCTGTTTGCCCAACTGAAGGAAAATCACTGTTTTGTCATCGTCATTCAGGTGCATCATCACCAAGGAGCATCGCACCACCAGAGTGGATCCCCACACTCCAGACAACCGGAATTCAACGAGGCGAGCCACCCAGGAACGTTCTGTGTGCCCCCGTCAACCTGAAGCCTGCCGAAGTAGGGCATACCTGACCATTGGACTATCCACCCTTGGGGTTACACAAGACTTGGCCGTGGCCCTGTTGGGAGTTCCACAGCGACCCCTCAGTGCGGCCTACGGAAAGGCCCGCACAGCCCATCCGGTCACGTGGCAATCCAGGGGCAAGGGCCTCAACGGAGTTCCTGTGAGAGGGGAATCCGAATAGGAGAGATGCGTCAGCAGCAGCTCCAGGACAGGCACAGGAAGCATGGAGGTCACAGTCGAAGACTGGTCACCCAAAGACCATCAGAGGAAGGCACAGAACCTGAGTCCTGACGGCAAGAACATCTAGACGGAGACACCACCCTCTGCGGCTACATGAGCGACTTGGCTGTGAGTCCTGTTGGCAGTCCCTCAGCGACGCCTTTGCACGGCTTACACGAAGCCCGCACAGTCCACACGGTCCCATGGCAGCCCGGCAGGAAGGCCCTCCAGGAGGCTCCAGTGAGAGAGGAGTCCAGGCGAGAGAGGCAAGTCTGAAGTTGCTCGGCTGTCAGGAGCGAGGACGACCATCAAGCACGTCACCTCCAAGGAAAGGCCTCACACACCGAGATCATCTCCAACAGCTGTAGGTTTGTCGTCCACCGGAACCTGAGCGCCTGAGAGATCTCCAGAGTGGACTCCACCACTGCTCCAGATGCACCGATACTTGAATTTTGTACATAGACTCCAACACCGCTAGACCAGGCCGGTCTAAAGCACATCGCCAAGGCGGACAAAAGCATCCTGACCATGCGGTCCAAAGCTCCAGCGCTGCCTGGCTGACGGCCTGAAGAGACTCATTTGGTGCTATGTGTTGTTTATTTGTTTTCTTACAAGTTGGACTTTTGTTTGTTTCTTTTCATTAAAGTTTGAGAGGGATGTAGTGTCCGGCTGGACACGTTCTAGTGTTCTGCTTTGCTGTACCCCACACTTTACACCCACCCACCACAGGCGTCGCCGGTCAGGTGACCCTGCAAATAAAAGGGGCCGGGCGCACGTGCCCTGGGCCAGTTCCAGTGCCACACTGCTGGGTGTCTGTGTGGTCATTCATACATCATGTGGGCCTAGGGCCCGAAACACCACACACCGCACCCCCACCTTTGCACATTCGGAAAGGCTCATAGAACCTATATTGCATGCACAACTGTGTGCAAATGGGCAAACATTCTGTAATACAGAATGCAGATGGGCACGTGCACATGTAGAGATTGGCACGCACAAGCTGTGTATGTGCACATCTAGACAGTGCTGCAGAAAAGAGCTGGGACAGCAGGTCACTGTTCGCGTTCAGAGGGTCTTTACATTTCCAGGAAGGAACCCGGCTGCCTTCCTAATTGTGCGACCCTCTTTTGGGAGTCACTGGACTTGCACACGTGTGTGCTTTTCAGGAGTGGGCAAGTGTGTTTTATGGGCATGCACATACCACATAGTCTCTGTAGTTTTACTAACGAATGCACTTTACATTTTAAATTATATAACTGTTTGCATTTACATGTGTTTGTGGGTCGCTGTTATTCCTTTTATCATCATCCTGTGTCTGGCTATGGGATATCTACAGGGTACTGTTCACCACATTTCAGTGTTCATCGGAAGGTAAGTGGAGAGAGGGGAGAGAGGAGCATGTGATGTACTGAGCCTTGCCTGTCTGATCAAGGCTTCATAAGGTATGCCCATTAAAGACTGCTTGCCAATTTACTGAACACTTTAATTTATGTGACAGGTACCATTGGTCAGTCAGTTTGTGGGGTGCTGCTGTTACACTCCCCTCTTCTTCAACCTCGTTTGGGCTCTTAGCAGATTACTATTAAGTTCTGTGCAGTATCCACCATGCGGAATGGTCAAATAAAGTGTCTGTTGGGGATAGCCAGGATTATTCTGAGATTTAGGGGCTAGTCAACCGTTCATAAAATATACTTCACTGACTTGTGTTTATTGCTGTTGAACGCATTTTCACTTCTGCGACTATTTGCATTCAAGGGGGTTTGTAGGGTGCTGCTCTTCCGCTCCCCCCTTTTTGTGCCTGACTTCGGGCTCCCCATGGCTTTCTTTACCGTCTACCAGGTGGCGAGTAACGAAAGGAGGCAGGAGCCTGAACTGAAGCCTGATTGGCTGATCAGAGGTGCATTAAATAGATGTTCAGGCGCAGCTTGATGGCGGCGCTGCAGGGCTGCAATGCAGTTTTGCAAATTGTAGGCCAGAAGGCATCAGTTCTCCATCCCGTTTTTGGCCTGCTATTGGAATAAAATTGAGTTACAGCCCATTGCATTTAAATTTGTGGTGTTACACCTGGAGATTTCTGTGGGGGCGAACCATGTGATGATTTGTGCAGAAACACAGATTCTCATATGTTATTCCCTAAAGAAATATAATGGCGAGTATGTCGACCGCTAGACAGACTGACTGCTCCTGGAATCTGCAGCTCTAAGGGGAGGAGAGAATATTGGGCAGAAATGCACCCAACTCAGAATACTGTGAATAGAGGTCGCCCAAGAATGACTTAGAAGCTGTGAGGTGATACTTTTCATTGATTTTGGTTTTCATTTTATGTACATGGGATTGTTTTCAAGGTACTTAGAGGTGGGGATGAGTATAGGATTTGGAGGTGCTAAAGTAGTAAGAGAAATTCTAAATAGGGTGACAGCTTCATTCAGTTGGTTGAATAAGTCTGTGAATATAGTCTCTGGGGCTGTAAAGATAGAGGACAGTCCCTTCTGGACCCTCCAGTGTATGTGAGAGGGTTTTGCGGTCGATCTAGTACCTAGATAGCGTTGTTGTGATGGGTGGCAGGTGGGAGTAGGGAACAGTGATGGATATGGGGGATGACACAGTGCTCTGATGTGGATTTGCCTTTGTTGGGTTGTAGAGTAGTAACTTGGATACAATAATTTGTATGTATCTTGCATGGCCAAGCAGGATGCAGTTGTTGATGAGGGGGTGTCATAAGATCACTTGGAAAAGTCATGGGTGATTTCCCCAGCACCAGCAGAGGAATACAGTTAGTAGGGATTTGAGCCCATGTCATGGGCATCCAAGAATGAGTGAATGGATGAATATATTGGCAGTTGTAAAATGCATAAATACTCAAATGGTGTCGTATTTCTATAAATGACAAGGAAATGAAGCAACATATAAGTTAATCTAGATAGTGAGCAGCGTGATTCTTAATGGGTTCCTCAAAAGCGTTAGCCCAAATGCAATAGGCAGAGTATTCCATAATGTCTCTGTGACAATTTCAAAGGATTTGCCAAAGCAAATCAAAATTTAGGACCTCGAAGAAGAACCAGAGAGGAAGAATGAACCATCAGATAAGGAAAGTACGGACGAAAACTGCTCTGAAGAAAAGATGGTCCTATGGCCAAGTGGCGCTGTGACATATTCAATGAGCAACGAAACAATGTGTCTACTAATGTGTGGCAAATTAAGATAGCAAGAGATGTAAGCATAAGCAGGTAGGCCCTCAGTGAATGAGACTGCATTGTTCTGAATGATTTAGAGGCTTTATCTCACGAAGACTGCAGTAACCTGCATCACACAAGGACTAGCCAAGCCCAGTGCATCCAGCAGACCAGACTGGCAGAGAGGGGTAGGTCACGAGTAAAACTCCGCGTCGGACTACTTTGAGCGCAGTTATCACGTGGTTCTCTGCCTTGATCTAAGGTGCATTTACCAGAACACCAGCAGGGGTGGTATTCGTGATCTGGCTAGGCACTTTACACGTAGGTACAATTGACCTTAGGTATCCCTAGAGATCATCACTTTTTAAACATGTCACATATCCTGCTCTGGTGTAGGGTAGGGATATCTTACTTATCCTGTCCTGACAAAATGCCACAGAGCCCTCCTGGACTATGCAGGAATGAAACATGTTGATCTTTGGATCACATACTATGAGATTGTCATGGTTGATAATATCCCACTGACAACCTTCACACTCCTGTTATTAGCCATACGATAGGGACCACTGATTAAAAACTTAACAGTACCCCTTAGGTAGTTTTAAGACACATTACCCTACCTCACTTATCATTACGGCAGAAAGAGAAGATCTCTGCCAAAGAGCCCTCTTGCTGGGCCCATAGGGCATTGCAGCGCCAACCCCCGAGGAGCAAAGCCCTATGATGAAGCATGACACCCACTTGGGTGTGCGAGGGCTCTATCTTCCAATAAGGAAGATTTCCCCAATCACAATACTTTCCAACTGCGTCTCTCATTTTTCTCTACAGGAACAGCGACCCTCTAATTGTATACACGGATCCAGCAGTTGAACTATGATTGAAGCAGGAGTGTAAAGTTAGGGAAAATCGAAACAAACTCCCTTTTGACTGGATTTATCTTAAGATGGTGCAGCTTCATTCATGTTTGGATGTTTTCGAGATTGTGTGCCATAAATTCCACATCCTTAAGGGAAGAAATATTCAAATTATATCAGTAGCTCACTAACTGTGCACTGTAGGTTTTTGGTCCTTGGGATACATGTCTGGACATTAAAGGTTCTCAGGTGACCATGAGGTATGTAGCATAGCCACATAGTTAGAAATTACAAGAAAAACAATATATTTGGTCATGATGCTTCCTTTACTGAAATGTCAAAGTAGCACCACCTGTATTAGCAGCAAAGCCTGTCGTTTCAACATATCTGCTTCTATTATCATTTCATCGAGAGCCTAGAACTTCTTAAACATTTTAGTAAAATACTTGTAGGCCTTCCGTTGTATTGTATTGTACTTGACCTTGCCAAAGCAGAGCGTTTTGTTCTGATACAACTCAGGTATAAACCTTTTGTATTATGCTGCCAACACCATTTTATTAGCTATTATATCTATTGGGGCTGAGTGGCTACCGTTCCTATTTCTATTTTGATTCAGCTGGCATTGTAGTTTACCTTAGCAGAGGGTTAGGCTTGCGAATTGTTGGCCTGATAAACAAAGGGCCTCCGTGCTTGTGGTGGACGCCCCACAGTCATGGGGGAGTCTCCGCTCTCGGGCAGAATCTCCGTAATGAGAATTCTCATAGCGGAGATTCCACCCCGAGTGGGGTGACTCCTGCCACCCCCCCTCCCCCACAACTGCGGGGCCTACACCACGAGTGCAGGCCCTTTGTGACTCAGGCCCAAAGTGTAGTACTGTTTAAGAGAATGAGCATGGCCAAATCAGGCTTGTTGCAGAAGATGCTGTTTAAATGTTATTGTATATCCAGCAATGGCCCTGTGGGACTCATTAATCTTATTACAATTTGAAATAATCCAAGGTCATGGAATTAATTAATAACACATTCGGTCACAGTTGTGAAAACCACTCAATGGATAAATACATCGAGCCTCTCTCTTCTATGTAGGAATGCATTTCCCACATAAAACACATGCATACATCTAAACATATAAAAGCACTACTTGCACCCAAATGCATTCTCATTGATTTAATCAGTTGTGATTAGTTCAGTGACAATACCCCGCAAAATGGGTGTCAGGATTTTTGGTGTCTAGGAGTAGCATAGCATCCTTGGATGCAACTAGTTTTTTTTTAATGTAATCCTGTAAATTCTATCACACCTTGTTGAGCATTGCATCGTCTGCACTATCTTCACTTTATGTATTTCACCAATTTGTTTAATGTGAGAAATGCATTCTTACATAGAAGAAAGAGAGAGGCTCATTATTGTTGTATCCAGGTGCAGAGGGCACTAGGACCCTGCATAGGACCAAAGGGAGGGGCCAGCGACCGGACACCACTTCCGAACAGGGAAGTGGACGGGGCAGATCGAGGATACCAGAGAAGTAGGAGGACGTTCCTATGAGCACGAGAGCATAAGGAATAAAGACATTGCATACCCCAGGGCACGAGTCGGGGGTACACGCAGGTACACTGCGTCCACCCACTATTTTCACAGGGTAGACGCCGTCCCCCTGCCAGGAAGTTGTGCCCCACAGAAATATGTTGAACTTGTCCCAGTGTAAGACACCGGGACAGGTTCAGCAGAGCCTGCACTTTGTCTGCTTTCCATTTCCAGCAGAAACGTGCAGGCAGCGAGGGGGTTTTTGTTCACCTCCAGCCTGGCCGAAGTTAAGGAGCCATGAGGCCTCCTTTTGTTTGAATATCCTGACTGGAGGAGTCTTGGAACCTCATTCTTAAATTAAATACACCGGAGGGGCAAACAAAGGCACACAGCTTGCTATCTCTTCACAGGTACTTAAGAGAGGCATGCTTTTGCCTTTGTTCTGTCCTTGTATGTAAGTGCAGACACTGTAAGACTGTCAGAAGGGGTGGTCTGTCCCAGTATTTACACAAATAATTTAAATAGCATTAATTTTATTTCTTTTATAGCGCAACGTCGTGACGTCATGGCACGCGTCATGATGTCACATGCATAGTGTCTACCTTGGTCAGTCCCCCCACTTCTTTTTATAGGACTTGTGCCCTGGCAAACCCCTATCTGTGTCCTGAGATTCCTTGGGGTCCAGGGCAAGTATGCGACACAACAATTATGTTTTTATCCATTGAGTGTTTTTGGGCCGAAGTGCACGGAACGAACCACAATTGACTCACCATAAGTGTGAAAAAGGCCGCTTTATTGAAGACAGGTGCACCTTACACAACATAACCTCGGCCTTTGCCTTACAAAACTATAGCTAATTAAACAAACTTCATCTACGTATCCTCCTCCCCCCACCCCTAAGGTTTTCCCAAACACAATTGCAATTTATTTAACATACACCAACTTAATCAATAACTTTCGCCCCTTTAAAAACCTTGTAACCTCTTCTCAACCTATCTAAAGATCTACCTACTCGATCAATAACTGTTAACCCTTAAACCCTGTAACCTCTTCTCTAACTAAGTATAACCTATCCTAACCTCATTACCTACCTGTCCCCAACCATAAAATGAAACAGTAACAACTGGCCAAAAATAGGTAACCGACGCTACTCAGAAATAGTCCCTACGACATTTCTTTTTTTTTTAAACTGTTTTTATTCAGATTTTTAGATGGCAACATACAGTAAGAAAAACTGTGGATACACGGTACACATTGGATATTGCTCAATAGTAAGTGGTGAGGGATAAAAAGTATTGCGTTGTATTCCCTGAAAGAGAGCATGAGGTTAGATACAAGTTTCATACAATTATAAATGAGGAAGATCAAACATGGCTTATCTACTTCCATCAACAATGGGTCAGAAACAACATTTTTCAAGGTTCCTTCTCCGACCTCCCCTTTGTCAAATCCGAAGTCTCCTCCTCGTCTTCCATTTCCAAGCCATAATACTCTAACCATGGTGTCCAAATCTTTCGGAATTTCCTGGGGCACCCCCTCGCCTTGTATGTTATTTTTTCCGCTACCATGTACAAGTCTTGGCACGTTCTCCATTCCTTGAGCGTAGGAAGTTGTTGGACACCCTAGTATCTAGCTATGTCCCTCTTGGCTGCAACCAACCCCAAATTGGCAAGCATGAGTTTATTACCCGGCAGATCCACCTCTGTAGGGATTCCCAGTGGGACGTATCTAGCGTCCAACTCAAGTTGAGCTTCCAGTATATTATTAAGTTCCCTCAGTATCTTGGTCCAATATGTTTTGATCAGGCTACACTCCCATAGGGTATGTATGAATGTGCCGCGTTCTGTATGGCATCTAAGACACTCCGGGGCGTCTGCTCTCCCCATATTGTGTAGTCTAGCTCGGTCAAAATAAGTCCTGTGGAGAATTTTATATTGAATCAGTCGCAGTCTCTGTTTTATCGCCACTTCGCGTGGGTGCATGAGGGCAGCTTCCCAGTCAATGTCTTCCAATGGACCTGTGGCGAGTTCCCATTTGGCCCGGAGTGGACCTAGTTTGTCGGGCATGTTATTAAGTAATGTCTTGTACATCAGCGAGATAGCCTTGGTAGGAATCTCTTCTTGCAATAGTCTTCCCTCTAAAGGGGAATATTCCGGCAGTGTTGCGGTGTCTAATCCCTCCGCCCGCCATGCATGGTGTAACCTAAGATAGGCATAGTTTTGGGTGTCGCTTAGTTGGAATGTGGCTTGAAGTGTGCTGAATGGTGCAGGAGTACCTTTCTCCATAACATCCCCCAATTTGGAGATCCCTATCAGATCCCACTGTCTAAAGCCTCTCAGCTTCCTGATTAGAGTTAATCTCGTTCCTTCCCACAAAGGGGTTTCCCTCGTAGGCTTCATGTCCCAATTCATGGTCTTTTCCGCACTTTTCCACGCTTCCAGTACCCTTTGAGTGGCTGGCAAAAGGCGACTACTACCCTCGCCTCCATAGATATAATGCAAATGTGAATGATCTCGGAATTGAAGTCGCTCCAGTGCATACGTGGGATGGTCCCGCGTGGCATGGACCCATTCATTAATTACAATGAGAAGGGCCGCTCTATAATAGGCTCTAATATCAGGGAGGGCCAGGCCCCCATTGTACGGGTTCCGCTGCAGCGTTTGCAGCGATATTCGTGGATGGGCTCCATCCCAGAGAAGTAGACGTAGCTCGTCGTTTAGAGTTGCGAAAATGGTCTCCGATATTTTACAGTAGGGGTTCTGCAACATATAAAGTAGCTGCGAGAGTGTGACCATCTTGTACATGGCGGCCCTACCCATGATCGTCAATGGGAGTTTCCTCCACCTCTTGACATCTTCCTGAAAGTTTAAGAGGACTCGTTTAATATTATGCTCCAGGCTGGTGGCCACCTCAGTGGTGATATAGAGCCCAAGATAAGTGAACCCCTCCGTTGAGGTCTGTAGGCAGCTCGGGTAGATCTAGGGGACCATGACACCACCCACTGGGTACAAGGTGAATTTACTCCAATTGATCTTATAGCCGGCCTTATGACATTTCTGACCCCCCCCCACCTCTAGGCCTTGTCTAGGATAACGTCTGATGTCCAGGGCAGAATCTAAAACTTCCTTTATCAGAATCAAATATAACTCCATCCCGAAGCGAGACAAATGCACCCCATCATCCCTGAATTTTTTTTTTGCTGAATACTTCTGCTCCGGGTGCTCCACCGCCGCATACTTTAACTCTGGATGCTCCACCCTGCCAAAACCTGCCTCTCTGCAAAAAACCCTCACCTCTCTGTTTATCTTCCTCCTGGCCTTATCAATGGCAACCGGCCGCTCGGCCCCCCTCCAATGTCTCCTGGGAATAAACTCAGTCCACACTACAAAGCACCTGGACCATTGCCTCTTGATCTCCCTCAAATCCCTCTTCATCTGCTTCAACAGAGACAACCCTTTACAAACCACTAAATCATTCTCCCCCAAGTGAAGTAACAGTACATCTGGGCAAATATGACGACGCAGTAACTTATTTAAAAGGGTCTAAACCCAGGTTAACTCCTTTTCCTTTGTTCCGTTCGTGTCGTTCCGCCCATTTCACAAAAGAATCCCAACAATCCAGATAGCGAGCGCCTCCGACTCGGGCCCAGCTACTGCACCTGCAAAGACACATGCGTGAGAACATTTTACATACTCCCAGCCCCCCCCTGCTTTGATATAGCGTTTATAACAATCTGATGACCAACGTCCCAGTAGCTTCAACCTCTCCGAACCCCACCCCAACTTTGCAGCGTCAGAAGTCACCCCAATCCTGAAGGATTGAGTGCCAAACGCCTCAGGCATCTCCCCCACTAACTTTAAAGCCCGCCTCATGACCCATAGAAGCTGTGCCGCCGTGACTTCCCGCCCCGAAGACCTGTAAAAACCCCACCTCCCTCATTGTACCTCCCCGCAAAAGGCCCCCCCATCTTACCGGGCAGATCCTGGGATCCTCCCTAGCCCAAAGCACCACCGACCTCCCCGTCCCCCTTTGATCTGTCTTTGAGCGCCTAAGGAAGATGGAGACTGCATCACTCCCTATTTCGCATCCCTGTACTTCCCTCCGTTGCAGCCCTGGGACCCCTTTCCTACCCAACAGTTCCGACACCCGGAATGCTCCGCAATATAGCCAAGACATTAACGCCGCAAACAATGTCGCCTCCTGCCAGCTGCAGCATACCTTTGGCAACACCGCTATCAATCTGCCCAACAGCACGTTATTCATCAGTAACCTAACCCGCTGTCCTCTACCCGTCTCCCTGGCCCAACCCTCTATCAACCTCTTCCCCAGCTCGCCTGCCGTCGGAGTATATCCCCACACTAACTTGCCCATGAAGGCTATCCCTGCCAGCTTTGCCGCTATGGTAACCTTCGACAAACCCTTCTCAATCAGGTCCAAAATGAACTGAACGACGTCCTCTTCCCTGGCCCACGCCCCACTCCTCGCACCTCCCTGCAGAAATTCCTGCCACGCAAGTCCGTAGGCCTTCCTCGTGGAAAATGCTAATGACCCTACCACCAGCTGCAGCATCCTTTTTCTCCTACGGACCACATCCCGTCGGGCACCTGCGTCTTGTGAGTTTCCGCCTCCGTGGCCAGCCCATGGAACCTCTCCCACTGCAAACGAGACAAAGCATCCGCAATGTCATTGTCTACCCCCGGGACATGCTTTGCCCTGCACTGAATGTCGTATTGCAAGCAACTCAACATGAATATGCGCAATAACTTTAAGACCTGCTCATCCCTTGTGGACTGCCTGTTGACTACCTGCACTACTGCCATGTTGTCTACCCTGAAAGTGACCCTTTTGTGCGCTAGCCTCCGACCCCACAGTGTGACCGCGACCACTAGTGGAAACAATTCAAGGAAAGCAATGCTCCTGCCTCCATTCTTCCAGTGAGGCGGCCACTCTTCGGTACACCATTTTCCTTGCCAGTACACACCGAACCCGCCTGATCCTGCGGCGTCAGAGAATATCTGAGCATCCCAATCCCACTCTTCTGGCGCTGACATGGGTATCCCATTGAATTCCTCCAAAAACCTACACCACATTCTTAGGTCTTCCTTCGTCCCTGCCGACAAACGCATGTGGTGGTGTGGAAGCGTAAGGCCTGCCAGTGACCTGCTCAGTCTCCTGCAAAATGTCCGTCCCGCTCTCACTACCCTGCATGCAAAATTCAAATGCCCCAGTAACACTTATACCATCCTTACTGTCACTTCCTTTCTGGCCAGCATGTCATCGATCAACAACCTCATGTGCAGTTTTTTATCCTCCGGCAACCTGGCCTCCATGGCCACCGAATCCAGTTCGATCCCCAGAAATGACAACACCGTGCTTGGACCTTGTGTCTTCTCCGGTGCTAAAGGGACACCCAGTGCCCCCATGAGCTTCTGGAAACTGTCCAGCTGCTGCTGGCAGTCCGTCGAACCAGGCCGGCCCACCAGGAAGAAGTCGTCAAGGTAGTGTGTCACCGTATCTTTCCCAATAGAAAACCCACTGCAAGAATGAACTGAACCTCTCAAACAGCGCACATGATATTGAGCACCTCATGGGTAAAGCCTTATCCACAAAGATGTTGCCGTTGACTTGAATGCATAGCAACTGGAAGTCATCCGGGTGTACTGGCAAGAGCCGGAAAGCGGCCTTAATGTCACATTTTGCCATCTCGGCCCCTTTTCCTACCCTTTCCACCAGGGCCCTAGCCACGTCCACTGAAGAGTACGAGACTGACGTCAAGTCATCAGGAATGAAATCATTTACTGACCCCCCTTGCGGCCATGACAAGTGCTAGATTAAACAATACCATCCTCTCCCCTTTTTTGGAACCACCCCGACCGGGGAAATAATCAAATCCTTTATCGGGCTAACTGCAAATGGCCCCTCCATGCACCCTTCCCGTACCTCTTTCTGCAATTTCTCCCAAATTACTGGTTTGTGAGATGCCACTGATTTCAGGTTCTCCGCCCATCGCGCTGACCTCGGTCCTTCGTACCCCAATTTAAAGCCCTCTCTGAAACCCGCACTGAGAATTTGCGCGTCCTGCTTTTTTGGGTAATGTGCGAGCCAGGCCTCTAAACAATCCAGCTTAATGGGTGTATGAGCCTTTGCCCATATAACCCTGTGACCCCCGTCTTCCCCTGGCTCCCATCCCCTGCTGTCCACTGTTGACATTCTGATGCTGCGGCCCCTGCCCCCCGGCCTGACCCTGTCCTGCGTATCCTGGCCCGAAGCACTGTACCAGAGGGTGTCTTCCAGAGCATTTTGAGCACTCGTGCCGAAATCTGCAGTAGTCCCGTGCACACGTGCCTTTGTTATAATCCCAACAGGCCCCCGGCCCTCCCCCTGCGAGCTTTGAGGTGTGTCTCCCCCCCCCACCCCGGGTGGGACGATTTTGAAAGGGGCGATAGACTAAGGGCAACCCGCTGGCCGTGTATGTTGTCTTCCCGAACTTTACCGCCCCCATAGTCTGCTGGTACATATCCGAGTCGATCTCCCCCCAATTTGCCTCGGGGTCCCAAGCTAGTCTGGCACGGAACTCTTCGTCATAGTGTGACCAAGTGTAACCCCCGTACGTCAGATGTGCTCTCCTAACTACGTCCATGTATTTAAACAAAGCCACAGACCTATCTGGGTACTTCTCACAGTACACACTTGCAAAAATTAAAAAGGCTGCCGTCCAGTTCTCTATAGTCATGGGTACCCTGGGTCGCCGGGATAACTCCAGCTCTTCTTCTTTTGACCCCTCCTTGGATCGCAATTCCCTATGCAGCAGCTTCAACATATCTACATATTCGCCCTTCCATATTTTCTCCTTCGTGGCTAACATGAGGTGCGCTCCCAATGGTTTCGTCACCCCCATGTACGGCAATTTTGGCAGTCTGATCTCCTTGCTCTCCTTGCCTTCCGTCAACTGACCAGCCCCGTCACTTATGTCGTCCCCTGAACACTTAGACGCTTCCGAGTCCTTCCGTGCTGTGTCGTCCGTCGTCCCCCCTGATCCCACCTTTTTTGCCTCCTTTTCTGTCGGCTGCCTCTCAGTACCCACCCCGTGTCTCTAACGTACCTACCCTTGCATAGTTTGAGCCCGCTGTCCCCCTCATCCCCTCTTGCATCCATCCCCGTGGACACCCTCCGTTTTTTGCTATCCGTGCCGTCCCGCCCTCCTTTCTTACCTGGCGTCAAGGTCGGTGTCCTCACTGGATCCAACCACCTAACCAGTGTCGCAGAGGGTTGAGTCATCCGAGCCGTCGCCGCGTACTCCGCATCCGGTCTCGCCTCCTGTAACAGACTAGGCACAACATTACTGGTCCCCACCCCTCTTCGTCCACTATCTCCCCTTCTTCCAAACTATCCTCCTCGTAATCTAATGGGATGTCCTCCCACTCCTCCGCTATTCTCGTTACCCACGTGTGCCGGGCCTCTTGCAACAATCTGTCTATCGTGGCTTCAGCCTTCCTTTTTTGCCCCTACTCTGTCACTGCCGCCCTGGAGGGCCCCGCCCCTCCGGGCTGTCGCCCATTCGTGACCATGTCATCTTGTACCACCTTTTTCGTTACCAGATCGTGAGCCGGGCTGCCCGCCGCAGCATTCCCTTTTTTTTTCGTTCATTGCCACCGCCGCCCTAGTGGGCACCTGCGCCACACTGGGCTGTCGCCCCGCCGTGACCGTTGCAGACCACTGTTCGACTTTGCCACCGTGGTCCCTCGCCGTGCTCCAGCTGGCCGCCCTGGACACTGCCTTCACTTCTTCCCGTTAGCGAGGAGCCACATGCGACTCGCCCGCCATGTATGTGCCCCGTGCTCGCTGTTCCTGCAACGCAAATGGAAGGTCCGGCATGCCGTGGTTAGTGTCCCTATCTGTCCCTACCTGCCCCCGCTCCGGGCACCACTGCCAGTACCCCCCCCCGTACCTGCGGCCCTTGACGGTGCCTCTGGGAACCCCCCTGCGCCCTCCCACCCTCACTCCGACCCCTCCCTGGCCCCGCTGAGTGACCCCCCTCGTTGCTGGGCCCACCCCCCTCCTGTCACTATTGCCCCAGTACCCCCAGGACAGCGGGGATCTCTCCTGCACCCTCCCTGGCCCCTCCTCTTCCCCCTCGCTCCATTCTAACAGGGAAACTGGCCTCTTCCCCCCCTGCCTGCCCGCTGGGGCCTCCCCCACTTCCCCCAGATGCCCCACCGCCCCCCTCGGTGGCCCCTGCACCCACCCCCCCTCCACCGACCACTTGTCCCTCAACCCCCAGGGGGCCCTGTCCAACCACCCTCTAATGTCCAGTGCCACCACCGCTGCCCCCCTGGACCCCCCCTCCTCCTCCCCCATAGGTACCTGTGGCACCCCCGAGCTGCCACCTGCCCGCCCTCGCAGCTGGGCCTCCTCAGCCCCCCCTCCTCCCGCCCAGGAGCTGCCTTTTAGCCCTCCCCACCTTCCCCCCAAACTCTCCTGCCCCCCACCTCAGGAGCACCTCCCACTAGCCCTGGCCCCCCAAGCTCCCAGGCAGTTATTACTCTTCGTGGCACCCACGGCACCCAAAGCTGCGGTGCCCTCATTGCGTGTTCCTTTGCGCACCGCCCCACCCTTCCCCTCAACAAATGCCAAAGGGGGGGGCCTCGTGGCGCTCCTCCCCCATTTTTCCAGTTTTGCGGGGCCGCCTTCGCTCCTCGGCCCCCTTCACGTACCTTTGAGCCCTTTGTCTATCCGCCGCCTTGCGGCGGCAAACACGCGAGTATCGCGGC
The DNA here is from genome assembly GCA_963921515.1 of Calotriton arnoldi. Taxonomy (NCBI): domain Eukaryota; kingdom Metazoa; phylum Chordata; class Amphibia; order Caudata; family Salamandridae; genus Calotriton; species Calotriton arnoldi. The sequence goes on along the minus strand of CAWUFW010006926.1, from coordinate 261,548 downwards.
TGCCATGCCCCCGCCGCACGGCGCGGCGGCCGGGCTGCGCTCTCAACTGGGCCTCTTACGAGGTCCATGCAGCGGGCTTCAGCCAGGAGCCTCATGGCCTCCTGGACCCTCGCGTCGTTGCTGGCCATGCTGGGATCCACTCTACAGGTCAGCGGTACCTGATTGCGCACTCTGCCCCCCACTGCCAATGCTTCCTAACTACAGAAAACTTTCCCTAACTGAGGATAAATCGGAAGCCATGTCACCTTCCAAAATGGTGACACGTTTCCCGAAATGGCCGCCTAATATACCCCCCACCCCAAAACCAGCCCAACTCGAGCACAATTGGGCTCTGGCCGCACCACCCGGCCCAAAAACCCCGGGGGTGCGAGCCTTCCTGCCGGTCGGCCGCCCCCCCAAAGCCCCATTCGCAACTGTGACCGAATGTTTTATTGATCAATTACATTGCCTTGGATTTTTTAATGTGGTAATAAAACGAAAGAATCCCATGGGACTGCTAGATATATTATGATTAGCCCGGTCCAGGTGGGTTAACCCGGGCTGTCCTTGTCTAAACATAATAATATTATAAATGTTTTTGTCCTTCCAAGCCAAGGTACTCAGTGCACAGCTCAGCTTAATTAATTGTTGACAGTCATACGTAGTTTCTATTGGGAAACACGTTTGAATATTTTATAAGTATTTAGTTATAATGCTTAATGCCCTGGCCCATCCAGATAAGTTATGGACAGCTATTAACCATTCTCTTGTTTTTGTTACTCCACCCGACTATGTCTGGTAGAACAACCATCTCCCGGGTTCAGACAGTTGTGCAAAGTCTTGTGTAAGGAGCATTGCTGGGAATAAAAAAGTTGAATGTTCTTGTCTGTCTTAGATTTGGAACCCACATGCATGAAAGACATCTCTTGCCTCTCTGCCTCGAATTTGCTCTGCAGAAATAGGAATTTTCCCAGCTTTAGCACAAAGAAAATCTGACATTTCGAACATGTAGAAAGGAGTAATGACATTTACGTCATTTGTGTGGATGGAGTAATTATAATATGCAGCGTGTTGCTGTGGAGTTGGAGAATATAATATCATTTTTCATTGTTAGACTTTTATCACTTAAGCTGTAGACATTTTCGCATTGTCAGTAGAATAATTTTGCTGGTAACGTTTCCACGACCGACTCTAGCCAAGTCCTGTGTGTTTTTTTTGGTCCTAAGTTATGTCACATTACCAGCACTTTTATTAAAGACTTCTACTTCTGTATTGTTCTGTTGCAGTTTTGGAATCTATACATAATTTTCACCATCTGCATTTTCCATCTTGCTTACTGATTTCCTACATGTATAATGAAAACGACATCAGTGGGCCCACTTTTTCCAATTTGTAAGAAGTATATATCCCTCTCATCCATAAAGTTTTATTCTCGCATCATAGCCCTTGATCGGTATGTAGCAGATGCAATCATTATCGCCTATTCCTCCTTAGTAGATATAAGAACGTTTGTCCAGACTTCCTCCCAAATGCAAATCACACTGTTTATTTTTTAACATTTCTGAAGTATTAATGTATTGTTTAAATAATTAAAATCGTTATATGCCATTTTCAAATGTAACCTAAAACATTTCTTCATTCACCCTCATAAAACTTGTTCATGTGATGTAAGAAAATGGTGAACCCAGGGACCATAGACTGTATGGAGAACTTGCCTACTAAGGCCTTGCCATAATATGTCAACAACTCCACATGAGTGCACATACCATTGAATGACCCTGACTGGCACTATTCGGAGAATGGACACAGCGAGCAAAATATACTAGGCCTATGCCATACTCAAAAGCAGTCAAGACCATATTGTTTCCTTACAGGAAACACACATGCCAATTATAAAGTGCACTAAATTACAGTGCAGACGGAGAGGGAAAATCTTCTCCACTACCTTTTCATCATATGCTAGAGCCACTGTGATAAAGGTGTGGCCTGTATCATAGTGGCGCCTGTGACCGGCCACATAGTGGCGTCTGGACCATACTCCCAGAACCATGATGGAGGTATTTTTTTTTTTAAATTGTTTTTATTGCATTTTTCAAAGAGTCGCACAACAATCATACTATACACGTAGTGTGGATTACAGGAACCAATCTTTGACAGCTAGGGATACAACAATTAGCCACAAATATCAGCAGCAGTTCCATGATCATTAACTTGAAAACAACAACATAGGCTCATGTAACAAAAACAGTCTGATCCTCTCGGTCTGCCAGACCAGTCGGTTAATCCAGTAATCACATTAGTATTCAATACATTTCAGTCAGTTAGCTCCGGGTGCGATAGTAAATAGGAACGAAGCGGCTGCCAAATGTCTTAGGGACGAGACGCAAGTGGCAACAACGATGTATAGACATCGCTAGTTGTATCGCAGTACATCATATCACGGAGCCAGGCCCCCACTCGTGGCGACATGGCCCCACCCCAATTCAGGGAGACTTGCCTTTTAGCCAGCAGTTAAGCTCTTGCAGTGAAACGCCTTATCCCCGGACTCAGCGGGAACACATACCCCAACAGGGCCAATAAGGGTGTATGCGGGAGTTCAATCTCAACCATTTGCTCAAGGTGCCCAAACACTGCTTCCCAGTAGGCCTGCACCATGGGGCAAGTCCATGCTAAATGAAGGAAGTCAGCGTGTGGCATCGCGCATCTCTGGCAACAATCCGGCTTAGTACAGTCCATCCTTGCAAGCAATACCGGAGTCACGTAGAGTCTATGCAGGTACTTAAAGTGGAGGAGTTTATGTCTATAATTATTTGACACCAGCCGTGTCTGTTCGTAGCAGTAGGACCACATCTTTTCAGTCATGGGTTGCGTTACATCTCTCTCCCCCCCCCCCCAGGCCGCGCGAGCTCCACCACCCATTAATGGCCGGAGTGCCTGTGCTTGCCGATACAGTCTGGACACTAAGTGCGCGCCATCAGGTGCAGCGATAACTGTTGTAAGTGGGGGGAACTCCACAGGCTCCTCCGTCTCAGGATGTATGCAGTCATCATTGCCATTCGCGTTCTGTGCATTAAAAAACGGTCCAACATGGTCACATCGCGATCCCCCGTTAAGTCCGCAACCGTGCGTACATGTCCATCCCTAAACATACCCCCTATGTTATGTATTTGACAACGGTTAAGTGTCCGTTGCGTCAGTGTTTTGGTCGTGGGCGCTATCCAGGGATTGTTGAGAATCGGAAAATGTGGGGAGTATAGGTGCTCAGCTTCCAAGTATCTATGCAGGCGCCCCCAGGCCCAGCTCGTTGTTTGCAGGGTATGGATCTCGGCCGGTGTTCTCCTGAGTCCGCGCGGGAGTTGATGGAGGTATTTAATAGTAAAAAGAAAATTAGATGAGCTACTAATAGTTTTGGATAGCATTTATGGTCCCAACTCGGAGCAACACGCCTTCAAATACTTTTTTAGGGAAACTGCTGGAACCACTCCCTCACCACTTCTTGAGTAGCTTGCTTTCAAGGTGGTGGTTCAGGGGCTTCCTTCTGAATGACAGCGGGAGTTTGGCAAACCATTGAAAATGACTTGCAGGAGGTACAGGATTCCATCCTGAACTAAGTGCATTTCGCTCCAGCCAACACTGAGCAAAAGGCACCGCTGGTGCATGCTAGGGGTAAACATGAACCTTTACTGAAAGGCTACAATGCATGGTTATAAATCACATAGAGCCAGGACACACATGGATGCTGACAAAACGGGCAGGCCGTAAGTGTGGCTGATCAAGCCGCGGCATTATGATACCCCAATTATGGCACTTGCTGACAAGTTTGACAACATTTTGAGGCACAGGAAGAATCAATGTAGCTTTCTATCAATATTATAAAGGGATGTACACAAGCTCTGAAGGTCCTCCAGACAAATCTATTAATGCATTCCTAATAAATACAAAGCTGCCTAGATTGACACCCAGCTCAGTCTGACAAAGAGCAAGAAGTTAAAGGTGCCCTACTAGAGGTTGCTGCAGGAAAAAGCCCGGGATCGGATGGGCGCCTTGCAGAATATTACACAACATATGCAGGACAACCTATACCACATTGGTAGCACTGTTTGAAAGACCTAAGCAGAAAGGTCGCTTACCCCCCTTAATGAATGAGGTTATTATTGTCTCGATTCCGAAACAGGGCTCCGATGCCTTAAATGTAGCTGTGTAGAGGCCTCTCTTGATTTTCAGCAAGGAATATAACATACTCAGTGCTGGTGTATAGACTCTTGCCTGCTATCCTGTAGTTAACACATACTGACCAAAATGAGTTAACCCTTGGATCAGTACACTCTTATTCAGCATAATTGACAAGGGCCCTAGCCATTGGCCGAGGTCAGCCTTCCTTGCTTTGGACCTGGAAAAGCATTTGATTCCGTTATTAGGCACTACATGATCAAGGTCTTGGAAAAATTCAGATTTGGAAGCCACTTGATTCAATGGGTACAGTTAGTTTATGCTAGGTCTACAGCAAGAGTTAGAACAGGAGGCAATATCTTGGCTGCATGTCAGGTTGGCTGAGGTAGGAGTTAGGGCTGTCCCGTGTCCCTTTTGCTCTTTGGGCTGATTATTGAGCCCCTAGCTACTTTGATGCATAGGAACGGTGAAAGATGGGAGACTATTCATTCTATTTAATTGTATGTCAATGGCCTGCTGCTATTTATTAATGATGCTGGGACGACTGGTCCAACATACAACATATACTGCACACCTTTGAGGATATACATGGCTTAGCGGTCAAAGGGAATAAATCCTGTATATTTCTGATGAGCGCAGTGCAAAGACAAAATGCTTTTAACCTGAATATGCCTCACAATTCCGCAGCCTGTCACCCCGCATGTTGTTACAACGCGGTCGTTACCACGACCGCGTTGTAACAACGCATACCATTACCCCGCAAGTCATAACAACGACTTGCGGAAGGGGGCGCTGAATGTTGGAATAGTATAATTTACTATTCCAACTCCAGTCTGTGCGGACAGTAGGGAAGGTGTTGGATTTTAAATCCAACACCTTCTTCCCCCCTCCGCAAGTCGTTGTTACGACTTGCGGGGTAATGGTATGCGTTGTTACAACGCGGTCATGGTAACGACCGCGTCTTAACACCATGCGGGGTGACGGTTTCGTGGTGAAGGTTGTTCACCTTTTGACTTAGGAGGAGGTACACTTGGATTGGAGCAGCATTGTTTCTGCTACCTGGGTATCAATATATATCATAACAACAAGGATATTCCAGAGGGAAAATTGGCAAGGCAATCTAACTATTGAAAATGCAGGTAGCATTCTGGTCTTTTCTCCCACTGTCAATCATAGGCTGTAAAGTGCTGGCAAAAATGGTGGCACTACCACAACTTTGATACCATTTTGGCAACCTTCAAATGAGAATCCCTGTGGGAACTCTTCCATGACCTAGACACCCATCTTGGGGAACTGGTGTGGGGGGCCAACAGAAAGAGAGTTGTGCTAGAAAAACAAAACTACACACTTAGAGAGAAGGTTTAGGTGCTCCTGACTTTGAATGTTATCATTTGGCAGCTCGGCTGCAATAGCTGGCTCGGTAATGGGCTGGGCACCATCTGACTGAAAGTGGTTACACGCACATCCAGTGGCAACAAGGGGCCTTTTTTTCATAGGTCTCTTACCCCTAAGAGACTTCGCTGGCTAGTTCAGACTGCAGAGTAATGTTTTAAGAGGGTATAAGAATGCAATGCATTGTTAGGCCACATGCATTTACAATACCTTTTGAGGTTTGCCAGCTCAACTTGCAGTGTCCAAGCAAGAGATTTAGCACACTGGCAGGAGATGGAAGCTACATTGGTGGGAGAGCTGTTTTGTGAGGCTGCGGTAGCACATTTTCTGACTTTGATTGAGGTAGAGGGTTTGCACAGAGTTCAGTTCCTTCTGCTTGGGAAAATTCTGAAGCCATTGCGGACACATTGGGGCATTATATTGAATGAACCTCGAACTCATGCTGTTCTATAGGCATTGCGTACTGTGGGTGAGGGTTGAGGATTGATCAATTGATTTGATGGAACACTATATCAACATACAGAAACGATCTTGTTGTAGTTGAAGGGGAGGTGGGAAGCAGATTTGGGGTGTCAGTTTAATGAGAATGACTGGGACAAGATGCTATGCTACTCACCAAAAGTCTCATGTAGTGCTTGCTTCAAGCTTATATAATTTAATAAGCTACACAGAAATTACTTTACACCGAGGATTAATAAAATCTACCATGGGGCAGTACCTGATTGTCCCATCTGCAATGATGTGCAGGCTGATCTTAAACACATGATGGAGGACTGTACCAAAATTAGTGACTTTTAGAAGGATACAACATAAAATCTGGCTCACATTACCTCTGCAGTATTGAAGAATGTATTTTAGGGCCATTCCAATGCCCAAAAAAGAGAAAAGTGGCAGCCAAAGTTCTTGACCTAGCACTGTTAATTGCAAAAAGAGACATTTACGTTAGCATGGAGTGCCGGAAGTCGCATCTGCTGCAGAAGTGGAGGAAACCCCTAGTTTACTCTGCAGGATATAAAAGCTATGCCTTGCACATGGAGGCGCATTGCCATGGTGTCATTGCCCAAATCCTTCTGACTTTCAAAACCAAAAATATAATGTAATTAGTTGCAGCAGGACAGGGCTGCTAAAACTCACTCCCAGGACTCCGGTACAGTATGAATTTTAAATTGTCCCAAAAAGGCAAAACAAATTAATGAAATATCCACTGGCACACATATTCATGTAAACACTCTCATCTATCACAAACCTTTCTTTATTAGCTTTGCCTTATTTTCTTACAATGAAAACAGTCCTTTCCTGTTAATTTCTTTTATGCTGAGTCAAAAGAAAGTAGCAGCGCAACTCCGTGTCTGTGGCCTTTCACCATTTAATAAAAATCGTTGTCGTAACAGCTTTCTCTCACTTAGTAAGCTTTTTAAGCAGCATAAAATATGTTTAAAAGATTAGTTCATATAAGTGCAGAGCCTCCATTTTGCATTACGGGACTGAAATGTTTTCCATCTGCTCCTAAATTCATCAGTGTTGGGAAGGCACATTTTATTAATCTTCTGCTTGTTTAAGTATTTCATTGCCTCTGATAAATAAGGTTAATTAACAGGTGCCGTATAAGATTGAATTACCATATTGGCATGTTTTAAGGTTCTAAACCAGATTTTAAAAAGCTATGTACAGAACTCATCACCCCTAGATCTTTTATAGATGATTATAATCATTGTGCCAATGGGTTTACACAACAACTTTTTCGCCCAAACAAAATTTGCTATATCACCCATTTCAGAGATGCTGCCTTGTAGGATAAGACCAGTCTAATCAGGCCAAAAACAAACTGAAAGTTATTCTAGTTTATGCTGTTCGGCAAATTCATTTAAAAAAAAATAAAAAATTCTGGAGCACTGTATTAATTTATGCTGTAATGAAGCCTTAGAGGGAATGGCCTCTTCCACTGCAGGATAGAAGGGGGTGATATGAGTGAGGTGTCTCAGGACCCCGATGCTGCGCCTTTTCACCAACCTTGTTCACTGAGGAGGCTGTATAAGTAAGTGTGAAAGTATACTTATCTGAAGGAAAATAAACAGTCAAAGTTTATTTGCCCTAGGCTCGAGCGGAAACACGCAGTTGACCAAACTGCCAAAGTGTCCCTCCTCCTTGGGTTTTGTTGTGCCTTTTATACATGAGATCATACATTGGAATTCACTAAGATAGAGCTAAATTATATAATATGTACAGCTGCAGAATTACCCTTACAGGAAACTTGAAAGTAGAAAACACTGGTTTCACAGCCGAGCATCTTGGCAAGATATCTGTAGCCTGTAACTAATTATTTTCCTAATTTTAAAGGCCCAAGGCCCCAATCAAGCATTTATGTGATAAGGCAGCGTTTCCGTGCCCACACCTGCATTTCTCACAGTCCGTGAACACAGAGTGGAAACTTACAAGTTTCTGTCAACAAGCTTCTATTAAACGAGCAAATTGAAAACAGTCTACAGGCAGCTATAAAATGGAGGATTATTTAAAAATGGTTGAACATATATTTTATGCTTTGGAAAACCACCCTTTTGAACCTTCGTTCAAACATCAGTTCTATTGTTTACTCAATCAATTTCTATTCTGCATAGTTCTTCTACAACAGCATCTTGCATTATAACATTGGTCATAGCAATGTTTTCAGGTTTTGGCTGTAAAGCTGCAGAGATAGTGGAGCAACAGGTACCCATCAGAGCACGCAGACATTGTACGCAATGACAGACCAGCAACAATCCTGCTACTAGTATTACTTATCCCTTTGAAAATTGTCCAGCCCCATGACCTTAACCATGCCAATATGCCAAAGGACCAGTCCGTTTTTGTTCCCTCATTATGATGCACTATGTTTCCCAAGGAATGCAGAAGTTGTAACGCTTTCATTATGGGAGGACCAGTATCTGGTATGTGCATGCAGCACTCCGACCCCACAATCTTGCACACACCGCTCTTTTCTGCCAGGTGTACGTTTAAAACCATCCTATTTAGAAGAGATACGAGTCTAATAGCTTGTATCTCTATGGACCAATGGCGGTTCCTGGTAATAGGTGGAGGGGCTGTGCCCCACAACTTTCCAGGCTTTATGGATGGTAATTGCAAAAAGCAATTTTGTTCATATTTTTATTACGTTGGAGTGCTTTTGTCTTCCTAGAGTAACGCTCCCGAAACAGATGTCAGGCAGTTTTTCTCGGGCACCTGCGCCAGTGCGCATGTGCAAGCTATGGTTTTGAGTTTTCATAAGTCCTTGGGCTGACATGGTCCCAGCCTGGGCCTTCAATACTTTGGGTCCTCGGGGACCGCCCAGTAATGGCGCAATGCAGCATCATATTTTTTTAGCAACCACTGCCGTGTACAGTATCAGCCCTGTGCTTCCTGGAGTTTCTTGTCAATCATTTCAAGCTGCCTATCACCACCCCTTCCTTTCCCAAGTCGTCAAAGGGTTACGAGTTAGGAAAGGGAGGGGTTACATCCATATGGCCTGATGTCACAGAGTCAACTCATGACTCTGCGAGGCCGGGTCACGTGCTGCATGCTCTAAACAGAATACACTGCGCATGCTTCTGTGCCTCATGTATTCAGTTTACAACAATTCAGCAAGAGATCGTGTCAGCAGCTGCCAACTTGAGGAAAAGAAGGGACTGCTGGTGTGCATGACCTCCGTTTTGGACACCAACTGGACAAAGTTGTTGGGGTAGTTGGTCTTTGCCTTGCTCTAGAATCGGCAGATTCATACATGCCCCACACTAGAAATCCCTGCAACTCACAGTTTCAATTCTCCCCATGTCTCTTTCCTTGCAGATGTCCCACTCCCTGTCATCCATACTTGAAGATTACCCTACCCCACCCCACCCCTTCCAGTTTCCATTTTTCCGCTCATCTCTCATGCTGCAGTTTTCCTTGCATTCTCTAATTTTTACCTGAATTGTGATTTCTTGCCTCTCCCCCCCAAACTCCTTTATTTCTCCTCTTGCAGTTCCATTCTTCCTCGTATCTCTCACCCTGTGGCTGCTCCCCTCTCACTTACCTACCTTGCTGTTCGTGACCTAACCCCCGCATGCAAACACCACGCTATTCCTATATTCACACCCACACTCAGTTCTGATACTGCACCCCAGTCCTTCCTGCAGGGCTCTTTACTACTCTTTTAGTGAGGCCCACACACATCCATGTCACTGTAATTCACTTCTGTCTCGCAGTACCACCTACTCTTCCAGTGTTCTGTCAGAGTTATACCCCAAACTAGCTCCATGGCACCTCCTGCTCTTCCAGGTCTGGGGCCCGCACATAGCTCTGCCGAACCATCGCCCATAACCAGTAGGCCCTAATAGCCACCTGCCACCCCTACTATCGAGGGCTGAAGTACATGCACATCTCTACCAATGCATTTGAACTCTGACCTCTAGCATCTCCTTCTGTTCCAGGTCTGGGGCCCTCACGTAGCTCTGCCGAACCATCGCCACATAACCTGCAGGCTCCCATAGCCACCTACCACCCCTACTATCTCTGGCTGAAGTACACACACATCTCTACCAATGCATGTGAACTCTGATCTCTAGCTCTGCCTGCTGTTCTAGCACTCGGATTGTGCACATTGACTTTGCCCTTGACCTCTGCACATGCCCAGCCCTGCCAAAGCACCACTGTCCACCTCTGCAGCATCTTCTTCATGCCCAATGTATGTGTGTACTGTAGAAAGGCCATGTCATGTGAACGGTACATAAAGGGAATTTCTAGGCCATGCTGTTTGTTCCCTATGCACACAGACCATTGTTGTAGTCTGTGTACAGTGCCCATGGCAGAGCGCATAGTAGGCAAAGTCAAAATATATAACTATCAAATTCATCAAAGAACTTTAAAGTGCTCTTTGAGATGTCATCAGTGATGTGGAAGGTCATGCATGACTAATGAGGACCTCATGGCAGGAGTCTTAGTTATGTTCTGCCAAACATATTGTTTTCTGTTTTCCTGCCCTTCAACCATCCTCCCTTTCACATTCTTGCAAGAAGAGCGATGGTTCTTGTATGCCTCATTCCCCCTTGCACCTCTCTCCTCCTGTTCTCTCTCTTCTCCTGTCCTTTCTCGCCATTTCGCTCTTCTTTTATTAGACACAGGTCAGGTGCCTCCACCCACCATGACATAACCCTCATGAGCAGGGGTAGAGGAAAGAAGACCCCTGAGGCAGGGCATCTGCACTGGCAGGTGGGCCCCACCCACAGATATTCTGACACCACATACTTGTGTATTCATGCAGGTCATAAGGCCAGAAAAAACATCCACTGGGAAAAACAACCTGTAGACAACAGTCTGTTCCCTGTGACTCCCAAAGCACCAAGAAGCCATGTGAATGGCAAGCACTGAGCAATATAAAACCACCAACATAAAATAGCATTCAATACACGTACAGTTATCTGTCTGCCTCGGTCCATCTCTCCACTCATCGAGTTAAAAAGCCCTCCCTCTGTAGTCAGTCAACTTTTTGCAGTAAAATTCAAGTATACAAATATAAATAGAATCTGAAGTCAGATGAACCCCTCCAACCTGCGTAGTCTCCAACATTAGTCTTGCATTATTTACACTATTGTTCCCCTACTTTGGTCTCAGGCCTGTTTGAATCCTTTCAGGAGTCGAGATTTCATGTGCCTCCGTCTCTTCCACCCTTGAAATGCCCACTCTCCCTCTCAACTCTTCACTCAGGCTGCTCCTCCACTTACCTCACAAACTGCAAATAATTTTACTCCTTTTCTCTCCATTTTTCCTCTTATCACTCCCAAGGCTGGTGTACTTGTCCATCTCACCCCTCTATCTGCAGGATCTACCCCTCCATTGCAGTTTCGGTTCTTCCTCTCCTCCTTTCTCTCACTTCAGCCGTTGAGGCTGAAGGCAGTGCGAGTTTCTCGTGTGCCTGTTAGTGGGTCAGGAAGGGTTTAGAATACATGGTAATTTAATCCTTGGCCTTTCTGCGGAGCGTACAGAGCAATGGTCATGTTTTCCAGCTGCAGTTGTGAATCTGTGCAAATCTATGTGAAGGAGGTACACAGTTGTCAAAAGTTTGATAAGGCAAAAGTAAAAGAGCTTGTGCTTACTGCTGAGTAGGTCCATAGTGTGTTAGGGGGAGGTGAAGTGAAGGAAATGTGAGGAAGGGCATTCATGAGATGTAGAAAGAAAGAAAATACCAAAATTGTTCAAAAATGCACCATTTTTATAAAGGTTTCTAGAGGGAAGAACCCGCCAAGACCCTGATAAGCATTAGACTTGTTCGCTTCGCTTGTGCCCAAAAATTCATTCATTGCCCTTATGCCCCACCACTTTCAAATTCCATCAGCCACCACTGCTATGGACTCTGCCCAATTTCCTAATCTCCTTGGAGTTTATTATAGGACCCCAGAAAGGCATCAAACCCTTTACTATGTCCCCAGCTTCTTGTCCTGGTGTATCTCCCAGCAATTCTGCTTCCTACACATCCATTCTACCCTGCATGTGATGCTGTCGCTCTTTGTGTTTGATTTGAATGTACTTCTTATTCCTGAGGAAGACCTGTGGTACCAAATAGGCCAAATAACAACTCCCACCCCAATCGGGTGGGAGCCAATAATAGGCAGACCACCCGAATATACACACAATTCCCCTACCAACCCATTGAGGTGTGGCGCAGCGGCCAGGGCGGCTGACTCCGGAGCACAGGGCTCACGGTTGGGGCGCTGGCAGCAGCTCAGCTCAGCACCATGTGACTCTGGGCAATAGCTCACTTAATCGCCCTGACAACCCCAGCGCCTTGAGACCCCTAGGGGTGAGTCCTAGGGGTGAGTAGTTCGCGCTTTACAAATACCAGATTGATTGATTAATTGCATTGTTCCTGCTGTAGGTAAATAATATTGGCACTTACCATAACCCATATCATAAGTGCCATTCGAGACCAAACACAATGGCTCTTCCTTGGGGTGTGTGTATATTAGGCGCAACAGGTCTTGTGTTGTGGTCATGTCCTTCTGTAGTGATTTAAATCTAATGTACTCTTTATAAAACAACAACATGTCCTCAAGAGTTATCTGTGCTGGGCATGGTGGACGTCTAAGATTGCTGAGAATTATGTATAAAACATTGCATTCGAGGGGTACCTTTAAAAGTTTCCAAGGTAGAAATCACTTTCTTGTCTTGCAGTGCAAGAGTCCTGTCCTGTTAACGGTACATTGAGGAAAGTCTGCTTGTGCCTAGTGGCTGAAGGAAGCTTTCCACAAATGTAGCAATCAGTCGCATTGAAAACCATATGCATTTTATGCAGTACTTCCACAAAATCATTGCGCTCATAGACATGGGCATGGTCATCTATCAATGCATCACTTGGGCCGTTGCTATTCTCCATTGTCTCTTTTTCCGTACCTTTCACAAGTTTCTCTTCCCCTAGTGTTATTTCTGCTGTTTACAGTGCACCAAATACTGCTAAGTAAATCAAGAGTATGAACAGAGTATCAAGGTACCATTTACCACATATTGTCTTTGACAAGTGTCTCTTGGCGGCCAGGATGGCTGCCGTTCCTGGTCTGTCAATGACCGGATTGAAGGGGTCGACAGGTGAGTAAATTTTCTTCACCATCACGACAGCTGACAGAGGTTAACTAGCACATACCAACTAGTGGTCCGGGGGCACTGTATACAGATACCACACCGTAGGTTGGACCACCAAGATGGACTTTTAGCAGTTTTTACTCTGTGTCTAGTATTTAGTTGATATTCAAATGTGACACTTAGGCCTGTACTGAGGGCTGTGTTTATCTCAAATGCGTCCAATATCTTACCCTGAACCATTTGTCGTTTTCCTCAATATGTACTGTCTTTATTCCGGCCGCAATGATTGTAGAACAGGTACGGACTTTCAGTTGTAAGAGTAGATGGTTATTTCCAGTGTTGGCTGGGTTGAGGCCGCACTTTCTCTAGTTGCTTGTTTTTCTACTTGTGTCAGCCCAAATATTTCGTCCAAGTCTTTTAGTCATTCTTATTCTTCTGTAACCTCAGGTTGTATGGTGCTGTCATGTTTCTGAGGGGTTGTGGGTGTTGCTGAAATTCTTCCGTTGTGGTAGATGGTGGTAGGGTTGCTTCTGCTGGCACCCTCTTCAGATGGAACACGTGAATCCAGTTCTTGTTGTTGGTGCATTTGACATCAGTCTGCGTGGCCAGCAGGACTTGCTCTGGGCTCTTCCACCGGAGCTGAAGACATTTGAACTTCTGGAAGCTGCATATGAGCACCGAGTCTCCTGGCTGAAAGCGGTGCCCACTACCTTGCAGTGGCTCTGGCAAGGCCATCTTCACCTGCTGGTCCATGGAAGCAAGGCGTTTAGTCAGGCCAAAACAGTAATCTCTCATGAGTTCATTTTACATGGCAGTTGTCCTTTCTCTTTCTGGGACCCCCCAAGCTGTCATTGGATGTCCAGTAACTATCTTGTGGGGGCTCAGTTTTGTTTGGCATCAGGAGTGTTTGTCATGCTCATAAGTGCAATTGGCAAAGCGTCCATCCATGTTAGCTTTGTTACTGCAAATGTTTTTGCAATTTTATTTTTGAGCATGCAATTTTCCTTTCCACCACACCCTCAGGTTCTTGGTGATAGGCTTAGTGGAACTTTTGGCTCACCCCTAGAGCTTTACACACCAGTTCCATGATTTTGTTTGAAAAATGCGATCCATTGTCCGTGCAAATCACCTTTGGTATATCAAATCTCGTAATTTAGTCTTTCATTAAGCAGTTTGCTCTTGCCATTGCATCGTTCACTTTCACTGGATATCCTTCTATCCATTTTGAGAACATACACACTACTAAGAGAATGTACCTGTATTTGTTTATTACTGGCATCTCACCATAGTCCAGCTGTAGAGCTTCAAAGAGTACCGTTGGCTGTACAACGTGTCCCTTAGTTACTGGAGCTGTTTTTTCCACATTATGCTGAGCACACACCATATATCTCTGGCACACTTATGTGGCATATTTTCTAATGTTCTTGTTAGCCCAAAACATAGTCCTGCAATTTACTAGGTCGTCTCTACCGATATGCGAAGGGCTATGCTGTCATTGGGTAGAGATATTTATCTGGCATCATGTACCTTATTCCTGTTTTTTCCATCCAGCACCCATTCAAATGTGTGCCAGTCACAGACCATTGTTTTTGTTCCTCCTCATTAGCATCCTTTTGCATTTCCTGTATACCTTCCATTGTCATATCAATAGTAGTTTGTTCCATAGGTACCTGTGTCACAAACATAAGGCTGGAAGTGTCCCTTGCTGTTTTTGCTATCTTATTCACATAGGTATTTCCTTGGCCCACCTTGTCAGTCACTTTCTTATGTGAAGTACATTTTATAATTGCTACTTTTGTGAGAAATGCTAGGGAATTCAATAATCTTGTTATCAGTACTCCATAATATATCTTTGACCCTTGAGATGTGATGAAACCCTTTTCTTTCCAAAGTCTGTCGAAATGATGTGCAACACTTGTGGAAATGTACCTTTTAGGGGTACACTGGCGCAGGGTCACCCTCTTGTCCACGGGTCCAAAGACCAACAAAATAGAGATCAGCACTGGAGTTGGAATAAATAACAAGTTTATTAATCACTCATGAGCGGGACCACGTCCATACAGCACTCTCAAGTGTTGCAGGAGGTAGTACACTGAAGTCACAGAACACAGGTCTTTTATACAGGTTTTCTGCAATGCAAGCATGTGAACAGAAATGGGAAGAACAAGTTTTAGGAATAGCTATTAGCAAACAAGGGCAGATGAATAACCATGTGGTCAGCAAAGTGGGAGGGGGAGCAGGAATGCTTATGGCAGCAGTAAATGGTCGACAGTTAACATCTGAGACCAGGTGCACTGACAACTATAAACCTTCAGCACGTACATTGCTTTAGCTGAGTCAGGAAGTCAACAAAAATAGATAACACAAGCAGAGTGAAAAGACGAAAGAATTACGAAGGAAACTTAAATAGACACCATAGCCAAAATGGCTGTTGCTTATGCTAAGTAAAATATTACACGTTTTCCACAGACGGCCCTTTTAGCATAAGCTAAGACAATGTATTGCCATCTTCCATTGAGTGCAACCGGGCCGGGGCCCCACATAGTGTCTTGCCACTGAAGTTCAAGCTAACCGCCAGGGAGCTGCCAGATTCTTTGCCAGCTAATATCGGCATTACTCCACTGCTAAGTTTAGACCAGGAAGTATGCTTTACTCCACCACAGACGTGCAATATAATGGAGGATTTCCAGGCAACTCGAAGCGGCCCAGTAGAATCGACGTCTAAACTCCGTATACTTACATGGAATGTGGCAGGTTTAAGATCTAAGGTGGAACTCCCCCACTGGGTCCAGTACATAGAGCACTTTGATATCTGCATCTTGCAAGAAACGTGGGCAACTGTACCGATCTTTATCCCCGGTTATGTTACGGTAAGCTGCCCAGCTTTGAAAAGTAGACCGGGGCGGCCGCTTGGGGGACTGCTGATCTGGATAAAGATCGAATTACAATGCGCCGTCAGGGTGATCAAGACCAATAGCCCAGATATACTTGCAATCAATTTGAGGGGCAAGAACGGCAAGCGGCTGGACATTTATAACGTCTATGCCCGTGGTGCCAAAGCGGGCTTAAGATCACCAACCATACAAGCCTTGGAAGATTGCCTTGAAGAAAGAGAGTCCTTATCCCCTTTACTAATAGCAGGAGACTTTAATACTACGTTTGAACCGCTGGGTATAGATGATCCTACAGATACCAACATGGTAGATGAGATGTGGCATGTTCCTCTACTTGATCTTCAACCTATCAAAAATGGACCCAAACTGCCCTACAGCTTCAAGCCCTCACACTTGAGTACGGTCTTAGGGCAGCCAATGGTCGCACCTTATCTGATAGGAAGGGGGCAAATACATTCAATAGAACGGACAATGTGAGCCGAATTGACTACGTACTACTAGATCTGACACTGTGGCCTGATGTATTGGATATGATTGTTGGAGAAACCACAGATAGTGATCACAACCCCCTTGACCTTACAATGAATAGTAGTTGGATGGAGAACTCATGCTCTATTGCTGTGAAGCTTGCACCTAAGGAGGTATGCTCCACGAATAACAATAGGCGTCTTAAGTGGGCACGAGTAGCTATTGATGAGCATAAGCTGGAAGCTATTAATCAAGCACTTTTGAACAGTACTAACATTCTTAGTGATCTACTACTGAAACGGGATGAGCTTTCAGCAAAAACGACCACCCACATGTCCTTGTTTTCTGAGCTTGCTTCTCATTTCATTCTTCCATTGTCTCGCGGCAAGAAGCCACCAGACAATCATCACTTCTCTTGGTTCACCCCGAAGTGTAAAAAGCTGCGGCTTGAGCTGGCAGCTGTGATAAGAGCAAACCAAGTAGAGGTGATACGACTGGTGAGGAAACAATGCAAACAAGTGTAGGCCGAAGCAAAAAAGGAGTGGACTGAAAACTGCTGGGTTCAAATTCGTGAAGCCTGTCAAAGGAAAGATTCCCAGCTGTTCCCAGCTGTTCTGGCTGCTTGTTACGAGGGGCGATGCTGAAAAATCGAAACCACCTACAAGTAATATCTCTGAAGATGCATGGTACGAACATTTCTCGGCAGTTTATACAGAATCAGTAGAAGATTCAGAAGGTCCCCTCATGGATCATAGAAGTAACCAACTTAGTATCAATCTGTTCTCCTCAGCGGAGATAACGCAAAGTATTTGCACTATAATTAAAAACAAAACGTCTGGCCCTGATGGCATACCTGAGCGACATCCCGAACTGGACTAACTATATTCTAACTTTAGCAAATGGAATTGCCGCAGGGGCTCCGATACCCCCGTCGTGGAGGGGACCCGAAGTTATCCCAGTATTCAAGAAGGGGGATCGTTCACTACCCTCCAACTATAGGCCAATCAGCCTACTTGATGCCTCTCAGAAGGTTTTCTCCCGTGCTCTATTAAACAAAATCACAGATTGGATGGAGGAAAACAACATAATATCCCCCTACCAAGCGGGGTTCAGGAAGAAAGTGAGCACCGTTGATCAAGTTTTTTGTTTTTCCATGCTGGCCTGGAAGACAGTACTACTTGAACAGGGTAGTCTGTACACTGCCTTTATTGATCTAAAGTCAGCTTTTGATCTCATACCCAGGCCTAAACTATGGCAGGTTTTACATGATCAGGGGCTCCCACATGACATTTTGACTCTTCTTATAAGGCTACATGAGGGAAACTACGCAAGGGTGAGGTGGGGAGACCAAGGGCAGTTGTCAGATCCAATTAAAGTTGCTAGAGGGGTACGGCAGGGCTGCGTCCTGGCGCCCACTCTTTTTTCACTGTTCATAAACGGAGTGGTGAAGGACCTAGCTGAGGTTCACGCGGACGCCCCCAAATTGGGAGGAGTGAAAATTACAACCTTACTGTTTGCGGATGATACCCTCTTGGTCTCAAAAACCCCCACCTGGCTTCAATTGCTGCTTGATCGCTTTATGTCCTTCTGTAAATCTAGAGGATTAGAGATTAACTGCTCAAAAACCAAGCTCATGCAGTTAAATCCATATAAATCATTCAGGGGCAAACTATTGCTGGATGGGACGCCCCTAGAGAGAGTGGACACTTTCGATTTCTTGGGCGTATCGCTAAAGGAGAAAATGTCCTGGAAACATCACATCTTGAAACGGTCCCTCCAGCAGAGGAAAACTACAGGGGCATTACTGAAGGAACACAGGGCTTCGCAAACTAGGCCGATAGCAGCATTACTCCAAATCTATGATCAGAAAGTGGTAAGCTCTGCTCTTTACGGAGCTGAACTGTGGGGGTTTGATAACCTTGAGGGTCTTCTCCGCACTGAAAAAAAATTCCTGAGGTCCCTTTGCTCCCCCCCCGCAGAGTACTCCACTGCTTCCTCTAAGATACGACATGGGTAGATCCACAATAGTGGCAAAGCCAGATTACGCCCCATTCTTTTTTAGTTACGTCTGAAAAAAACACCTGAGCTTATCCACTATGTGGCTGCCCTTGAAGAAGTTTGTAGCCTAGACCGTTCGAAAACAATTGGGTGGTTTAGTAACATTCAAAAATCCCTCTCTGCGGTTGGTCTGGGGAATCTGTGGGCTGAGTCTGATATTAGTTTGCTACCTAGTAGGGACTGTATCAAGACCTGTTATTGGAAGTCGGTAGTCCAGAGAAATGTATCACTAGCAGGTGGCCGCCTTACAACAGAATTTCTCGAATTTAAGCTACTTAGTATGTATGAGCAGTATATGGAGGTAATCACCATCCCAAATGATAGAAAGCTATACATACAGTTCAGATTTGGTACTCTCCCACTGAATTCATTTACAGCTGACTGGCAGCGGGGATCTGTTTAGGGGCTCATGAGACGAGTAACCACGTTTTTTTTGCATGCCCACTGTACAAATCCCCGAGGCTCAAGTGGTTAGCCCCCGTCTGTAGGCTGATGGGTACCCGATACCATCAGGAGGCGCTGCGTATTCGAAAAACAGACTCTAGGCCACTGTTAGTTTGTGCAGTGGCCAAATTTCTGGGGAAAATGTGGCTTATAAGAAGACTTAGACTGAAGAATGCCTAAACTACCTCCTGTAGCTCTCTAACTTCACCCGGCTCTTTTAGTTTACAGATATAGTTAGAGCATGTTACACCATTAGCACTAGTATCTGTAGTTCTGTTATCTTGGATGTGGTCTCGAAAGTAAATGTTCACAATTTGTACTACTGGCTTGAGATGCTATGGAAACGAAGCAGACTTTTCTATTATGTATATATGCCCTATTTATTTGCGCATTTGTTTCCCCTTTAATAGGGTAAAACATTGTAAGCTGCATTTGTACTAGCTAAATATCAAGTATGTACAGTGGTATTCCTGTGTTATAAGCACTAGCACTTTTCTTTTCCATCTTCCTCTTTGATGTTTTATGTCTGAGAACACTGTTTGGAGCTCATCTTTGCGCTTAACTTTATCAATATGAAACTTTGTTTTATTATGATATTTGTAAGCTTAGTCGACTCAACTAAAGGAGCTACTCAGATGAACCAAGGAAACTGCGCCTATTCGACATTAGTTGCTTGTTTTTAATAATTGTTAATTGCTAATGTATGTATTTAGTCGACAAGTTCCAATTTCTCTTTTCTCTTTTTAAACTCACAATGTTTTATCTATTTTTAACCTTCTTATGAAGATGTATTTATTGTCAGCTAATGTTGTATATAGTAACATCCGTATTCATTGTAAGTGTTGGTGATTTTACTATCCTGTACCCATTATACTTTGATGGTCAAATCGACCGAATAAAGTTTCTTGACTGACTGGCATAAGCTAAGACATTTTTCTTATGCTTTAAAAGGGGTACGATAAATATCATGTATATCAATTAGCATCATGTCGCTAACTTCTCGATCTATTGCTAAACGGGCATTTACATTTTGGACATTCGTTTTTGATGGTAGACAAGTAGTACAAGTGGAAATACAGAGGGAACAAAGCATCGGTCCGCATTGGATACATAAACAACAGGAGAAGAGAATTGCAATAATTATGAACAAGGCCGATAATATTTTTAAACCCCATACAGAAAATACGTTCCAGAACCATCCAGCCCAAGTCCATGTTCCTGAATCTTGATGTATCTCAGTAGCTATTTTATGCATTTTGGAAATGGCATCATAAACAGAAGGGGCGTGGTCAGGGATAAATACACAACAACTACTACCGATAATGCGACATGCTCCACCACGATCAGCTAGAACCACGTCCAGCACCATTCGGTTTTGCAAAGTCACAATTCTCGTAATTTGGAGTTCTTCTGTAATATTCCCAAGCGCCATTGCTGTCTGATTAGTCACAGCCTCTACTACACGGGTTAAGCGTCTAATCTTCCTACTATTTAAAGCCGCACCAACAAAGAAAAAGAGTCCCAAATTAAAGTCAACATATTGCTGTAATGCAGTATCAGTTTGATCCACTTCATGATTATTTATAGTTCTTTTGAATCGGTTCAAGGAAATGTCATTAAACGGTTTTTGATCTTTATGATAAGATGCAGGTGCTAGGAACACAGGAGGAAGCAAAAAGGACACATAACAGGTTCCAGACCATCCAATTGGTAGATGATATTAGCCTTTACTCCCACAAATGAAATAAGTGTTGTGTGAGGACAGGAAACTGCTATTGTTCGTTCCAGTAATGTTCAATACTGTGGTACAGTCACTTTTTCCCACTGGGATACTACCAAAACTACTCACACAAAGATTTGCTCGGGCTCTAGTAACAGCGATAACAAAAGGCCCGTTACCCTTGGCCATTCGAGTGTTGGGGAAAACATAACGTGTGGAGGAATTTCCTTTGCAATACTCCTCCATTTCCCATACAGTTCCTTTGGCTTGTGGGTCCCCTTCCTCATCGGGGTAACAAACTTTATTAAGTTTTGCATTAAGTCCTCCTACATCAGCTAGAGTAATATTAGCAATTTCAGAGGCCCACAACAGTGCGAACCAGGCTCTACAGGAGCCATTATGCGAGAATGGCAAAGGAATGAAAGGCGTTCCTCCCTTCTTCTGATGAGCTGGCATCATTCCACATACCCAGCAGTTGGTAGTGTTCGTAGCATTATGAGTATGATGCAACATTTGTATGAAAGTGTTATTGAGATACGACATTCGGTGCTTCTTTTCATGATAGGGAAGAGTAAAATAATAATGTTCGGTGGGGACAGGAGTAGTAGCAGTCAATAAGTTTCGAGCCGGAGCTACTTCCTCTACAACCCACATTATAACAGCATTGATGACAACAGTCAAAGTTAGTCCAATAGCGAGCATCATATTTTTACTACAGACTTTTGCAGCATTCGATTTCTTCTCCTCCGGCATGTTCATTTCGTCGGTAAACAACAAAACAGATGGTGCCCTAAGGTCCTGGGCAGGCGTTGGTTTCTTCACTAGCGTTGAGACGAGTAGTCACTAAAAGGCTACCCCCCTTTGTAGTCAGTCTTTAACCACCCAGGACAGTGGCTCAAACAGTCTCTTTCTGCGATGAAATGTCTTTCTTCCTGGATCGAAGCAGATATCTGGATGTACCAGGGATCGTGTGAAGACTTCCTCAGGTCTTTCAGGTGACACGGCTCGTCCTTTCTCGGTGACCAGGATGTCGCGGTGATCTGTCAACGCAGCTGGGCTCACGAGGGCATGCGGAACTTTACGACAGTAGGTGGCGTGCACCCAATTCTTCCGGTTGGTCACTCGTACCGCAGTTCTGGTAGCCAAGAGGACTTGCTCCGGTCCACGCCAACGGGGTGCCAAAGAATTGGTCCCCTGGAAGGACTTCGTTAAAACAAAGTCGCCAGGCCGCAGATCATGGCCATCACCCTGCGACCTGTCTGGAAAGGCTTCCCGTACCTGCTGATAAATAGAAGACAAGCTGTCAGTTAACTGGGACAAATAGTCACTCATCAACACATAGGGTACATCATGTATAGGGCAAGGCTTAGGGATTCCCCAAATATTCATGGGCCTGCCAAACACAACCTCATATGGCGTAATGCCAGATCGTGTATGTGGTATCGATCTGATAGAAAGCAGTGCTAGGGGCAGGGCATCAGGCCATTTCAAAGACGTGGAAGCCTGTATTTTAGCCAATTTCAGTTTCAGAGTGGAATTGTAACACTCCACCAAGCCTGCTGATTGTGGGTGAAAAGCGGCATGACATTTCTGCTTAATCCCTAACCCTTTCATGACATATTCGACAACTTGCCCAATGAAATGAGGTCCGTTGTCACTCCATAAGACCCGACAAATGCTGAATCGAGGAAAGAACTCCTTTAGGAGAACTTTCGCTGTCGTGAGAGCTGTATTATCCTTCGTAGCATTTGCCTCCACCCATTTACTGAAGGCACAAACCACCACCAGGACATATTTCAAGTTATTACAGCGCTCAAACTGAATGTAGTCCATTTGCAGGACCTCAAAAGGTGCAGTTGGTATCGCAAACCCTCCTGTTGGAGTTCACGTTCCCTTTCCGGGATTATACTGAAGACAGACCAAACAAGACTGGACCAGCTTTTTAGCAGTGCCGGCAATATCAGGATGATCCCAAACTTGCATAAGTTTTTTTGCCATTGAGGATGCCCCAACATGTGCTGGCCCATGTACCATATGAATCATGGGGTATAAGTAGGCTGTGGGTAACTTCCATTTGGTCATATCTTTATTCCTCCAACAGCCCTCATCATCCAGTGCTCCCTCCTTAGACCATTGGTCTAGTTCATCAGTGGAGGCAGATTGTTGCATGTGCAGTACCTCTTGCCTGGCATCATGCCAACGTTCAGCTTGTGACTTCACTACATACATAGATGTGGTACTTCGCTGCATTGCGGTTTCACGGGCTGTGTAATCTGCAAAGGCATTACCAGCTCCTATTTTATCAGTCACTTTCTTGTGTGCACTACACTTAACAATTGCCACTTTCTTAGGATAGGTTAGAGCAGTAAGAAGATTATGTACTAATTCTCCATGCACTATCTGTGTCCCATGTGAGGTGAGGAAACCCCTTTCTTTCCATAAGCGGCCAAAATTGTGTGCCACCCCGAAAGCGTACTGGCTGTCAGTAAAAATATTAACAAGCAAATCTGTACTAAGATCACATGCTCTCGTTAGTGCAATCAATTCGGCCGCTTGGGCTGACTTCTGTGGGATGCGAGCTGCTTCTACTACTGTCTGAAGTGTTGTAATCGCATAGGCAGCAGATGTAGTGCCATCAGGCAATTTGAGACACGAGCCATCAACCCATAACTCCCCATCAACACTAGAGAGAGGTGTATCTTGCAAGTCAACGCGGCCATTTGTTTGCTCTTCAGTAAGGAATATACAATCATGTAACTCTTGCGACTGAGACTGAGTAGCTGGAAATGGCAATAGTGTAGAAGGGTTTAGGGTCAGACATCTTTTCAGTGTAATATGAGGGGCCAAAAGTGTCAATTCATATCCTGTCAAGCGGGCACTAGTCAAATGCTGTGTTTTTGTTTGATTTAGCAAAGCATCAACAGAATGGGGTACTAACACAAGCAGCTTATGTGACAAAACTATTCCTTCACTCTGACGTATTGATACAGCCGTTGCTGCCACCGCTCGGAAACATCCAGGCAGCGCGCGAGCGACTGGGTCAAGAACAGCTGAGAAATAGGCACAAGGATGTTGCTTATCACCGTATGTTTGTGTTAAGACTGAGAGGGCACAACCTTCCCTCTCGTGTACATAGAGTGTGAAGGTCTTAGTGTAGTCGGGAGTTCCTAATACTGGTGCAGAGCAAAGAGTTT
The DNA here is from genome assembly GCA_963921515.1 of Calotriton arnoldi. Classification (NCBI taxonomy): domain Eukaryota; kingdom Metazoa; phylum Chordata; class Amphibia; order Caudata; family Salamandridae; genus Calotriton; species Calotriton arnoldi. Next base: position 237,645 of record CAWUFW010006926.1, on the reverse strand, counting down.
GGCGTAACTGTTGGAAGGCATTCTGACATTCAGTAGTCCATGGGAGGGGCATCGGAGTGTCTTTAGTCAAAAGGGCCAATAAAGGTTTAATAATGTGCGAGAAACTGGGGATCCACTGCCTACAGAAAGAAGTGAGGCCAATCAGTGCACGAACATCCTTCTGAGTATGGGGCACAGAAGTATCTAAAATGGTCTGAATGCGATCTGGTGTAAGTGCACGTCCCTCCTTCGACAGGAGGTGACCTAAATAGGTAACCTGTTGTCTACAAAATTGCAATTTCTTTAGCGAGACTTTGTGATTGTGAGATGCAAGAAATGATAACAATAACAGTGTTCCTTCTTCACACTGCTCAGGGGTATCTGCAGCCAACAAGATGTCATCAACGTATTGGATAAGGGCCACCCCTTTGGGTACAGAAAAGGAATCAAGCTGCCTTTTTAATGCCTGACTGTAAATACTGGGACTCTCTGTATAGCCCTGTGGAGCTCTACAGAACCGATATGATCTATTTTTGAGGGTGAACCCGAACAAATAATGGCTGTCGGGATGGATGGGTATCGAGAAGAAAGCATTCTTCAAATCGATCACCGAAAATGTAGTGGCAGTAGGAGGGACCATAGTGAAAAATGTAGTGATGTCAGAAACCACCGGATATTGGGGCACTACAATTTTATTAACCTCTCGCAAATCAATAATGAATCTGTAGATTAGTGTCAGTGTCTTTTTTCAAAATAGGAAGGATAGGGCTATTGCAAGTGTTATAGGGTACCTCTTCCACTACCTCCACTTTAATCAAATCCTGAACAATGTGTGCCAATGCTTCTTCACCTTCTCGAGATATTTTGTATTGAGGCAGTCGAGGCAATGAAACACCCTCCTTTACTTGTAAATGTAAATGTAAATGTCCAGTATTTGTAAAGCGCACAGCTACCTCCGGAGAGGTGTCACGGCGCTGGGGGCCGTAGGGAAGATTAAGCAAGCTATTGCCCAGAGTCACATGGTGCTGGGCTGATCTGCCGCCGGCGCCAGGGATCGAACCCTGAGCCCCAGGATCCGGAGTCAGTCGCCCTGGCCGCTGCGCCACACCTCTTCCCCAGGTTGAATATGTACAGGTGGAATAACCATTTGACCCACATCAGTATCTGATTTAGCCCACAAAGTACTAGGTAAGGATGCCAGAGCGACGTCCTCATTGATAAGACTCTCTACCATTGGGTAATTATCATTCAAAATAACACGCACACCTTCCGGAGAACAACGTATTGTGGCACGAAAATATTTAAGCATATCGATACCCACAATGTTGTCCGGTGTGGTAGGGGAAAGCAAAAATGGACATGCTGCAGTGAATTTATCAAGTCTGAATTCAAGTGGCTGTGAAAGTGGGCTAGGTGTAGGTGTCCCATCGAATCCTATCGATGTTATCATTGTGCCGGACAGGGGAGCCCTAGGAACCAGTTTTTTAGACAGGGCACTACGAGTAGCCCCTGTTTCAACCAGAAACCGATCAGTAGATCCCAAGACGTTTGCGTCAACATAAGGAACCATGTGATCTACTAGTACCTCAACCGGTTCCTTACCCTGTCCTAGGCATCCCTATGCATAATCAGAATCTACAAGGACCTCATCAGAATAATCAGACATTCGATATTGATTTCGTCTATCAAAAGTATTAGAGTAATTTGGTCCTTGTTCAACTGCCTCCAACCTGGGACGAGCTCCTGTACCTCCCCTGTTTCCTGAATTCCCTGGGCGTCCTCTTATACTGCCCCTTCCCCGCTGATACTGCTGACCTCGCAAAAGAGGTCACTCAGAACGCCAATGCCCAGTCTCTTTACAATAAGCACACTGGACAAATTTGCTCGAGGGAGAGGGGGCACTCCAGGTGTGTACATTGCACGTCCGACTCTTCCTCCTCCTCTAAATGGTGGACCATATACTTGGGCCAACATAACTTTTGTTTTTAAATCCTTAACCTTCTTATCCTCCCTGCCTTTCGCTTCCTGTTCCTGTCGCTCATAATATTGGGCCATAGTCAAAAGGGAAACTGGGGAAGACGTGGTCCAAGAACTCTTGCTAGCCTTTAAGCGACTAGCTATCCCCGGTAACATATTAGCGACAAATTTGTCAACAAACAAATGCTTACCCGTATCATCGGCCAATGACTGACCACTAAAATCATGTAATGTCTCTTCAAATCTTGAAAAGAAATCAGAAACTAACTCATCCTTTTTCTGTTTACAGGACGCTAATGTAGTCCAATCTATTTTCTTAGGAGGTATGAGAGTCTTTAACTTAGTCACAATAGCTTTAGGAAGATCTAATATCTCCTTCTGAGGTTTTTGCGCAGGCTCCCTTTCCGCATCTATTTGTTCTAAATGTTCCCAAGTATCACCATATGCTACATTGTCATCTATTTTACGTATCGTTCTCCGCATATCAGGGGGCTAAATAAGCCCAAAGAACATATCAATATCTGGCAAAGTCATGCTGCAGGAGCTAATGGCTCCTTCCACCTCCTCATAGAAGGCGGCGGGATTTTTCCGGGGGTCGGGCAAAGCAGCCTTAAGAGCCATAACATCTGCTCTACTCCAAGGAGTGTAGACCCAATTATATATAAAATATCCCTTTGCATCATCTGAAGTTTTGTCATCATTTGTTCCTGCACCCTTCGGAGGAACATACAGGGGTGCAGCTTCACGCATAGGTTTTACAGTAACTGTAGTACTACTGGGTGCAGCCTCTTCCACCAGAGCATCTACATTCTGTGCTTGAGATTGAACCGCTTCTATACCTCTCTGTTTTCTCGCTAATTCTTGCTCCTTTCGTAAACGCAATGTTGCGTCTCGTATTTTAACCACTCATCTAATCATATCAGATAGGTTTGAAAAAGGAAAAGTCCCCTCTGTTAATCGTTTGTAATCAGTATTTATATCAGCTGGCTCTAGTTCCTGAGAAATTTGTATATAATCAAATATTACCTCCCAAACGAATTTTTCTACAAAATAAAATTGCTCTGCACTGTTTCACTGTTGAACCATAGTTACAATGAGCGATGCCACGTGAGACCGACGAGCCTCCTCCCTAGCAGCAGTTTTTAATTTATCTTTTTCTGCTTTAGTCAAAGTAGAGCGAGTCTGTCGCCCATCTTGTTTATCTTGTTCTTTGTCGTCTGAAGACAAATGCTCGTCGTCAGAAGCCTCATCAGGGGCACTTGGAGTGTGAGGTTTATACGGGGGTGGGGCACGTTCTAATAGGATGCAATCATCCTTAGTTGTATCAAGTAGGGAATAGAGAGGGCGCCTAATGGGATACTGGCCATTTATCTCTAATCGACGTTCTCTATCTTTTTCTGTTTTTTCCTTCTTTTCTTTATTTTTTAATTCTAGCGCTTTTTGATATATCGTTTACGTTGTACTTTTTCTGCTATAGCTTCCGCTCTCTTCGCTCTCTCTCGCACTTCTTTCTCCCACATACATACACAATCAAACATATCCTGTCGACTTCTTCTTTTAAACAGACACTGCTATACATATTGAACCTTTTTAAGATCAAATGACCCATTCACTGGCCATTGCAGATCGGAATCTTTCTTTGTGTATTTGTTCCACAGTGGACCGTACGTTATGGAAGAAATACCATATTTGACATACATATCTCTATTAGGCGTCCCTTCTGGGGAGCCGGCTGACTTTTTCTAAGCTTTCTTTGGTACCACCAGAACAGCAACACCACCTACGGAGTGTGCTGAGAACAGGCATGTTTTACCAAAATATGTGTAAAATATTACTACTCCAAGCAAATATTCCAAAAGGAGAAAAATCTCCACATTACCTGCCTTCAAACTTTGCAAAGATTGAATAACAAATTTAAACAAAAAGCCCAGGCTTAACAAATCAAGAGTGCCGCTTTAGCGACCTTACCAAACAGGAGACTCCAACTCCCACCTGCCGATCTCCGTTCGACCTAATGGTCACTACAGATTTGCGCCAAAGAAAGCCCCAGTCGAAACCGGCCACCACCTGGAGGGTCAAATCGGGAAAACCGGAAAAGTCACGTCGGCCTGCAAAGACAAAGGTCTCCTCGTGCAGTGCGCTTCCTCAGTAATATTTCGGTCCTCCGTCAAGACCACTCCTTCGGATGGCCGCGTCTCCGATGGGGCCCCACGTGTCGGGTGCCAACTGTGGAAATGTACCTTTTAGGGGTACACTGGTGCAGGGTCACCCTCTTGTCCACGGGTCCAAAGACCAACAAAATAGAGATCAGCACTGGAGTTAGAATAAATAACAAGTTTATTAATCACTCATGAGCGGGACCACGTCCATACAACACTCTCAAGTGTTGCAGGAGGTAGTACACTGAAGTCACAGAACACAGGTCTTTTATACAGGTTTTCTGCAATGCAAGCATGTGAACAGAAATAGGAAGAACAAGTTTTAGGAATGGCTATCAGCAAACAAGGGCAGATGAATAACCATGTGGTCAGCAAAGTGGGAGGGGGAGCAGGAATGCTTATGGCAGCAGTAAATGGTCGACAGTTAACATCTGAGACCAGGTGCACTGACAACTATAAACCCTCAGCACGTACATTGCTTTAGCTGAGTCAGGAAGTCAACAAAAATAGATAACACAAGCAGAGTGAAAAGACGAAAGAATTACGAAGGAAACTTAAATGGATACCATAGCCAAAATGGCTGTTGCTTATGCTACGTAAAATATTACACGTTTTCCACACACTGAATGCATATTGGCTGTCTGTATAATTGTTAACTGTTCTTCCTGTTGCTATTTCACATGCTCTAGTCAATGCAATATTTTCTGCAGTTTGTGCTGATTGCTCCATTACTTTACAGCTCTCAACTACAGTGTGTAAAATTGTAACTGCATATGCCATGACTGTATTGCCATCATCTGTTCTCAGACATGAACCACCCACCAATAGCTCCCCTTCAGCATTATCAAATGGCTTGTCCTGCATGTCTATTCTGCCCTTCGTCTGCACTTCCGTATTGTAAATGCAATCATGATCATTAAAGAGTTGCTGTGCACTCTCAACATGAGGTAGTAGTGTGGCAATATTCAAACATTGCATCTATGTATGTGCACATGGAGGTTAAACAGACACACTTCACAGTGTGTTAACCTAGCATTGGTTAAATGTTGTGTTCTTATCTTATTCAGAATGAGGCCTACTGAATGTGGAACATATAGGTGTACTCTAGGTCCCATAATCAGTGTCTCAGCTTATGTAGTGAAAGAGCAGCTGCAGCTACGGCTTTCAAACATGATTGCAATGCCCTGACTACAGTATCCAGGGTGGCAGAGAAATAGGTGCATGGTCTTTTATAGTCACCCTGCTGCTGGGTGAGAACCACAAGAGCACACCCATCAGATTCATGAACAAAGAGGTGAAAATTATTCATATAGTCAGGTAGACCCAAAGCAGGAGCTTCGCAGAGAGCTTGACGAATGTCAAGAAATCTGCATTCATGATCTGAGGTCCATTGCAAAGGTTCAGGTGTGTCATTGTGGGTAAGAGCCAGTCATGGCTTAGCAAATAAAGAAATATTTGGGTTTCAATGGCGTCAGTAGCCTGCCAGGCCCAAAAATGCATGCACCTCTTTCTAAATCTTAGGTGGTGGTATCTGTAGAATTGTTTTAATGCACTCTGTATCCAATTGTCTCTGCCGTTTCGACAAGAGGTGTCCTAGGTAGGAAACCTCTTGTTGAAAAAATTGAAGTTTATCTGAAGATACTTTGTGCCCACATGCAGCTAGAAAGTTTAATAAGTTAACAGTATCTGTGGCACATTGTTCACTGGCTTCACAGAATCACTGGCTAATAATAAAACATCTTTGTATTGGATCAACACAGAATTTGGCCAGAGCTGAAACGCATCTAGCTCTCTCTTAAGGGCCTGATTGTAAATTGACGGGCTCTCTGTATAGCCCTGAGGTTCTCGTGTGAAATAAAAAGAACATCCACCTACAGAGAATGAGAACAGATACATGCTGTCTTCATGCACAGGATTAGAAAAGAATGCATTTTTCAAATCAATCACTGAAAAGAAACCCTTATCCGGAGGTAATGTAGACAATATGTTTACAATGTTGGGCATCACAGGAAAAAGTGGTACCACAATCTTATTAGTTTCACGCAGACCTCCAAGAGGCAGGCTGAATTTTATCTCCATGCTTCTCAATAACCGGGAGTATAGGGCTATTGCAGGGGCTACCAGTTATTTCTTTGACTATGCCCTCTTTTAACAAGTCACTTACAATGTCTTATAGACCTTATAATCTTTCTGGCGAAATCTTATACTGGGATATTCTTGGCAACTGTACATTTTGTTTGACATTAATCCTCAAAGGGTCGATATGCATTTTTCCTACGTCATTCTTGTGTTTTGCCCAAATTCTGTCATCAATTGCCTGTAGTAGTGCCACTTGTATTGTCTGCAATCCGGATCTAACAATGCCCATGAACTAAAACAGCTGCAATCCTTCATCTATTTCCAAATGTACTTCATCTGGAGAACTTTTATCATTGCCCTTAATTTCTTCAATAAATCCAAACCTAGTAGGTTATAGACACATTTACCAGTCATCAAAAATGAGTGCTTATCAGTGATGAGACTTATGATATATTTTAAGGGGGCTGACATGGGGTTAGACATTGCTGAATCACACAGATAGTTTATTTTTTCCCGAAAGTTGAACCTGTTGGAGAGTATTTTTTATAAGGGAGAAGTTGGTGGCCCCTGTATCGAGGATACATTTTACAGGTGTGCCCTCTACCTCTCCTAGTATCTACGGACCTGCATTGTACACTAGAACAGCAGTCCGCTGTACTGACCCTCTCGGGCCGCCCTATGGGTAGTCATGCTGTACATAGCTCAAATCATTAAAAGCTTGATAATCATAGTCAGCTTGCCTCATCTGTGTTTGCTGTGCCTATTGTCGAAATAGTTCTGACTCTGTTCAGAAGCTGCTTGCTGTGTATGCTGCCTTTGCTCATCTGCTCTATTTGTGCCGCCCCCTCTATTACTTCCCCTCCCTCTCTGCCTGGAAGGCTTTGGGCAGTCGCGTGTCAAATGGTCTGTACCTCCACAGTTGTAACATGGCTGTGGCCCTGTATGATATCTGCAATATCTGCTTTCCTCCTTTGCCTCTATATCCTCTTCCTTGGACGCCCCTTCCTCTATTCTGGGGGTATGTCTGCTGCTTCAGCACCTTAGTTTTGAGCTCTTTGTGTTTCTTTTCCTTCACCTCCTCCTCCTTCACGTGCATGTCTATCTTAATATTTTGCTAGATGTAATACTTCCGCTAAACTTTTATGCGACTATGTCAGATTACATTGGCAGATCTCCTTATTTATTGGATACTTTAAATTGTTCACAAAATGTACAGGTCATCCTGGGATGTCTCATGTCCCACTACACGATGCAAACACGTTCTGTATCCTCTCTAAATAAATACTGGCCTTGTCTCCTGTTTCTTGTTTACAATTACTCAGTTTCTGGTAATCTATTCTTTATCGGTGTATTAATTTGTTCACTTTGGTCAAAAACAATTCAGGTAGTTCCAGCAGTCCTTCACTCAATCCTCCTCCCTTTCTGTCATTACTGTCCACTTTCAAAACAGTCCAATTAATTTTTAATAATGCATCATCATTATCCCTTATTGGCCTCCATACATCTGGAGGCAGTATAATAGAAAACAACTGGTCAATGTCTCCGAGGGTCATTTGCCCTATCCTCAGCGTTATCTCTGTCCTTTTCCACCAACCCTCTGGATCTTCCCTAATGTCTGGGTAATTCATGGCAAAGTTGTGCAACTCCGCCGTTGTCCACGGGACATGCACTCACATAATGGGGGTTGTCGTGTCAAACCCTGGTGCTTGTCTAAGGGGCATAGCCTTAGGCAGCGCAATTTTACCGGTATTGGCTTTATCTCCATCCTTGGATGCAGCGGCTAAGGCAGCTGCGGCTGCCACCTTTAGCTTTTCCTTCTTCTGCTTCTTCCCTTTGTATTCTCTTCTCTTCCCCTTTTATTTCCCATTTTCTCTCCCTACACTCATTGCACAGTTGCCTCATGCTGTCCCAGTGCTTCACTAAATCCCTGAATACTTCTGGTCTCATGTTCTTTGATGCCCTAGTGTTTTCTATTATTTGTGTCATTTCCCACTCTCCCTTTATCTGCTAGGCTTGCTCGTATCCATCATGAAAGGCAAATCTATAATTCCAAATCTTCAGGAAGGGGTCTATGATATCCTTCAGTGTCTTGAGGGCGTGGTATCGCATTCTGTCAATAAAGCCTTGGGAAATTGTACTGGGTCCGTTAGCCTAAAGTTTGACCTATTGTCTTTATATTAGTGCAAAATCTTGATACTACTGCAAGGTGTTCTGAGGTTGTCAACTTCATTATATTATGTGTCTTTACCTGTAGGTCTTGGGTTTCCCTTTCTAATTTTGCTAATTCCTCAGTTTCCTCCTGATCTTTGAGCTTAGTGCCTGACTCCCTTTCTGTTGTCTTATCATGTTCACTCTGCTCGAGAGCAGTAGTGGTACTGTATGGGGGTGGTTTATTAGTGTGGTGCATTATTATTTGTTTTATCAAAGGGTCTTCCTGTTCAGGTGGAGCAGAAGGTGTGGGTGTTTCTGTTTCTTTATTAGTAAAGCATTTCTCAACGCTCATCTCTGCCTCTCTGCACAGTACAGTATCTTCCTCCTTTTGTTTTTCATGATCATGGTTCCTCCCAATTCCTGCTTCTGGCAGAATCCTTCCATAGATGCATCGCATCCCATACAAATAACCTGTGTTTCTTTCCTTTCTTCTCACTTGCACTCATACATTCTTCTAAGTAATCAAGTCTCTGTCTTTCAAATGTCCCTTCAGTTGGAAACTGTCGTGTTGGATCTTTCGCTGTTAGATGGACCCAGTCCTCTAAATATAAGCCAGCTACATAACCCTTCCTTTTCATGACATACCATGCTGGCAAGCATTTCGAAGGCATTGGCTGAGACTGGTCTAGCGTCCTAGACTACCTACAACATTTGGATGTACAACAAAATACCTTACTCAGTTTTGCACCTATGTTGTAATGTGATCACAGTTCAAAATTAGTATACTTATTCATTGCAGTTTTCAGTCTACCACTTTCCACTTGCAGGCATTCTTGTGAACCCCAGGTTCATTCTCTAAAGGAGTTAGTCAGCCTTCCCAGAGACTTGATGTGTGTTCCAGAGACCTACTCTGAATACAGGCACGAGACCCAGCTCCACCCTTCAGCACGGACCCAGTACGGCAAGTCTTACCTGGTCTACGACGGCTATGCAAGACTGTAGAAGAAACCAAGTCTCGTTCTTTGGATGTAGATGATGGGATCTCGTGTCTTGGGTGACCCCTGGAGAACTCCTTCGTCTGAGCTGCTGGGAATGAAGTCTGATCTCACAGCCAGAATCCCCAGGCCCCTTGACCGTGGCACAAAAAGTCTGGATCTCCAGTCCGTACATCCGAGCCACTGCACAGTTTGTGAAAGAATAATTATCTGAAAGGAAATAAACAGTCAATGCACAGGCGTGGTATAACAAAGAGCAAAGTTTATTTGCCCAAGGCTCAAGCAGAAACATGGAGTTGACCAAACTATCAAAGTGTTCCCCTTCCTGGAGTTCCTTTGTGCCTTTTATACATGAGATCATAATTTGGAATTTATTAAGAGAGAGCTAAATCATTTAATACTTGCAGCTGCAGGGTCACCCTTAACGGAAACTTCAAGGCACTCAGAAACTAGAAAACACCGGTTTCACAGTTGAGCTTCTTGGCAGGAAATCTGTGGCTTGCAACAAATTATTTTTCTTAGTTTTCAAGGCCCAATGCCCCGATCAAGCATTCCTGTGAAAAGGCAGCTTTTCGGTACCTGCATTTCTCACAGTCCGTGATCACAGAGTGAAAGCTTACAAGTTTCTGTCAACAAGCTTCTATTAAACGAACATACAGAAAACGGCCGAGAGGCAGATATAAAATGGAGGATTATTTAAAAATGGTTGAACGATGGTTCACATATATTTTATGCTTTGACATAAGCCATGCCCAAGGCCCTGGGAAAATGGAACCGGGAAAAGACACATGCAGCATAATGCCTTTCTCTGGACCTGGTATGATTTGTCTCTGATCCTGCAGTTTTAATATCTCTGATCCTACAAGAAATATCAAGTGCAAGATTAACTAAGCAATCTTATATGATTACGTACCTTTAGGATATTTCATTCTGATATACCTATTAGAGTCTAACAACCCTCTGTAGCTATGTGTGCTTTCTTCAGATTAAATAATTCTCCTGTAACAAGTAAATCTATGGTTAACATAGATTCTAAAGCCTTCGATAATGTTAATGTAACATGCATGCAATTTCTATATATATGTCGTGCAAACATACCTCATTTTTTTCTTTTCTTTTTCTTTTTTTTTTTGTCCTCATTCAAGAAAGAAAGTGAGTGGTCTTAAAGCGGTACCATGGCACCCTCCTGGACCCAGTAGGGGGGACACGCAACCCTGTAGATCTCTTTCCACCTCAAGGGTTCCTAGAGTTACCGACCACATGACGCTTGGGAATTAACAAGAATAGTATCGAGCCCATGGTTTCTGCATAAACCATCTTCCCAAAAACTCACTTGTTTCCTAATCATTGGACTTTTGTTTATACTAGGAAGTATCAAGACCCAAGTTGTTAACCCACTCTTCCCATAACCCCCAAAATCTCGTTCTTTTCTTTGACTTACATCCCATGTCCCAGTTATGGACTCTTTTAACAGACGTGACCCAATTTAAAAACTTTGGCGAAATGGGGGAAACCCAGTTTAGACAAATTTCCCTTCTTGCCAGAAGAATTAGAACAAACAGAAGTGAAGCTTGAACATTTGACAGTTTGTTATTCATACTATCTTTAGGCAAAATTCCAAAAATAATTAAAACCAGGCTTACCTTGATTTCTTGGCCAATTACATCTGAGATAGTCTTATCCACTTGCCTCCAGAAGCCCTGGATCTGAGGACACTGCATGAACATGTGCACATCATCCGCGCTCCCCAGGTTGCATTTCACACAAGACTTCTCTCCACCTCCCAGCTTGGAAAGCCTCTTCGGGGTCCAATAAGCTCTATGGAGTGTGAACAGATGATTTCTCCTCAATGGTGCTGCCTTGACAACCCTCCATAAAGTGCACAAAGATACTTGCCAATAAGATGTGATGTCGCTGGAAGGCAGTTCTCTTCTCCAGGGCTCCTCCATAGGCAATGGTGGTGGATCTCCTTTAATCAAAAGCCAGTACCATTTAGACACTTCTTTGCTTTGGTGAAGAGGAACCAAAAACTTATCCTCCAGCTCATCGTTTATAAGTCCATCTCTGCCCTGGTTTGCAGCCCACTGAGACATTTGATCAAATTTAAATCTGGATAGCTTTTGGTTTGTTTGTGAGTTAAACTCATCCCATGGCAGTAGTTTATTATCTCGCAGTAATTGGCCCCATTTCTGAAAGCCATTTTCCCATAGAGGGGCTGATAAGCTGTCGTTTAGGCAGTCTGGGGTACCCGGAGAGTTCCATATAGGAGCGCTTGAGCAATAGTATGGAATTCTAAAAGCTACCTCATCTGGAACCATAGTTCACAGGCCGATCGTAACACCTTCAGTTTGACTTTTTTTAAATACTTGGGATGTCCGAATTTAAAGAGAAACCCATCTCCCCCTGAGGGACACTGTTTGACATGGCTAAGAGATAAGGCGGAAAGCAGGTAGAATCAAGTAGAAGAGATCTCGTATTCTTAAAATGGAAAGCCCAGCTGTAAAAACAGAGGTCAGAGCTGGTTATTCCCCCGGCAGCTTTCTCACATCTTAATTTCTTCCATGCAATCCTGACCCCTTTGTCAGCCCAAAGAAAACTATTTATGTCCGACTGTAAATTTTTTAAGGAGGCCGAGCTAAATAGTAAAGGGATTGTGTCAAAGATAAATGTAATTTTGGGCAAAACAGACATTTTAACAAGATTGGATCGGCCAAGAATTGACCATGGAAGGTTACTCCAGGATCTCAATAAGGATCTGACCTCTTTCCTTTTAACCTCCAAATTGACCTGGGCCAATTTGTCAATGTCCTGAGTAATTTGAATGCCTAAGTATCTTATTTGATGATGAACTAAAGGCGAGCTAGATTGCAAATTCCATGACATGATTTCAGTTTTTTCTGTGTTAATTAAATAACCAGATATCTTCCCAAAATCTATCAGAAGTTGCTCCAACTTTGGCAAAATCGCTGGTGATTCTTTCGTAAAGATCATCAGATCATCAGCATACAAGGCCAGCTTTTTTACCCATCCCCTATATTCAAATGGAGCAAAGAGCTCACTGGTCCTGATGTTATGTGCCAGTGGTTGTATGTAGAGATCGAAAAGGAGAGGGGAAAGGGGGCAACCCTGCCTAGTGCCTCGCTCTAAACTAATTAAGTTGGTTAAATTTCCGTTGACTATTATCCTTGCTGTAGGAGTTTTATAGATGTTCCTAATAGTCTTTGAAAAATGTTCTCCTAAACTGAACGCTTGGACTATGTAGTGTAAGCAAGACCAGCTCACCCGGTCAAATGCTTTAGCCGCGTCAAATGCAAAAATCGTGAGCGGCAGATTGTTAGCTGAGGCGATATCAATTGCTCCTATCAGCTCATGAGTTAAATCATGCAGTTGGCGTCCTCTAATAAACCCCTTTTGATCAGGATGAACTAAGTGCCCCATCATGTTATTCAGTCTCCCTGCTAAGATTTGTGCAAAGATTTTATAATCACAATTCAGCAGGGAGATAGGTCTATAGGACTCACAATTTTTTTTATCTTTATTGGGCTTCAAAATCAAAGAAACCGCTGCCTCATTCCAGGAGCTGGGGATTGGAGAATTGTTAGAGAAAATGCTATCAAATAATTTCTCCATAACTGGGGCAAGAGTCTCATTAAGAGCAATGTAGAACTCGTTGGGGATGGCATCTAAACCTGCGGCACTTCCTCTTTTTAGATTTTTTATTGTAGTTTTTATTTCAAGTAGTGTGAGATACCTATTTAACTGTTGGGCCTGGTCTCCAGATAGAGGCTGTAAGGAGACTTTATCCAGATAATTTGTTATTTGGGAGTCTGGGACCTCTAGGTCTTCAGTATACAGTAATTGAAAAAATAATTCAAACGCTTTTTCCATATTGGCCCTATCTGAGATTATCTCCCCTGTTTCTGCATTACAGATCTCCTTAATTAAGTTTCTGGTTTGATTGACTCGAGATTTCCAGGCCAGGAGTTTCCCACACCCTTCTCCATATTCATAATTAGCGAGTTTACTAACTTCCCATCTTCTTCTAGTAATACTGTCGAGATAGTCTGACATATCTTGCCGCTTAGCTAGTAACTCGGAACTTTCCTCCCTCAGTTCTACATTATTTTGATTGGCTACTTGATTAAGCGAGGCTCTATGAATTTCGGCTTCCAATGGCCTAAATCTTTCTTTAACTTCCTTGTTAATTTTAGCTGAGATGCAAATTATTCTACCTCTGATAAATGCCTTATAGGCATCCCATACTACCTCCATTGGAGCTGAAAGATCGTTCACTTCAAAAAAGAACAAGGTGTCCGTCTTTAGCTGTTCAACTACTGAGACATCTTTAAGAAGAGCTTTATTGAACGTCCATCTTTTGTTTCCGGTTGACTAGAACATTTTAAGTCTAGCTGGACCGCTGAATGATCTGATAAGTGTTCTGGGATGTGAGATACTGCACTAACATAATTTTTAGTCTAGAATCTATCAAAAAGTAATCGATTCTAGAACGATGACTGTTTTTTGTTATGAAAAGTCAAATTTTGAGGGCCCGTTACGGTCCTATTTTTTTACTCTCCAAATATCTACAAGATTCAGGTCATCCATAAGGACTTTAATCAGGGAGCCCATTTTCGTAGGTACAATCCTCCCCCCCTTGGACCTATCAAGAGAGGGGTTCAGTAGAATATTAAAATCACCACCCATAATGATCGGAAAGTTAGTTTCAAGTAAGTGATTGTATATAGTTCTGAGAGTTGACTCATCGTCTATGTTTGGGCCGTAGTATCCCACCAGAACCACCCACTCATTTTGTATTTTAATGTCTGTCATAATCCAGCGCCCCTTATTGTCTATCTTGGAGGAACCCAAGATTGCTTTGGCAGATTTTTTAACAATAATGGCCACACCTTAAGTACAATAGGGTTGCGTGGTATGAAGCGAACAATCAATCCATCTTTGCTTAGCGACAGCCGCCTCCCATTCGTCAATTGTGAGGTGAGTTACTTGTAGAATCATAATATCAAAATCAGCTTGACTTAGATATTGAAAAATCCTCCTCCGTCTACTCACTACCCTGAGGCCATTAATATTCCATGTACAAATTCTGGTTGGAGTGACTTCAGTCATTTAAGCCAGACCAAAGCGCCTTATCTCTAGTCCAGGAGAGCGCACCCTGATTACAAGCTAATCCTTTCTGGTTAACAACTTCCTTAACAAAAATATATATATGAGGACTTTTTCTTTTTTTCTCCCTATTTTGCTCCCCACCCAGTGAAAAACCAACATTACTTTCTTCTCGTGTGTCCCTACCACCCCCCCCTCCCACCCCCGGGAACCCTCCTAAACCACATTGGGTGTGATGTAAATTAACCCCTGTGAGCTCACTACCCACTCACCCGGCAAACCAATGCTTATAACAAACTTCCCTGCAAAATTATCCTTGAGCTTTAATTTGGTCAATAAAGGTCCCAACCTCCTTAGGGTCTCTAAAATTAGACATTTTGTTTTTCCACATCACCCTAAGTAGGGCAGGAAACCTCAACTTTACTGAAGCGCCCATTGATCTTAGAATTGGCATGAATTTCCCCAGTTCCCACTGTATGTCCTGCGTAATTCTTGAAAGGTCTGACATTATTCGAAATACCCAGTCCCCTTTCGTAAAGCTGCCAGCTTTTAAGGCTTCCAATAATACACGCTCTTTTAGAGCATAAGTTTTAAAGTTAACCAAAATTCGCTGGGGATTTTTTCTGTTTGGATTTTTGGAAAAAGGGTCTCTGTGAATTCTCTGAAAATCTGATTCCAATTCCCTAACATCCACAGTGGGGATAAACTCTTTTAACAAATTTATGATATAGGTTTTGATGTTCTCCCCTCTGACCCCTCTGGGATATTCAGAATTTTAATGTTGTTGCGTCTGGCATTATTTTCTAGGGTCTCCAGTTTATCTAGAATGTCCTTTTCTTCCTTTTTTAATGCCTGGATCTCAGTACAGTTGATCTCAACTTGTTTATTCAGGGCTTCTATAGAGGCTTCCTTTACGCATATTCTTTCGGTAATCGCAGACATTTTGGCTTCTAAAGATTCACAAGACTCTTGTATTTTAGCCTGATTCGTCTCTGAGATAGCGAACTTACTCTGAATTTCCGAAGATAAGGCATCTAACATATGTGCCAGGTTTTGCTGGTCGGGAGTAATTGAAACTGATGGTATTACTAATGAGGCTGACATGGAGTTAGAGGAGTCAGCGCCAGAGACAGATTCCAAGCCATTTTCACCTAATACCTCAAACCTATTAGTAGTTGTAATGTTAGCGAATCCTGCCTCACCGGGAACCGGAGTAGTTTCCATTGTGGCCATTTTCACCTCTAATAACTTTAGTGTCTTAGTTGGCGATATCTTCCCCTTGCCCTTACCTATAGATAACTGAAACTCGTCCGATGACAAGGCCGCAATTTGTTGTGTTTTTTTCCTGTACTTTAAAATAAGATCTTAAGGACGGCGTAATCTTGAGAATTGGAGTTTCTTTCAATTGTCGTGTAGACGAAATGACTTGCTGGGTCCCCTTTGCGTTCTTGCTTGGTTTCTTAATGGGGGGGGGGTTCCCTGAGGTAGGGACCAAGGAAGTGATAGTAGAAGAAGCTTCCAAATACTCCGACGGATTGAAAATTTTATTACGCAAGGTGTATCTAGTAGGATGCACTGAGGTTATGGCTTTCTCTTCTGCTACCGCTTGTGAATGCCTGCTCTCCAATGGGTCAGATGACTTAAGCGGGGATGAGTTGTCAGAGGAACCCCTTTATCAGATTGGGGGGGTTCCAGGGCTGGTGTCTTTGGTTTTACTTCCCTTTTTCTCTTTGGGGGTTGGTTTGAGGGGGAGATCGCATTACAATCCCCTTTATTTAAATTTTTAGCTCGTCTGGGGGTCATAGGCTGAACCAAACTAGGACACCCACTAATTTTAATCTGCGGGAACTGGTAGTTACTGGTAGGAAAGAGCGGTGGAAGCGCTGTTCTATGCCCTTGTGAGTTTTGTGAATCAACCAGGGGTTTTTCCAGTAAAAAACTCTCAGTCGATTTATTAAATCCAAACTCTGCCTTATCCTTGTTAGCGTAACCACTAGTGAATATCTTTTTGTATGTGCCAATCCTACCTGGCGTTCCACGCTGCGAGATCCTTGCATCCACGCGCCTGTCGATACGGATCCCGTACGCTGCCTGCAACAGCCGCCCTCCGCCGTAACCACTCGCGGAGCTCCCGCTCAGCCGCGCCGAATCCAGTCCCGCGTTCTGGGCCAGCCCACAAGCCGACCAGCCCAGCCACTGCGAGCCGCTCAAACGCCGCCCCCGTCAACAGACCACCGCCGAGGAATGCCTGAAGCAGCGAGAAGCGCGGCCAAGAACGAGCCGCCAGACGGAAGCGGGGGGAAAAAGCTGCCAAAGTCCCCAAAACAGGCACGAAAGGAAAAACCAGGCAGCCCTTAACGAACCGCCACCTTTCGTTAGTAACATAACATGCCAAATATTCCGCTAAGCCCAGGAATCTTTTTCAACGGTGCCGTGAGGTGGAGAGGAGCTCGCGGCGCAGACTAACCTGCCGCCATGTTCCCACAATCCTTCTCTCCTCCTTCCAAACATACCTCATAGTAAAAGGATGAAAAGTATGGCAATATGGACACAACCGCTATCTTGGTCCAGAGTCTTTTAAAAGAAAGGGTTTTTAAAGTCACAATGCAGTTTAGCTCAACAAGAGTTGTTCAGTAGTCAGCCTTCAGAAACACAATACTGCCCTTGTAGAAACTCATATGTTTCAAATACTGGTGAAGAATTTCTGAGCACAAAACACCCCAAATTAAAATACTTCAAATCCTAGAGTGAAGAACATGGATAACACTGATCCAATGATATTCATAGAAGAAACGGTCTTCAAACCCAATCGTATAAAGTGGTGGTTCTATTCCAGTCGCTAGCACTAACTTCTCAAGTGTATGTTATGCACTGTGTATATGTGTCCTATGTGGTACATGCTTTGTGTGTGAGTGAAACCGAGTAAAAGAGGCCTATAGGTTCTATTTTGGGAGCTTCTGGCCTGTTCTTATGCAGAAGCTGTAGGTTAGGTTGATTTTCCAGACAACGGAAGTATATTGCTGACATCCTAGAAGCTGAGGTAGGAGACCTAGACACTAAAGTGGGGAAACCAGACACAGGGCTTCTTTAGAAATTGAATTATGTCCTTTTTGCTGAGAGGAACTGCTGATAAGTCTTCCTGAGCACTGCCATTTGCTATTTGGTGGGAGTAAAATCTCACCTTTTGAGGGTGAGAAGGGTCCTTTAAGTGAGGACATCCTTTTTTCTCTTTCCTGATCATCTTTCAGTTTGGATTTTGATAGCCCGGTGCAGGAAGCTCATACCTCTTGGTACCTTGGTTCTGGGTACTCCAGGTTGGAGACTACCCCGCTCTGAGGAACACCACTCCGCACAAAGGCTGTGTCTCAAGAACAGCCTCAAGAGGACACTTGAAAAAAGAACCACCACATACCAGTTCTGAACTTGCAGACACAGAATCCACCCCCGTCTTCTTTCAATGTATAAAAGTGGGAGCCACTGACTTACTTATTGTTCCAGTACAAAGTTCTAATTTACCTATGGAGGGAATGCTCCGCGGAGTACTCGGAGGACTGTTGTCCAATCAGAGCTGGTACCTACCTAACAGGCTGCTTCCCGGAGGTGAGAAGACATCACCTGGAGTCTTGCTTGGAACGAAAAAAGCTGATCCCCTGACCTGAAGTGCCTGGAAGCCAATTTTCCTGCTGAAAGTGGGAAAAAGTCTGCCAACTCTGCCAGATGTAAGTCTGTCCAGGAAGCGCCCGAATAATCTTGACCCTGGTGGTGTGAGGGTCCGTCCGAACAAGAAAGCTGTTGAGAGTGATATGCATGCTTGGGGGAATGTGAGCACATGCTCTTTGGATGATTGGTTCCACTCAAAGTGTATCTGAGTGAACTTTGTCACTGCATCAACGAAATATGCCCAAGCAGACTATGCTGCTGCATCAACGAGGTGTGCCCGAGCGGACTGCTCTGCTGAAACAATGAAGTGTGCCACAGCAAACTGCGCCATTGAATTAATGAACTGTGTTTATGGCAGGGTTGCACTATCCCAGGGTCAAATGTCCATCTCACTTGAAGCCCAGACGCGGAATCAATATCATCAGGTGGAGGCCTATGTCTACCCCAGAGTCCTACACACATCAACAGACACCAGGTGTCCTCCACTACTGCCTGGTCACAGTGCGAATGCCAAAGACTCTCCAGCCAGTGCGTTTCCAGGCATGGGATCCAGGGAAGGGTTGCCCCAGCAAAATATTTGTGCTTGTAGTCTTTTCTGTGGAGTATTCAGTTGTCTGCAGCTATTAAAGTACTTTTCTTTTTTTAAAGTAAAGCACTGTATTAATAATCTACTATTGTGCTGCTGGGTGATTGTTGATTTCTGAGGTTGAGCACCCGCACACTACCTCCCTGAGAAGCTTATGACTGCTTACCACTGATACCGCTGAAAGTCAAGTGCTGAAGGGGTTGTTCTTGGCCCAGTTTTGGAGAGCCATAGTAGGACAGATGCCTGGACACCAGAAGCAAGTGACCCCAGCCCCCATGGCTGAGGCCCGGTAACCCCTGCGTGCCCCATGGCCCCCACAAATGAGGTCTGGGAAGTTCTAATTTGTAACTCGCAGGATTGATTGTCTGACAGTTATAAATGGACATTGAGTGAAATTGATTGCATTGCTTAAACTCCAAGGGTCATGTGGAAAGACAAACCTTTTCTCCGATCCTATATATGGGCTCAGCTTGACTTTTGTTATAAGTGAATTTATTGTAGATAGTTTTGGCTTTTAAACAAATTAGAGCACATCTATCTTGTCACCTTAACAATGTGTTGTATTATGCTTTTATACTGAGTAGAGTAGAAGAAACTCTTGGCAGACTCAGGGTAAACATAGAGGATGCGAACTGTAATTAACATAAAATTGTGAGAATTGAGTAGATGAGTGAGAATTGTTATTATAGGCAAATAAATTCTCCAAGGCATAGTCTCTTTTCCAAAGATCCTACGGTGTCACAAAGATAACATTGCAAATATCGCTTCAAAGTATACCCTTTCTATCTCATCAGGAGTGAAAGCTTTAGATAATGGGACCTTTATAATTAAAAATTCGCAGAAAGCCCTCCAAAACTGAGTAGTGAATTCAGCCCCATGTTCGGATTCTATAGTTCTTAGCAACTTATGTAAATAGACTACTTGTTGCACAAGTAGCTGCACTGATTCAGAAGCCTTGTGTATTCCTTTGCAAGGAAGGAAAAGGGCCATCCTAAAAAGGCTGTTAACACCACAACAATGGCAGTTTTACCTTCATTTTCTGGTAATTCTGTGATGAAATCAACCGAAATTACATCCCAAGGCTGCGTACGTGTTGGTAACATAGGAGATAACATCTGGGCCTTGAGCGATCTGCTTTGGCTCCTACACAGATATCACTTTTTTGAGTTTTATTTCTGCCTGGATGTTCTATCATAACTGACTCATGACACCAGGTAAGAACTAACTGTTGCAGTTCAGGGATTGGCGCATATAAACCGCCATCTTGAAATTGAAGTTCTAATTTTATAGATCACTGTTTGAGCAACTGTGGACAAAGCCAAAGATTTGTTGCAGATAATGCTTCTCTTACCTGATCTACAAATGTTTCCACTGAAATCGTTCCTATGATCTGCTATTTGGCTATGATCTGCAGAATGTCTTCTTGATGTCCTTTATCCCAGTCTTCATTTCTTGATGAAGAGTATGCCTTAACTATTATCCACTTGAGGTTGATAGATGATGCGAAAATCAAAATCGTCAAAAAACAAGATCCAACATAACTAATGGTGTAAGAGCTCGTGATGACCACAAAGATTGCAAAGTTCTATGGTCGGTGTATATTATCACCTTATGCTGCACCTCCACAAGATATTGTCTTCAATCCTGAAAGACCGCTTTTATCACCAACAGTCCTTTTCAGAAATTGTATAGTTCAGTTCTACTATAGTCAAATTCTTTGAGAAGTCTTTCTCATGACAGAACAGTCCTTTTTAGCCCCTTTTTAGCCCCATGGTCCCAAGGGAGGCTTTTGCCTCCACCACAAAAGGCCTTATAGTATCTGGATGACTAAAAATTATGGCTGGAAGAAAGGCCTTTTTAACATTTGAAAAGCCATGCCTGCCTACTATGTCCATGCAAACACATTTCTTTTCTGAGCAGTCGTGTAATGGGAGCAACCATCTGAGAAAAAAAAACATTGTACATCACAGTTCTTCTTTGGAGTTGCCTGACATTCTTCATCACAATTCTTTTGAGTTGCCCAATCCAATACCACCCAAATTTTATTTCCTGACATCTCAAGTCCTTGTAGGGAGATTATAAATCCAAGAAATTCTACATCTGAAGTATGGAACGTGGAACCTTCAACTTTCTCTCTCCTCTTTTGACAGTTGTCCTCTAAACCTACCGATTTTCATAGGTTCTTCTGCTTGGGAGTAAAAATCTTTTCTTTTCATTTTAAAAGTCTTTTCTTTTCATTTATCACTTTGTGTAAAAATTCTGAATACCCCTTTCTTTTTCTCACATTTTCAGCTAACCAATGGTCTAATATAAGGTTAGATTTATTAAACCCTCACACAAGAGATAGGCTGGGGATCAACCCGTGCCAAAACATCCTCCATCAAATCTTGATAGTACAAGACAAGGCTGCCAATTTATCTTCAGGCCAAGCACTTACAGAAACCAACCTATTAAATGTAGCAAGATATGCACCTAAGGGCCTGATGTAGACTTTGACCGATAGAGTAATGTCCGTCAGGATGGCAGAGGAGATTACATCCACCATTCCAGCGGTACTCTGTCCATCAAATTTAGAGATGACCATGGCCTAGCGGTTATCTCTGTACCATAAAGGGAACCACCGTCAATGTAGATCCATTGAAGGTACAAAAAGTTTGGTAGACAGCTGCCATCAGTTTTGATGGCCTTCCACCACACTTTTTTGTGTTTCAGAAACAAACTCAAAGGAAAAGTTTGTTTCTGAAAAACATAAAAATGAATGACCTCCCTCCCCCCCCCACACACACCTTTGAGTATTCTCCGAGGTTGTGAAGGTCATTATTAATTTTTTTCTGTCCCTCAACACCAGGTTTTATTTTACGACGAGGGACAAAAAAAATAACATTACACCGTCACCCTATTTATGGTTGATATTGTAATGCCATTCCTACCCTGTCAGGCTGTTGGAGGAAGCTTTCCATCGACAAAGTGAATGGGGGCTTTGTCAACAGAAAGCTAGAGGCTCACTTATCTTTAAAGGAGGAGGACAGAAAGAGTACTCTGTTGCATTTGCAAAGGAGTACCCTGTCTGCCAAGACTGTAAATTAGGCCCTAAATCTTTACTTTTAATGGCAGCTGTGGCCCTGTGATCAAACACCATCTCAAACCCTTGCAGTTGTGCAAAATAGAATCATCCAAATTCACTAACATTACTTCCCATAATGCTGCATCATTCTGCATCCACGCTTAAATACAAATACAAATTTAGGATGGCCACTCTTGATTGAGTATCAAGGAAGGCCGTATGATGCACCATAAAGTGCAGCTCCACTTGTGAGCGGAAGACTTGGAGTTTTTTAGGATTTCTCTGGTAGAACTAGTGGTACTGCGCCAAACGCAGTTGCCACTAATGGACGAGTCACAGCCCCAATGCCAGTAAACCCTCTGAAAAGAGAATCCTCTGCTTTTTTCAAGGCCTTCACCTGAGTCTTTGGAGATAAGTAAGAAATGTGAGACTGCATTTGAGTCACCTTGTCTGCCAAAGCTGCAATCTCAAAACAAGCCTTTTGCATGTTTGTCATCATGTCATGCGGCAGAGATCATAAGGGGTGCTATTTTGAGAAACTCACTGCCCAGGAGGAATTAAATTCATGGGGCGGTTAGTCTGTCAGGTCTGATTTTTCAAGTTAAGTACTCTCCCGCAATAGTCAGAAGATAAGTGTGACCAAACGAGGGTAAGTTTGGCAAACAAGGGTAAGTTCGGCCAAACAAGGGCAAGGATGTTGGGAGGGTACTGTGGAGAAGGACATCTGGAATGAAACGATGAGCCAAAATGAGTGGAGCTCTTCTTATCATAGAAATACTATGCCTCTTCTCTTATATATCTGAATTAAGGATGTCTCTACTTTAACTTATCTCCTCTTAAAACCACCCCCTTTGTCACTATTGGGCAAATATTAAAAATGAGAATTAGTGTTCATACACCTGTAAACACTAACACAATTAATGACTTGTTTCCCCAACCATCAATATATTTACTGGTATGCAATATGATAACAACATTGTCCTTTCTGATTTTGCTCAGTGTTGTTTAGAACAATTTTGAACCCTTGCGAGGGGTCCCCCTTTCTAATAAGGCCAGAGGGACTAAAAAAACAAGGTAGTAATGTTTTCCGGGCTGCGTTGGCTACTTGAGGCAGTAGTATTCCCGAAACTTGTATATAATGTTAAAAACATCTATTAAAAATATCTTCTACCAGCTCAAAGTGATTATCCTCTGTGCTACATGACTCACAGCAACAGAGCAGAGATCTTCAACACCTCACCCTCACCACCACAAGACTGGAATTTAGGACCAGAACTTCAAACCTCCAAGACCAACACTGCTCCCAAACCGTCAACTGCCAAGGACTGGAATAACAGGCATGGAGGTTTGGGTGCAGTTGCCTTTTATACTTCCAAGATTGAAGATGGACACTAAGAGTTTGGCTTTTGCAGTGTTGCAAGATTTGCTCCTACTCCCAAATCTCACTGCAATATTTTTTCCCAATACTTCTGTCCTTTGGACTACCAGCCACCACATCGCCCATGTGGCTGTGTAAAGGAATGGGATTTTCGACTCAAACGTTTGGCACACACTGTTGTTCTCATAAAATAGGCCATTCAACACACTGACATTAAAACGGCAATAGGAGATACTTCCTGTCCACCGTTTCTGTCTGAATTGCAATTGTTTTTATATGGGGCCGTCGGCTGGAGGTTATCTGCTTGTTGGAACACTCTACACTTGTTTGCAAGATCCCTGTGTCAAAGAACGTATTGGTGTACAAGCCAGGCAGGTAATCACTCTTACATTACCGGGCTTTCCTTGCAATAGTGGAGATTATCACATATTAAAATTCTCTGAAAGTTCTCTAATGCCATTAATCTTTCTTTGCAGTGTTCAAGGCTCATCCAGTCATCCTGGGGAGCTCATGCACGCTACAGGTTTTCTTTGCTGGACGTTAGGCACTCAACCACTTAGATAATTTCATGATCCTTCAAAATATGGGGTATAGTTTCTGTTGTTTTAGTCAACAATATTCAAATCATTGGATTGTTTTAGAGATCTTTATGATTTAATTGTTTTTAACCTATTTTTACTTGCCTTCTGAGCTCTTCCCACCCTGGGAAGAGCAGGGTGGGAAGAGCTCTTCTTAGCTCTTCCCACCCTTTCTTTTCGCTGTCATTTTCAACCAACCTATCGACCCATCACTGATTTCCCTTGTGGGGATTGAAATATAATTTCCTTCCTCTGCCTCTAATCTTTCTCTAATCTGATTATTCTTTCCTCGTAGTTTCATAAGCTTTAGATTATTAATCAACATTGGAAGCAATTTTGGAAGAGAGCATAGTTTTTCAAGTATTGTTGAGTGTTCTCAAACCCTGGATTATTTCATGCTATACCAAGTTGTCCGCTTTTTTTTGTACACTTTTCAGCTTTACATCTATTGCAGCAATATATGTGGCAGGTGTCGGCAATAAATCTCAAGGGGGTAGGGAGCACACTGCCTTTCATCCCAGCACAGTTCATCCATTGCATTCTGGTAAATGCAGTACGCTGACTTCAAAGTTGCTGTAGTTCTTCACCAAAGTTGGTGTAGATAGTGCTGTTATCTATAGACACATGTTTCTTGGTTTAACTCTTCATCAGTAGAGAGCAGAAGTAGCAGAGAACAGAGAAAAGTCCTCTGGGGTTGCTGAAATGCTGCCAAGCCTTCACAGGTCACAGTACCACTCCACAGGCACACAGGTGCATCCCAGGTGAGCTCGTCAGCTCGTTGGCTCAAGGGAGCTTTTTAAACACAAGGGGGGAGGGAGCACACTGCCTCTCATCCCAGCACAGTTCACCCATTGAACTGTGCTGGGATGAGAGGCAGTGTGCTCCCTGTTCCCCGTGTTTAGTTAGAGATGTCAGCACTACCTGCACCAACGTTTGTGAAAAACTACAGCAACTTTGAAGTAAGCATACTGCATTTATCAGAATGCAATGGGTGGGCTGGGATGAGAGGCAGTGTGCTCCCCCCACCGCCGGCAATAAATCTATCTGGAGGTCTTGTTGATCAGATTTTAGTTCAGGGCATTCATAGCTGCCACTAATGTAGAATTAATTGAATTTAGGGAAGGATTATTAATGTGGATTGATGTTTAATGTTTTTACGTTTTTTGCGACTTGATCTGTTTTAGCAGTTCTGAATCCGTGAGAATGAAGCTCCTGTGTCCTAACATCTTATTATTTTCTTCTACATTTAATTCTGATGGATTTAAGGGTGGTACATAAATCGTATCAGATGACTTAACAGATCGAGGATTCCTCCTCCCATTAAAATGAACATGTGCAATGGTTTCAATGTGGGCTTGAGTTATCTAACCTTGGGGGTGATTACTCAGGTGTTTTAGAATTAATTTGTAGACTATTTTGGAAATTTGTTTTACAAACAACTTAATTCACAATAGTTGTATCCTCCACTTTTGCTCTTTATGCCCTCATTAATCTATTGTGAGGCAGTTTACTCCTTAACTCTCTCGTATTGTACTTTGATGAAAACCACTACCACCTGTTTTGAGTCTTTTACTTAGGGGCCGATTACGATGTTGGTCAGAAAGGGTCCAAACGGCATTCGGTTTGTCCGAATCTGATTCGGAACCCGGGTTACCAACCGACTCGGAAACACATCTGACCGACTGATTACGATAGTCGGAAACCGTTCGGTCGTTCCAACTCGGTTCCGATTGGCATTCGGAGAAACCGAGTCGGTCGGAGCAGAATCGTACAGGTCTATGGACTGCGTTTCCGACCGACGCATTACGATGTCGGATTCAGACAGCCTTTCCGAATCGATTTGTCTGACACGGATCGGCTGACAGAATCTGACTTTTGGGGCCTATAGCAGGCCCCCTTCACCCGGACACCTCCAGTTGGGTCCCGTGGGGCTACCCATGGGACCCATCTTTGCAACCATGCATGGTGTGGCAGGCACCATGGGGTGCCGGCCATAGGGTAAAGGTTTTCCGCAACCACCCCTTTTTTCAATGGGAGCCTGTGTTGCTGGTCTGAACACAGGGTTCCATTGAAGTCAATGGGAGTCTGACCGAACGGTGTTCGGAAACATCGTAATCGGTCGGTCAGACTCCCCGAATCCGATTGGTCGGAAATTATTCCGAGACCGAGTCGGTAGGAATGCTTTCGGACCGACATCGTAATGAGGCCTTTAGACAGGAAGGGAGAAAAATATGCAACACTGCCGGCCCCTGTGCTCTTGGCCTTCCGGCCAGACAGTACAACACTAATGTACTTTATGTACTTTGGCATCTCCCTCGGTTACTCCTAATTCAAATGGGTCCATCACAGAGCCTCATGTTTTGTGGGCTCCTCCCCTTTCCAAACTTCAGTACTTACTACTGCTGCCATCAAGCACGGGAGAGAAGTTTCTGGGGAAGCCTTGTCTCAATAGCGCTGAGTTGAAGGAAGGTAAAGTGGAAAACGTGCCTTTGAGTTTGTTTTCAAAGCAGTAAGGTTTTTATTGGAAGATTGAGTAGTGGTCTGGAAATAAACACCTCAACTGACTTGTATGCAGCCCTAGTCCACGCTGCAATAAAAAGTATTTTTTATAAATTTCACAATTTTCTCACCCCTAATCTCCACGGGGGTGAAGGGTTATGGTGAGGGCAGTTTTGGGTAGCAGTTGGTCAAGAAAGATGGACTTTGACAGAAAGGAACAGACCTTTTCAGCCAGTGCCACCGCCCTTCCTGGCACATTCCTCTGTCCTATGTAAGGGAAATACCAGTGCTTAATTTGTAACCCTAAGGTTTTCTTAGGAGATGATCGCCGGCTTTGCCTAATGTCAGGATTGCCAAATGTCAAGGCTGTATAACTTAACTCTCTTAATTCCCCTTTCTTTCAACACCCTACACGTATTTTCTCTTCATCTTACTGTTGTAGTTTTTTACATCTTTGCTATCTACCTTTGTCAATGGTTTCCTTTCACTCATCTGTTCAAATCCCTTACTCAAGCTCAAAGTATTTTTTATACACATGCTGTTTCTACTTGAAATATATAAATCTCTATTCAAGAGTTGTCCCATCTGTGCGTAAAGCAGTCGTCGTAGGTATTGCAATCAAAAATTGGCTTAGATCCACTGAAACTCTTCCATCACTGCCCCATCTCTCTGCCTCTGAGTATGGCCCAGCTATTAAAGAGCGATCTAGCTCTGGAAGCCTCTTTATGATGCCCAGGCAGGCTCTTGTACATAATCTGAATAGATGATCTGTGCACATCGGCAGATGGTGATGATACCAGTGACCACACCTTATTCGATTTCTTTACAGTGCTTAAAACTGTCCACCCTAAAACCCTATACAACATACTACAAGAAATCATAATTGGTTGTGCATCCTTCATCTGGCTTTGCTCATTTAGCTGAGCCGAGTCAATGCATAGCTTTAATTTTTTCATATAGTTGAAATACAAACTGAGCTGAAGAGTTCCCCAGGGATCTGCCTTCTCCTTCTGCCTTTAAAACGTCTTTGTTGAGCTTCTGTCATAACAGATCCATTCCCATGGTGTCTTATTCAAGATTTATACTGACAATACCTAGATTGTTTTCCTTTGAGTGGGCAGGGTTGACATGTCAGTCCTTCTAATATAGTCTTGGAGCCCGACGTAGCGGGCTCTACCAGCCACTTAAGGCCTGTTCCAGCGTTAAAGGCCTGAGCCGAAGGTGAGAGCCTTTAACAAGGGAGCAGGCCTTTAATGGATGGTAGAATCTGCTACGGAGGGCTCTAAGGCTATTAGAACATTCCGCCCCTAGATGGCAGAATGTTCTAATGTGTAAAACAAAGGCCTTACGGTGCCTGAGGGATTGAAATCCCCTCGGGCTCCGTGAGGCCTTTGTTCACAGCAACAGCTGTGAACAAACATTGGCATTCTACCAGCCATTAAAAGTTCAGAGTAGTCCATTGCCTTCAATGTAGCGCTCAACATTCCAATGTTCTAATACTGCATGGTGTAGGTCAGAGAGTGAGTAGGCAACAGCTGGCTCAAACTGAACTCTTTCTAATATTGAGCTTCTTGTGGTGTATTATGGTGCCAATTACTGCTGTACATTTAGCTCCTAGTCTCATACTCTGGGTGATTGTCCCATGCCAGTGAAGGTGTTAAAGAACTTTGGTTTGAAATGTGATTCTAGGCTGAAGTGGACTTCTTTGATTCTTTCTGCTTTTATCATCTTAAACAACTGAATAAATTCAATCATGCCTTTCAGTGTGCAAAGGCAAAGCCAGATGCCTTGCAGTTTCCGCCATAGCCTACTGTTGTCTTGACTAGACCATTGCACTGCACGTTGGCATAGCTAAATCGTAACTACCCATGCTACAGTTGATTCAAAATGACATAGCCAACATCATTGTTGGCACTCCTCACTTTAACCACGCCACACCTCTACTTGAAGCCTTCTAGCTCCCTGTCAAAGCTTGGATCGTTTTGAATGATTCTGACTACTAGACAATGCCCTTTTTATGCCTGACTTGACTGTTAAACTTTCTGGAGGACCCATTGTTACCAATATTTTGAAATATACATAGAATGGTTGATAGCCCACCCTAGGGGTGGGATTTATCTTGCCACCCATGCTATTGGCTGTTTGGTGTACTATTCTGTCCCCTATGGAGCATTTGCATTGCGAAGTGTGAAGAAATATTTAACATCATTAAAAATAAACTGGATCATCACCCGGAAAGTTCTTCGTCATACATTCATCATATAGCCAAAGGAATGTCTTTTAGTTATTTTTATTGCAACAGGCTTTTTTAATGTTTTAGTCCAAACTTGCATTATACCCACTGCAACAGTCTATATACACTGATAAATGAACAGTGGCAGAGCCCATAGCTCTGGCTTTAACATGCCAACATAGACGTGCACAAATGCTGTTTGGATGCATACATTTGCTCATTTGCCAATGCTTGTTGATAATGCTCCCCTGTTTCTAAATAGGTGTCTAGAAAAATTCCCTGTGTTCCTCTGATTAACAGCTTCTAGTGATACTGTGTTTTAAAAAAAACAAAGAATCTGTGGCAAGAGTTCCTCCGTGCTGGTCCACACCATTTCAAAGTGTGTTGTCTTACTTGTGATCCATTGTTCATCTGATTGCTTTTAGGAAACTGTTTAAGAAGTGTCTTCTTACCACTCTTTCCAACTAGTTTCTATTTGGTTTTTCTTCATAGCACCATGAAACATGTTCTAGTGTACAAGCAGGGCCGGCTTTATGGCAGTTCGACCGGTGCGGCCACACTGGGCGCTGACCTGTGGAGGGGCGCTGACCTCAGGGGGCTGTGTTTAGCAATAACTTATGATTGGAGAGATGAGGGGCACTTTTGCCCGGTGGGAGGCAGTCATGGGGTGTGGGGGTGCCAAAAATGATTGTCGCACCGGGCGCCACCAGCGCAAAAACCGCCCTGTGTACAAGCATGCAGTTTTTGATGGAAACAGGTATGAAACCCATGGAAGGCTATACATTGCTGAAAATGTAACAACATTCTGAATTCAGCAAGGGGCTATTTGGGTAGATTGTTCATAATTTTTGCAAAATAAACCAATCATTGAAATAAAAAATAAAAAAAAGAAGTAGGAAAAAATAGCAATTGGTGACACCATTTTCATCTGTAATCTTTAACATAACATCACGTTCATCATACTCTTCAGGTTACTGGGATATATTGTGTGTGTTTGGCTGTCCCAAAGCCACGCAATACCCAGAGCCGCCAACTGAGCTTCAGCTTGTAATGATTTTTCATTGTATACAGACCGTGCAGAAATTTATATGGTTAAATCTAATGAATGAAAAACGGGTATAAAGGCAACCTATGTATTTTTCACAAGATATTGAGTGTAGGAATAGTGATTATTTGTACAACTCTGAACATAGGGTTACACATAAGATCATGTGATTCAAAGGGCAATTTACAAAATGAGATCTTTTTTGCACATTTGCTTACATTTGGAAGCCAATAATGTAGAGAAATACAATTCAACATAATAAATGGTAGATTATTATTATTTGTTCCCATACTTACCGTAATAAAAACACTACCCTTGCATGTGACAAAAGAATCTAAAACACCAGGGGGAGACATCAACATTTCCTCCTAAATAAATGACCTGTTTTGGCAATGGAGTAGATGTGATATATGGGCCCAGCCTCAGTAATCACCCAAAGAAACCTACCACATTCAGACCTTTTTGAAAACTAGACACCCAAGGGAGTCCAGGGTGGTTTGCTTTGTGTTGTTCCCAAGACATTTTCCTACAAATAATGCCCTTCAAACCTCAAACGTTGGCAAAAACAGGCATTCCACTCAGTTCTGTGAGAAAAAGTGGCAGAACCTGTGGAGATCCACAAGTTTCCTACTACCCAGAATTTCCTCACTTGTCCAGATAAAAACAGTACCTCACTGATGTGGGTGATCCTTGCACCCGCGACGATTGAGAACCTCAAAACACAAAATGGACAGATCACATTTTTCCACCCAAAGCAGACCCTTTTTTTGCAATGTGGATAGCTATGGATTTAGAGCCTAGGCTTGGCGTTAACCTAGGGAAACCTATCAAACCCAGACATTTCTAAAAGCTAGACAACCAGGGGACAACACACAATCATATTTCTAGCTATATTTATTTTCAGAATCAATATATAACAAAAGTGACCCTTTAGTTATGGTCCAGCTGTACCTTCCAATGAAAATGCTTTTTTTTTTTTTTAGAATTTTGCATACCCCTAGGGAATGTGCATACTTTTGCACTCCACCACAAAAACGCTTAACGGATTTACAACAACCTGGACAAAAAAGCAGAATATCTCTCAACAAATGTTTTTATTTTTATTTTATTTGGTGTAAATCCTTTCAGTAATTTATGGGATATTAGCATTAAAAAAGGGTGTCAGGCAGGCAATGAAGAATTACATTTTAGAAGCATCTTCACCTTTTAAACTCGTGAGCTAGAAACTCGTGAGTTCTGTGAATCACATTTGAATTTTCCACAAATATGACTGGCTGATTAATGGCTTCAATACGTTTTTCGTTAGTCATTAATTTTGCAAATTTGGCTCAGTGAAATTAAAATCACATAGAGAAAGGGAGGAATGATGACTGATTCTAAGCACTATGAGGGTGCAGAAATGATCACAGATGCATCGAAATAATTAAAGAACAGTAGTAAAAAATGCACTCAGTGTGCAGTAAATTTGTGAATTGTATGATAGTC
The DNA here is from genome assembly GCA_963921515.1 of Calotriton arnoldi. NCBI lineage: Eukaryota > Metazoa > Chordata > Amphibia > Caudata > Salamandridae > Calotriton > Calotriton arnoldi. Next base: position 206,653 of record CAWUFW010006926.1, on the reverse strand, counting down.
ATGAGCATACAGCAAGCATTGTGCATTGAGAAACTGGCAATATTTTACAGAATTATTTCAGAAAGTGTATGAAATTTGGAATTTACAAGTTTCCAGAAAATCATGACTTTTAATTAAGGCTCCCAGTTTTCCAGTCTGTTTCCTGTCTGTATTTATTTTTCAAGGTGGAAAGATACTGAAAATTGTGCTTCTTGTGAGAGACTCTCCATGCTGCCGTTCGTGAATTCCAGGCAAAAGCTGAGCAGATAGACAGCATGGGAAGTTAAAAAACACAATGAGATTTCCTTAAATATAGGCATATGTTAACATATATTTGTGTGTATAGATGTGTACACATACGACTACACATCTAAGAATTAAATAAATGTGGCAATATACCATTTTATGACTCCATTTATTCTCAAAACACAAAATAAATATGGATAAATACCTATAAGATAGCCAAAAACATAAATATGGATAAATACAGACAGAAATGTTAAAGAAATACTATAAAACCTTGAGCCCTAATTTTAATGAATAGAAAAGGTAAAGACATAACAACTACAACTGGGTGCAGTCTTTGGTAGGCTGTAGGGCCTAACCTGCTTTGTACCGCAAATGGGTACATTGCAGTGCAAGGTGGTATATCATAAAAAACTAAAATCCTCTAAATTAAACACAGTTAAAGTTTCTGTATGGTTCAATGAAAAAAACGTTGAAACCCCTGACATTCAACAGTTATGGTACACAACGTACAACACACACCCATGTTTTGCTCTATGTAGACCCGGGTTCTTTAAAGTCGGTCCTGGAGGGCCAGATCCATGCCAGATTTTTAAGACAACTACATTTATCTAAATGGTGATATGCTAAAAATCTGGCATGGTTCCAGCCCTCCAGGACAGACAATGTAGAACCTTTATGTAGACAGCTGACTGTTGTCACTGGCCATCAACAAATGGATGGAATGAGCACGGGGAGGGGAGTCAGAGTGTGTGTATTATAAACCTAACTGGCGAATTATGAGGGTTTCTCGTATTTTTAGCTTACTGAACCATAACTACCCTTAATCGATGTCTTTTTCATTGAAATTTTGTGAACTTTTTACAAAAGGCCATTTCAATGTATCTTATTTAAATATTGTAAAAGAATATGAATGAGCAAAGCAATAGAAATCAGAAGACAAGAGAACATAATTAAGTTATGGAGAAAATAAATGATCTGGAAGAAAACAAGAAACCATCAAGGCAAATGGTAAGATTTAGCTTCAGGTGAACACCCTTAACTTGTGTTGCCACTGGTAGCTGCCATGCACGCACTTGTTAGTGTGCAGCGGGAAAGAGCACAGGCAGGTCACAGTGTCGCGGCGATTGTAAAGGAGACCGGAATCAATGAGTCTGGAATATTCACCACTTATGTCCTATTAGGTCCCTTGTATCTGTTGGGCAGTTGCCTGCTTCCTGATAGTACTTATTGTCGTTTCCTGCAGGGAGGCTTGTTCTAAAAATAGTTACATGAGAAATTCTAGACAGACACAATACACTCAGCCAGACATTCTTGATTGCTTCGAGTTAAGGAACATCAAACTACTTTAATTACAGCAGTACAAATATAAAACCAAGGATAAAACAAAGCCGATTTTTAAATCCGGGATAAAATAAAAGCAGCCCAGTACTATGGTTAAAAAGTAATATGTTTGAAAAGGATAACTCTTTTTTATTCAGGTCTAATAGTTTGTCTTGAAAGAAGTCGACATATGCTTAGATAAAGCAGAGACATTTTAAGGCATGGGGAAAGTGGACATTGCACTCGTACAAAACCCGTGACCATGTCATGAGTGATGAAATATGTGACGTCATCAGCAGTGCATTGCGGGGGCGCGAGTTATAGTTAGCTGAACTAACTATAACGGGGAATTTCACGGGTTTTGTACGAGTGCAATGTCCAACTAACTATAACTTTCCCTAAAACCTATGGTTTTTTTCAGTGAATTTCAAAGGTTTTTTAAATGCTAAACCCTAACTATAACAGGCCTGAAACCTATGGTTTTTTCAGTGAATTTCAAAGGTTTTTAAAATGCTAATTCCTAACTATAACAAGCCTGAAACCTATGGTTTTTTCAGTGAATTTCAAAGGTTTTTTAAATGCTAATTCCTAACTATAACATGTCTGAAACCTATGGTTTTTTTCAGTGAATTTCAAAGGTTTTGTAAATGACAATTTTTAAATGTATTAATTGTTATATTTATTTTTTTTGATACTGATTTACTACATTTTTTTAAACTATTTATTTTTAGATATTTTATTTTTTAAATTACATTACAAAATATACTTTCTCAGAATGAATTACTTTAGTTTAAATACTTTGCAAATAGGCAATAGACTTTTAAGTACAGTAGTTACAGTTGTTGCAATGGGCAACACAATTTCAAACACATTGCAACATTGAGCTCAATGTGAATTTCTAGCTAAATGCAATTAGTTACTTTATGGATTACTTTTTCTAACCACAGGACTGGATCCTAGATTCAGTCCTGGGACATCTCCTGTAAACAGTTGAGTAAAAGCGTTTTGGTTACAGTAGTGATTTTTAAGGAATATTATTGTATTTTAAAAGTTGACACTTGGAAACTTTTTCACATAGAATCACCAATGTTATCCTATGGGAGGAAATTCACTTAGCAGGTAAGTAGTGTTATCGTTACTTTTTCTTACTCAGTGGTGGATCCTGGATCCATCACCTGTAAACAGTTGAAAGAATGCGTTTAAGTCATACAGGCGATTTTTAAGGAATATTTGTAGTTTGTAGAAAATCAAAACTTTGAAACTTTTCTGCTGAAAACCAGACAATGGATTCCTACGGAAGGAAATATAAGTTACTGGTAAGTACGGTTAAAATTACTTTTCAGGATCAGTACTGGGCTGAAAGATGCAGCACTGAGGTCTCTCCTGATAACAGGTGAGTAAATCGGAATTCGTATTTCGGCTGATTTTAGAGGAATATTATAAAGTTCCAAAACTCCACACTTAGAAGAATTTCCAAGTGAAACCAGTCAATGATATCCTATGGAAGGAAATTCAAGTTACTGGTAAGTACGGTTAAAATTACTTTTCAGGATCAGTACTGGGCTGAAAGATGCAGCACTGAGGTCTCTCCTGATAACAGGTGAGTAAATCGGAATTCGTATTTCGGCTGATTTTAGAGGAATATTATAAAGTTCCAAAACTCCACACTTAGAAGAATTTCCAAGTGAAACCAGTCAATGATATCCTATGGAAGGAAATTCAAGTTACTGGTAAGTACGGTTAAAATTACTTTTCAGGATCAGTACTGGGCTGAAAGATGCAGCACTGAGGTCTCTCCTGATAACAGGTGAGTAAATCGGAATTCGTAGTTCGGCTGATTTTAGAGGAATATTTGTATGTTTCAAAAATCGACACTTAGAAACTTTTTCAGCAAAAAGCAGACAATGATATCCTATGGAAGGAAATTCAAGTTACTGGTAAGTACGGTTAAAATTACTTTTCAGGATCAGTACTGGGCTGAAAGATGCAGCACTGAGGTCTCTCCTGATAACAGGTGAGTAAATCGGAATTCGTATTTCGGCTGATTTTAGAGGAATATTATAAAGTTCCAAAACTCCACACTTAGAAGAATTTCCAAGTGAAACCAGTCAATGATATCCTATGGAAGGAAATTCAAGTTACTGGTAAGTACGGTTAAAATTACTTTTCAGGATCAGTACTGGGCTGAAAGATGCAGCACTGAGGTCTCTCCTGATAACAGGTGAGTAAATCGGAATTCGTATTTCGGCTGATTTTAGAGGAATATTATAAAGTTCCAAAACTCCACACTTAGAAGAATTTCCAAGTGAAACCAGTCAATGATATCCTATGGAAGGAAATTCAAGTTACTGGTAAGTACGGTTAAAATTACTTTTCAGGATCAGTACTGGGCTGAAAGATGCAGCACTGAGGTCTCTCCTGATAACAGGTGAGTAAATCGGAATTCGTAGTTCGGCTGATTTTAGAGGAATATTTGTATGTTTCAAAAATCGACACTTAGAAACTTTTTCAGCAAAAAGCAGACAATGATATCCTATGGAAGGAAATTCAAGTTACTGGTAAGTACGGTTAAAATTACTTTTCAGGATCAGTACTGGGCTGAAAGATGCAGCACTGAGGTCTCTCCTGATAACAGGTGAGTAAATCGGAATTCGTATTTCGGCTGATTTTAGAGGAATATTATAAAGTTCCAAAACTCCACACTTAGAAGAATTTCCAAGTGAAACCAGTCAATGATATCCTATGGAAGGAAATTCAAGTTACTGGTAAGTACGGTTAAAATTACTTTTCAGGATCAGTACTGGGCTGAAAGATGCAGCACTGAGGTCTCTCCTGATAACAGGTGAGTAAATCGGAATTCGTATTTCGGCTGATTTTAGAGGAATATTATAAAGTTCCAAAACTCCACACTTAGAAGAATTTCCAAGTGAAACCAGTCAATGATATCCTATGGAAGGAAATTCAAGTTACTGGTAAGTACGGTTAAAATTACTTTTCAGGATCAGTACTGGGCTGAAAGATGCAGCACTGAGGTCTCTCCTGATAACAGGTGAGTAAATCGGAATTCGTAGTTCGGCTGATTTTAGAGGAATATTTGTATGTTTCAAAAATCGACACTTAGAAACTTTTTCAGCAAAAAGCAGACAATGATATCCTATGGAAGGAAATTCAAGTTACTGGTAAGTACGGTTAAAATTACTTTTCAGGATCAGTACTGGGCTGAAAGATGCAGCACTGAGGTCTCTCCTGATAACAGGTGAGTAAATCGGAATTCGTATTTCGGCTGATTTTAGAGGAATATTATAAAGTTCCAAAACTCCACACTTAGAAGAATTTCCAAGTGAAACCAGTCAATGATATCCTATGGAAGGAAATTCAAGTTACTGGTAAGTACGGTTAAAATTACTTTTCAGGATCAGTACTGGGCTGAAAGATGCAGCACTGAGGTCTCTCCTGATAACAGGTGAGTAAATCGGAATTCGTATTTCGGCTGATTTTAGAGGAATATTATAAAGTTCCAAAACTCCACACTTAGAAGAATTTCCAAGTGAAACCAGTCAATGATATCCTATGGAAGGAAATTCAAGTTACTGGTAAGTACGGTTAAAATTACTTTTCAGGATCAGTACTGGGCTGAAAGATGCAGCACTGAGGTCTCTCCTGATAACAGGTGAGTAAATCGGAATTCGTAGTTCGGCTGATTTTAGAGGAATATTTGTATGTTTCAAAAATCGACACTTAGAAACTTTTTCAGCAAAAAGCAGACAATGATATCCTATGGAAGGAAATTCAAGTTACTGGTAAGTACGGTTAAAATTACTTTTCAGGATCAGTACTGGGCTGAAAGATGCAGCACTGAGGTCTCTCCTGATAACAGGTGAGTAAATCGGAATTCGTATTTCGGCTGATTTTAGAGGAATATTATAAAGTTCCAAAACTCCACACTTAGAAGAATTTCCAAGTGAAACCAGTCAATGATATCCTATGGAAGGAAATTCAAGTTACTGGTAAGTACGGTTAAAATTACTTTTCAGGATCAGTACTGGGCTGAAAGATGCAGCACTGAGGTCTCTCCTGATAACAGGTGAGTAAATCGGAATTCGTATTTCGGCTGATTTTAGAGGAATATTTGCACAATGGTGAAGGGTGGGGGCGGGGCCTGAGGTGACATCTGTGCAAACGCGCCCCGTGGCGCGTTTTAAGTTGGGGGATTAAGTCCCCTTGAATCATGAGGGTCCCTGGGGTCCAACTAGCCCACCCTGTACCTCCAGTATGCGCCAGGAGCTGCGTTGCAGAGAGGTGTTCAGAGGCCACGCCCTTTTGCACCTCTCTGCAACGCAGCTCTGTGGTGCTTTCTGGACGTACCTGGTGGGCTAGTTCGCCCCCAGGGACCCTCAGGATTGAAGGGGATTTCATTCCCCATCTTAAAATGCGCCACGGGGCCTGTTTGCACACATGTCACCTGAAGCCCCGCCCTCCCTTCACCACTGTGCAAACGTGCCCCGTGGCGCGTTTTAAGTTGGGGGATTAAGTCCCCTTGAATACTGAGGGTCCCTGGAGTCCAACTAGCCCACCATGTACCTCCAAAGAGCGCCACAGAGCTGCGTTGCAGAGAGGTGTAAAAAGGGGCGTGGCCTCTGTACACCTCTCTGCAACGCAGCCCCCTGGCGCATACCGGAGGTTCCTGGTGGGCTAGTTGGCCCCCAGGGACCCCCAGTATTCAAGGAGAATTACTTCCCCTTCTTAAAACGCGCCAGGGGGCGCATTTGCAGACTGCTGCAGGGAGGGAGCGGGGCCTCGGCACGATGCCGGTCTTTTTTTTTTTTGTTGCTTTTTTCTGCCCAGGGGGTCAGGGTGTTTCTACCCTGCCCCCTTTGTGCGTTTTGCGCACTTGTTTCTTGTGTTTTTTTTTTTTAATCAGTGGGATCCGCGCACCCTAAGCGCATTCCGCCGATTTTGAAAAAAAAAATGCTTTTTTCTGCCCAGGGGGTCCTTGTGGGACCCCCTGAGCAGACCTAGGGGGTCAGGGTGTTTCTACCCTGCCCCCTTTGTGCGTTTTGCGCACTTGTTTCTTGTGCTTTTTTTTTTTAATCGGCGGGATCCGCGCACCCTAAGCGCATCCCGCCTTTTAAAAAAAAAAATGCTTTTTTCTGCCCAGGGGGTCCTTGTGGGACCCCCTGAGCAGACCTAGGGGGTCAGGGTGTTTCTACCCTGCCCCCTTTTGCGCTTTGCGCACTTGTTTCTGTCCCTCGGTTCTACCGAGGGATAAAATGGCTGCCAACACTTCCTGATTTGGAGTGTTGACAGCCACTTGACAGCCAATTAGCATGCAGCTCGTGATCGGGACGGTGCGCGCAGGGTGCGCTCAGGATACGCGGACCCTACTCGCCCATAGATATATATGTGACTTTACTTTTGATTTTCTCAGGAACTACTGAACGGATTTACACCATTTAAGCAAAAGGCACGACACTGAACCAAGGGCTACCTCTTTGCCAAATTTGGTGTAATTCCGTTCAGCAGTTCGGGCTGTAGCTGCGACTAAAGGTTCCTATGGAAAAATGAATGGGGAAAACGCGTTTTGGGACCCCCCTTTTTTCTCGGCCCCCGCTTGACGAATCAACCCGAGACTTTCAGGGTAGGAGCGGAGCGGAGCGCCCCAACAAGTTGGAAGCTTTCGCGAAGATTCGTCAACCGGCGCAAGAGTTATTTCAAATAGAATGTCGCGGATTTCCTATGGATAATAGGTCCTAACTATAACTATCTACTGGCGACCGCCAGTAGATTATATATATATATATATATATATATATATATATATATATTTTCAAACAACAAATGACGAGGCACTCCAAAGCAGGATACTTATGGATTTATTTCACCACAACACCACTCAACCAACGCGTTTCAGCCCTCACACGGCTTTCTTCACGGTTAGTGAGTCCTTCTTCCATTACGCTTTAAATACCCATCTCTGCCATAATGATGCATTATGGGATTCGTAGTGCGTGTATTTAAAAAAAAAACTTTATACATATTTACAAAAGGACAATTACGCATGTGTCAGGGTATTTACAATTTCATGGTGACTTTTACGTTTCTTTATAAGCGCTTTGCTATTTCACACAATGCTTTATTGGCATATATTAGATATAGTACTTGGGTACTATACCCGAGTTTTTGAAAACTATTTCAATAATTGCCACTAGTAATTGTGGACAAAGTTATGTTAAAATCATATAATAGAATGTGTTATTAGAAAATGGTACTATTCCGATGATTTAATGGCAAACTGATTAAAATGCGGCAAAAATGCAATGCGTTATATAAATGCAAAATGAAATGCTGGTAATGAATTTAGGGGTACTATATCTAATATATGCCAATAAAGCATTGTGTGAAATAGCAAAGCGCTTATAAAGAAACGTAAAAGTCACCATGAAATTGTAAATACCCTGACACATGCGTAATTGTCCTTTTGTAAATATGTATAAAGTTTTTTTGTTTTTTTTTTAAATACACGCACTACGAATCCCATAATGCATTATTATGGCAGAGATGGGTATTTAAAGCGTAATGGAAGAAGGACTCACTAACCGTGAAGAAAGCCATGTGAGGGCTGAAACGCGTTGGTTGAGTGGTGTTGTGGTGAAATAAATCCATAAGTATCCTGCTTTGGAGTGTCGCGTCATTTGTTGTTTGAAAATTGAATTGGGGCCAGGATCCGGCCCATACACTGAGCACCTGCTGTTGAGCGCTCTGAACTGACAGGATCACATTGTGGCAAATATATATATATATATACATATATATATATATATATATATATATATATATATATATATACACACATATATATATTCACTTAAAAAACCATAGGTTTCAGGGACGTTATAGTTGGAAATTAGCATTTAAAAAACCTTAGAAATTCACTGAAAAAACACAGGTTTCAGGGACGTTATAGTTAGTTGGACAAGGGGCGCTAGGTGGCGCACAAGCAGTATGGCCGCACTTTAGTGTAGCTCCTGCTGCCCGGAGCATTAATCCGATTAAATATCCTGCCCAGACGGTCCCAACCGATTAAAACCCACAGCGGTGCGGAGCTTAAATACTCATCGTCGCCCCACGCAAGTTTGGTGTTTGTGAGGCGCCCCTGACCACTGCTGTGACGAAGGTTCGTGAACGCCGCTGCTGCTGCCTGAGAGCTTGGAACTGTCACTGGGCTACACCTGCTACGCGGATCCCGCGGCGCCCACGTGGGGACAGGGCCTCGCGGTCGTGCGCGATCGCGGCCCACTCTATCGGACAATTCAGCATGAGTACTATCACCCGCTCCCACCCCCCCCAAAAACAAAAAGCATAGCAGCGCTGTGGCCCATTAGCCTTGGGGGAAGCATACCGGCTTGAATCACCTTGCCGATACCGTCGCCAGCCCAGCTGCTATCGCGGAAGCCGCGCTGCCATTGACGTCTGGGCCGGGCTGAGCCAACGAGGGGAGAGAGGCCTCTACATATACGGCCCGACGGGTGCTTATTGCTGCTCCATGCACGTTTGGTACATATGAGGCGCCCCTGACCACCGCGGTGACGACGCTTCGTACACACTGTCGCTGCTGCCTGTGCACTGGGAACTGCTGCTGGGCTGCACCTGCCGCGCCCGCGTGGGGACCAGGCCTCGCGGGGGTGAACGAGTGAGGCTCATGCTGACGCACTGCTGGGGGTGAGTACCATCATCCGATCTCCCCCCCCCATAGAGCATTACCGCGCAGAAGCCCACTATCCTTTGAAGAAGCTTACCGGCTTGTCCCACCTTGCCGGCGCTGTTCGCCAGCCCTGTCACTATTGCGGAAGCTGCGTCGCCATTGCTGTCTGGGCCAGGTTGAGGCTGCGTTGGGAGAGAGGCCTCTTCATACACGGCCCGGAGGGTACTGAGCACTGCAAGTACTACCTCCCTGCCCTGCCAAGGCCCCTTGACGCAGAGAGAGGTTGTGAGTGGACTGCCGTGTAGCGCCTAGAGACATCATCCGAAGCCCCCCGCCATCTTTACGAACCTCGGCCTTCCCTGCATTGTGCACGTGTCGCGGGGCGGGTGGAGCACAGGTCTACGAACACTCCACACAGTATAGAGACACATGCCATCGCTCTCTGGGACCTGACGTGCGTTTCGCAGGGTTGGAGTCAGCCTACAGGAAAGTGTTGTACCGAGTGGTGGCTACTTCTAGACCTGGTATAGACATCGCTGCGGCTCTTGTCAGGCGCTACCCAGCAGGCGGCCACGGTAAAGCCGTATGCCCGCAAACATTGATAGGCACAACTAGAGGCCGCACGAGGAGACAACTAAACCCGCAATTCTCACAACCTTTATTGACCAGACCTCACAAGCTGCATAACACAAAATGGGGAAGGCAGACCCGAAACAGCCAAGACTTATTTTTGAGGCCAGAAAGGGAGGGCGCACACAGCACGAAGACGCCGCTACATTCAATGCCGCACCTGGATCGGGATCGTCTCTTGCGCCGGAGGACGACATGAAAGCCTTGCTCCTAGAGGTGCGACAAGGCTTAGCTGCAATTGCTGACAAAATGGACTCTATGTCGAATCGTATGGATGCCATAGTGCATAAATTAGAGGGCCACGAAGAACGTATTAAAGAGACGGAACGGCGCATCTCAGATAATGAAGATACTACCTCTCATCTCGTCACAAAAGTGACCACCATGGACAAATTACTGACGGTCATTGCCGCGAAGAATGAGGATTTGGAGGCGCGCAGTCGAAGAAATAATATACGCGTGCTTGGAATACCGGAAAGTACCAATACTGGGAAGATGGAGGAATACATTGAACGACTCCTATGGGATGCAATCGGCTCTGACTCTTTCTCATCCCAATTTCTTGTCGAGAGGGCACACCGGTCTCTGGGTACTAGACCCCCCCCCCCCGGGTAGCACACCACACCCCATCATCGCCCGGCTGTTGAATTACCGCGACCGGGACGCCGCCCTCAAGGCAGCCAGGGAAAAGCACCAATTGACTTTTGAGGGCAACCATTTCACCATATATCCGGATTTTACAGCTACCGTACAGTAAGAACGGCGCAAATTTGTGCCTGTTAAAAAGAAACTACGTGATGCCCAAATCGACTACGCTCTCCTATACCCGGCACGCCTGAGAGTCACCCACCAAGGGAAACAATCATTCTTCACCAAACCACAGCAAGTGGATGAATTCCTGAAGCGCCTCCGGCGTTGCAATAACTTCACCGGCTCGCCGAACTCGTCACCGCGATCCGAATCACCGGCGGCGGAGTAATGAAGTCTTGGAACTCGGAAGGGACACACCTGCGAATGCGGAGGGCCTCACACAGCACCAGTAGTCCCACTATAGTGAGAACCATATACTTGGGATACAGAAAACTGGACAATGGAACCTGACTCCTGGACGTGACTAACTGCCTGGAGGCCAGCACCAGATAAGTGACATTTGGGATCATGGGACACAATGTACTCTGGGCACCCATGCCCTCTCAGAGCTGAGCCACTCCAATGTTATGTCTCTCTGAGGGCGGGGAGAGTATGTGCTATCCCCTGGAAGTCCCCCCCCCCCCGAGGGCGCTCCCCCATTGTGCAATGCTGGGACTATGCCAGCATTTGTTTTTGGATGTGTTGGGGAAATGGGGAGGGGGGTGGGGTACATATTTCTGGCATGATTGGGATGCTTTAGTGGGAGGGGGAGGGTATAGGGTTGTTATTTCAGTTTATTCACAGCACGCAAAACACATGTGACGTTTGGTTGTATTGTTTTTACTCCACTCTGCCTCACAGGCGTATAGTACCCATCCTGATACTCAGCTTATCTTACCAGCACACATGACTAACCTAACGTGCTCTCCAACAGTGCAGATCCTCACCTGGAATGTCCGGGGTCTAGGTGACCCGAAAAAACGCCGTCAAGTGCTGGCATATTTAGATGGACACCAGATACATATAGCCATGCTCCAAGAGACCCACACCAACCCCAGGCACAATAATACCTTTGCTAGTAAATGGGCGGAACACAGAGTTTTTTCCTCATATTCTTCCTACTCCAGAGGGACGGCTATACTTATTAAAAAAAACTTTCCTTTCACTCTGGCCGGATCGGCGCACGACCAGTATGGTCGTTATTGCTTGGCCTGGGGTAGACTGGGCTCATATTCCGTTACCATGGCTTGCTGCTACGGCCCTAATATAGACTCGCCCGAGTTTTTCACTACACTATGGGGAAAAATTGTGGAGATAGGGTCCACTCACCTCATCTGGGGGGTGATTTTAACGTCGCTTTAGACCCAACATTGGACAGATCTAACCCAGCCCCGCACCATTATAATGGCTCACACAAAGCGCTGCGTAACATAATGGAAGCTAATGGTATACTGGACGCCTGGCGTCACCTCCATCCACATGCAACTGAAGGCACACACCACGCAACTCAATTCTCGTCATGGGCCCGCCTAGACTACCTCCTAATCACACGAGGTCTAGGTCCTCTGATTGTCACGGCCACACACCTAGCTAGAACATACTCCGACCATGCTCCTGTAAGACTAGCATTTACTCCCCCTGGATATGACGCCCCACAAAGGATATGGCGGCTCCAGCCCTTCGCGCTGCTGGATGCGGTGTTCCAAGACGAACTGGGTCAAGAAATACAGGAGTTTTTACAGAGAAACAAGGGTTCTGTCGACAGCGTAGAGACTGTTTGGGAGGCTTTCAAGGTCACAATTAGGGTGTACTACGGGATATACAGAGATTGTTGAAAAAATTAGAAACTGAGATTAAACACCTTGAGACACGGCTCTTTACCAGCACTGACGGGTAGGCAAATCGAGAACTCCGAGATAAACTCACTGAATACACTGATACTGCCGACAGGGAAGTGAAATTTAGAGGCAAACATTGGGTTGTGAGGCGTTATCGGGGGGGGTGCGCCCTGGGAGAGTGTTAGCAGACACGATACGAAGGCCACGCTTTACAAATAACATACTGGAGATTACGGGTCCAGGGGATGTCACTTACAGGGACACTGCAGACATACTGCGTATCTTCACCACACATTACGCCTCATTGTACACATCGCAGAGACATGATAACCTAGATCTCAACGCCTACCTAGAGGATGTGGCATTGGGGTGGCTGGGTGACTCCCAACGGGAGTTCCTCAGCGCTCCCTTTGAATTGGATGAAATAAGGGAAGCCATAATGCACATGAAATCAGGGAAGGCACCGGGATCAGACGGGCTCCCTATTGAATTCTATAAAACATACATAGACTTGCTGGCCCCCATCCTTCAAGAGGAATTTGAAGACGCATTAGACAATGGCAAACTCCCCCCCTCTATGCGTGAGCCACACATCATTTCCCTGCTGAAACACGGGAAATCCACCTTCCACTGTGACTCTTACAGACCACTTTCGCTCATAAACTGTGACACTAAAATCCTGGCGAAGGTCATAGCAAATAGACTGAACTTGCTCATGGACAAACTAGCCCTCCCGGATCAAGCAGGCTTTATTCCTGGCAGAGCAACTACACACAATCTCCGAACGTTTTTTGCGATCCTCCACAATGTAGACCCTGCTTTGCCACTAGCGGCAGTTTTCCTAGACGCCACCAAGGCGTTTGATTCAGTTGAGTGGGATTACTTACTGGGAGTCCTGCAGAGAATGGGCTTTTCCCCAATGTTTCTCTCCTGGATCAAGCTGCTTTATCACCTTCCCGTGGCTAAGGTCCGCTTAAATGGTCACCTATCGCCTGCCTTTTCCATCACTAGGGGCACTCGACAGGGGTGCCCGCTTTCCCCCCTATTGTTTGCTTTAGCAATAGAACCCTTGGCAGCCAAGTTGTGCCAACACCACCAAGACAAAGCGCTACGCTGCAAACTGCGCCAGATTTTACTATCACTGTACGCAGATGACATCACCCTGTATGTTCATGAACCACAAACTAACCTTAACCCACTTCTCCGTGAATTCATCGTGTTTGGGAAACTGTCGGGGATCCATATAAATTGGGGAAAATCGCAGATTCTCCCCCATACCCCTGCAGCCGCTCCATTCCCCGTAGACTATCCCTTAGAGTGGTGTCACTCAGATATGCGCTACTTAGGGATTCGCATCACTACAGACAGAGACGAGCTCATGCGTTTAAACTATGGCAGAGCCTTGGATCATATCACAGATAATGTCACTCGCTGGATCTCCTTGCCCCTCTCGATGGCGGGGCGAGCCTCACTGATCAAGATGGTGGTCCTCCCGCAGGTGCTATATCTGTTTCACAATATTCCTTATAATCCTGGCCGGGCCTTTTTTACGATGTTGCGAACGGAAATGATCAGACTTTTATGGGGAGGCAAACAGCCCCGATTACAATGGGGTGTACTCACCAGACCCTACGCGCAGGGGGGCTTTGATGTCCCAGATTTTGAGCTCTATTACAGCTGTGCACAAGCTCACTATGCCTATTATTGGTTTCATCCTCCCCGTTACATGCAACAGGTTGCGGCAGAACATTGGCTGGCGGATCCTATACAGATAGACGGTATATTATTTGATCCCCCTGCGCTGCGGGAAACGGCACCTACCACACTCACTTGCATGCTCAACGCCTGGCATCGCATATTGAAGCTATTACAATGCCCCATGCTCTACTCTCCACTGCTCCCACTGACATATCATCCCCGAATGCCACTCCTACAGGAAAAGGGTTTCCACAAGCTCCTAGACCGGACCAACATCACCACGTGGGGCGATCTATACCACAATGGAAAATTCCGGACGCTAACCCATATATTTAAAGAGGCCCAACCATCCCCCTTGGATGTTTTCCTCTATGTACGACTGCAGCAAGGCCTCCGCTCTTGTCACACCAGAGTTCCCACACAAGCCCCCCACCTTGGCCCCTCTGCAGTGGGTACTGCGAGCTGAATCCCCGGGCATATGGTCTCCACACTTTACCACATTGTGCATACGACACAGGAGAGGACCTCATGCCCTTCCAGAGCGCACTGGGAACTGGGCTATGCACTTACCGATGACCAATGGACATACTGCTGCGAACACACAGAGCAAGTCGCTGCCAGTCATAGGCTGCGTATCACACACTACAAATTCCTGCATCGTTTATATTACACCCGGTGAAATTACACAAACATAAATTGTCAGACTCTGACCATTGCGCGTGCTGTAGGGCACCTAAGGCCAATTTCTTACACTTAGCTTGGGAGTGTCGCGAAGTGCACGCATACTGTGAAAGCATGTTTGATGCCCTGGACCAGATGACCATGCAATCCCTGGAACGCTCCCCCCTGCTCGCCCTGCTCGGCTATGCAAAGTATACTGTCAAATCCTATCGCAAATATCTCATCATTGCCTTACTCATGGCAAAGCGCCGAATTGCATGTCGATGGGGCAGAGGACGCGCACCGAAATTCAAGGACTGGCTCACTGATTTGATATATTGTCAGGAGCAATTCACTAATTATGCTGACTTACTTCCCAGAGCCTCGCGTCCCAGGAATATATGGGACCCCCTAACAGCTTATCTTCTCACACATTCTACGCACGCCGCCAAAGAAGATCCATCGGTGCAGCTATCACAATAACGCACCCTTTTATTATCCATGGACTCATATGCACCTCACCCTCTACCTCCTCATTCCCTGCCTTCTCCTCCTCCCACATTCCAACTTGAGGGCTATAGGGGAGGGCAGGCGGGAACACCGTACTGATGTTGTTGATTACGAAATGTTCCAAATGCACATGTCAAAACAATGCAAATGTAAATGGAGTTCGAAATGCCTGGCGTGTTGGGTGCGGGCGAAGCATACTACTGCACTGAGAGTTGGACTTTACCACCGATACGTGTTGAGACGCCAAATGTATTTATTGAGTAACACCCCTGTGAGGACAGAATTGATTATGTGCTGTTTATCAATCACATGTATATTCGTATATATCCAAAAACAACAGTTGATGGACAGAATGCAGAACAATGTCATACATTCACCCCAGTACAGAGATCTGGGCCTAAATCCATCGTTTTTTTGCTCACCATGCCATTCCAGTTTGAACCCAGCCATATGCAAATCAGTCTTGACCCTGTGCCTCATGGGAACAGTCCAACCCGAACTGCCAAGCCTGGTCCTCCCTGGACTGGAAACAAGCATCCTAGGACCGGTTTCGGGGTTTCACCCCTCTTCAGCCAGGATAGCTTGATTCCAGTGGCATGGAGAGCACGGGACCCACGTCTGGGCATACCCGTCCCACTCGGGGTTGAGCAAGTTATAGTTAGCTCAACTAACTATAATGGCCGAATTTGATTTGTTTTGTACGAGTGAAATGTCCAACTAACTATAACGTCCCTGAAACCTGTGGTTTTTTCAGTGAATTTCTAAGGTTTTTTAAATGCTAATTTCTAACTATAACGTCCCTCAAACCTATGGTTTTTTCAGTGAATTGCTAAGGATTTTTAAATGCTAATTTCTAACTATAACGTCCTTGAAACCTATGGTTTTTTCAGTGAATTTCAAAGGTTTTTTAAATGCTAATTTCTAACTGTGCCTACAGAGGTAGGACATGTGCAGAACGAGGAAGAAAAGCGCAGAAAGAAGCAAGAGAAATGCAGAAAGAGGCAACAGAAGTCCAGAAAGACGAAGAAAGGTGCAGAAATAAGCAAGAGATATGCAGAAAGAGGCCTTGTTGCAAAGTCATCCTGTGCCCCCAACTTTTTGCTTACATGTACTGGTGGTAACTGACTCTGACTAACCAGGCCCGGAGCCAGTGCTATGCTGAAAGACACTTAGAATACAGTGAAAACACCTACTTACACTAGGGTACACTATGGGTTGGGGTACCCCCGTTATTTGCATGACCACCCCTGTAAGGCCCTAGTACATAATAGGGCAGGGGGATTAAAACTACCTCTAAGTAAGAGGTGCAGAAAGAGACAAGAGAGGTGCAGAAACAAGCAAGAGAAGTACAGAAAGAGGCAAGAGAATTGCTGAAAGAAGCAACAGTGGTGTAGAAAGAAGCAAGAGAAGTGCAGAATGAACCAACAGAGGTGCAAAAAGAGACAAGAGAGGTGCAGAAGGAGGTAGGAGAGGTGCACAAAGAGGCAAGAGGGGTACAGAAAGAGGCAGGAGGGGTGCAGAAAGAAGGAAGAGAAGTGCAGAAAGAAGCAACAGAGGTGCTGAAAGAGGCGCGAAGGGTGCAGAAATAGGCAAGAGAAGTGCAGAAAGAACCAACAGAGGTGCAAAAAGAGGCAAGAGGAGTGCAGAAGGAAGGAAGAGAAGTGCAGAAGTGAGGCAAGAGAATTGCTTAAATAAGCAACAGAGGTGTAGAAAGAAGCAAGAGAAGTGCAGAAAGAGGCAAGTGAGGTGCAGAAAGAAGCAAGAGCAGTGCAGAAAGAACCAACAGAGGTGCAGAAAGGGGCAAGAGGGGTGCAGAAAGAAGCAAGAGAAGTGCAGAAAAAGGCAAGAGAATTGCTGAAAGATGCAAAAGAGGTGTAGGAAGAAGCAAGAGAAGTGCAGAAAGAGGCAAGTGAGGTGCAGAAACAAGCAAGAGCAGTGCAGAAAGAGGCAAGTGAGGTGCAGAAACAAGCAAGAGAAGTGCAGAAAGAAGCAACAGAGGTGCTGAAAGAGGCACGAAGGGTGCAGAAAGAGCAAGAGAAGTGCAGAAAGAAGCAACAGAGGTACAGAAAGAGGCAAGAGAGGTGCAGAAACAGGCAGGAAAGGTGCAGAAAGATGGAACAGGGGTGCTGAAAGAGGCAAGAGAGGTGCAGAAAGAGAAAAAAGGGGTGCAGAAAGAGATAAGAGGGGTGCAGAAAGAAGCAAGTGAGGTGCAGAAAGAGGCAAGAGAGGTGCAGAAAATGGCAAGAGAACAGCAGAAAGAGGCAAGAGGGATGCAAAAAAGTGAAGAAGGGTGCAGAAAGAAGCAAGAGAGGTGTAGAAAGAAGCAAGAGAAGTGCAGAAAGAAGCAAGAGAGGTGCAGAAAGAGGGAAGACGAGCAGAAAGACAACAGGGGTGCAGAAAGACAACAGGGGTGCAGAAAGAAGCAAGAGGTGCAGAAAGAGGCAATACAAGTGCAGAAAGAAGCAACAGAGGTACAGAAAGAGGCAAGGGGGTACAGAAAGAGGAGAGAAGTGCAGAAAGAAGCAAAAGAGGTGCACAAAGAGGCAAGAGGGGTGCAGAAAGAGGCAAGAGCAGTGCAGAAAGAGGCAAGAGATGTGCAGAAAAGGAAGAAGGGTGCAGAAAGAAGCAAGAGAAGTGCAGAAATAGGCAAGTGAGGTGCAGAAGGAGGCACGAGAATTGCAGAAAGAGGCAAGAGAGTTGCAGAAACAGGCAAAAGGGGTGCAGAAAGAAGGAACAGGTGTGCAGACAGAGGGAAGAAAGTTGCAGAAAGAGGGAAGAGGGGTACAGAAAGAGGCAAGAGGGATGCAGAAATTTGCATCAGAGGTGCAAAAAGAAGCAAGAGCAGTGCAGAAAAAAACAACAGAGGTGCAGAAAGAGGCAAGAGGGGTACAGAAAGAGGCAAGAAAACTGCAGAAAGAAGCAAAAGAGGTGCAGAAAGAGGCAAGAGAACTGCAAAAAATGGCAAGAGAGGTGCAGAAAGAAGCAAAAGGGGTACAGAAAGAAGCAAGAGGAGTGCAGAAAGAAGCACGAGAAGTGCAGAAAGAAGCAACAGAGGTGCTTAAAGAGGCAAGAGGGGTACAGAAAGAGGCAAGAGAAGTGCAGAAAGAAGCAACAGAGGTGCCGAAAGAGGCAAGAGAGGTGCAGAAACAGGCAAGAAAGGTACAGAAAGAGGGAACAGAGGTTCAGAAAGACGCAGGAGAGGTGCAGAAACAAGCAAAAGAAGTGCAGAAAGAGGCAAGAGAATTGCTGAAAGAAGCAACAGAGGTGTGGAAAGAAGCAAGAGAAGTGCAGAAAGAGGCAAGTGAGGTGCAGAAAGGCAAGAGATGTGCAGAAAATGGCACGAGAACAGCAGAAAGAGTCAGGAGAGGTGCACAAAGAGGCAAGAGGGATGCAAAAAAGGGAAGAAGGGTGCAGAAAGAAGCCATAGAGGTGCAGAAAGAAGCAAGAGAAGTGCAGAAAGAAGCAAGAGAGGTGCAGAAAGAGGAAAGACAAGTGCAGAAAGAGACAACCGGGGTGCAGAAAGAGACAACAGGGGTGCAGAAAGAAGCAAGAGAGGTGCAGAAAGAGGCAACAGAGGTGCAGAAAGAAGCAACAGAGGTGCAGAAAGAAGCAACAGAGGTGCAGAAAGAGGCAAGAGAAGTGCAGAAAGAGGCAAGTGAGGTGCAGAAAGAGGCAAGTGAGGTGCAGAAAGAAGCAAGAGCAGTGCAGAAAGAACCAACAGAGGTGCAGAAAGGGGCAGGAGGGGTGCAGAAAGAAGCAAGTGAGATTCAGAAAGAAGCAACAGAGATGCAGAAAGATGCAAGAGAGGTGCAGAAACAAGCAAGAGAAGTGCAGAAAAAGGCAAGAGAATTGCTGAAAGATGCAAAAGATGTGTAGGAAGAAGCAAGAGAAGTGCAGAAAGAGGCAAGTGAGGTGCAGAAACAAGCAAGAGCAGTGCAGAAAGAGGCAAGTGAGGTGCAGAAACAAGCAAGAGAAGTGCAGAAAGAAACAACAGAGGTGCTGAAAGAGGCACGAAGGGTGCAGAAAGAGCAAGAGAAGTGCAGAAAGAAGCAACAGAGGTACAGAAAGAGGCAAGAGGTGCAGAAACAGGCAGGAAAGGTGCAGAAAGATGGAACAGGGGTGCTGAAAGAGGCAAGAGAGGTGCAGAAAGAGAAAAAAGGGGTGCAGAAAGAGATAAGAGGGGTGCAGAAAGAAGCAAGTGAGGTGCAGAAAGAGGCAAGAGAGGTGCAGAAAATGGCAAGAGAACAGCAGAAAGAGGCAAGAGGGATGCAAAAAAGTGAAGAAGGGTGCAGAAAGAAGCAAGAGAGGTGTAGAAAGAAGCAAGAGAAGTGCAGAAAGAAGCAAGAGAGGTGCAGAAAGAGGGAAGATGAGCAGAAAGAGACAACAGGGGTGCAGAAAGACAACAGGGGTGCAGAAAGAAGCAAGAGGTGCAGAAAGAGGCAATACAAGTGCAGAAAGAAGCAACAGAGGTACAGAAAGAGGCAAGGGGGTACAGAAAGAGGAGAGAGAAGTGCAGAAAGAAGCAAAAGGTGCACAAAGAGGCAAGAGGGGTGCAAAAAGAGGCAAGAGATGTGCAGAAAGAGGCAAGAGATGTGCAGAAAAAGGAAGAAGGGTGCAGAAAGAAGCAAGAGAAGTGCAGAAATAGGCAAGTGAGGTGCAGAAGGAGGCACGAGAACTGCAGAAAGAGGCAAGAGAGTTGCAGAAACAGGCAAAAGGGGTGCAGAAAGAAGGAACAGGTGTGCAGACAGAGGGAAGAGAGTTGCAGAAAGAGGGAAGAGGGGTACAGAAAGAGGCAAGAGGGATGCAGAAATTTGCATCAGAGGTGCAAAAAGAAGCAAGAGCAGTGCAGAAAAAACCAACAGAGGTGCAGAAAGAGGCAAGAGGGGTACAGAAAGAGGCAAGAAAACTGCAGAAAGAAGCAAAAGAGGTGCAGAAAGAGGCAAGAGAACTGCAAAAAATGGCAAGAGAGGTGCAGAAAGAGGCAAAAGGGGTACAGAAAGAAGCAAGAGGAGTGCAGAAAGAAGCACGAGAAGTGCAGAAAGAAGCAACAGAGGTGCTTAAAGAGGCAAGAGGGGTGCAGAAAGAGGCAAGAGAAGTGCAGAAAGAAGCAACAGAGGTGCCGAAAGAGGCAAGAGAGGTGCAGAAACAGGCAAGAAAGGTACAGAAAGAGGGAACAGAGGTTCAGAAAGATGCAGGAGAGGTGCAGAAACAAGCAAAAGAAGTGCAGAAAGAGGCAAGAGAATTGCTGAAAGAAGCAACAGAGGTGTGGAAAGAAGCAAGAGAAGTGCAGAAAGAGGCAAGTGAGGTGCAGAAAGGCAAGAGATGTGCAGAAAATGGCACGAGAACAGCAGAAAGAGTCAGGAGAGGTGCACAAAGAGGCAAGAGGGATGCAAAAAAGGGAAGAAGGGTGCAGAAAGAAGCAATAGAGGTGCAGAAAGAAGCAAAAGAAGTGCAGAAAGAAGCAAGAGAGGTGCAGAAAGAGGAAAGACAAGTGCAGAAAGAGACAACAAGGATGCAGAAAGAGACAACGGGTGCAGAAAGAAGCAAGAGAGGTGCAGAAAGAGGCAACAGAGGTGCAGAAAGAAGCAACAGAGGTGCAGAAAGAAGCAACAGAGGTGCAGAAAGAGGCAAGAGGGGTGCAGAAAGAGGCAAGAGCATTGCAGAAAGAGGCAAGAGGGGTGCAGAAAGAGGAGAGAGAAGTGCAGAAAGAAGCAAAAGAGGTGCAGAAGGAGGCAAGAGAAGTGCAGAAATAGGCAAGTGAGGTGCAGAAGGAGGCACGAGAACTGCAGAAAGAGGCAAGAGAGTTGCAGAAACAGGCAAAAGGGGTGCAGAAAGAAGGAACAGGTGTGCAGACAGAGGGAAGAGAGTTGCAGAAAGAGGGAAGAGGGGTACAGAAAGAGGCAAGAGGGATGCAGAAATTTGCATCAGAGGTGCAAAAAGAAGCAAGAGCAGTGCAGAAAAACCAACAGAGGTGCAGAAAGAGGCAAGAGGGGTACAGAAAGAGGCAAGAAAACTGCAGAAAGAAGCAAAAGAGGTGCAGAAAGAGGCAAGAGAACTGCAAAAAATGGCAAGAGAGGTGCAGAAAGAGGCAAAAGGGGTACAGAAAGAAGCAAGAGGAGTGCAGAAAGAAGCACGAGAAGTGCAGAAAGAAGCAACAGAGGTGCTTAAAGAGGCAAGAGGGGTGCAGAAAGAGGCAAGAGAAGTGCAGAAAGAAGCAACAGAGGTGCCGAAAGAGGCAAGAGAGGTGCAGAAACAGGCAAGAAAGGTACAGAAAGAGGGAACAGAGGTTCAGAAAGATGCAGGAGAGGTGCAGAAACAAGCAAAAGAAGTGCAGAAAGAGGCAAGAGAATTGCTGAAAGAAGCAACAGAGGTGTGGAAAGAAGCAAGAGAAGTGCAGAAAGAGGCAAGTGAGGTGCAGAAAGGCAAGAGATGTGCAGAAAATGGCACGAGAACAGCAGAAAGAGTCAGGAGAGGTGCACAAAGAGGCAAGAGGGATGCAAAAAAGGGAAGAAGGGTGCAGAAAGAAGCAATAGAGGTGCAGAAAGAAGCAAAAGAAGTGCAGAAAGAAGCAAGAGAGGTGCAGAAAGAGGAAAGACAAGTGCAGAAAGAGACAACAAGGGTGCAGAAAGAGACAACAGGGGTGCAGAAAGAAGCAAGAGAGGTGCAGAAAGAGGCAACAGAGGTGCAGAAAGAAGCAACAGAGGTGCAGAAAGAAGCAACAGAGGTGCAGAAAGAGGCAAGAGGGGTGCAGAAAGAGGCAAGAGCATTGCAGAAAGAGGCAAGAGGGGTGCAGAAAGAGGAGAGAGAAGTGCAGAAAGAAGCAAAAGAGGTGCAGAAGGAGGCAAGAGAACTGCAGAAAGAGGCAAGAGAGGTGCAGAAAGAGGGAAGACAAGTGCAGAAAGAGACAACAGGGGTGCAGAAAGAGACAACAGGGGTGCAGAAAGAAGCAAGAGGTGCAGAAAGAGGGAAGAGAGGTACAGAAAGAGGCAAGAGGTGCAGAAAGAGGGGAGAGGGGTGCAGAAACAGGCAAAAGGGGTGCAGAAAGAGGGAACAGGAGGGCAGACAGAGGCAAGAGAGGTGCAGAAAGAGGGAAGAGAGGTACAGAAAGAGGCAAGAGGGATGCAGAAATTTGCAAGAGCAGTGCAGAAAGAAGCAAAAGAGGTGCAGAGAGAGGCAAGAGAACTGCAGAAAATGGCAAGAGAGGTGCAGAAAGAGCCAGGAGAGGTGCACAAAGAGGCAAAAGGGGTACAGAAAGAGGCAAGAGGGGTGCAGAAAGAAGGAAGAAAAGTGCAGAAAGAGGCAAGAGAATTGCTGAAAGAAGCAACAGAGGTGTAGAAAGAAGCAAGAGAAGTGCAGAAAGAGGCAAGTGAGGTGCAGAAAGAAGCAAGAGAGGTGCAGAAACAGGCAGGAAAGGTGCAGAAAGGGAAGAGGGGTGCAGAAAGAGGCAAGAGAGGTGCAGAAAGAGGGGAGAGGGGTGCAGAAAGAGGCAAGAGGGGTGCAGAAAGAAGCAAGAGAAGTGCAGAAAGAGGCAAGTGAGGTGCAGAAAGAAGCAAGAGCAGTGCAGAAAGAACCAACAGAGGTGCAAAAAGAGGCAAGAGGGGTGCAGGACGAGGTAGGAGAGGTGCACAAAGAGGCAAGAGGTATACAGAAAAAGGCAGGAGGGGTGCAGAAAGAAGGAAGAAAAGTGCAGAAAGAAGCAACAGAGGTGCTGAAAGAGGCGCAAAGGGTGCAGAAAGAGCAAGAGAAGTGCAGAAAGAAGCAACAGAGGTACAGAAAGAGGCAAGAGAGGTGCAGAAACAGGCAGGAAAGATGCAGAAAGAGGAAACGGGTGCAGAAAGAGGCAAGAGGGGTGCAGAAAGAAGCAAGTGAGGTGGAGAAAGGCAACAGAGGTGCAGAAAGATGCAAGAGAGGTGCAGAAACAAGCGAGAGAAGTGCAGAGAGGCAAGAGAATTGCTGAAAGAAGCAACAGGTGTGGAAAAAAGCAAGAGAAGTACAGAAAGAGGCAAGTGAGGTGCAGAAAGGCAAGAGAGGTGCAGAAAGAGGCAAGAGGGATGCAAAAAATGGGAAGAAAGGTGCAGAAAGAAGCAAGAGAGGTGCAGAAAGAGGGAAGACAAGTGCAGAAAGAGACAACAGGGGTGCAGAAAGAAGCAAGAGGTGCAGAAAGAGGCAATAGAACTGCAGAAGGAGGCAAGAGAGGTGCAGAAAGAGGGAAGAGGGGTACAGAAAGAGGCAAGAGGGATGCAGAAATTTGCAACAGAGGTACAAAAAGAAGCAAGAGCAGTGCAGAAAGAACCAACAGAGGTGCAGAAAGAGGCAAGAGTGGTACAGAAAGAGGCAAGAAAACTGCAGAAAGAAGCAAAAGAGGCAAGAGAACTGCAGAAAATGGCAAGAGAGGTGCAGAAAGTCAGGAGAGGTGCACAAAGAGGCAAAAGGGGTACAGAAAGAGGCAAGAGGGGTGCAGAAATAAGCACGAGAAGTGCAGAAAGAAGCAACAGAGGTGCTTAAAGAGGCAATAGGAGTGCAGAAAGAGGCAAGAGAAGTGCAGAAAGAAGCAGCAGAGGTGCCGAAAGAGGCAAGAGAGGTGCAGAAATGGGGGCGTGGCTATGCCAGCAGTGGTGGAAGACGTGCCTCGGTAGAGCTCCGTTGGGGGCTCCCTTCTCCAGCCGCATTTCTCCGACTACACAGATCCGCAGTGGCTGCGAGACGACAGCTGATCATTTGAATGCCTGCTACACCTCTGTGGTGATTTTCGTGCTGATCTGCTGCGACCGCTGACCCTGCAGAACACGGGGGGAGCCCGCAGGGAGGCCGAAGACGTGGCCTAAGCGAGTCCGTGGTCGGGTCCCGCCCACAGGGCCCGACTAGGTGACGCAGACAAACTGAGCTGCTGCAGTTGGACGTACTCGGGTGCTCTAAGTACAGCAGAGCTACAACATTGCCACGGGTGCCGTGTGTGCACACGATCCTTGACTGGGCAGCTGCCGTGGTACACGTTTTTGGTGTTCACCATCGGAGGACCTGCAGCCCTTGGGCCCGGCTGGGCTGCGCCACCCCCCGGTTTGCCGACCCCGCATTGTGGGGCCTGAGATGGAGAGGAGCGAGCCTGGGGGTCGGCGACTGGCACCTGGGTGTCACCGTGGAGTCCTCGAGCCCCTACGCAGGGACCCGATGGCTGGACGCTGTGGAGTTCAGCGGGGCCCTGCTGTGTCACACAAGCGGGACGAGGAGGTGAGCTGTGGATAAGCTGCGGTAAGCGGAGGGTTCCTGCAGTCAGTCACGCGCCTGGGTGTCCCTGGCCGCTTCGCTCTCTTGCTCCCCTGCCATCGACACGGGTCACAGGCTCTCCATGGACTGGGACTGCAGACCTGAGTATTCATAGCCTTGTGAGGCAGCATTGGACAGCATTTCCCAAGTGGAGGGCACTTACAGGTGTTGCTCGCTCCGACGGCCAGTACCTCCTCCCCAAAATCAACTCTTTGCTGCACTGGTGAGCCTCTTCACTGGTTGATACACGAGCGGACTCCGTTGGCTGTGCCGGGCGGTGGCCGGCTGTGGTGTTGTCTGCGGGTGGTGCCTGCGCGCCGCGCTGAGCCCCGGACGCCCCTGGGCGCTCGGGCGGCCCGCGTGGGGGCCACTGGGGTGGCGGAGTGCCCCGGCACTGCGCAGCGTCTCCCGCGCCTTGGCGTCCCCACTGGTGATCGGAACGCCGACGACGACTGGAGGCGAGTGTAGCGGAGCGGGCAGTGTGATCACGCTGGATGCCCAACTGCTGTCACTTGCGCTCAGCAGATTGTGCCTGCTTGCCTGCGCCTTGTGCAAAGAACGGTTTCTTGGCGCTGCTGGGCGACACTACACCAAGGTGTGTCATAGGCCCAATGTATTCAGCTATCATTACAACGCGGCGTGCTCCGTCTAGCCTGTGACCCGGCCACGGAGCGTGGGGGCTGCCTGACGTGCTTGCTCCCTGCCGGCGCCTTTCGGGCCTAGTGTCGCTTTCTGCATCCAACTACCTCACAATCAAGCAGTAGGTTTTCAATCGGGGTTTGCCACGCATACTCAGCTGGAATCTCATGTCACAGGGCACCCGCGCCAAGATAGGAGCAGGAGGCGCCCTTACTTCTCCTCTGTCTTTCAAGAGCAAAACAAGCAGAATGGCAACACAAATTACCACAGATACGACCTCCAGTAAACTAGATGCAGTGCTTGCGGCAGTCGAAAAACTGAGTGAAACCATGAATCAAACCCGCACCTCCTTAGAGAATAAAATTGATAAAGTTGCAATTGACCTCACACATCTACGTGCCGACCACCGCAAACTATCTGACCGCACCACTGCCGTGGAAACTAGTATAGCGGACATCACTCCGCAAGTTGCGACTACGGACAAACAAGTACAGAACCTACTGAACCGAGTAGAATTTCTTGAAGACAAGGTTGAAGATGCGGAAGGGAGGGCGCGACGAAACAACGTATGAGTGGTGGGTCTGCCGGAAGGGAAGGAAGGAAAATACCTAGTTGCGTACATCAAGACCTGGATCCGATCCCTGATGCCTGAGAGCTCACTTTCGCCCTGCTTTGTCGTGGAAAGAGCACACAGAGTCCCAGCGAGACCCCTGCCCACGGGATCTAATCCGCGACCATTTCTAATTCGTCTTCTTAACTATAGGGATCGAGACGCAATTCTGCATGAAACCAGAAAACTACAGGACATTCAGATTGATAATCACAAAATAATGCTTTTTCCAGATTACACGATCCATGTGCAAAAGCAACGCTTTTCCTTCATGTCAGTCAAAAAGCGCCTCCGACAGCATAATCTCTAGTATTCTTTGCTGTTTCCGGCACGATTGAGAGTGATCGCAAATGGGAAATCTCATTTCTTCACTACTCCGGAACTAGCAGCCGAATGGCTAGATGCTAATATACCTGCGTCCACTGGAGCTGTTACCAACACTGTGACTAGACAAACAAGAGGCGGACCTTCTCGTCGCCGTCGCACTGGAAAGAGACGGAGGAGCTCTCCGCCTTCTTCACTTATGGGTCCAGACTTGAGTCAAGCACTAAGTGAGCGACACGGGGCCCTCCGGGCAGCAGCGGACATCACGGGCTCTCTGACGGATGAAGCCGCCTCCACCTCGAGCCAGCATGAGCAGGCCAGCGATGATGACCTCTCCGAAGATTTGCAAGACTCGCAGGACTCCTGCGAACTGCCTAGTGTCACTCCTCAAACGTCTGATGATGTGGCTTGAATGGTAACACATAGCCTCTCCTGGATGATGCTTCTTTACCTTTAGGCAAGGCCTGCGAATTTAGTTTGCTGTACACTACACTATCCCCGGCGGCATCTGCTAGTAAGCCTGACGCATTAGAAGGGCAACTGTATTAAGGTAACTGGTAGAGTGATGGCTGTGAGAACTCAACTGTCATTAATATTAGTGTGTGCGCAACTTTCACGTACTGCTAAGAGGTGTTAGCCTATGATAATGTAGGGCATATCCCCGCTTATTTATAATTGACTGGTAGGGGGGAGCCCCCCCCTCGGAGAAGTAATCAAGACATTTTTCATATTTCTCACCGGTGACATAGTGCATAGCGCACCCCCCCCAACTATTGTGTGAAGTTGTTTTGGTACACAGTTTGGACGATTGCTTGTTGCATGTTCGCCCTTTTGGAATTGTATATTTGTTACATTTTGTTCACAACACCATCGGACACACGCTGTTGCATTCATCCTCAACACACTGCTCCGCAGGGGCCAATAGTGCTATATGACAAGTGCACAGATTTACTCCCTAGTGCAATGCACATTCGCCACTCTGCTGCTTATAGTCTTAACGCATAATGACCTCGGTTAAAATAGGCACCTGGAACGTGCGAGGTATACATACACCGGCTTGTAGATATCAAATATACTCCTACCTCAAGCGCCAGCATATACAAATAGCGCTTCTGCAAGAAACGCACTTAATCCACTCCGGACTGCCACACTTACATCGCCGCTGGCGGGGGCAGCTGTACGCCACAGGTTACTCGGCGTTTGCGCGGGGGGTCTTAATATGGATCAGACCGGGAGTTCCTTTTAAGTTACTAGACACAAGAATAGACACAGAGGGCAGATACGTTGTAATTAAAGGTGTACTAGATGGCAGGCCAATAGTGATAGCCTCCTTATACGCGCCTAACACAGAGCAAGGATCATTTTTAGATACCGTTTCACAGGAACTGGCGCCCTGGCATGACACCCCAATGTTCTTGGGAGGAGACTACAATAGTGTACTGGATATAGCGTTAGATCGCTCATTCCCCCCCTGACCGGCACGAACATCACTACTGCAATGAGAGCATTGCAAGACTGGGCGACTCACTGGCGTCTGACAGATGCATGGAGGCATCGACATCCTACGGACAAGGTATACTCCTACTACTCGGGTGCGCATGGGCTGCATGTGCGATTAGACCGCTTCATGCTCTCCTGCCATATATAACTTTGGCAAGTTATTTGGGACGGACCCACTCGGATCACAACCCCCACACCGTAGACTTCGAGTGGGAGCAAAGTAGACCACCGGTTCCCGTCTGGAGATTGCAGCCTGACACTCTACTTGACGCCCCCTTCCGAGGCTCCTTGGCCACCGCCATTGATCAATATTTCGATGAAAACACTGGCACAGCCTCAATGCCTCACTTAGAATGGGACACCTTCAAGGTGGTAGTGAGGGGACACTGTCTCCATACACAGGTGGGTATGCGCAAACAATTAGAAAAAGACCTATTACGCGCAGAACAAAGATTAGCTACACTGGAACGGGAGGGACATGAGGCGGCTGGAGACGCTCTATCAAGGGAACGTGAGGTACACGCTCAGTTATTAGACAGATTGCGCTGCTTAAATTATGCAGCGCACTCTGCAAAGACTCACCACCAGGGTGACAAGGCAGGCAGACTCCTCACATGGCTGATTAGGCAGGAACTGGAGACCTCACCGGTCACATCCATGCGTACACTACAGGGCACAACGATATACGCGCAGACGGCTATCCATGATGAATTTACATCTTATTATGACATGTTGTACAAATCCCGCATACAGGCCACACCCACTGAGATATAGTCCTTTCTCGCAGACCTTACCCTATTGCAACTCACTCCCACTCAGCAAGAAGAGCTAAATGAAGCCCTTTCACAAGAGGAAATCAGAGACAGCATATTTTCCCTCTCAAATGGCAAATCGCCGGGTCCTGACGGCCTACCCGCAGAGTTTTACAAAGCGTATTCGGACCTCATTATCCCGCACTTGCTAAGATTATATGAAGCTGCTGCCGAGGATTCTACACTCACAACCACACAAAATGAGGCGACACTTATCTCCCTACCCAAGCCGGGCAGAGACCCTGAACTCCTCGGCTCATATCGCCCACTAGCGCTCCTTAATACAGACTACAAAATATTCGCATCCATATTAGCCAAACGTCTGGCCCCCTTAGTACACTCCTTAATACACCCCGATCAAAACGGATTTGTTCCCACGAGAAGCACATCCCTTAACATACGGAGACTGTTTAGGATACAAACATATGCTCCAGGTGAATGGCCTCGCTCTGGGTGCCTGGTCCTGGATTTAGAGAAGGCTTTTGACTCCTTAGAATGGCCTTACCTTGCTGCGGTGCTGCGTAAATATGACTTAGGAGAAAACTACATACATATGGTGCATCTTCTTTACCAGTGCCCTACAGTAAGGGTTAAGACAGGCAAGCTGATATCTGGCGCTTTGAGAATACGCCGGGGGACGAGACAAGGGTGCCCACTATCCCCATTGCTCTTTTCTCTTGCAATGGAGCCATTGGCAACATCACTGCGAGACAGCGGAGATAACTGGGGTATACCATTAGGAGACGGCCTACATGTGGTTTCGCTATACGCTGACGACCTGCTATTATACATAAGAGATCTGCACAATCTTCCTCCAATAATAGCAGACATTTTTCAGCACTTTGAAAAAATGTCAGGTCTCAAAGTGAACTGGACAAAATCTGGCGTATACTCCTTTACTGACACTACAGCTGAAACGAATGTTGTCATTAATGGAGCCACCTTGACCTGGCACCAGTCCATGTTCAGATACCTTGGTATCTATATATACAGATCCCCCGTTGATATATTAGATGGCAATCTCATGAGGGCCATAACCGCGATCAGAACGCAGGTGCGTTTTTGGAAGACACTGCCCTTAAATGTGATGAGTCGGATCACCTTAACCAAAATGATTATATTACCACGACTGCTATATTATTTCGCAAATCTCCCGGTATATGTGCCTGTTCGACTTCTTCGCACCCTAGAAGGTATCCTCCGGGATCTAATCTGGAACACTAGCAGACCGAGAATAGCTCTGAGCAAACTATATGCACCCACACGTAGTGGTGGCCTGGCGGTTCCAAACATGGAACTTTACTGTCTAGCGTCTCAGTTACAATGGATGACGAAATGGATGAGTGGGAAAGGACTGGAAGACACTGCTGCAAGGACACCACTGTGGCCACTATCACAGCTATACCATTTATTTCACCCCCTTACCCGAATCCCATGCCCGACACAGATTTATATTGCATTGGCCCACCGATGCTATAGGAGAAGCCTCTACCTGACCCGCGATACGCTGCCTTATGCCCCGCAACTACCATTAATAGGCACTCCTAGAGGCACAGGTGGGATATCGGAAACGGAACTGCAGACCTGGCATGGGGCAGGTCTTGATGCAACGGGCGATTTGTACGCGGAGGGCGCCCTCTTATCATTTGACACTCTGGCTCTAGAAAACGATATCCCTGCGGGCCAGTTTCTTCTTCATGCTGCTATAATAAGGTCTCTATCGGCCGCCTGGGGAGACTTGACTGCTGAGCCACAAACGCACCTGGTTATTCAGTACCTACACGTCATGGGGGAAGGCTCACATGTGGTACACTGGTTAGTGGAGGCACTTCTTATACATACGCAGAAGCCATTATTGAGACCGTGAGAGGTGGGCTACGGACAGGGGGCGCCCATGGACGGACAAGGAGTGGGATACAATAATTGCCGGTTCCACCTACATACCACGCAACTCCAGATTCAAAATTATTCAGATGTATATACTGCACAGAGCGTACCTCTCCCCGGACAAGCTAAATAAATACTTCAATCTCACCACCTCTGCCTGCCCCAGATGTACGTTAATAGGCGCTGATCTATTGCATATGCTGTGGTCCTGTCCCTCGCTTCAACTATACTGGCACACAGTCATAGAAACATTAACAAAGTGCACTTGGTCATCCCTGCAGCCCTGCTGGGAGGCCTGTGTGCTGGGGCTATACCCACGGACAAAGAACAACAAGGTGCTCTCCAGGTTTAGAGATCTGGGTTTGATAACGGCAAAACGCCTCATCACGAAGAGGTGGAAGCACAGTGACCCTCCAGCGCAGCGCAGCTGGAAGCAATCCCTTATAGTTTGGGCACAAGCGGAAAGCACCACACTGCATAGGGAGGAAACTGCAGGGCTACGCAAATACCCAATTGCACAGGCCTGGGATAACCTGCTCAAGGCTCTTAAACAGTCGGACCCTGCAGGACAGGATTCGCCGTCTCCCAGTGACGTAGATGGGGACACAGCGCAGTAAGAAAGCCCCCTCCCCCCTCCCTCTGCAATACACGGCACCATGAGGCATTGTATGTTGCGACTGAGCAATGAGTAGGCACACTACCAGGTTAGACTCAATAATCTGTTCGCGCAAGCTGCGACGCACTGGCACTGGTTCTCATTTAGACTGTAGCATTATAACACAGCCGACTATAGTTTTAGATGGTGTTTCTTTTTCTTTTTCTTTTTGTTTATTGATAGTTTAGTTTCTGAAGGCGATTGTGCGCAGGGTTTTGGCACTTTTCCTGTGTACGGAGGCAACAGGATACACATACTTTGCAAGATGTAGACACATGAATAAAGATGCAAGTGTAAGTTTTAAATATGCTTATAATAACTGCTTATTAACAGCTCATACTGCATGATTAATAATGCTGATGAATAACTGTTGTCCTGCATTTCTAATTTGCACTCTTTTGTTTGTATCTGAAAAAGGAAAACCTAATAAAGATATATTTTTAAAAAAAAGAGAGGTGCAGAAACAGGCAAGAAAGGTACAGGAAAGAGGGAACAGAGGTGCAGAAAGACGCAAGAGAGGTGCAGAAACAAGCAAAAAAGTGCAGAAAGAGGCAAGAGAATTGATGAAAGAAGCAACAGAGGTGTGGAAAGAAGCAAGAGAAGTGCAGAAAGAGGCAAGTGAGGTACAGAGAGAGGCAAGAGAGGTGCAGAAAATGGCAAGAGAACAGCAGAAAGAGACAAGAGGGATGCAAAAAAAGGAAGAAGGGTGCAGAAAGCAAGAGAGGTGCAGAAAGAAGGAAGAGAGGTATAGAAAGAGGAAAGACAAGTGCAGAAAGAGACAACAGTGGTGCAGAAAGAGGCAAGAGAGGTGCAGAAACAGGCAGGAACGGTGCAGAAAGAGGGAAGAAGGGTGCAGAAAGAGGCAAGAGAGGTGCAGAAAGAG
This sequence comes from Calotriton arnoldi, assembly GCA_963921515.1. Lineage (NCBI taxonomy): Eukaryota > Metazoa > Chordata > Amphibia > Caudata > Salamandridae > Calotriton > Calotriton arnoldi. The sequence continues at coordinate 174,863 of CAWUFW010006926.1, read as the reverse complement.
GGGAGAGGGGTGCAGAAAGAGGCAAGAGGGGTGCAGAAAGAAGCAAGAGCAGTGCAGAAAGAACCAACAGAGGTGCAAAAAGAGGCAGGAGGGATGCAGGACGAGGTAGGAGAGGTGCACAAAGAGGCAAGAGGGATACAGAAAAAGGCAGGAGAGGTGCAGAAAGAAGGAAGAAAAGTGCAGAAAGAAGCAACAGAGGTGCTGAAAGAGGCGCGAAGGGTGCAGAAAGAGCAAGAGAAGTGCAGAAAGAGGCAAGTGAGGTACAGAGAGAGGCAAGAGAGGTGCAGACAATGGCAAGAGAACAGCAGAAAGAGACGAGGGATGCAAAAAAGGGAAGAAGGGTGCAGAAAGCAAGAGAGGTGCAGAAAGAAGGAAGAGAGGTGTAGAAAGAGGAAAGACAAGTGCAGAAAGAGACAACAGTGGTGCAGAAAGAGACAACAGGGGTGCAGAAAGAAGCAAGAGAGGTGCAGAAAGAGGCAATAGAAGTGCAGAAAGAAGCAACAGAGGTGCAGAAAGAGGAGAGAGAAGTGCAGAAAGAAGCAAAAGAAGTGCAGAAAGAGACAAGAATTACAGAAAAAGGCAAGAGAGGTGCAGAAAGAGTCAGGAGAGGTGCACAAAGAAGAATAGGGGTACAGAAAGAGGCAAGAGGGGTACAGAAAGAAGCAAGAGAAGCCCAGAAAGAAGCAACAGAGGTGCTTAAAGAGGCAAGAGGGGTGCAGAAAGAGGCAAGAGAAGTGCAGAAAGAAGCAACAGAGGTGCCGAAAGAGGCAAGAGAGGTGCAGAAACAGGCAAGAAAGGTACAAAAAGACGGAACAGGGATGCAGAAAGAGGTAAGAGGGATACAGAAATTTGCAAGAGAGGTGCAGAAAGAAGCAAGAGCAGTGCAGAAAGAAGCAAGAGAAGGGCAGAAAGAAGCAAGAGCAGAGAGAAATAGGGAAGAGGGGTGCAGAAAAAGGCATGAGGGATACAGAAATTTGCAAAAGAGGCGCAGAAGGAAGCAAGAGCAGTGCAAAAAGAACCAACAGAGGTGCAAAAAGAGGCAAGAGGGGTGCAGAAATAGGTAGGAGAGGTGCACAAAGAGGCAAGAGGGGTACAGAAAGAAGCAGGAGGGGTGCAGAAAGAAGGAAGAGTAGTGCAGAAAGAAGCAACAGGGGTACAGAAAGAGGGAAGATGAGTGCAGAAAGAGACAACAGGGGTGCAGAAAGAAGCAAGAGAGGTGCAGAAAGAGGCAAAAGAAGTGCAGAAAGAAGCAACAGATGAACAGAAAGAGGCAAGAGAGGTGCAGAAAGAGGGAGGAGGGGTGCAAAAAGAGGCAAGATGGGTGCAGAAAGAAGCAAGAGAGGTACAGAAAGAAGCAACATAAGTGCAGAAAGAAGCAACAGGGGTGCAGAAAGAGGCTAGAGGGGTGCAGAAAGAGGCAGGACAAGTGAAGAAAGAAGCAACAGAGGTGCAGAAGGAGGCAAAAGAACTGCAGAAAGAGGCAAGAGAGTTGCAGAAAGAAGCAACAGAGGTACAGAAAGAGGCAAGAGAGGTGCAGAAAGAGGGAGGAGGGGTGCAGAAAGAGTCAGGAGAGGTGCACAAAGAGGCAAAAGGGGTACAGAAAGAAGCAAGAGAGGTGCAGGAAGAGGCAATAGAAGTGCAGGAAGAGGCAATAGAAGTGCAGAAAGAGGCAATAGAAGTGCAGAAAGAGGCATTAGAAGTGCAGAAAGAAGCAACAGAGGTGCAGAAAGAAGCAAGAGGGGTGCAGAAAGAGGAGAGAGAAGTGCAGAAAGAAGCAAAAGAAGTGCACAGAGGCAAGAGAACTGCAGAAAAAGGCAAGAGAGGTGAAGAAAGAGTCAGGAGAGGTGCACAAAGAGGCAAGAGGGGTACAGAAAGAGGCAAGAGAGGTGCAGAAAGGGGCAAGTAAAGTGCAGATAGAAGACAGTGAGGTGCAGAAAGAGGAAGAAAGGTGCAGAAAGAAGCAAGAGAAATGCAAAGAGAGGCACAGAAAGAAGAGAGGTTTGTGCACCATTAGTACCAGTTTAACACTCACATTTTGCAATAAGTAACACGTGACCATTCCAGCTTTGCAAAGGGCCTTCCACCACGCTGTAACACATGACGCTGCATTTTTGGGAACATTTGAGCCGTTTGAGCTAGAAACAAGGCTTTTTTGTTCAAGTCTGCAGATTAGGCAGCAGATGATGGAATATTTGGCAAATGCGGAAAATGTTTAATTATGTGAAAATTGGTGCAGCCGAACAGTCACATAATTCCAGTGGCCCTGCTCATACCTCCGACTAGGTCCAGAAGTGCTCCTCAGTGGTTCCTTCTTTTTTTGTGTCTCATTGAGTTTATAGTTTAGCTTCTATGGAAACGAGAAAGACTAAACCTGAGGTTACTACTCCACAAAACAGACTACAATACCACATAATTACTCTCCAAAACACATAATCCCACTGCACATAATTCCTATACACTAAATATCACATACTTTCTATTCACATAATTTCACTGCACAACATACCACATAATTCCACTACACACAACGTACATCCACGCTACACCAAAAAACATCAGTCAAAAACTTTTACATTTACAACGCCGATAGCTCTAACTCTCGCAAAAGCGAAACCTATTACATTGCAAATGCTTCTTTAACTAGTAGTCGCGTTTGCAGAGTGGTGGAGAAAGGGTGCTGGGCCTCCGACCAGCGCTCAGGAATTCCGTTGCGTAGGACTTACAGGAGGTACCAGGAGGGCTTCTTAGCCCCCAAAGCCCCACAGGAATAAAGTGGACTTCATCCCCCATCCCGTAGTTTGCCAGGAGGCACATATGCAGAGTGGTGGAGAAAGGGGGCGTGGCCTCCGAAGACATCTTAGCAATCCCACTGTCTGGGACTTACTGGAGGTAACAAGAGGGGTAGTTGGCCCCCAAGGACATCCTTGGGGGCCAACTACCCCTCCTATTACCTCCAGTAAGTCCCACACAGCAGGATTGCTAAGTTCTCATAGCAGGCCACGCCCCCTTTGCCCACCACTCTGCAAACGTGCTCCCTGGCGCGCTCTTGGATGGGGATTGAAGTCCCCTTCGCTGCTGGGGGTCCTTAGAGGCCAACTAGCCTACCTCTTACCTCCAGTAAGCCCCACACAGTGGGATTGCTGAGAGGTGGACACAGGCCACGCCCCCTTTCTCCACCACTCTGCAAACGCACCTCCTGGCGCGCTCTTGGTTGGGGGATGAAGTCCCCTTTCCTCCTGAGGGTCCCTGGGAGCCAACTAGCCTACCTCTTACCTCCAGTAAGCCCCATACAGCTGGTTTGCTGAGAGTGCTCAAAGGCCACGCCCCCTTTTTACACCACTCTGCAAACACAAGAGGAACTCATCGCCCCACCAGCAGTGCGCCAAGAGGCGCCTTTGCAGAGTGGTGTAAAGAGGGGCGTGGCCTTGGACCACCTCTCAGCAATCCCACTGTGTGGGGCTTACTGGAGGTACCTGGTGGGCTAGTTGGCCCCTAGGGACCCTCAGGAATGAAGGGGACTTAATCCCCCAACTTAGAACGCGCCAGGGGGTGCGTTTGCAGAGTGGTGCAGGGAGGGGGCGGGGCCTCCGGCGAGATGCCGGCTTTTCTTTAAAAAAAATATTATTAGAAGGGGGGCTGTGTGGCCCCCCTTCTTTTAGTATTTTTTGGGCCCTCGGGACCCCATCCCCCAGGGCCTGAGCATTTATTTATGTTTTTTAAAACGGGAAGGGGGCCGCGTGGCCTCTCTTACCTGGGCCACTATTGGCCCCGGGGACTCCATCCCCCGGGGCCTGGCCTCGATTTTATTTTTCCTGGCCCGATCTCGCTGGAAATGTCGGCGCTCTATGGCGGTGCGATATCCGTGAATGGCTGAGCCTTTCCGTTACAATCAAAAAGCTTTACTGAAGGTGAAGAATAGGGTCGCACTCACGGGCACTTTGAGATTCTTTTGATGCTTTTTTATGATTTGTTAAAGGACCAAATGGTAAGGATGTCCCATATGCGTTTCGGTCACGCAGAGACCTTGTTCACAGGTACACAATCCAAGAATCAGGCGCAATTTAAATACGTCAATCATGTGCTCAGTTCCTCTTTACATCACTATTGGTTTCTGGGAAATGTAGTGTATAAGTGCACAAAAAGTGATATTATAAACGTGAAACTAATATAAAGTTACAAACTTGGTGTGAATTATTTCATGATTTTCAGTAAATAATCTTGTGGGGGAATTATTCATGTTTTCAACAAAGTATAATCCAATTCTAGTTTCGAAATGATTCATTTCATAGGCATTTCTTTAAACGTTTGCATATCCATAAAGTTATCATGATATTACTGAATTTCAACAGACACTAGTGATACCCTCTAGTTAGCCCACTAGAGGGGATTATTTAATGTGGGGGTTATAGGCATATGTTGATCAATGAATGATAAAATGATTAATGCCAAACATGAGTTAGGACCTTCCATCTTAGTCAGCATGAATCTAATGTCAATGAAGATGTGAACAAACCCACTAGAGGGTATCACTAGTGTCTTTTGAAATTCAGCCAGCAACCAGGAAAACCTACCAAACATAGCCTTGCGAGGATCCCACAACTTTTTCTTACCCACAATGCCTTGACAACCTCAAGCGTTAGTAAAATCACACATTTTCTCCACATTTCTGTGACGAAAGTTCTGGAATATATGGAGATCCACAAAATTCTTGCTATCCAGCATTCCCACTCTTCTCCCAATAAAAACACTACATTACGTGTGTGCCTGGGCCTAGCGCATGCAACAAGAACAGGTTAAACCAGGAACCATCCTAAGTCAATATGTTCTGCGCATGGTCCATTGTTTTATTTGTTCCTGTTGCGGGTGGTAGGCCCAGCACACAAGTGGGATACTGATTTTATTAGGAAAAGTGTGAAAATGTTAGGTGGTAGAAAATATGTGGATCCCCAGAGATTCTGGAATTTTCTCTCACAGAAATATGAAGAAAATGGGTGTGTTTGCCAAAGTTTGAGGTTTGAAGGGCATTGCGGATAAGAAAACGTCATGGTATCTATGCAGGCCAAACCACCCTGGACTCCCCTAAGTGTCTAGCTTTCATGAATATCTGGGTTTGGTAGTTTTCCCTGGGTGGAGCCGATCCCAGGCCCAAAATCCACAGCAACCCACATTTAAAAAAAGGTGTTGGTTTTGAGTGGAAATATGTGATCTGTCTATGCTGCATTTCTGGGAACTGGGCCCACTCATACAATTGAAGTACTGTTTTTAATTGGTAGAAGTGTGTGTACTCTAGGTGGCAGGAAATTTGTGGATCCCCACAGATGCAGATTCCAGAATTTTCTTTCACAGAAATGTGAAGAAAATTGGTGTTTTTGCCAATGTTTGAGGTTTGAAGGGCATTGTGGGTAAGAAAGATTTAGAGTATCCATGCAAGCTGTGCTACCCTGGACTCCCCTGTGTGAGTGTGTGTGTGTGTGTGTGTGTGTGTGTATATGTATGTATGTATATATATATATATATATATATATGTATATATATATATATATATATATATATATACTGCTGGCAATTCCACACTGCATGCATCTAGTTTTCATCCTAGGCACCTCATAGCTAGTATCCCTTATGGTGAGATGCTTCGGCTCCGCAGGATTTGCAGTTCTGATGGCGATCTTAAACAGTGTCAAGATGATGCCCACCGTAGATTTTCAGCACCTGGGTATTCTGAAAAAATAATCAGTAGAGCTAGAATCCGAGCCAATGCCATACCTAGGGAATTACTGTTGACAGGCAGACAAGGTAATGAACAGAACAACATCTCTATCAGTTCTGATGCTAGTGAGAATTGGACTGTTGACACTCGCTTAGTCATCACGTATAGCAAAGAAGAACGTACCATTAGATCTATTAACAGACAATGGCGCATCATTCTGACTGACCCCCTCCTAGGCCCCATAGTTGCTAAGCGACCGACGATCACGTACCGTCGTGCTTTCTCGATGAGAGATGCGTTAGTCAAGAGTAGTCCTGAAGTAATTGTAAAATCTAATTGGCTCACTGGCATTAAGGGTTTTTACAAATGCAGTACCTGTAGGGCCTGCCGTTTTGGTATTAACACCACCCAAGTTACCGCCACTTTCCGCACTGAACCCACCATGATTAACAGCAGATACACATGCAGAACGGAGTACGCAGTGTATGTATTACAGTGTAATTGTGGTCTTAGGTATGTTGGCAGCACCAAACTCCAAGTCCACATGAGAATCTTGCAGCACCTGAGGGCTATCGTTAACAATGACCCCTCATATCCAGCAGCCAGGCATTTCAAGGAGGTGCATAACAACAACCTCGAACACCTCAAATACTTTGTCATTGACAGTGTGCCCACACTGAGGCACTGAGGTAACCGCGAAAAAAAGCTAAGGCAGCTGGAGACACGCTATATTTTGGAGCTCAATACTAAGACACCCTCTGGTCTGAATATCAGTGAAGATCTTTATAATTATCTGTGAATACTGTGTTGGCATCCGTGTGATAGCTTCTGTTGACCATTAGCTTTGACCTCTATTTTTGACATTTTTGTGTTCTGTTACCTTAATCATTGCATTTAGGCATTCATATATGTATATACTTCCTGCTGACCCTGATATACTTGTATCATTATGGTATGTTCTGCTTTAGTTTTGACCGTGCCCGATGACTGGTATTTATAATATTTGTTCCGGCCGGAACATATTGACATCCGCGCATGAACTCGATGTTTGTATTAACTTTGATTCCTAGTATTCCACACTAGGATCTAACGAGAGTCCATTTTAATGTTTAAAAGTTTGTTTGTTTTTTCATATTTTTATTCACTTGAGCACTTTCTCTTGATATCTAGCACTTGCATGTCATTGGTTTTGTATGACGATTTCATTTGCACTAACTTTTTGTCCCCGGCCTATCCCGTTATGGTGACACATTATAGCGCAGTTTATAGTGGCTCATTAGCTGTTTTCTATTTGTTTAAGTTCAATGGTACCTTTGTGATTCCCGCATTTGTGGGCGATGTGCTACATTGCTTTTTGCGCTTTGTGGTCTGTAAATTATTGACATTAGCTACTTTACAGAAAACTGGTGTCTTTTCTCCATGTCTATACCAGGAGACGATATTGGTGCAGGTACTGCGATATTTTTGAATTTGTATTTACCTTCGCTATGCACTGTGCAGTTATATGTTAGATTATCTTTGGTAATTCTGATGATATTTGTTCTTTGTACTATTGGTTGTCACCAATGCTCATCTATTATTAGTTAGTCTGTCTACAGTGTCCATGCACTTACCTATGTGTCATCGTACATGTGACTACCTGGGGCCTGCTCTTAATGCACTCTGTGGTGAAAAAAATGTAAAAAAAACGTAAAGTAACTTACCTGGTTATAAAAGACGTTACTTGCACGTAGCGCGTTATGTGATCAAGGCCACAGGTCGGCGGCCGAAACGCGTCATTTGGACCATGTTCTAACGAAATAAATCCACACATCAACTGGAGTCTGTGCCCGTGTTGTTTATCCTTAGCGGTGAAACTTGGGATTTCTTTGTGAGATATATATATATATCACAAAAGAGCCTCCTTCTGGAAATCTTTAGCCCATAGAGGGGTGGCGCGATAACCGGCGGAGAGAACCGGCATACCAATATAGCACGAAATCGGGATTCCAACGCGCTCTCAGGTCGCGCAAAAACCAGCCAACGCTCCAATATGATGAAAGGGGATTTATTGCATCATAAATCCTCCGTGACGCGTTTCAACCTCGAAAGGTCTTGATCACACAACAGAGTGACAACATTTAGTGTCTTACATACATTTCCTGGAAAGACATTAACAAAGGACTAAACAAACGTGTGAATGTTTTTCGCCTCACTATAATACGCCATCTTGTAATGATAAATTTATATATACACATTGCATGATAATATCACAATAGGCAACCAAAACAAATGTGAGGTCCATGTCAGTGGGGTATAATTACAGTCCGACCTGATACACTGACTCTGTGGGCGAGAAACGTCAGTCATCGTGGTGTCCGATCGTGCCCATGACATATGTGCAATGAGTATTAATAACTCTTGGCCGGTAGCAAGCAACCCGTTCCGGGCGTGCACTCAACTGCATAATGGACTGGTGTCACGTGGTGCAACATACTGTCGAATCGCCTGGAACTCCGGGTTGGTGGTAAAGAGTGTTGTCTGTTTGGCGGTGCATGCTGGTACGTGCGGTACTTCCAAGCTGCCCGTCGTGTGTTGTCCTCTCTAAAAGAATTCTAACCAAATCTTGGTTCTCTGCTGTCTTGTGCGCTGTAAGCAGTCCCATCCGTATAAGCCTCAAACTAGTGTAGTCGCTAGTGATGAGATCCCCTGTCATTGGAGCAATATTAATTTACGTCAAGCGCCACTGAGACATATGGAACTACCATGGACGCTATGGCATAAGAACTGTAATTGCTTGCCTGCTCTCGCCAAGTGGCTGAAGGACTCCGTTAGGCACTAAGGTTAATCGCTAATAGTGAAATCCTACGTTATACTCACAGTGGTATATGACGTTGTCCCCCACACAGCTGTGTTAGTTTCAATGCTTTCACCAAGTGGCGCTTAATCAGGTACAGTATCACCAGGATCTGATATAGGCACAGATGAAGTCAAAAACCCCTACATGTCATCTACTGAAAGTGCACAATACTGATATATTCAATTAGAAATACAGGCAAAAGATGTCTTATCTGCGAGCTGAGTTGAGGCGCAGTGATGTCACGAAGAAAAGGGTAGGGACCCCGTTGTCACAGGCACGAGACATGGTTCCCTTCCTTTCCTCCTGGAAAAGATGTGGAGAGAGAGCAAAGTGTCAGATAAAATTAGAAAAACCTCTTGTACTGTAGACGTAAATGCATTTGCAGACATAGCAATACAAGAAAAGGAATACTGAAGAAATATATAATAGCATAGAATAGGTGCAGGACAGAATACACTGGTAATAGAGATAAAATCACATCTTATTGTGTATGGAATAGTGTGTCACTCGAACCACAGGTGGACACTAGTGGATATTGTCAAACACAAGTCAAAATTGACAAACAATCCTGCTTCCTTAGGTCACATGGGGGTCTAACCTTCCTGTAGATGTACCGCCATTTCCTCATCCAGGTTGTGCCCATTCGGATGGCGCGTGCCCATCCCTATGATGTGCCTTGACTCCCGTTGTCTGAGTCTCAATGTGCGGTTCCGTCCTCTCCTATTACCTGTCACCTGTTCTATGGCATAATAAGCTAGTTTGGAACTGTCTGAGTAGTGGTGTGTCTCAAAGTGCCGGGCAATAGGATATTGTTGATCCCTATTAGATATTGCTCTCATATACTCAAGGATTCTCTTTTTCACCATATGAGTCGTGCTGCCTACATATCTAAGTTGACATGGGCACTCCAGAACGTATACCACAAAGGTGGTACTGCACGTGAGGAACTGTCTGATAAGTATCATGTTATTAGTGCTTGTGTTGAAAAACTCTTTCTTCATGCGGCTGTTGCCACACGCCTTACAGTGACCACACGGGAAGAAGCCCTGTAAACTAACTCCCCTGGTCACTGTTGTGTCTGAGAGATCACTATGTACTAATAGGTCTCTAAGGTTATGTCCCCTTCTGTATGTTATACTCGGTCAGACAACATACGCAAATAACAGGTCGGACTGTAATTATACCCCATTGACATGGACCTCACATTTGTTTTGGTTGCCTATTGTGATATTATCATGCAATGTGTATATATAAATTTATCATTACAAGATGGCGGCTATTAGTGAGGCGAAAAACATTCACACGTTTGTTTAGTCCTTTGTTAATGTCTTTCCAGGAAATGTATGTAAGACACTAAATGTTGTCACTCCGTTGTGTGATCAAGACCTTTCGAGGTTGAAACGTGTCACAGAGGATTTATGATGCAATAAATCCCCTTTCATCATTTTGGAGCGTTGGCTGGTTTTTGCGCGACCTGAGAGCGCGTTGGAATCCCGATTTCGTGCTATATATATATATATATATATATATATATATATATATATATATATATAATGCAAAAAAGGAAAAAGAGAACTCTGGGTAGTACCCAAGGTTAGGCAGAGAGCAACTCCTGTATATGGAGCACCTTACAACCCCACTGACACTGAATCTGCTCCCCTCAAACGTCTGTTTTTCTAGAAGAGTTTTTAAGCATAGGATTAGCGCAGCGATATCAACACTGAGCTAGACAGTGACAAAGCCTTTGCCACTGCAAAGATTACAGAATCCTGCCGCCGGCCAGCTGTCACTAGCTACAGTGATGCCTTGAAATTAACACGATGCGCCACGTCTGGCACAAATCAGTACGCCTAATCGCGATTTTTGCCAACACTAAACAGAGATCCAGTTTGATGCCCCACGACTGGTTTGTCTGCCATTCAACTAAGTGTTTTGGCGTAAAATGCTCTGAGTGCCTGGAGCATCCTTCTATCTGTCTGCTATTCAACTAAGTGTTTTGGAACACGCTCTGAGTGCCTGGAGCATCCTTCTTTCTGTTCCATTTCCCATTATCAGGTAACTGTTCAGTCTACCCCTGACTACCAGTTGGACCAAACCCCTGGTGTTTTCACCCTAAGGCTCTAGGGTCTAGCTCTACGTGCGCCCTTCGATTTTTTTGAATAACCGGCTGTCAAACTCATCACCCTGTCCTGAAGAAGACCTGTTTTTGACATCCTTAACTTATGCTGTTTGTCAGGGTCGAAACGTCAACGGTTATTTGTCCATGCTTTAATAGGCTTCCTAGCACACAAATCCATGTAATTCATTTATGGAGCTAGGGCCATTGCTGCTTGAATTTGAAATTGGACCTTGTTTTCAATAATATCATTTGTAAATATATGTACAGTATCATGTCACCTTGTTGTATAATACACAAATCTCGCCACCTTCTCACTTCACTCACTATGTCACCATAATCACGCTCACATGCGCCGTTTTTATTAATTGAACTATCAGACAGCCTTTCCGTGTCAGTCGTGGTAATTCTTGACCTTACTTGAATAATTTGAAACATAAAGTAAAATATTATCTTCTTTGTGAATAACACAAATTTGTCTTTGTGGTTGTGTTCAAGCGCTATGTGTACGTTAATCACTTTTGTAAATGTTTAATACCACAAAGAAATTGTTTGATCCGACAGAACCAATTGTTGTTTGTAGTACATAGGCCCAGGTTCTGAGGGATACTGGGTTACCCCATTGCTTTGCATTTTGCCACTTTTACAGCAAAGTCTTTAAGCATAGGATTAGCACAGTGCCATCCATGTCAAGCTGAAAAATGACAAAAGTCTTTTACCACTCCAGGCATAGTATTACAGCTTTGAATTGGAAAAATACCACCCAAGCCCACCAGGAATAAATAAAAGCAAACCCTAACACATGTTTCATTCTAAAAAAGTTTTAAAGTCTTTTTATTGAAGTTTTTAAATTTTGCACTATGTATCAAAAAGATAGTTACATTCGAATGACAGTTGTAACAATATAGTTCACCACAACAATCCATGAGTCCCGGCCCATTGTCGGAGATGGGAGTGTGTCCAGGAGCTGTGAAGCTGATGCCTGAGGTAGATCCTCAGCAATGAGGGGCTTTGTGTGAGATACGTTTTCTGTGGAAACGGTAATTGTGGGATGTGGGGAGGGGTCAGGTAGCAGCACAGGTGTGGTCGATGCACAGTGTGTTGAAGGGGCAACGATAGTTGGGGTGGCAGACTCGTAGTGGTGCAAAGGGATCAGAGGCGTGAATGGCCTCGGGGTGATGGTCGGGCTTTCAGAGCGGGTGGAGTACTGTGGGGGAAGAAACAACCATGGGTCATTAAGAGGGTAGGATAATCATCGTTTAATAGTTCTCGGAAATGCATTACCATGGTGTCCCACGCCACCGCAATGGGACGTTTTCAAAGATGGCGTGCCTCCTTGTAGTGCAGGTTGGTGCTTTCGGCTTCACCCCAATGGAGGAGAGGCTTGTGCTACATTACCGGGGATGGCGGCTGGTGTCCTCACCAATGTATTGTAAGAGTGCGCTTAGCAAGCAGCAGGTTGAGGTTTGCAAAGCGGCCCCGGGCTCCATGTTTCTTGTCCCGCTTATAAACCAAAGGCGGTTGGCGCCAAGTGTTCAGATGGGTGAGTTCAGTGACTGTGGCAAGGGTGTTCAGAATGCGGCAATAGTGTGTCAGGGTGGGGCACACCCAGAACATGTGTTCAAAATCGGCAGTGTATGAATTACACCTGGGGCACGTAAGGTTGGCTGTTGGGGAAAATGTGGTTTAACTTGAATGGTGTTAAGTAGGCCATGTGCATTATTGTGTATTGAATACTCTTGAATCTGGCATTGTGGGAGATATTTTGAAGTGACGCGAGTGCCAGTGTCCTTAATGAGTCATGGAGAGGGCGTCCAATGTCGTCCTCCCACACCTGCCTGAGGGGTGCGAGAGAGGTCCCTGTGTATTCTCTGATGGCTTTGTTGAGCCATGTAATCAGGTGGTGCCCAAAACCCATGGTGTATAGCAGTGGTTCCCAATCTGTGCGACGTGGCTCCCTGGTGCGCCATCAAAGCTAGCCAGGGGAGCTGCGCACCAAGCACTTTAATGCATTTAATGTTGAAGGGTTTGTTGGCTTCAGTTAAACTAATCAGACTAAAACACATGATGTTGATGATTTGTAAGTGCCTAAACCTGGAAACGTAGTGCTTAACTGATGTCGAGGGAGATGACCTCCACATTTCACTGGATTCCCATGTTCCAACACTCTCAAAGTAAGCGGAAGACGCCTGATTAATTTTGTTAGACTCGATAGTTTCGTTTTTTTACAAATGCATTTTATACCAATGCATGTTATCAGGAAAGTAAAGTTGCCCTGTCTCTCAAACACACTATGTGTTATTAAGTATTGACATATGTACTTGAACCATAGGTACTTCCAGTACACATACATATCCAGACAGGCCTGCTCTCTCTATGAGCACATAGAAGTAAAACACCATATACGGCATAATGCCAACATTTGGAAGCAAGAAAGAGGGACGTTTAATTGAATTGCCTTGAATTGGAGGCAATTTTAGGGAGGAGACAGCTAAGATAAAGTTGTATTTGGTTTAAAAAAATCTGAGTCACCCTGCTGAGACAGGTGCGTGTTGGCACGTAGGACATGGGTAGAAATGGAAATGCATGCAAATATTCTTCAAGCGCAGAAATCACTTTAGCAATGGGGCCTACATGCATAGGGGTGCTATCTAGTACTGTAAGTGGGATAAAAAAGTTTGAGAGGGTTCTCTAAAAAAGGCATGGGCAAAGAAGTGTAACTAGGAATATTTTATTAGAGGCACCGACTTAGTAATATGAAACACCCTTTGTATATGATTATAATACCTTTATCAGCTTCATCCCAATTATTTTCAGGTAGAAAAATGGAAGTACTCACGAGCCCGGGCTTACATCCCCCACCCACCCTCCAAAAAAAAGTAACATAGTGGGGAGCTGCGGGCAACAGCCAATAGGTCAAGGGAGCCGAGGGTCAAAAAAGTTTGGGAACCATTGGTCTATAGGGTGTGTATATTAGCATGAGAGGGGGGTTCCTCATCAACAGTCCACCACATTAGATGACATGTGGCTAGCAGTTGGCCGTGGAGAAGGCTTTGGCTGGGAGGGATATCGTAGTCTTGTCTCACCTGGTTGAACGCTAGTTGGTGATGGTCCTTGAATAGATTCCCTATTGTGTCAATGGACTATTCATGCCAAGGGGCTACGTCCTCTGGGGTGAAGGACGTGGGGAATCGTGGCAGGCCTGGCAGAGGGATCGAGGGGGATACGGGAGGACATGGCATGTTAGTTGGAGTATCCAGGCAATGCACATGCGAGCCACCCAGACATGCAGCGACCACGAGCAACTCATTTTAACCAAGGGCTGCAGGAAGTGGCAGAGGATATCAAATAGTAAGGGTTCATCGCCGCTACAGGTCTCGTATAAATTGCTGTCTGCCAACCAGTGCGACATCCACTGAATCTAGTACGATTGGAAGGAAGGGGCTCCCAGCCCGCCCTCTCCCAATGGTAGCTGGAGTTTACGGATAGCTATTCAGTGTCATTTGTCAGCCCATATGAGCTCCCCCAATATGGAGTCTAACTCTTGGAATAACAACCTAGGTGGGCACACCGGCACATTGACAAAATAGTATAGGAGGCGGGGGAGGATTATCATCTTGGAGAGGGCAATTTTACCTGTGACGGCCAGGGGTAGCTGCTTCCAGAACTTGGTCTGGGATTGTAGGGGCAGGGCCTGCTTCAAATTCCCCTCAAAGCGGTCGCTCTGCGAGTGGTATAATTGAATTCTGAGATTTCGCACTGTGTCTCCTGCCCAGGTCAGTTGGGCGTCACCGAGTCAGAGGTCCTGTGGAGGGGCATTCTGGTGGCGGGCAAAGGTGTGGACTTTGTCCAGTTTACCCACAAGCCTGCTGTGGCCTTGAACTCCTGGAGGGTGGTGCATATTGCCATAACGTCGGCTCCGACATCATAGAGATACAAGAGCAGATTGCCGGCATATTGTGACACTGCGTGGGTTGTCCCTCCCAGGGGTATCCCCCTGTGCTCTCCCTCCACCCAGAGGTGAATGACTGGGGGCTCCATGGCAATGGCGAACAGGACGGTTGAGAGGGGCCAACCCTGGCTGGTGCCATGGGCAATCGGGAAAGAGGCGAGATGAGATGGCTCAATAACACTCGGGATGTGGGATCGGTATACAGTAAATTTGTGTATGCTAGGACACGTTCACCGATGCCAAACCGAACCAAAATATGAAAAATGTAGTCCCAGGACAGCATGTCGAATGCCTTTTCTAAGTCTATTATGAGAATTACAGCATGGGGGAATCTCAACAACGCCTGCACCATCACATGGAAGAAGCGTTGGAGATTGTGAGACGTGGCTGCTGGGTACGAACCTGTTCTGGTCATGGGGACGATGTTAGGCAGTATTTGGATGTAGCTGTCTGCTGGTGCATTGTCCAGTATCTTGTGGTCAGCACCTAAGATAGCTATGGGATGGTAGGAGGGCAGGTGTGTGGAGTTTCTGCCGGGTTATAGCAGGAAAGAATAAGAAATTCTCAAAGGGTCGCTGGGAGCATTCCCGTGTCAAGAGCTTCTTTGCATAGTTTGGGGACCAAGTAAATCAAGAAGCGATTATAATATTACAGTGGTAGTTGGTTAAGACCTGCCAGGAAGGTCGCCGTCACTGTAGTGTGTGTTGTGGGGGGTGCCCGGTAGAGGGTGAAGTAGTAGATGTAGAACGCTTGAAGTAGGTTTTGTTGTGTACGCAAGGGGGGGGCCTGGCCTGCGTATATCTCCGTGATGGGAGTATGCTGGCTTCTTGTCACACCAACCATGCCATTAGGCGGCATGATTTATCTCCTGTGGAGTGTACATGGACAGTGTAGGCCTTGGATTGATAGCAGCGGAAGCAGTCCAGAAGGGCAGCGTGGCGGTCTTTGGCCCCTCCGAGGGCCTTACGGGTGCCATTGTCGTGCGGACCTCGTCGCTCGAGCTCTGCCAACGCTGCCTCTGTCTGGGTCAGGTCCCACTCCGCCTGGGAGCCGGCAGTGATGTGTTGTTCGATCCAGTCCCAATCTCGCCAAAATTTAGCTCTCGCTGTCTTCCAAGATGGGGGGGAAAAGGTGTCACACTGTGCGGAGAGTGACACAGCAGGGGAGGTCAGTCACCCTCCATCTTCCGCCTGCCCCAGTCTGTGGGACTCCCTTTACCATTTCCCAGGCCCCCTTTGGTGTTGGTCTTGACGCCCCTGTGGGGGGAGGAGGAACCGCTGTGTGATGCCGGGGGTGAAGTGACAGTGGATTCTGTGCCTCTCCCTCGCTGCCACTTGCCTTGGTCCTCAGGTCTCCCCACGTCTGGGCTGGCATTGGGCCACCGTGGCACCCCCAATGTTTGGGGGACTCGAAGTAGCGAGTGGGGCTATGTTCCTGCCCTAGCGCCAGGTCCACCCCTGGGGCTGCGGCTAGTCCCACTCCGTCTGGCCTCCCAGGCTGCGACCGGTCCAGTGGACTTGCAGATCAGGCCCGCCCCCGGCACTAATGTCAATTACCTCTTGTGGTGCCGGTCCCGGTCCCTTGTGGGCGTCTCAGCGTCACGCGGCGGCATCCAGTTCGGGGTGCTCGTGTGGTGAGGCCTCTTCTGTGTGGAAGCTCTGTGGGCCAGTGCCACAACCACGTGGGGATGGTGAGGGAAGAAAGCGGGTCGCTTCAGGGTGTCTCAGCTTCGCTGGGCGGGGGGACCCATCCAACTTGGGGCGTTTGTGTGATGAGGCCTCTTTGTCACGGTAGCTCCGCTGACCCGGCGCCGCGAGGACGGTGGGGGAAGAAAGCATTATTCGTGACTCTCTGGGGCCTCACCGAGTATGGGGGTCAGTGCGTTGACCCTCCTCTCCAGCAGCCAGCTATGTCCAGGTGGGGTGCTGCTCCACCGTGGCCACCAGAGCCACAAGAGTCATGCGCTGCGGCCAGGCTGGGCCCCGATTGGCTCACAACCCACGAGGGCCGCAACGGTCAGGCACCAAGACAGGCTCAACAGGGCGAACCAGCCGTTTCCACTCGGGCTGTGTGCTCGGCAAACGTGTCAGCGGCAGCCTGGGCACTTCTCTGTCGCGTTCTCTGGCTGTTGGCAGAGAGGAAGCCGCTGGTATGCAAGATTAATAAGGATTCTCTCGCTCCTCGACTCAGAGCTTCCTCAGCCGCAGTCTGCCATCTTGCGCGGCCAAGCCCATGCATTTCACTCTAATATATTTATCTGCACTTAAACAACCACAGTTCAGGTACAGTTATGATTGGTAATTAAAATTGAAAAACCACTGAAATTCACCAGTTATGGTTAGCTCAGCAATACATAACTCACATCAATTGCAATACTCATGACCTCACCCTTGATGTAACGGATACATACCATACGTCATGAATTATGTTACAGGTCAAATTACATATCAAATTACTATTACCTCTATGAATGAGATCACTCTGAATATAAAATTCTTCATTAGTTTGAGTAGGTGTTATTATTTAATGACGTGTGCTTTTAGATGTTGTTACATATTGCCATAAATATTGTTAGGTCCTAAACCGTGCATTTAATGTATGAGGTATGGTTGGCATGACTGTTTTTCAAGTTTTGGATTGCTTATAGAAAGGGTCAGAGTGAGCGAGAACAAGGGGAAGTGAGAATCAGAAATGTTGGCATCAATTGAATGCAGTGCCAGATACAGATGGAAAATAGGATAGGCAGAGTGTGGTATTGGAATAATGTTAGCTGGGCATCAGTAGTACAAAGTCGATTTCATTTTCATTAAGTCCATTCTTTGTGTAACAACGAAGACGCCAATTGTAAGCTATTTCTAAACCACAGTGGCATAACATAGGCCCCCGCGGTGTGGGGGCCCCAAGCTCCAGGGTCGCTCTCAGCACAGTACGCTGATCTGAGAGCTCATAATTAAGTCCGTAGGGGGAGCCTTCTATGTACCTTTCAGGGGGCCCCCCTCAAGTTGCGTTACGCTACTGCTGAACAGTAACCTTCTTGACCTAGTTCAGCGGCAGTTTTTTGTTTAACTTTTTAGAGCATAAGTCATCCTGTGGTGTACAGTACTGCTGTGCACATCTACATTTTGTGCTTACGATACCAAATTGAAAATAAGGGTGGGCGGAATTTGCGTAGTCACGTTACGCAAATCTCTGCAAAATTGTTAAAAATCTCCGCGAGCACGTAGAAATTCCACGAAGTTGCGGAATTGCTGGTCCCGCCCGTTCGCAATGTGTTTTTGCGTGCTCGCGGGGAAATATATCGCTAACTTGCCCATGCGGTCGCTAATGGGCGCGGCCATCTTGTTTTTCACTTGTCCCGCCCGCTCGCGATGGTTATTTCCTGTTCCGGGTCGCGTATTGCATTCTCCCGCCCGCTCGCGATGCTTATTTCCAGTTCCGGGTCGCGTATTGCATGCTCCCGCCCGTTCGCGATAAGTATTTCCTGTTCGGGAACGCGCATTACGTGTTCGCGACGCTTTTTGCGTGCTCGGGGGGGAAATATCGCGTGAATTTGCCCATGCGGTCGCAATGGGCGCGGCCATCTTGTTTTTCACTCTATTGCTATGGTTCTGGGCCTGCTTTTGAATCCTCCCTCTATCTTTTCAATCCTTTGTTTCTGTAAACTTTTTTTTGGTCTTTTTTATTTATTATCTATCTCTCTATTTTCCTGATTCTAAATTTTAAGTTTTTTTCTACTTTTTGTGTGTTTTTAACTACTTTTTCACACTTTTTCTATTACCTGCTTTTTAATTTCTTTTACTTACTTTTTAAAATTCCTACCTTTTCCGCCCCCTGCCTACCCAGAACCATGGCAAAGGGCCACAGCCACAGGGCTCGGAGTCGTAGCCAGAGCCGCGCCAAAGAGGGGTGCAGGCACAGGCCTTATTCAGTGAGGCGGAGGTGGCCGCACTGGTTTTTTTTGTTCAGCGCCACCTCCCCTTAACCCTGGCAGCAGGCGGCAGGCCTGGGTCCAGGTACAGGCTCCGGGAGCGTCGGCAGCGGTGGGGCAAGGTGCGTCGGGCAGTGTTTCGCTGCTCTGGTGTCCGGCGCACCAATAATCAGCTGACGCACCGGTGGTCCGATATTCTGGACCGGGAGCAGGACCTGCTGGACCTGCTAGGAGTGGAGGTCCCGGGGCTTGGTGAGTAGCTATTTAATATTACTACTTTGTGTTCTTCTGCTCTGTGTTATATATTGCGAATATCTTTTTTTCCGACCAGCAAGAATGCTGCTGCTTACATTGCAGGTAAATTACGTTTAAAAATCTGTGATTGTTATGACACAGGCGCTCGGCGCTACTAATCTTACTTGTTTGCAACTTTGCGCTCGCTTGGCCTGATGATTATGTAAGAGTTTACTTTAGAGAACTTAAGTGACGTAATGCTAGAGAGAGTAGTCCTTCCTTTGTCCTCCGGCCACTAAGAAGGGATAGTGGTGGATTGATAGGTTTAGTTACTTATTAGTTGGTAATTTTTAAGTGGTGTGCGTGACGCATCCTCTGTCACGTCACGTGCTGCTGAGTGCTGCTTACCCCAGTCCTTAGTAGAACCTTTTGTAGTTTGTTTACTGAGTGTTAATGTTAATAGGCTTATATCATCACTAGCAGAACATCAGCAGCAACCAGCCAACAATTTGGTGTATGCAAAAATGTATGCATGTGTCCTCCATCTATGCATTTTTGAGGACTAAAATAAATGGAAATGCAGACTTACTGAACAATTGGCCCGTCTGGATTGGAATAGGTGGGCTAGGTCAGGTGGTAGTTAGGCTTGCTAGACGGTCAGTGAATCTCGCAATACTACCAGTCGATCAGATTAGATAGGTCAATTTTATTGCAATTGTTGTTACCAAAAATGTTTTTGGTGCGTATTTGAAAATATTTTATTTATTTCACACCAAACTTTAATTTTTGTCTCTTTCTTTATGAAATCTTACATGATCAGCACCCAGGGGCAAGAAGACGGGGTCACAGGCGGCGGGCCAAGAAGATCTCCAAGATGCCTCCCAGGGACAGGACCGCTCCTCTATCAAGGGCTCTGCTGCTGGCCCCAGTAAGTCCTCCAGTGGTTAATATTAATAATTATATTTCCCAAACTTTTCCTGCACCTTATTTTTTCCGAACTATTATTTCGGTATCCTAATTCTAATTTTTACAAATTTTTCTTTGATCTATACTATCTGTTTCTAAATTCTTGTTATCCCTGCCTCTAACTGCGTCTGCTATGACTCTCTGTACTACTACTATTAGTCTGTCTGTAGCTAAGCTTGCCCAGTTGGCCACTCTTTATTTAAAATATTTTAAATAAAACTCAGATTCACCAATAGCTCTAGCCATTGAGTCCAGTCCTTTGGGTTGTCCTCTTCTACTACTTATAGTCTTCTTAATCTTGAGGCTTTTCGACAATTCCCACCAAGAAAATGCCCAACCACATTTTACAATTTTTGATAGGATAGGACATACTAATACTGTTGTAGGGATTCTGCACATACAGAACTTTGCACAAGAAAATAGGACGTTGGTGATGGGAGGTTGGACCTTCCTCACACCTCAATCAGAAGCCACCACAATCCCCTGACCGACTAGTTATAGTGTCTCATTAGGTCTCCGAAACCCCCCCCCCAAATACCCAATGAGTAGACAACCCAGAACATAACACTCCCGACCTCTGTCGCGGAAGCAATGCACACCCTTTCGCTCACTCTCTCGTGTAAGTCCACACCAAATACCACCGAGTCTATGTAAGTTCAAAAGGTTTATTTCCAACTGACAAGCTCTGTACGTTGTTCTATAATGCAGCAGCAACAGCAAAATGCATAAGATTAAAACAATAAACATTGTTACACTTAGTTACACTTACAACTACAAGTCCATAGAAGCCAAAAGGCGAGATCATGATAACTGAACAGTGGTGGAAGAACCACCCTCCCCTTGGTAGGAATCTAGTTTATATAAAATTATAAATGGAGATGTGAGAATTCTGGGGACCCCTCACCTTAGAAGAACCTAGTACTGGTTACATCATAAGCTCTGCAAAGCTCTGGTTCTTCGTATAAGGGAATCTTCCGTCTGTTATGAGAAAAATGGTGCGCGTTAGTATAGTGCAAGCATTTCTCAGTCATGCCAAAAAGTGTAGTATTTTTATGGATAAGCAATATGGACTAACACCAGAACTCCATAACAAAGTGGCTTGTTTTTCGACCTTGTACGCAGCGCTCAGACAGTAGCAGTATGAGGTCATGTGGGCTCAAAGGCGTCTTTCACAACAAGCTGCGAGGTAACTTGCGCAAAAATAAAAGACACAAAGCTAAAATGGTTGCATGGCTCGGGGTAACTTAGCAAAGACTAGAATGACACTAGGGACCATATAACACTACCAGTGTCTACTCTACTACCTGATTTGTACTAGTGATGTATGTTGTATATGTATTATGTATGTATTAAATTTTTTTTCAATCTTGCTAGTGAAAAATAGGGGGAGGTGTATATGGCATCTGAAAAATGTGTAATGTTTTTTCTAGGCGTACTACCGACCACCAGTACCGGGGCCAGCGGCGAAGGTGACACAGCCGCTGAGGGTGCAGGCGATGTGGCAGTTGTAGGAGGAGCTGCAGGGGATGAGCCAGCAGCAGTGGCGGGCGGTGGTAAGTTATATTCCTAATCCTTACTTATTGACAATACACTCGCTGCAAGGGTGTAATGTATACTGTACTGTTGAGACTTAAGTAAGAAGTTGTTGTGAACGGTTGAAGAAGACCCCCTTTACTTAGCATTAGCAATAGCATTAGCGACGGGAGTGTACTGAGTAACCAATGGCCTCTTCTATCGGACTTCAACTCAGCTGTGAAAGTTTTATGGAGAAGACTAAAAGTCAGATCAGATGACCTTGATGGATGGGTTGAACGAAAAGGGAAAGAAGGGTGGAAGGAGGAAGGACGGGCGAGATTTTATATTTATGACTGGCAGAGAAGGATACGTGGGATGCATGCATAGGTGTCTGATAGGAATCAGATGCATGGGTGGTGGAATGCCTGAAACTCCCACAAATGTTCGAGGCCGAGGTAGTGGGAGGATAGATACATACCACAAATGTTACGTACTGTGCTTGCTTGTGCTACTGTGCCACTATGTGTAGAATTAATTTGTCTGACTGCTTTGCTAAGAGTATATTTTACAATAGTCTTGTTTTTTCTTCTTGATATAGCTACTCCTTCCAAAGGTAAAGTCGACAGGAAGGAGTTGGCAGCCAAGGCCCGGCGCCGGAAGCTGGAGGCCATACAGGCTGAATACCAGCGGCTGGTGGTTCTAGAAGAGGAGGAGGAGGAGGAGGCGGCAGCAGCTGCAGCCTCCTCCAATGCCCCGGGCCCCAGCCACCCCCCTCCAGTGTTACGGCGCCACCGCCTGGCAGCCGCCAGCCGCCACACTGCAAGAAGCACTGCTGCCCCCCCCTGTGGATGCAACTGCCGCGAGCTGAAGGGCCGCGTGGCCCGCCTAGAGGAGCGCATCCGTGTCCTGGAGAGGCGAGCCCGCTGAGACCCCGTTTATTTATTGCCCCTTTTTTTATAGCTTATTTTGGTGGGTGGGAATCGGGCATTGGGTTTTGGACTATTGGGCATTTGTTGGACTTTTTCGTTCCGGGACATGGACATTGGTTGGGGTTAGGGAGAGGGGTGGGTCAGGTGTTGTGGGATTTTTTTTACATAGTTTATTTTTGTTAGGGTATTAAATTACATATTTAGACTTTATATACGATGTTGTTAATGTTTTGTGGGCGGGGTTACTGTTTTACGTCACACTGTTTCCTTGCTGGTTCAGTGCCACAGCCAGTGTTTGATTTAAATAATTGGCTGAGTTACTAAGACACAGACAGATGCGGTACCCCTCACTGAGGGACTTGTCCTACTAGTACTGTCAGTCTCTCCTCCTAATCTATGCATTCTGCAACTGGACTCAAAGGGGTGTGTGAAATAGAATTAACCCCTTCCATGCTCATGACGAGCTGGACTAGTCATGGCACACAGTGGTCGTGTGCTCATGACGAGTCCAGCTCGTCATGGGACCCAGCACAGGAAATCCCTCTGGTGCGGGCACCTGAGGGATTCCCTTTTCTCCCCTAAAGCCTCGGGAGCTGGGGAAGAGCTTCCCCAGCTCCCGAGGCCCCCCCCCCCTGGTTTCCCTGAAATGACGATTGGCGCGCACGTCGCGCTGATGTCATTTCAGTGAAACTGAAACTGAAATGAGACAAGAGGCTCATTTCAGTTTCAGTTTCTACGTGCTCAGGGGGCTATCTCAGCCCCCTGAGCACGTAGAAACTCAGGAGAGGTATCGTTGGAAAGGGGAGAATCTCCCCTTTCCAATGGTACCCCTCCCTAGTGGATCCCTGCTTGGGGATCGCCCCAGGAGGGCGATCCCCAAGCAGGGATCCACCCACTAGGCACCAGGGAGGGGAGAGTGGCCCCTTGGGCAAGGGCCTTTGCTCCCCCCATAAAACTTTTGGCATGATTAGTCTTTCTGCCCCCCCCCCGGGGGGGTAGAAAGCCCACTAGACACCAGGGATTTTTATGGGATGTTTATTAGGGGTGGGGGCTGCCCAAAACGGGCATGCCGATGCCCCCCCCGGCCACAAAATTAGTCTTTCTGCCCCCCCTGGGGGGCAGATGGGGCAGTATCCCCCAATCTGCCCCCCCGGGGGGGCAGAAAGCCCACTAGATACCAGGGATTTTTTTTTAAATTATAGTTAGGGGTGGGGGCTGCCCAATATGGGCATGCTAATGCCCCCACCCCCTGCCGCAAAGGTACAGTCTTTCTGCCCCTCCTGGGGGGCAGAAAGCCCACTAGATACCAGGGATTTTTTTAAAATTATAATTTGGGGTAGGGGCTGCCCAATATGGGCATGCCAATGCCCCCACCCCGACGCAAAGGTACAGTCTTTCTGCCCCTCCTGGGGGGCAGATGGGGGCAGTAGCCCCCAATCTGCCCCCCCGGGGGGCAGAAAGCCCACTAGACACCAGGGTTTTTTTTCTCCTCAATACATTTAGGGGTGGGGGTTGCCCAAGATGGGCATGCCAATGCCCCCACCCCTCCCCCACGAAATCCCAGTCTTTCTGCCCCCCGGGGGTTCAGAAACACCCTAGATGCCAGGGATTATTTTTTTATAGGCCTGTGGTGGGGGCTGCCCAGAATGGGCATGCAAATGCCCCCACCCTACCCCCCAAAGAAAAAAAAGACTTTCTGCCCCCCCAGGAGGCAGATGGGGGCAATAGCCCCTGATCTGCCCCCCCGGGGAGGGGCAAAAAGCCCACTAAGCGCCAGGGATTTTATTTTTATATAGGTAGGGGTGGGGGCTGCCCAGAATGGGCATGTCAATGCCCCCACCCCAAAAAAAATGCTACAGTCTTTCTACCCCCCTGGGAGGCAGATGGGGCAATAGCACCTTATCTGCCCCCCGGGGGGCAGAAAGCCCACTAGCCACCAGGGATTTTTTTTTACAAAGTTCGGGGTGGGGGCTGCCAAGAATGGACATGCCAATGCCCCCACCCACCCCAAAAAAGATGTCACTGTCTTTCTGCCCCTCCCAGGAGGCAGATGGGGGCAGTAGCCCCTGATCTGCCCCCCGGGGGCAGAAAGCCCACTATGTGCCAGCGATTATGCTGGCTTTTTTATACGCAGGGGTGGGGGCTGACCAGAATAGGCATCCCAATGCCCCCGACCCCCAAAAGAATAGCCACAGTCTTTCTGCCCCCTCGGGGGCATATCGGGGCAATAGCCCCTGATTTCCACCCTCCCCAGGGCGGCAGAAAGCCCACTAGGCACTGACTTTTTTCAGAATGTGCCTACCTGTTGAATTTGGTTCCTAGCTCTGCCGGCACCCAGGGAAACCTAGCAAACCTATACATTTTTTAAAAGTAGACACCCAGGGGAATCCAGGATGGGCTGACTTGACTGGCTCTCACCAGGTTCTGTTACCCAGAATCCCTTGCAAACCTAAACATTTGTCCCAAAAAACACATTTTCCTCACATTTCTGTGGTGGAAAGTTCTGGAATGTGCGTGGATCCACAAAATTCCACACACCCCGCGTTCCCCAAAGTCTTTCGAGAAAAATGGTACCTCACTTGTGTGGGTAGGACTAGTGGCCGCGACAGGAAACGGCCCAAAACGCAACATGGACACACCACATTTTCACAGTGAAAACGGACCCTTTTTTTTGCAAAGTGCCTAGCTGTAGATTTTGAACCCTAACTCTGCCGGCACCTAGGGAAACCTAGCAAACCTATACATTTTTTAAAACTAGATACCCAGGGGAATCCAGGATGGGGTGACTTGACTGGCTCTCACCAGGTTCTGTTACCCAGAATCCCTTGCAAACCGAAACATTTGTCAAAAAAAACACATTTTCCTCACATTTCTGTGGTGGAAAGTTCTGGAATCTGCGTGGATCCACAAATTTCCACCCATCCCGCGTTCCCCAAAGTCTTCCGAGAAAAATGGCACCTCACATGTGTGGGTAGGCCTAGTGCCCGCGACAGGAAACGGCCCAAACGCAACGTGGACACACCACATTTTCACAGTGAAAACGGACCCTTTTTTTGCAAAGTGCCTAGCTGTAGATTTTGAACCCTAACACTGCCAGCACCTAGGGAAACCTAGCAAACCTATACATGTTTGAAAACTAGACACCCAGGGGAATCCAGGATGGGGTGATTTGACTGGCTCTCACCAGGATCTGTTACCCAGAATCCCTTGCAAACCTAAAAATATGTCCAAAAAAACACATTTTCCTCACATTTCTGTGGTGGAACGTTCTGGAATCTGCATGGATGTACAAAATTCCACCCACCCCGCGTCCCCCAAAGTCTTCCGTGAAAAATGGTACCTCACTTGTGTGGATGGGTCAAGTACCCGCGACAGGCAAGGGCCCAAAACCTATTGAGGCGACATCAAAATTACCTATTACAAACCAACCTGGTTTTGCAAGGGGGTCCCATGAGTTTTTGGCCCCGGGCTCAACGGCCATCTAGGGAAACCTACCCAACCCACACATTTCTGAAAACTAGACACCCGGAGGAGTCCAGCGAGGTATGGCTTGCGTGGGTCCTCCAAAATTTTCTTACCCAGAATACCCTGCAAACCTCAAATTTAGCTGAAAAAATCACGTTTTTCTCCAATTTCTGTGTGGGAAAGTTCTGGAATCTATGTGGATCCACAAATTTCCTACCACCCAGCTTTCCCCCAGGTCTCCCGATAAAAATGATACCTCACTCGCGTGGGTGGGTCAAGTACCCGCGACAGGCAAGGGCCCAGAACGTATTGAGGAGACATCAAAATTACCTATCACAAAACAACCTGGTTTTGCAAGGGGGGTCACCTGGGTTTTTGGCCCCGGGCTCAGCGGCCATCTTGGGAACCTACCAAACCCACACATTTCTGAAAACTAGACACCTGGGGAGTCCAGCGAGGTATGGCTTGCATGGGTCCCCAAACGTTTTCCTACCCAGAATGCCCTGCAAACCTCAAATTTAGTAGAAAAAAATCACTTTTACTCAAATTTCTGTGTGGGAAAGTTCTGGAATCTGCGTGGATCCACAAATTTCCTTCCACCCTGCGTTCCCCCAGGGCTCCCGATAAAAATGGTACCTCACTTGTGTGGGTAGGCATAGTGGCTGAAACAGGAAATGGCCCAAATCGTATTGTGGAGACTTCAAAACTACCTATAACAAAAGTACCTGGTTTTGGGGGGGCACCTGGTTTTTGGCCCCGGGCTCGCCGCCATTTAGGGAAACCTACCAATCCCACACGTTTCTGAAAACTAGACACCCTGGGAGTCCAATGAGGTATGGCTTGCGTGGATCCCCCAACGTTTCCCTACCCAGAATCCCCTGCAACCCTCAAATTTAGCTGAAAAAACCATATTTTCCACATATTTTGCGTGGAATCACCGTGCTGGCACAAATGTCCTACCACCCAGCGTTGCCCTTGTTCCCCGAGTAAAATGATACCTCACTTGTGTGGGTGTCCAAAGCAGAACTGGCTAAAAACGTATTTTTAAAAAAATGTAGCGCTTAGAATTCTCGGTGCTATACCCTAAATCCCTATGTTTTGGGCTCTTCCCAGTCACAGGCCTTTGGCCCACCCACACAAGTGAGGTATTATTTTACTCGGGAGAACAAGGGGAACGCTGGGTGGTAGGACATTTGTGCCGGCACGGTGATCCCACGCAAAATGTATGGAAAAAGTGATTTCTTTCAGCTAAATTTGAGGTTTGCAGGGATTCTGGGTAGGAAAACGTTGTGGGACCCACGCAAGCCATACCTCGCTGGACTCCCCCAGGTGTCTAGTTTTCAGAAATGTGGGTTTGGTAGGTTTCCCTAGATGGCCACCGAGCCCAGGGCCAAAAACTCATGGGACCCCCTTGCAAAACCAGGTTGTTTTGTGATAGGTAATTTTGATGTCGCCTCAATAGGTTTTGGGCCCTTTCCTGTCGCGGGTACTTGACCCACCCACGCGAGTGAGGTATCATTTTTATCGGGAGACATGGGGGAACACCGTGTGGTAGGAAATTTGTGGATCCACGTAGATTCCAGAACTTTCCCACACAGAAATTTGAGAAAAAAGTGATTTTTTTCAGCTAAATTTGAGGTTTGCAGGGCATTCTGGGTAGGAAAACGTTGGGGGATCCACACAAGCCATACCTCGCTGGACTCCCCCGGGTGTCTAGTTTTCAGAAATGTGTGGGTTTGGTAGGTTTCCCAAGAAACCTTCCATTTTGTTGCTATTTTCATTGTACTCACCCAGATCTCAACCTGGTCTATGGGTTATACTCCTGTTGTGCTTTACTACTCCCACCCGAGTGAGGCACCATTTTTATCGGGAGACCTGGGGGAACGCTGGGTGGTAGGAAATTTGTGTCAGCCCCGTGATGCCACAACTTTAACACACAAAAATGTGTGAAAAAAGGGATTTTTTCAGCAAAATGTAAGGTTTGCAGGGGATTCTGGGTAAGAAAACATTGGGTGATCCACGCAAGCCATACCTCCCTGGAATCCCCCGGGTGTCTACTTTTCAGAAATGTGTGGGTTTGGTAGGTTTCCCTAGGTGGCCACCGAGCCCCGGGCCAAAACGTCATGCGACCCCCCTTGCAAAACCAGGTCGTTTGGGATAGGCCATTTTGAGGTCGCCTCAATACGTTGTGGGCCCTTGCCTGTCGCGGGTACTTGGGCCTCCCACCCGAGTGAGGCACCATTTTTTTTGGAAGACCTTGGGGAACGCGGGGTGGGTGGAATTTTGTGGATCCACGCAGATTCCAGAACTTTCCACCACAGAAAAGTGAGGAAAATTTGTTTTTTTTGCCAATTTTTTAGGTTTGCAAGGGATTCTGGGTAACAGAACCTGGTGAGAGCCAGTCAAGTCACCCCATCCTGGATTCCCTTGGATGTCTACTTTTCAAAAATGTATAGGTTTGCTAGGTTTCCCTAAGTGCCGGCAGAGCTAGGGTTCAAAAACTACAGCTTGGCACTTTGCAAAAAAAGGGTCATTTTTCACTGTGAAAATGTGGTGCGTCCACGTTGCGTTTTGCGCTGCTTCCTGTCACGGGCACTAGGCCTACCCACACAAGTGAGGTACCATTTTTTTCGGAAGACCTTGGGGCACGCGGGGTGGGTGGAATTTTGTGGATCCACGCAGATTCCAGAACTTTCCACCACAGAAAAATGAGGAAAATGTGTTTTTTTGCCAATTATTTAGGTTTGCAAGGGATTCTGGGTAACAGAACCTGGTGAGAGCCAGTCAAGTCACCCCATCCTGGATTCCCCTGGGTGTCTACCTTTCAAAAATGTATAGGTTTGCTAGGTTTCCTAAGTGCCGGCAGAGCTAGTGTTCAAAAACTACAGCTAGGCACTTTGCAAAAAAGGGTCATTTTTCACTGTGAAAATGTGGTGCGTCCACGTTGCGCTTTGCGCTGCTTCCTGTCGCGGGCACAAGGCCTACCCACACAAGTGAGGTACCATTTTTTTCGGAAGACCTTGGGGAATGCGGGGTGGGTGGAATTTTGTGGATCCACGCAGATTCCAGAACTTTCCACCACAGAAAAGTGAGGAAAATGTGTTTTTTTTGCCAATTTTGTAGGTTTGCAAGGGATTCTGGGTAACAGAACCTGGTGAGAGCCAGTCAAGTCACCCCATCCTGGATTCCCCTGGGTGTCTACTTTTCAAAAATGTATAGGTTTGCTAGGTTTCCCTAAGTGCCGGCAGAGCTAGGGTTCAAAAACTACAGCTAGGCACTTTGCAAAAAAAGGGTCATTTTTCACTGTGAAAATGTGGTGCGTCCACGTTGCGTTTTGCGCTGCTTCCTGTCGCGGGCACTAGGCCTACCCACACAAGTGAGGTACCATTTTTTTGGGAAGACCTTGGGGAACGCGGGGTGGGTGGAATTTTGTGGATCCACGCAGATTCCAGAACTTTCCACCACAGAAAAGTGAGGAAAATGTGTTTTTTTGCCAATTTGTTAGGTTTGCAAGGGATTCTGGGTAACAGAACCTGGTGAGAGCCAGTCAAGTCACCCCATCCTGGATTCCCCTGGGTGTCTACTTTTCAAAAATGTATAGGTTTGCTAGGTTTCCCTCCGTGCCGGCAGAGCTAGGGTTCAAAAACTACAGCTAGGCACTTTGCAAAAAAAGGGTCATTTTTCACTGTGAAAATGTGGTGCGTCCACGTTGCGCTTTGCGCTGCTTCCTGTCGCGGGCACTAGGCCGACCCACACAAGTGAGGTACCATTTTTTTCGGAAGACCTTGGGGAACGCGGGGTGGGTGGAATTTTGTGGATCCACGCAGATTCCAGAACTTTCCACCACTGAAAAGTGAGGAAAATGTGTTTTTTTTTGCCAATTTTTTAGGTTTGCAAGGGATTCTGGGTAACAGAACCTGGTCAGAGCCAGTCAAGTCACCCCATCCTGGATTCCCCTGGGTATCTACTTTTCAAAAATGTATAGGTTTGCTAGGTTTCCCTAAGTGCCGGCAGCGCTAGGGTTAAAAAACTACAGCTAGGCACTTTGCAAAAAAAGGGTAATTTTTCATTGTGAAAATGTGGTACGTCCACGTTGCATTTTGAGCCATTTCCTGTTGTGGGCACAAGGCCTACCCCACACAAGTGAGGTACCATTTTTATCGGGAGACTTAGGGTAACACAGAATTGTAGAGCAACTGTTATTACCTATTGACTTTCGATGCATTTCTGCCTTCCAAATGAAAGACAATGACCTATAATTCTCATGCTAGTATGGGTACTCCCAATTTCGGAAATGTGCAAATATCTACTGTTTCTAAAATCTACATTTTGTTCCCATTTCAGAAATACATAGGTGTCTTTCATAACAATTTTTCCATGTATACATTTTCCCAAAATAATTGCTATATACCCGGTACATAATAAAAAACCATTGCAAGATGCTGCTCAGTTATTGGCTCTGGGTTCGTCCGGTTCTTGGTGAACCTACAAGTCCTATATATCCCCACAACCAGAAAGGTCCAGCGGATCTAACGGTATATTGCTTTCAAATAGCTGTCATAATTAGAAGAAGTTACAGGTGAAAACGTTGACACAAATGGCTGTTTTTTTCAACTAATTTTCAATTTTTCCTTTATTTAACTGTTAGTTTTTATAAGGAAAACTTTAAGGATCTACACAAATGACCCCTTGCTGAATTCAGAATTTTGTCTACTTTTCAGAAATGTATGGCTTTCCAGGATCCATTATTGGTTTCATACCCATTTCTACCATTAACTGGAAGGAGGTTGAAAGCACAAAAAATAGCAAAAATAGGCTATGTCCCAGAAAAATGCCAAAACGGTGTAAAAAAGTTGGTTTTCTGACAAAGGTCTGCTTGTCCCTGAAAGCTGGGAAGATGGTGATTTCAGCACCACAACCCCTTTTTGATGCCATTTGCAGGGAAAAAACAAGACGCTTTCATCTGTAGCCCTTTTTCGCATTTTCCCCCAAAACCAAAATTTAGCTGTATTTTGGCTAATTTCTGGGTCCCCTCCAGGGGAATCCACAAACCCTGGGTACCTTTACAATCCCCATGATGTTAGAAAAAAGGACGCAAATTTGGCATGGATACCTTATGTGGTCAAAAGTTACAGGGGCCTAAGCGCGCACTACCCCAAATAGCCAAAAAAAGGCTTAGCACAGGGGGGGAAAAGGCCTAGCAGCGCAGGGGTTAATGAAAAAAATTCCGTTATTAATTATGCCTCCCCCAAACTTCTTCTCTTACCTGTGCTTGATGTTTAACTTGGGCATGGCGATGGCTGCATGGTGATGATGGTTTTCTTTCCCAACATGCCATGGTTGTGGTGGTAGTAGTAGTAGACCCTGGCAGTAGCATTTGCAAAAAAAAGAAAATGAGACAGTCAGTCGCCTGAGAGAGACTGTGGGAGGAGTAGTAGAACGAAGTACAGTACGGAACTTACTGCCAAACAATAATATGCCAAAAATACAAGGAAACATAATGGTGGCGGGGATAGCCTAGTACATAGAGTTACAAACTCTAGCTGTGTCGAGTCACTCGACTAGGCCTACAGTACACTCGACACAAGCGTAACCGTTAGTGCTGTTTCGGAGGATGACAACAAATCCAATCTATGCCGGCAATTAATGCTGATGGATTAGGTTCCTTTGGTAAAAAAATTATCTCGCAAATATACTGCTCATAGGTGGGCAAGCAGAAGAAGATCCTCGCCCTGCCTTGAAAATGAATTTTTGTTGCTTTAGCCACATCCGCCTCAGCAAGCGTGTGATAAATTATTGGTGTACATTTAATTTAGTCACACCTCAATAAGTCACACAGCCCGGGGAAGAGGGTTAGGGTTTGATGAATGGTTGGGAAGGGGGTTTTGGGAAAGGTTTGACAAAGAAAAACAGTACGCATGGACAACAACAAAACACAATCTTGGCAGACAACCATATCCATAAATCTGTTAAGGGAGAAAAAGGAAATGCATGCATGATGATGATAACTTGATGGTTAATGATAGTACTTACTAACTACTACTACTAGACAATTAGACAGTACAGGGCAGCAGTATATTATGCAATTTGCCTTGCCTGTCTGCCCTCAGAGAGACCCGAATTACATACAGTTTCTGTTCTGTTGTACCGGCCCGGGCTTAAAGATAGCAAAGAAAAGTCAAAAATAGCTGTAGGGATGAATTGAATTATAAGCAGAGAGCAAACATAACAACAACAACACACAGTAGTAATGATTGAAGACAAAAAATGAATCAAATTTAAAAGATGATGAAAGTTGATACTGTTACTGTATGTTATCCTGGTCAAAATGGGGAGTTGCATCTCGGCATTCGTCTTGGTCCGCCCTTCCATGGACGCTCCGGCCATCAATCTTGGGTGACGCCACTGCCTGCCTGGCAGATGTAGATTCATTGGTAAGGTAAGTGAGAGTTGTTTTTCCCAGGGTAGCACAGGGTAAGGGCCGGCCTGTAATTGCAGATGGGAAAACAAAAGGGATATTGAAAAATCAAGTAGAAAAAAATGCCTAAATTACGGTGGAGTGCAACAAGAACACTTTCAGAGGCGGCATGGATTTGGATACATCATGTCTACTCTAGTCTGTTTCCAGCATTAACCTCCAACAACAACAGGACAGAGCAGGCCCACGGCACCCGTGACCCATCCTCCATTTAGCGTACCTTTTTGACAGAGGCAGACAAAGCAGATATACAGCAACATAGCATTTTACAAATTAAGTGACTAAATCAACGCCCCGCTGTCAGTCATACCACCACACTCGACTCCACCACTACACAGACATGTAGGTCTGCAGTGGTTGTTGTTGACTTGGTTACCTTTTAATGCACTCATGAAATGCCCTGAGTTATTCCATCAATCATCTCGGATCGTACTGAGTGACTGCGAAGATATTATGTCACTGTGGTCATCATCATGGTGTGTTGTCCAACTCAGTGTGCAGTAGTGTACAGATTGAGTCTCCTTTCCATATTCAAAATGCAATGGATCGGCCTGCAGTAGAAGTAGAAAATTGTTATTAAAAAACAAGAATGGAAACAAACATTGCATTGAGTTACTTTTAGTGTGTAGATTAGATAATAGTACACAATGAATTACCTTCATGCACTACAAACAACAACAACACAAATCACTCAGTGAGCGTCCAATGCATGTCATCATTCATTACCTGTTCCTTCTCATCTTCAGTTAATGGGCAGTCTGTATCGGCTCGGAAAGGAGGATAGCTATAGTAGTCATCATCATGTTCCACTTCTTTTGGAGAGACTCAACGAGGCAAGATTTTAGTTTTTCTTCGATTATGCTACATCCAATCATCATCTGGCTTGAGGGCAATAGATTTAGGTCGATTCAGGAGGATGGAGGAGCAGGACTCGGAGGAGTGGACTGAAATGCAGACAGCTGAAACTCATACAAGGCAATAAAATACGAAGACGGTGGTGATGGATTTGTTGTGATTTGAAGTTTCCAAACAGAAAGACAGACACACAAATAGAAGTAAATAAGGGAGAACCACAGTAAGAAGTGGAAGCCTAGTTGTCAGGGAAGTATAGCTCGTCCTCAAACTCTGGGGGTTCAACCAGAAGTAGGTCATCAGCATCCAACACGCTACTTCTGTCACCTGAGCCGCTGTCCTCATCTTCCTGCGTTGATTCATGTATTGTGTAATTCGGTGGTATAAATTGCTGATTCATTTTGATCATGGTTAACCTCTCCACGTTTTTGGGTGAGACACTGGTCCTTTTCACTGTTACAATGGAACCAGCAGCACTGAAAACATGTTCAGAAGAGACACTTGCGACAGGGCAAGCCAGATAGTTTATCACCAGCCTGCTGAGCACTGGCCATTGGCCCCTTTTGCCATACCAATACCGCAATGGGTTTTGATCAATGTAGACCTCTGTTGGGTCATCCAGGTAGGCCTGGACCATTCGGTCAATGTTCAGGGGTGCTACACTTTGTTCGGCCTCTTTTGTCTTTGCATCAGCACTGGACCTAGCAAGTCCTTGCTGTAAATACCAATCCTGTGCCGTTTGTACTGGGGCTGATGATCCGGTTCTTGCTGTTGTCGATAGTGTTGGTGACAGCTGTGAACCAAATGCACTGCCCACAGGCTCTGAAGTTGAACTTGACGCCGGATGCCCTGCTGCAGTACTTGACGTGGGTTTGAGGCCTTTAATTACCAGCCGTTCATTTTCCAATGTACTGGCTGCCTCAGCTATCCAAGTTTTGTACCGGGCAACATCCACTTCTGAAAAAGGGAGTAATGTCTTACTGTGCAGTGCCGATTTGTACCGTGGATCCAGAATTCTGGCACAAATGTAATGTTCTTGTGACAGAATCTTATTTTGCACCCTTGCATTTTCTCTTAAGCGACATGATAAGCTCTCCACCAACTCATATGCTTCTTTTTTCCTCCACACCTATGTACGCTTCAGACACCTCCTTCAGCTGTTGCTCTAGCATGTGCAACAATGGGATAGCTTGGCCCATAGTACAGTCCTCCTTGCTGACTTCACGTGTGAAGACCTCGAAAGGAAGAAGCATCTCTGTAAGAGATTTAACTGGGCACCATTGGTCCATCTGAAGGGTCATGCCTTTCACAGTAGCATCCGCCCTTCGCATGACATATTCATTGATTGGTCTGTACTGCTCAAACAGACGGTCAAGCATGTAATACGTTGAGTTCCAACGTGTTGCCACCTCCTGGATGAGTGCTTTGACTGGCATTCTATAGTCACGTTGAATGATCGTCAGCTGCTTCCGGGCTTTAAAAGAATGGCTGAAATGCGTGCATATTCTGCGGCAGGTGGTCAGTAAGTTGCTGACTATGGGTTCTTTTTCAGAAAGTCTTGAACTATAATGTTAATGCAGTGCGCCAAACACGGGACCCTGAAATAGTCACCAAGCGCCATGGCCTTAAGTATATTACTGCCATTATCCGTGGCAACAAAACCAATGTGAAGCCCTCTGGGGCGCAGCCATTCAAAGACCTTGCTGTTAAACTCTTCCAAAATGTTTGCAGCAGTATGAGATTTCTCCATGGCGAACATGGCTACAGTTGCATGTTTCCGAGAAGCATTAAAAATCTCAGCTGTGTCAACAGCACCTACTTCAGATAGCTTTTCTCTAACCCCCACAAAAGAGACCCAGTGTGCAGTGATGCACATGTAATCAGTGGCTTGGCAACTGGTCCACATGTCTGTTGTCAGGTGGATTTTGTGAACAGCACTCTGCTGCAAAGCTTGTCCAACCAATTCCAGCACATCGTGATGTAGTGCTGGAACAGCAACTCGGGCAAAATAGGACCGGCTGGGAACCTTCCATTTAGGGCAGATGGCTGACACAAATTCAAGGAAACCCACCCCTTCCACAAATGAAAAAGGGAGAAGGTCCAGCGCTAACATTTTAGCCAGCTTCGCATTGTACAACCGTGCCGTTGGGTGGTTGCGTTGGTACTGCCCCTCCGACCTAAGCATGCTGTCAATGGTAGGCTGGAATATTTTCCTTTGTGGTGCACCCTTCTTCTTGAACCCACTTAGGCTCAACGACGCCGCACTTTTGCTCATTGCAGTGCCCGGTTGCCTTGGTGTCTCAGGCTGACTCTTAGTACGGTGCCACTCAGATGTTGCTGAGGATGTGGGCGTTACCACTACACTGCTGGGGTAGGGCTAGAAATGTCTCCCTCTTGTTGACCTTCCACCGCGATCATATCTTCCCCTACTTCTTCATCCCCAACAACAGCAATGGGTCCAGTTTTACTTTTTTCTAAGTGAAGTAGGTGAGCCTCCCACTTGATACTGTGGTGTTTTTTGAGATGACTTGTTTGTCCTCCGGTACCATAGTTTGTACCAAGCTTACCCCGCCTAACAGCCTGCCGACAAATTGAGCATATAGCAATGTTCTCCTCCTTACTGCTAACCGAAAAGAAGTCCCAAACTGGGGAGGAGAACTTTCTGGCGCTGCTGGAGGTGCCACTTTCAATACCAGATGAACTGGAGGGTGTGCCTGGAATTTGACTCTGTGCACTTACATTACCACCACCTACTGAGGTGGTGGTTGAGCTGGATGTAGGTCCCTGCCGGGCCTTTGCAAAGGCAAATATGGAAGCTGGAGGTCGTGTTGGCGTTACCTGTGTTGGTGGTATCCGTGCTACATCCCTCGCAGCGATTTTTGGATAGTCTAATAATGTTGGTCTCCATCTCCGCAGGCCCAGGAGTGATGTTCATGATGACTGGCTCTTCATCATCATCATCATCACCCCCCTCGTCTACATGTACCTCCATAACTCTAAGTGTTTCTGGAACCTTCCTTTTCACTAGCCCTGTCTTGTGGCGTGCATCACTCTCAGGCTGAGCTGGTGGCTTCCAAGTGGCATCTAGATCATCAGAAGCGGGGCTTGAAGAAGAAGTTGATGGACTAACCCTCCTTTTCCTTGCTGGGGGTCTGGAAGACAATGGATCTTCTGGAACAGTGGCTTGCTCCTCTTCATCTACAAAAAGCTCGATTTCCTGAACTGCCCCTACTTCAGGTGGAACAACTACTATTGTGGGCTGTGGTTCCGGCTGCGGCTGTGGTTGCGGCTGTGGTTCCGGCTGCTGCTGTGGTTGCGGCTGTGGTTCCGGCTGGGGTTGGCTGCGGCTGGGGTTGCGGCTGCGGCTGGGGCTGCGGCTGGGGTTGCGGTTGTGGCTGGGGTTGCGGCTGTCGTTGCCCACTTATCTGCTGAGTTTCCGCCTGCGAGTGCGTGGATTGGGTACTACTTTGCGATAATGACATTTCAACATCACTGGTCGTTAGTTGACTGGCTACCTCTGCCACAGTCATGGGCTTGGGCCTAGGTTGCTGGGGTGGGCCCGCTGATGCGGAGGTGCTGCTCCCAGCTTGGTCCCCGCCGGACACCGCTGCTGCATTCGTAAGTTTTTTTTTTTTACCAAAAAACACATCGGCCGGCACACCAGTATTGGCAAGTGCCACTTCCTTCTTCTGTTCCTTCTTCTTCTCACTGGCAACTTTCTTGGTACTGTAGGACCTGGTACCTTTCTTTGGGGCCATCTTCTTCAGATGTCAGCAGGACGCAGGTGCACAAGTTGCAGAGATGTCTGTGGTCACACGTGGACGTGACTCGCAGCAGGACTTCTGCCTGGCAGTACAACGGGTGATGATGATGATGACACCTCCTCCTCTGTCTTTTTGTGCACCTAAAAGCAAAGAAGCCAGGAGAAGAACATCAGTGAAATGTTGCATTTGTTGTTGTGGTTCAATTACTAGTAGTACAAACAAACAAATAAAAGATATAAATTAGTGTAGCCATTTGTGAGACTGTCAACAAGGGCTTTCATGGTATACTGTGTACACTGTCAGGAAGGATAGGAAAGAAGAGGAACAACAACAAAAAGACAAATGTAGTAGAAGTGGACCCTGTTTGGCATTAAATTATTTGCTCATCACATCATTCAGGGAGCTGCTGCTGGCAAAGGGGATGGATGCAAGCAGTAAGCCAAGAGGAAAACCATGCAGGCCTAAATGGCAAAAGCAGCACATTTATAACTCCCACGAGAAATGGCCACCAGCCACATGGACACTCACAAATCACAAGCAACAAGCATGAGGCCTGGAAAACAATGTACTGAAAACAGGCCTACGATAGCCAGGCAAAGGCTGCATGCTAAACCACACTGCTTTGCCTGTAATGCAATAAAATGCAAAAATGAAAATCCACAGGGCTAAACAAGGCCTGCAACACACCACACACAACCAAGGCATGTATTTAACACACAGCCCAAAAAAGTGAAATACACCCAAAAATACACATTTTGCAATTTAATCCAATGCCATCCATGTGCCCTCGATGTTTAAAAATTCAACAGAACACAGAGAAACAGTTGTTTCATGCACCCCTGACTACCTCTGCGCCTACCGGATGAAGACAGACAATGCAGGCCTATGGCAAAAAGCACACTGCCTGGCTTCAAAATGGCCGCCAGCCTCATGGCCAGGCCCACAACAACAAGAAACTGAAGACAGACAATGCAGGCCTATGGCAAAAAGCACACTGCCTGGCTTCAAAATGGCCGCCAGCCTCATGGCCAGGACCACAACAAGAAGCCTAGGCCACAAAGGAAACACATGCAGGCCTTAGTATATGGCAAAAGCAGCACACTTATAACTCCCACCAGAAATGGCTACCAGCCACATGGACACTCACAAATCACAAGCAACAAGCAGGAGGCCTGGAAAACAATGTACTGAAAACAGGCCTATAATATCCAGGCAAAGGCTGCATGGTAAACCACACTGCTTTGCCTGTAATGCAATAAAATGCAAAAACGAAAATCCACAGGGCTAAACAAGGCCTGCAGCACACCACACACAACTAAGGCATGTATTTAACACACAGCCCAAAAAACTGAAATACACCCAAAAAAACACATTTTGCAATTCAATCCAATGCCATCCATGCCCCCTAAATGATGTTTGAAATTAATAAATACATCACACAGCAAAGGAACAGTTGTCTCATCATGTTTCATCATGCACCCACCCATGACTAGCTCTGGGCCTACTGGCTACCCACAACTATTTATTTTTAAAAATGATGAAAAGTACAAAAATTGTAGTTGCAGCAACTGCAATGCCCCAATCAAACAACACCAACTTACTTGTAAAAGCTCAAATCCCCAAATCCTCAAATCCAATGATAATGATGCAGCAGACACAAAGAGTGATCCTTCCAGCTCAAATCCAAGTGAAAAATGAACAGGAGATGGACAAAGCACTGGGAGGAGCCTGCTGGACAGGAACAGGAAGTAGGAGACTCTGTGGCACTTCCTCCCTCTCCCCCCCAAAAAATTTGACAAAAAAGGACAGCCAAATATCAATCTGAGTTGTTTTTTTCATCCAAATCATCAATTTATAGAAGGTTTTATGCTGCTTGCGATGTTATTGTTCTCCAGATTGAAAATTTTGTGTGTTCGGGATCGCGAGCTTGACCAACATTCTGCCGGATGTCCGATGGCGTGCCCGAATGACGTGTTCGCAATCTCTCTCGCGGTGCACGATAGCGCGGCGAATGACGTGTTCGCGATCGCACTCTCTCGCGTTATCCGATGGCGCGGCGAATGACGTGTTCGCGATCGCAAACTCTCGCGGGATAACGCGGCCAGCTACCGAAATCTCGTGGCGCACGCGAACGGATAGGAAAACACGTCGGCGAACGCAGGAATCCCGGTAAGTCGCTATCGCACGCGCTAGAACGCATTTTAAAGCGCGAACAAGAAAATAATTCCGCTATGTGGCGGATCGCGGAATTGTTGGCAATTCCGCGTTCTCCGCGGAACGCGAAATTGCCTAAATTCCGCAAATTCCGCGAGCGGAGCGGAATTGGATGCCCAGGGTTAATTGAAAAGGTATTGAAAGGGAATTGCAGAGAAAAAAATAGTAGAGTGACTGTGCCAGAATAAGTGTATGGAACAGTGAGCAACACATTTAAGCAGGACATGGCGTAAGCAGCATGTGTTTATGGAGCTAGCAAGATTCTAGTCAGGAATTGTGGATCACACAACAAGTGGGGATAGTGAGAGATAGAAGACTAAACGTTGGAAACAGTGAGAGGAAAAGTGAGGGAATGACAGAGAGGAGCTCAGTGAGGGAGGGATTAAAAGTAAGGTTGAAAATAATAAAAGCTAGTGTGTGAGAGATGGATTTTAAAGAGGTTGTACGAAGGAGTTTAACCACAATACAAAGGGACGGGCAAAACGTGGATCGGAAAACTGAATACTTCGATCGCGTGACAGCTAGAAAACGACAGAGTGATAGAGAGAGTAACAAGAACGGTGAGAGTGACATATGCTGTTGTTCCAATAGGAACACAATGACAGCTGTACATTTAGTTTCTCCCAAGGCTAAATATTGGGTCCTCTTTAATTTCTAGCTGTACACTGCCTCCCTCTGTGGTGTCATCTTGTTTGGATTATCTTCTACTTTTATGGATGACACTCAAAAATTATTCTCTTTACCTACTTTGTCAAACCTTCTATCAATTCAATTCAAAATAACTTTATTCGGTTTCAAGGACCATAAAAGTTTGACAAACAGACATCACAGATTTTAAATTTCATAACATATTTGTAAAACAATGTAGTTAATATTAGTAAGAGAAAAGTTCATAGAAATCTAACAATTAAAACATATACTCCATGATACAAATACAGATGACCTAGCATGGCAGAATATATCACTGATCGTAAAATTCCAAGGGTATAAAGTATTGTGCATTAAAAGATTACAACGTTCCTATTCAGCTTCTATAGCTCATAGCACTTTCTAATGGCCACTGCAACTTTAATATAGTTAGAGACCGCAATACAAATAGCAAGGAGTGCAGCAGATTGAAACCTTCAATGTATGTGCAAGACCAGTTTTCCCTTAGAAGCGGAGCTAAAAAAAATTTCCCCTTGGGTCTTTATAAAGGGGGCAAAATAAAATAAAGTACAAGGCGTTAATCTCAGCTTCTGAAATGATTAGGCAGACCGTTGATGCAGGAGGCAATGCAGCACTTGTGCTGCTTGACCTCTCTGGGGCATTTGATACGGTTAATCACCAGAAGCGCTTGCTCTACTAAAATCATTCTTGTCAGGTCGGGAACAGTTTGTGGCTCTTGCTGAGTACAAGTCGTTGAATTTCACACTGCCATGTGGTGTACCACAGGGCTCGTCAGTTAGCCCTACCCTTTTTAATATCTATGTTGCCCCACTGGCAAGGCTAATTAGATCCTTGGGTTTCTCTGCTATTTCGTATGCAGATGATACCCAGATTGTGGTTTCAGTGACAGGCTCTCCAAAAGAAACAGCGGCACAGTTCCACACCTGTCTTTGCCAGGTGGGGGACTGGATGTCCGCTAATTGTCTGAAGTTGAATGCTAGTAAGACTGAAGTCTTACTTTTCGGCAACCATACTAACTTCTGGGCCCCCACTCTATGGCCCTCAGAGTTTGGTCCGCTTCCCAATCCAAAAAACAAGGTCAAAAACTTGGGTGTTACGTTTGACTCTATGCTTTCCATTGAAGGCCATGTTAATCAGGTCACTTCCGTCTCCTTCTATACTTTAAAAATATTAAGAAGGATTCTTCCATTCATTCCAGTTGACTTGAGGAAATTAGTGGTTTCGGCGCTTGTTTTATCCAGAGCCGACTATTGTAATGGGCTCTTTATGAACCTCCGCAAAAATTGCCTCAATAAGTTGCAGATTGTGCAAAATGCTGCAGCGCGTCTATTGTTGAATATCCCAAAACATAAATCGGCCTCTATGGCGCTCAAAAAGCTTCACTGGTTGCCAGTGAAAAGGCGGATAGAATTTAAGGCTCTCTGCATTGCGTTCAAAGCCACTCACGATACTGGGCCAGCATTTTTTTTAAAGAATTTGCAGCCTTATGTTCCTGCCCGCCAGCTCCGCTCAGCACGCTTTCACAACTTGGTAGTTCCCAGGTTTAAAAAGTGCGCCTGGGGGGGAAGGAGCTTTCTGGTCAGTACGACCAGACTTTGGAACACACTTCCGGTGCGACTTAAGAAAGAAACTCAATTGTTGCCATTTAGGAAGGCATTAAAGACGTGGCTTTTTAATCTTTGAGGCGGTCTCTACTGGTCTTGTCTGTTTTGTGCCGAGCCAGCGCCATGATACCTTTGGGTGAATGTTTTGCGCTTTATAAGTCTCCTTTTCATTTCATTTCAAGGTGCTCTGAGCTGCCTATCCAGCATCTATAGCTCATAAATCTTTCTAATATCCATTGCAACTTTAATGTAGTTAGAAACCACAATACAAATAGCAGAAGTGGCCAAAGAGTGCAGCAGATTGAAACCTTCAATGTATGTGCAAGGCCGGTTTTCCCTTAGAAGCGGAGCTAGAAATGTTCCCCTTGGCTTTTTATAAAGGGGGCAGAATAAAGTGCAAAGTGCTCTGAGCTGCCAAATTGTCACACGGGCATGGTATAAGTTTGTCTGCCCATCCTGATTGTCTTGGGAATGCCACCAAAAAGTGCGGAGTGCGTAAACGAAGTCTAGTTAAAAGAAATCATGTCTGTACATTGGTGGTAAAAGTTAAATAAAATTGCTGTTTGGCAGGGAACAAGCATAAAAGACCAGTCACCTCAGATTGTGTATAGCGCATATTTGCCCTGGAATAATGCGCCTCTTTGATAATGGCCTTCGCATTTGTGTGGATACTATCAGGATTCTCGTAAAAATGCCCCAAGCCTATCTCATGAAATTTATCTCTCACAAATCGAAGCCAAGGGATCGATAGGGCACTATCCAGTTTAATACAATCTTTAATCACTTCCCTTGAGAACATTAGTTCCTCAGACAACCAAATATTTGCCCACATGAGCAAAGGGGCACTGCATATACGGTCCTCTAAGAACTCCAACCCCAGCTCTCGATGGCAAAGGAGTGTGGGGTGCTACTCGGGGTCATCAATAGCCTTTTTATAAACTTCTTTTCCAAAACCTGTAGTTGGCGGCTTTTGTAATAGCCCCACACCACTGCGCCATAAGTAGCCACAGACAAGCATTTAGCTTTATAAAGGGTGACTAGCTCTGTCACCGGCTTGTGTCCTAGCTTGCAAGCAAAACAAAATAACCCCTCCACAACCCTACTTGTGTGTTGCACCCTTGCTGGTATAAATGGTTTCCAATTCATCATATTATTAAATAAGTTTCCTAAATAGGTAAAATTATTCAATTTATCAATGCTCTTACCCCTTACATCAAAATTTCTAGATTTGGTCAATTTGGGGCCACACACCATAATATACGATTTAATAAAATTAACCTTCAAATCAAGCGCCGACATAAAATCCTTAAAAGCGTTAAGCGATTTTTGGAGACTGTTTGCTGTCAAAGCCATTAGCACTGTGTCATCTGCATATGATAGTAGCGGGACAGGATTGCCACGAATTTGGGGAAAATCAATTTCCTTATCTAATAAAAATGCCCCAAGGCCATTAGTATAGATTAAAAAAAGAAAAGGAACTAAGATACACCCCTGCCGGACACCTGCTGTGGA
The DNA here is from genome assembly GCA_963921515.1 of Calotriton arnoldi. Classification (NCBI taxonomy): domain Eukaryota; kingdom Metazoa; phylum Chordata; class Amphibia; order Caudata; family Salamandridae; genus Calotriton; species Calotriton arnoldi. The sequence continues at coordinate 132,116 of CAWUFW010006926.1, read as the reverse complement.
AACAATCGCCCTAGTCTTTTCCCCTTGGGGGCCATATCTTATAGCAACAGTGGTGTTAGCGTGTAACCTGCGCAGGAGGGAAATGAGTGCTTCCTCGACACCCATTTTCCCCATTAGTGCCCACAATTTCTCCCGATTAATGGTATCAAAGGCACGCCAAAGACAAGCCCGTCTGCGCCCGTCCACGCTCGGCCCGCGCTCAGCGCCAGGACCCCTGATAGTTTTATGTCAGGTAAGCCTCCCACCTGTAGTTATGGAAAATCAACCCTGCTTGAATTAAATAGGGCAGGTAAGGACAAGGACTGTTGTTATCTCGATGTTAACTCACGGCCTGTACTTCTCCCAGGGGTATGTCCTAACTGTAAAATAATCCTACCCAAGATTTTATATCAGCCTATCTCATCAATGGATGATAAAAGGGCAGGGACTGTCGGCTGCAATACGCAAGTATTTAAATGTATCTTGCTTAATGCTAGGTCCTTGGTTAAGCACAGCTTGGAGTGCACAAGGCTCATTGAAGAGAAGGACATAAAGATTGCCTTTATTACAGAGACGTGGACTGATGATTCCTCTGGCCCTGACATAGTGAAAGCCACCCCTTCAGGGTTTTTATGCTACACTTTAGACAGGCCTCTCAGGAAAGGGGGGGGACTGGCGGTGATCTACCATGGCTCGATTAAGGCAGTTTTTCAGCCTGCTTCAAACGAAGCGTGTGAGGCCTTGTTTTTTAATCTCAGCCTATCTCACCATCATACCTTTAAAGGTAGTTTATTGTACAGACCACCTGGAGCCAGGAACTCCTTCTTAGCCTCACTAGGAAACATACTGGAAGATGGCCTATGTACAGATGCCTACACAATCATGGGAGATTTTAATTTTTATTTGGAGGCACTTACTGAACCTGACACTATGACTCTGACTGACATGATGAATAGTGCCAACTTGAGGCAGCTGGTAACTGGTCCCTCCCATGTGGCAGGTCATACCCTGGATGGCATTTTCTCTAACTACTCTTGCCTCCAGTTCACGGGCCTACTACCTCTCGTGTGGTCTGATCATGCGGCCGTCCAATTTGAGTTGTCTCTGATGGGGCAGCGCGCGAGTGGACAATGTCCAAAAGGTCGAATAGTAACCAGGGCCTGGAATACAATTGAGGGGACTGTTTTGCAGGAGCTTCTTACCTCCACGGCAGGTCAATTGCTGTTGGGAGTAGAATAGGCTACTATGGTTTACACAAATTGGCTGGAGCAAGCCTGTGATAAAATAGCACCAGTAAAAACTCTCTGCCCCAAAAGATCACAACCCTCTGCTCCATGGTTTACAGAAGATTTGAGAAATTAAAAACTCATTTGCAAAGGGCTGGAGCGGAGCTGGAGGAAAGGCTATAAAGAAACAGAGAAAAAGATATATAAATCCAGCCTGCAGAATTATAAACAACTCATTTTATCTGCTAAACAAAAGTTCTATGCAACCCGTATCGATTTAGCGAAGAATTCAGTAAAAGAATTGTTTAGAACTGTTTCTAGCCTGGCCTCCCTAAACCCACCGAAAGTTCAGCCAAGTCAGGAACTGTGTGATGAGATCGCCAAGTTTTTCCTGACCAAAGTGGAATCCATCTTTTTGGCTTTCAGTGGTTCAAGCACTGCCGGGATGATCGTGGCTAGGAAGGACCTCAAGCCCACGAGGGCTCCCATGTCTACCTTTGACAAATTCCGGCCGGTGTCCCCTGAAGAGATTCTAGGGCTCCTCATGGCAGCCAAATCGGGGTCGCCCTTTGATCCATGCCCGGTCGCGGTGGCCAAACTGGCCCCGGTTCCGATCGCTTCAACTTTGTCATCAATCTTTAATGGCATGTTTGCAACAGGGCAGTTCCCTACACGCTGGAAGTTGGCCTCGATATTGCCTCTTTTAAAAAAGCCTAGCCTGGACCCTAAGGACCCAAATAACTTTCGCCCTATCTCCCGTCTTCCACTTCCAGCAAAACTGATTGAAAAAATCATGAATACACAACTAAGTACCTTCTTAGCTGAGACACAAGCCTTGGATCCCTCGCAATATGGCTTTAGGGAGGGACATAGTACCGAGTCCGCTCTCATTAAAGCCACAGAGGAGATCAGGGAAGCGGTTGATCGGGGTGGCAGAGCAGCTCTGATCTTATTGGATCTGTCTGCTGCCTTTGATACGGTCCATCATGACATCCTGATGGACCGTCTAAAGGCTTGTGGGATTCAATCGAAAGCTTGGGATCTTCTAAGATCTTTTCTTTCAGACAGAGGACAAACGGTTGCTTTGGGTGAATATCAGTCTAAACCTTTTGAATTGCCCTGTGGGGTCCCACAAGGGTCCTCCTAGAGTCCTACGCTTTTTAATGTGTACGTTTCTTCATTGGCCCCCATTATCAGTGCATTTGGATTCGGTCTCACCTCGTATGCTGATGACACCCAAATTGTGGTGTCGCTGCTACCTGGCCAGGAGGTGGGATTGGATAAACGCTTTCAAGACTGTATGGTATCAGTGGGGAGCTGGATGGCAGAGAATTGCCCAAAACTCAATACGGGCAAAACTGAAGTGATACTGTTTGGCAATGATACCAACTTCTGGACACCTAACTGGTGGCTGGACTTGATGGGCACTCTCCCGATGCCTTCAAAAAAGGTTAAAAACTTGGGAGTAATAGTGGATGAGAGACTTACCTTTGGTGACCAAGTAAATTCAGTGGCATCAAAAACAGCTTATGTGATTAGAACAGTCAGGAAAATACTGCAGTTTTTGCCGCCGGGTAGCCGGCAAACAGTGGTCACGGCTCTTGTTATGTCGAGGCTGGACTACTGCAACAGTCTTCACTTAAACATTCAACAAAGATTCCTGAATAAGCTTCAACTGCTGCAGAATGCAGCCGCCAGATTACTTACTGGCACGTCCAGGTTCTCGCCCATATCCAAGGAAATTCAAAACTGCACTGGCTCCCGGTAAAGAATCGGGTGCTTTTTAAATTCCTCCGTTTGGTTTTTAAAGCGCTTCAAGGGATAGGGCGAGACTATCTCAAACGACAGTTCACTTGGTACATACCGAAAAGAACACTTCGCTCACTGAGTGCCAAACTGATCTCAGTACCACACACAAAAAAAGCTTTGTGGGGTGGTCGAGGTTTTGCCCTCTGTGCGGCAAAAACTTGGAACAACTTGCCGTTTCATTTGAGAAATGCCACGGATCTCCTAACTTTCAGGAAGGGCCTAAAAACCTGGCTCTTGGCTAAATTAATACTCTTTCCTTCCGTTTCTTGCCCTAAGGAGTTGTAACTAGCGCCAGGACACCCCCGGGTAACCGCTGCGCTTTAAAAATATCATTAACATAATATAACATAACATTAACTAGACAAGTCCATGAAGGCCATGGGGATAGAACCCTTCCTGGCCCTCATGTACTTGCTAATAATCAGGGACAAATTGAGACACTGCTCTATAGTGCCCAGTTCCCTCCTAAAACCATATTGAGTTTTGGACATGACCCCTGTGGTGGGTGCCCAAGCTTCCAGTCGATCAAGGACAACCCTCCCCAGTACCTTTACTTGGCGTCAATAAGGGAAATTGGCCTATAACAAGCTGGGTCATTCCTATTGCCCTTTTTAAAAACAGGAACCACAGTGGCCTCCTTCCAGGTTGCTGGGATGTGGCCAATCACTACTGCTTTAAAGACATTAGTCAATATGGGTGCCCAGAGGTTGGGATTCCTTTTGAACAGATCAAGTGGAACCCTGTCTGGGCCCAGGGCTTTCATACATATTCCCTTCGCTAGAGCCTCCTCAACCTCGGATACTGAGATGGATAAACTTAATTGGGAGGCTGTGCTTAAATCTAGAGGCAGGTCCCCACTATTCTCCTCTAACTGCAGGCTGTTCGGATTAAATATAGCCGAAAAGTGGGATTCCCAGACATCCCCCAAAATCAGTGAATCCATCTTACCACACATCGTCCGTAAATAAGGGGCGATTAATAATGTCCCAAAAGCTTTTAGTGTCTTTAAGGGAACTAGCTCTCTCCAGGTCTTCCCATGCCAATCTCCTCAATTCTTCTTTTCTTTGGCTGATAGTAATTTTTATATGTTTGCCTCGCGCTTTTAATTTGATTTCTGTCAAGCGGGCTAGCACGAAGGGCCATTTTAAGGTTTTTTTGAGCCCTTGAGCAATCGGTGTTAAACCACCGTACCTCCTGGGATTCCCTTCGCTGGACCGGTCTAGTTAATCTCTTAGCTACATTTGCACAAATCAACTCAAATTGTCAAACAACTTCCTCTGGGGAAGAATCTTGCCGTAGACAACTCATGATCGAGTGATAATTTGCTTTGACAGTTTCTTCCTCAAATTGAGGGGGATTTATTTTACTCCAATTTAATCTTACCCCTTTATTAGGATTATAATGAAGCAGGCGCCCATCACCCTTCCCTACCTGGGCTGTTATACTGAGAGAAACTGTGAGGGGGTTATGATCACTGGCATTATTAGGTTCCACCTCAAAGTCGCTGACAAGCAACAAAACTTCCTTGAAATAAACATATAATCAATAAAACTTTCCCTGCCACCTCCAACATATGTGGGGCACTGGGGTGAGGAACTACAGGCCAAGTTATTAACAAGACCTAGGTCATTCTCAAATATGATGGAATTTAAGGCCTCGCCCTGCGGTGTGTGGGTAAAGTGTGGCTGGGGCTGTCCCTCTGTGTCCAACAGCCCACAGACTCGTTGGGCACTAAACTCACAAGTAGTTCAATTAAAATCCCCCACCCAGAAGATACATAATGGCTGCCACTTCCCGGAAATGTTATTAACTTCAGCCTGTAAGGCTTCAATATGTCGGGAATTTTGGTTAAATATGTTATAATACCAATTCACCACTAGTATCTTAACATTTATCAAGTTGGAAATCATAATTAGTTGATACCAGGGTGAAGAGCCTACACCAAGGGCTTTTAAGGACCCGTATTTTACCGAGATTACCAACACCAACCCTCCTTTAGCCCTCCCTGCCGGAGAAGGTATTGCAGGGACAGTGAAATAGCAATAACTGTCCAACACAATGTCATCCCTGTACCAAGTTTTCTGGAGACAGATAATGTCAAAACCCCTGATGTACTCTAACCATACCTCATTGGTCAGTTTGGGGCAAATTCCTGCAATGTTCCAGGAAATGATTTTAAGGGGAAGAGTGGTATGTCCCTGATTCACCAAACCCATGGGTGTACTGTTAGTAGCAGACGTAGTGCCAAAAGCTACTAGGCCGGGACCCTCCCCTACGGGGTTACCTTCGGAGGTTGATTAAGGGGGAGGGAAGGGTTTTCAGGGTTGTCTAGATTCTTATTAGTAATGATGGATATATACGGAATGGTGCCAGATGGATCTACAAGCCCTTTGCTATCAGGGTCACCTTCAAATGAGTCTCTCTCTAGGGTGATGTGTTGCAAGCCCATTCTTCTCTCCTCGACTGGCTGTCCAGATTGTTTGAACAGTCAGTCAATCTCAGTAAGTCCTGAGAGAGTATCAAAGCGGTTTGGGTGAGTAAAAAGAGAGGGCTGTGAAGAGGAGTATGTGTTCAAGCCTAACCGTGGCGGCTGTTGTCTCAAGATAGTCCCCTGATAGGGGGGATAGAAAAAACCCAATGGGCGAGCCTTTATCAATTCACCAGGGGTGTCTCTAAAATGCTTCAAAGCAAAATGCACACACCTGGCGTCACTACAATTAAGCACCACACAATCCCCTTCCACAGATTTGGCCGTGTCTCCCAACCAGCTCACCCGCCTTGCCATGATGATATATTCAAACCAATTAATCTGTCACTGCATTTTATTAAAGCACCAATGAGCTGATTTATTAATAAGGCTTTGACAGCTTTCTTGGTGACCAGGGGGAAGGTGGGGAATCCCTGTCAGGATCAGTGTGTATGGGGTACAGTCAGGGGGTAGATTTAATATATGTTTTACGCCCCCCCCCCCACTTGGGGAACCATACACTAGGCCATTAACATTTGTATTTCCTCGTGGAGAACTATCCCCATGCAACGGGCCTGATCTTAATCGATTTGTGACCCCATGTCCCACCTTTCGGTTATTCCCATGGGGGTTCCCATGGGGCACAGGTTCCCATGATGTCTGAACTGGAGGGTTATTATGAGGGGGCTCTTGGGAAGAGCTGATGCAAAGCTGTGGCTTCTGATTCCCAAAACTGTCTTCCTCTTTCTTAGAATACTTAAAGTAGGAGTTACGCTTATAGGTGCCATCCTATCCAGAGGGACACTTTGATTTATATTACTAGCTAGAGTAGCTTGGGTGGCCCTTTCATTTTGTTTGTAGGTTGCCAAATTCTTTCCTAAATCCTGCAGTGCTCGGGCAAGTTGCTCTTCTATACAAACTAAACGAGATAAAATGGGTGCCAGAGCCTCTTGTACAATTTTACTGAACTTTTCAATAGAGGTGTCCATTCCTTCATGGGCGGCACTTCTTCCTCCTCCTGTGCGAGATCTACATGCATTGCCTGTTATGTGGGTTTGTTTAGTTCTGTTAACCCTTGGTGAGTGGCCCTTTAATCTGTAATCAACCCCTGCCAATTCAGTACGTTTCCTCTTCCCCCCCTGTTGCGGGCCGAGGATGGATTAGTGGTAGGCTCAGTTCCATCATGTGTGGCACATAGGTCCCCCCTGGTTCAAAATTACAACAGTGGGCGACAGTGGGGCTTGTGGCCTATGGTCAGTCTGTTTCAGCCATGGCTATATGAGAGTCAGAGTTAACAAAAGCAAGTGACTCAGGGAGTGGAGCTAGTGAAAGTCTTCGCTCTGCCAGTTCTATTTCCTTGCTAATCGCCCCTACTGCCTTTTGAAGGAAGCCATCCAGGGTAGTGTCAGTGGTTTTTGAAACAGGCATAGGTTTCCGTCTCCCCATGATAAAAATTTCCCTTAAATATATAACTGGAGGAAGTTAATGTTTTTACCCTCAGGTGGCTTCACAGGGCTGGATCGCAACATCGAAAATCCCAGAGTCCGGAAGGAAAAACCAAGAGGGTAGGCCCAGCCCAGCCTCCTTTGGGCTCTGACGGGCGCGGATGGGCCCGCCCTTGGCCCGGGCTTAGCCCGCGCACGTCCCGCGCTGCGGCAGCCCTACAGGAATTAAGTGCACCTCCTGGCGCGGCTCGTTGGCGGTGTAGTGCCGCAGTGGTGCCTGGGGGCTGTGGTCCTACTCCCGGGTGGCAGCGGCAGCAGCAAACTCGGGCTCCCGCAGCAGGAATTAAGTGCGCCTCCTGGTGCGTCGCGTTCGCAGCGTAGTGCCGCGGTGGTGCCTGGGGGCTGTGGCCCTGCTCCCTGGTGGCAGCGGCAAACTCGAGCTCCTGCGTTGCGGGAGCCCTGCAAGAATTAAGTGCGCCTCCTGCCGTGTCACATTGGCGGCGTAGTGCCCCGGTAGTGCCTAGGGGCTGTGGTCCTACTCCCTGGTGGCAGCGGTAAACTCAGGCTCCCGCGCTGCAGGAGCCCTGCAGGAATTAAGTGCGCCTCCTGGCGCGTCGCGTTGGCGGCATAGTGCAGGGGTGGTGCCTGCGGGCTGTGGTCCTGGTGGCAGCAGCAGCGGCAAACCGGGCTCCCGCGCAGCTGGAGCCCTGCAGGAATTAAGTGTGCTTCCTGGTGCGTCACGTTTGCGGCGTAGTGCCGCAGTGGTGCCTGGACTGAATGGACTTATGCACCCTTATTTTGAACTGAGACAAATGGAGATCTTATACTTTCCCTCCTCCCCCAGAATTACCTCAGTATCTAGCTCTATCAGCTTTCCCTCTGGCATGATGAGAGTTTCCACATCACATAGAAACCTAGCTATCCTCTTCAGCCACTAAATGAAACTAGACTCTTTCACCAGTACTTCGCCCACCGGAACAAGATATTAAATACTAAACATATGCCAAATCCATCCTTTTAACTCCTTCTGCACAGCCAACGCTCTGATTAACCCACCGGTTATTGACAAATTAGGCTATTGCAACAGTCTTCTAGTAGGGCTCCCTCATAATGCATCGCTCCCTTTGACTAGATCTTACTTACGTCCACTGGCGCACTCTATAATCTTGCGAGAACCGCCCTTACTTCTCCCTGTTATCATATAGCTAGCTGGCTTTCTTCTGAAATATGGCTTTGTATAAATCCTCTCAATTCTACAAAGCCATTAGTGGGTCAGTGCTAGGTTATCTTTCTGGCTGTCTATCCCAATATAGTGTCTCATGCTATTTAAGATCAGTTAACTTGCACCTTCTAACTTCACCAAAAGACCCATGTGCAGCTTTCAAATTCCAGTCCTTCCTCCTTTTTGGACCCGCTTTCTGGAATAAGCTCTCACTTCTCACCAGCGGCAAACCAACACTACAGGAGTTTAAAACAAGAGGGCATTGGCAGTCAATCTTCACCTAGGAGGAGGCTTCCTGTAGAGATATGTTGTCCGCTGCACTATGTAGTGTCAATATTTTTACTATTCACTGTCAAGATGCCTGTTTTGCCTTTGCTGTTCTTGCTCTTCAGATTATGTGCAGACACTCGTGATTCACCTATCTCACAATGGCATCTCTGTAGCCATACATTTTCTGCCTTGAAATGCGTTTTCTTTAACTGCACAATGAGTTGGGTTGTGTTTTCATTCCACCTGAATGATGGACTCTTAGAAAAATCTTCTCTGGCTAACTTATAATGGTATGTTCTAATATTCAGCTATCTCCATCACATTTTTTAGGCTCCTTCGACATACCACTAAATCTCAATGGCTCTTTTTAGTGACGTAGACTTTTAGTGCCTTTATTGCTTTGTTTTCTCCTTTAGCTCAATCCTTTCCAACCTCAAACTAATGACTTGAGAAGTTTGCAAACTCAGTGTCCAAGAAGATTTTTTAAATGCAAATACATTCTGGCGTGCTCCTTTTATCATTCATACTCACTCATCCTGTCTTCAAAGGTGCTTTTCTGCCGTATCTTATATGTGTTTTCTGATTTAGTATAAAAAACTCTTCATTAAATTATGTGGACTGTTAGCAAGCTAAGCAGCCCAGTGTAGGGATTTAAGGTTTTAATGAGATCTGATAAGTGGGCAGAATTAGATGGGGGTGTCAAAAATTATTGATTTACAAATAACTTTTGATGCTATTTCATATACCTGCACAAAATTGGCAAACACTTATTTCTGATATGTTGAGGTTTATGCATATCTTTAAAGGGGGCATATTTAAAGGGTCAGGGGCAAGAAATGATTATTTGATAATAAATAGGGCAGTGTTGTTATATTCCATATAGGTACCCTATATAGGCGCAGGTAACATCGCAACCTTTCACCTACATCCTTCCCTACATTACATACATAATGGTTCTTAGGCACTGACCTTTTACCTAGATATGACACTGCATTCAGAACGCAGGTTTTTCCCTGGTTCGATTCTCATACATTATGCATGAGGCTTCTTGGAAGCACAGCAGGACTAACAGTAGGATTACCATCTCCTGTATAATATCTCTGTATAAAGTTCAGGCCCAACGTCATCCTTTAGGCCGACACAGTAACACAGCAAGGTAGGACCACTGGGGATACCTATGGGTATATATACAACACATCTTGCTTAGGAAGATAGAGGAGACCGTGACTTCCCGGCTGACGCACTGACCAGAGACGCTGAGGTTCCTGCATGCATACGCTCCAGCTAGCAGTGGTCTCACATCCCTCGCGGGGTGTCCAACTCGAGACCAGGACGGGGTCCCACATTCTCTAACTCTCAGGTAATGGGGTGGACTAGATTCTTGAGGGATTCTTGGCATAACACCTACATAGATGCTAGGTACATTTAGGTACATCTAGTTAGGGAGACATCGTAGGAGTACGCACTTTTTATCATGTGTTTTATGTACATGTATATATTCATGATTTCTGCAAGATGGTAGAACTGTACCATCCCTTTACTTTCATAGTACTGCTAATCATATATCTCTGCTACTGTCTAATGGTTATTGCAGCTCATCTATTGTACACTGGAATAACAACTGTTCAATAAATACTTATTGAAACGCCCAGCCTGTTTATTCTGTGTAACTCTCTGAGACAAACTAAGTAAGCACAAGTGACTGAGTGAAAGGTAGTATATTGTTTCCACGATCCTGGGGGATCAGGGTTGTCATGTTCTGAGGTTGGCAAGAACTATTCTCTCCCAGATAAGAGGAGACTCTAGTGGCACGTGAGCTAGCTAATACAGACAGGCTAACATATCCGGTGGGGGTGCACGGAATCCGTCCTCCACCAATTCCACAGTCTATGTAATCCAAACGTGCAGATCCTGGATAGGTAATATAGGAACTACACGACAGTGTCAACATGCACTGACACTGATATTCAGGTAAAACAGTAGTGATGTTAGCTTCCATACTTCTCTGAACCCACAACCACCCTAACATTAACAACTTGTAGGTTGCAAGAAGGCCTGGGAAAATAGAAACAGGACAAAAAAGAGAAACTGAGACACTGGGTATTATCACACTGCTTGGTTGCACAGCTGCTCTTGATCTTCACTGCTGCAGTGTTGATATCTAAAGACAAAAGAAGACTTTAGTATTTCTGTTGTGCTCACACTTTGTAACTAACATTTGATCATAGATATGATACACCTATTGATACTCCGTATTTTCCATACTCTACTCTTGGGATGAAAATCAATATTTAGCCTGAGCTATAATATATTTAAAGCAGATCTGGTGAAATCGAACAACAGTTCAAGCTTTTGGATATTGTTTGATGGAAATCTACCTTCAATATTGGATAACAGTCTTTCATAAAATGTAAAGGGTTTGTTAATATAGAGTTATTTACTAACATACTGTACAAGAAATACTTTGTCCGATGTTATTCCATTGGTTTCTATTGTTGAAGCAATGTAAATGGACATTGATGACACAATCCTGATGGATGTCATTTTGTAGAATAACCAGTGCAGGGGAGTTTGTTATCCTAATAGGTGACGCATAGTAAAACATGCAAAGTGCATTCCTTATAATAGACCTGTTGTGAAATCTAGAAAAGTGCAAAATACGAGTTCATATCCTAACAATAGACTTCTTTGTTTAAATTAACAATGCACAAAAAGTTAGTAGCTCTAATGGACAATACCTAGAAAGATTTACAAGTGCAAGTCTGAATCCTTCCAGCTAAGAGTAGGGTGCAAGGTATACCTTTTGAATGCAAGATTTTTTTGCTTATTTCTCTGAGTAATTAGTTTTGAGGTTTCCAACTTTTACATATCAATTCCCGGCTTCAGCAGCATCACATTTGTTTACCAAGGACACTGTGATGCATGAGGAACTTTAGTGTTTAGGGTGGCTGCCACCATCTGAAGTCTTGCGAGAGTACAGTGGCTCCTTGGGACAAATAGTCTTTCTCAGCTTAACTCAGGTGCTGCACTTTTCCTGAGATGCGAAGTTGCACTACAGGGAGTGCCCATGCTCTGTGTTCTGTGCATCCTTTTTCAGTTTTGAAAATGAGCATGGTTAGAAGATTTGGAGTAGCACATCACTTGGGACCGACATACAGAGGTAAATGTGCCCCGTGCTGTATCCTGACAGCTAGCCTTTGAAAAATCCTCTAAAAAAAATCATTTAGAATTTATCTGTTTAGTTTTATGTTGGTATGTCAAGTTCAGCCCAGGGCAGGGATACCAGGTTTCATGAAGATCTGACAGGAGTTGAAGGGCCTGAAAGGTGAGTGTGGGTGTGAAAAAAAGGTTTGATTTGCTAATAACTTTGGGACCATTTGACAGATGTTCACAGAAGTTGGTTTGAATTGTGGTTGGCTTCATGACAACCCACTGTTGCATGCAACTAAAGGGTACTTGAAGCAGCGAATAAGCTGCAAGTTGGGTTTCATGAGGACCTGTCATGTGGCGAGGCACCACTGTGTAGTTATGGCTCAGCTACACTTCCAATTGAAAAGGCATTATTAGTGTTGCCAGTAGCTTTGGACCCCATGGTCCGATCTGCACCAAATTTGGCAGTCACTTGACGTAGTTTGCTATGGTCTGATATGGCAATTATCATGTAGATCCATGCATGGAAACAAAGTTAAGGGGGGGGGAGTTAAGGGGGAGGTGAGAAGAGATGTGCTTCCGATTTGACACAGTATCTCATGAGATCCTGTTGCGACGCCTACAGGAGATAGGTATTGGAGGTGCCGCCCTAACTTGGTTTACATTGTTTCTGTCTGAAAGATCGTTTCAAGTGGTTTCCCCCCCTACTGCTCCCAGGTACACACCATACGTTATGGAGTGCCGCAGGGGTCGGCTTTGAACCCTATGCTATTCAACATATATATACAACCTCTTGCGGTGGTAGCCAAAGATAGGGGCTCTCTTTAGTTTCTTATGCTGATGACACTCAGATCGTGATTTCCCTCTCCAACAACTCTAACCAGAACGTGGTCAAGTTCCAGGATGATATGGTGGCAATCGCGGATTAGATGGCGGCCAACTGCCTGCAGCTGAATGCTGATAAATCAGAGATCCTTCTTCTAGGAAGAGACACCCATATATGGAGCGATCGTTGGTGGCCTGCCTCGTTGGGGGCACCTCCTTTGCCTAAGGAGGCTGTAAAAAATCTGGGTGACTGGATAGATAGTACTTTGACTTTTCAGGCACAGACGAAACCTGTGGCTAGTGTCTGATTTGGGCTTTTACGAGGACTTAAGCCTCTGCTTGGGTTCTTTGATGCACAAACACGCCAGATTATCATCCAGTCCACTATACTCTCTAGACTGGATTATTGTAGCTCTCTGTACCTGGGCGCCAATAAAGCATGGATCAGTCTTCTTCAGAGGGTGCAAAATGCCACAGTGCGAACTCTATTCGCTCTTCCTAAACCTTGCTCAGTCTCCAACTCTATTCTCAATTGGCTTCAGGTGGCTTCTGGTGGAGAAGAGAATCCACTTTAAGACACTGCACAGCTCACACAGAATCCTTATTTCTCAAGCGCCCCCTTTTTCTATCTAATCTACTACTTCCTTACATCCCCTGCAGCATGCTGCGCTCCACAGATCAGCATCTGGCATGTGTTCTTCGATTTAGAAGAGAACGTGCGGGAGGTCAGTCGTTCCGTGCCTTGGCATCGGCTCTCTGAAACGCCCTCCCGTGAACCATCAGGCGTATCCAGAACAACTGCACATTTAGAAAGGCAGTAAAGACCTGGCTATTTCTGGCATAATACTTCAGCCCCTGTCTCCCCTCTTTTTTTTTTAGACCTGGAACCAGCGCTGGGACGCCCTGTTGCTGGGGCAGCCATGCGCTTTATAACTTTGGTAACATAACATAACATTTTAGCTCCCATATGAAATTATGCTCATGCTTCCAGCCAAAAACTCTGAACAGAATTGCACTTAATGCAGCATGAAAGTAGAGCATTGCCCAGAGTAGTGTGCTTTCGTTGGTTTCGTGTAAATCTGTTTTTTGAGATATAAGTATTTAAAAAAGGTGCTAGGTAGCCTTGGAAGGGTTATCTCGTTTGTTATCTCTGCCATTTTATTCTGCGGAGTTTTAAAGACAAAGTCTGAAATCGTCTGTGTACTAAAATGTAAAAAATAATATAGGTGTCCTATTGGTTGAGGGAATCTTTTGACTTCTCTCAAACAGTTTGGATCCAACAGCTTTGATTGGCTGGCCACAGAAGTAAAATTACTTGAATAGTTGCAATTTGAGGATGCAGGCACGGTCCCCATATCGTAAAGACCCCCAGTCACAGATCTGGGTTGAATCCATTATCGTTCTTTAGCTCACTTCTCCACCCCAGTTCAGACAAAGCTATATGCAAATCAGTCTTGACCCTGTGCCTCATGGGAACAGTCCAGCACGAACTGTCAAGCCTGGTCTTCCCTGGACCGGAAACAAGCATCCTGGGACCGGTTTCGGGGTAACACCCCTCATCAGCCAGGCTAGCTTGAATCCAGTGGCAAAGTGGACTAATGCACCATAAAACTCTTGTTTGTTGGCAAATGGAGCGCGTTCCTGATAAACATGTTGAGGCTCTCTGCCAGCGAATTAGTGGATGTTACGGTATTTTACAAGCACCCATCACAATGGCGCAAAGAGACAAAAAAACAATAATTTGTGAGGAAGTTGGACAAAAAAAAACAAGAGCCTAGGGTGAAATGCTGGTTTTGGGGGGGGGAGGGTGTCTTTGTCGCACAACAATTGAGTTCTCATGAGACCGAGTGATAGGTGTTAGAAATAAGCTGCTGACCAATTAAGAACAGAACGTCATTTTAGTGCACAGTGATGTCTAATTAACCCCTCCACCCTCTTGTATCTTCCGTTTTGGTGGCTGACCACTGATACTGCCATCCATGTGCTGAGAATCGAGGATCGTGTAAATGCCATCGGTGCCAAGCAGGAGCCTGCGTTACCTGCGAGTTTAGAGGCTCCAGCAGCAGTGCTACTCTTAGGCAACCTGGCAGAATTAAGTAAGTTCCATGTACGAAGGTAGCACCGGAACCATCCGACTAGTGACGAATAACTCCCGAAAGCCCCTTGGATAGTAAAGCAGAAAGCAGCAGGTCACCTCTGCATGCTGCACCATTTCCCAGCATGCAACAAGGAAGTTAACTTAGGGAACTGTGGAATTTTGGGCGCCAGTAGATGGTGGCCAGGAATCATGGGTAAACTAAGCTTCCCACAGTTCCCTTGTTAGCTTCTTGCTACGCATGCCCTTGCACCTCCCAGGACTGGCGGTTCACCTCAGCTGCAGCACCAGGCTAGCAATCAATGAATTTACAGTGGGCAGAGACGTCTCTGGGGGAAAGGGCAGGTATCAGCCCAAATTTGACAAACAAGCCAGAGGAGCTTTTTTAATGCACAAATGGTAAACTCTGGCCCATTTGAGTGGGAATAAGCAAAGTCCAATCAGGCAACACTGTTCGTGTGTGCACTCTGAACTCCTCGAGGAGCGTGCTTTTAGAGTGCACGAACAAATGCGATGCAGCGCGCGCAACAAAATTCGTTTTATTTATTTATATCTCTACTTACCTCTATACGGCCGTATTCCGTACTTTACTACCCTCCACCCTGCCCCTCCCCCGCCCCACGTCACCGCCCGGCAGCACTCCCACCACGGGCCGCTACTGGTTGTTATGTGTATGCACACTATGACCGCAAAGGCTTCCTGACCTTGAGCAGGTGTGGAGTGGGAGATTTTTCCTTGCCTTAGGAGTGATGTAAGAGAACGCCTGTTCTCCTGATCTAGTTCTGTTTGTGCGTGTGATGTGTGAGAGTAGGAGTTCAGTGTAGTAGACGTGTCTGGGTGGTTGATGGAAAGAGATGTGAGTGTTCAGCTAGGTGGGGCCCAAGTTGTGTAGTTCCTTAAGTGTGTGGGAGGAGCTTGAAATGAGCGTGTTTGTGTATTGGGAGCCTGTGGAACTCCTTGAGGTGTGGTACAGTGTGAGTTCTGTGTTGGAGGTTCAGGATGAGTCTGGTTGCCAAGTTCTGAATGGTTTGTAGTCTTCTAGTGAGTTGAGTTGCTTTGTGATCCAGGCATAGAAGTTGTATCCGTAGTCCGACGTCATGGCCTAGTCTTGATGGAGATTAGGGCATGAGTGACCGTTTTCCTAGTGTTGATTGGAAGCCATTTGAAGATTTTCCTCAGGGTCTTCAGGGTCTGAAAGCAGGAAGCAGTAACATCGTTGACTTATGCAGTCATGTCCAGTTTGCTGTCGAAGATTATTTTGAGGTTCCTGGCATCTGTGCTGGGGGTAGGCCTGAGTTTGACTGGCTACCAGTTGGAGTCCCATGGTGTGGTGTTCTTGCCGAAGATCACTACTTCTTCTTGTTGGTGTTGACCTTGAGATAGCTGGCTTTCTTCCAGTCAGCGACTTTGATCATGCAGGCGGTGACCTTTCTTCTTGTATTGGGTGTCCTGTCCGAGAGGGAGAGTATGATTTTTGTGTCATCTGTAACCCTGGGCGTAGTTCGCGTAGTAGCGCTACGCGTAGCTACGCGAAGTGCACTTCGCACTACGCGAGTAACGCGTAGCTACGCGAACTGCGTAGTGCACTGTGTAAAATGCTGTTCGCACTGATTGCACAGTGCCGGATGCTTGTCCGCAATGTGCAATCAGTGCAAACCGCATCTTGCACAGTGCAAGCGGTCGTTTTCTGCCGCTCGAGTAGATTTCTACTCGAGCGGCAGCTTTCTCAACGCGGACTGGTAGTTTCTCATCGCGAGCGGTCGCGAGCATACGCGACCACTTGCAATGAGAAACCTGACCTCCCCGCGTTGAGAATCTCGCGAACGAGGAAAAAGTCTCGGCGGGATGTCATTTTGCTTGCTCGCGGTCGCCAACTTGACGTTGAGGTCCGCGAGCAAGCAAAAAATGACCGCTGCGCTACGCGTGTTTGCACTGTGCTACGTGCAATTCGCGTAGTGCGAAGTAGTGCAAACTTCGCAAACTACGCGAGCGTAGCGTAGTACTTCGCCCAGGGTTAGTCATCTGCGTAGGAGGTGATGTGGATGTGTGCGCAGATGACATTGGCCAGAGAGATCATGTATGTGTTGAAGACGGTGGGGCTGAGCGATGCACCTTGAGGCACTCCGCAGATGAGTTTGCAGGCTTCTGAGGAGTAAGATACCTGGCTAACAATTTGTATTCTGGGGGGTATTGGAAGGAGCAGATCCAGCGGAGAGCGGGTCCTTGGATGGCAATCTTGTGCAGGCGCCTGATGCAGTGGCGTAACGAAAATTGAGGTGGCCCCCCTGCAAGGTACATGGAGGAACTCCCTCTGGAGTCTATCTGGAGCTCTCCGGCCGAAGTGCTGTGCTGAGGGGGCCCCCTGGAGCTTGGGGTCCCCCGCACCGTGGGGGCTGCGGTGCCTGTGTTACACCCCTGGCCTGATGAGGATGGGGTCTGAGACCGTGTCAAATGCTGCAGAGAGGTTCAGGAGCTAGAGGGATGTCTTGTCTCCTCTGACAAGGATCATGTGGATGTCGTCTGTGGTGGCATTGAGTGCTGTTTCTGTACTAAGGTTAGGCCTGAATCTGGACTGTGTGGTATTGCAAAGCTAGTAGTCGGTGAGGTGGTTGGTGAGGCGTTGGTTGATTAGTTTCTCAGTGGACATGCATCTCTCTCATTTGTCCCTAAGCAGCTTCAGCGTGTTCTAAGCCTACAGTGTGTTTCCTGGATGGAAAGGCTAGGACCCTGAAATGCAATGGTAATTCCTCCAGGACACTCTACAGTACCTCTTTATGTTTCAGAAGCACGCACCTAACTTGTAAGTACTTACAAAATTGTGTATGTATGCACCAAAATGTTGTCCTGCAGTACTGTGTAGGACTTAATGACCTTTAATCCCCACGACTTATAGCTTCTATATCCTGATAGGATTCCATTGCCTGATTGCTGACAATGCTTGAAGATCATACAGTACTGCTGTACCTGATAGTGGCATTTTGAGGGGAGATAAATGCTCCTTCTGGGAAGTCTAAACATATAACTTCTTTTGTGGTGGATTCCAAACTACTCCCCTCCCCCAGTGTGCCATGTGCATTTCGCCCCAATATTAACAACGAGAACTGTTGTGGTGTACTTTCATCTCAACAAAATGTGCCTTAACCTGTGCATAGCACATGTTCCCAACTGAGGGGCTACTGTTTATGCCAGAAACTCAGTGTAGTATTCACCACCCCACCTGAGGGCTCATCTTTGCAGTGCCTTATCTATTACAATTCATTCACCTTTATTGCCCTTTCCAGTGAAGTGCCCTCCCTACTCGGAACCCTATCCACTCCCACTCTTCGTAAGGTTTCAGACAATCAGTACACATTGTCCTCTGTAATGACTAAAGAGCATTGCATGCTTGAGTTCTCTATTTCTCAGATCCCTTTTCATCTCTTCAGAGGTAAGCCTCTGTTGCTAAACAGCTTGAGTGAATTCTGGAAACAGGAGATTCGTTGTACCTTCTTATTTCAAAGGGTGATGGGTTCTAGGTGCTCTATCTGTGCCTACAGTTTTGATGCAGATAATGATTGCCCTCAAGAGGGGTACCAGGCCAGGCTTGATGTTCTGTTTCCATGGAGAAAAAGTTAGACAGGCCCTTTGGGGATCAGATGTTGTAGGATAAGATCTTTAAAAAACAGCTTCATTCTTTTCCCCTCTGCCTTTCTGGGACTCCAACAATACTTTGTTGCTTTGACATAGGCTCTCCACATCTTCTGCCATGGCTGCTAGCTGCAGTGTCGCCGAATGGAGCTTTATTACTTTCATCTTTATCACCTTTACATCCTTTGCATGTTTTTCCGTCACTTTTTCCATTGTCCCTACCTGGCCAGATATTTTGTGGAAGTCTGCATGCAGTAGATAGAGGTCTATAGACCTTTCTCCATATTGGTTTCCTGTGCCGACCTTGACTCCCTCTCCGCAGACAGCACTTTGTTGATTCTTTTTGGTCCCTCTCATTCACTGTATCTGTATCCTGCACATTTCTTCTCCGTGCAGACCCACCATTGCTCACAGATGCATATTACTGCAAGCATTTTGTGAGGTCTTGATCCAAATTAAAGCATCCTCTTCCCTAATAGAATGATAATATCCCCTTCCAGCAAGCCTCCTGATCAAAACCATTATGGTGGAGGGACAGGAGAGGAGGGGGGCAGCAGTTAGATTCTTTGCATATAGCCCTCAATCAGATAATTAGGACAAATTTAGGGCCCTCCGCTGTTCACTAAGCAATGTTGAGACTGTTGTTCCACAGATCTATGCCTAACAAGCTACTCCTCTTCTAACTTGCAGCAACTCTCAGATCTGTTGCTCAGCCCCCTTTTGCCGCCTGTAGATCATATAGCTGGCACGCAAGAAGAGAGCAAAGTGGGGGTTCAAGGTGGTATCTTCTTACGCTCAGTCTGTCACCATCCCACCTTTCCTCGCTGCTGCCCGCACCTGGTTTAAGGCGTTTGATGTGTTATGGACATGGAGGCCGCAATATGACATTAATCTTGACTCTCCTTGTGCAACAGCCCTGTCCTCTGTGGATGACTCCCGGCACGCCTACTGCTCCTGGAGCCTCATGGGTTCCAACTATAGTGTGCAAGCCAGAGCTTACACGCCAAGATGCTTGCCCAGCCTGGCTCCATTTGACACACTTCTACACAGGCATTCTGCTGCACACTTCCTTCTTGCCAGTGGATGTGTTAAGGGCACCAAGTTCTTTCATGTGTCTGTTTTCCCGCTTCGATACAGCCTTCTAACCTGCCACACAAGAAAGTCCTTCCCACAAAGCTGCTGTCCTTGGGAAAATGCCCACCTGTCACCCATGAGCACACTGTGAAGGAGTGCATCCTACCCTGTTTTCTCCGCTGGATTTTACTGCATTGCCTTCTCAAAGGGTTACCCTACTGCTCAGCTACTTGCACTTTGATGATTGTGTCAGAATGGTTTCAGATGTTGCTTGGACAGGCTAGCTATGGCAGGATCTAATTCACCAGCCCGCCTTACACATTGGCACGCCCCCCCTGATATTATCTACACATTGGCCAAGTAAGTCTGCATTCTTTAAATGTGTTAAGATTATTTGCCCTGCAACCCCACATATAGTCTAATTCTTCTATAATAAATCCAATGAACAATCGTATCAAATGCCTCTCTGAGATCCAGTGAAGTAAACATGCACACTCTCCTATCCAGAATGCCATATGGAACTTACAGGCTCCCTGGCTTAATACCCCATCCCTTCTAACATGATGATGAAGGGGCTAAAACAATCTCCTTTTCTGACCTAATTAGTCAACTACGTTGCAGCTTATTTTTCAATAGTTATTGCCGGAAAGGTGGATTGTTATAGACTGATAATTATGTTGATCTTGAACCTCTGTTAACACTTTTTAATGCAAAGGTTTGGACATTTGGTACCAGTGTCATATCATATGTGCAGCTATGCACCCTTCACCTAAGAAGGATCAAACCATCACAAAGTCCTTCTATAGTAACATAAATTCATGGGTCTGATGGTTTGGCCAGCGGCAAACGTAGGCATGGACAGAGTCACCATAAAGATAACTGTGTCTGTTTGATGTAAGAACACAGAAATATTCTCACATCTGAACTCTTCTCCTAACTATTGTGTTAGACCGACGGTCTTCACACTTTACAATGCCTCACCCCACATGTAAAAGCAAAAACGTAATCTGGCCTCCCCACAATGACAAAGTTATTTTCTCACCATTATTCTATAAAATTGGCAAATCTGAACATATTTAATGAGTAAAACATTGCATTTATATTAGTTATTCCTTTGAAAAATACAATCAAATACATGGTTGCCAACATTATATTGGCAGCCAGGACTCCTTAAGCGTGCCCAAGTATCCGCAGTGTGATGCAGGGGAAACTTTAAAGGTGATTTGGGCCCACTCACACACTTGGACATCTACTCCCAACCAGGACATTACAATCGATGTTTCTCATGGCTCCTTACATTCACTACCCCTCACAGTTTTCATGGTGTTTGCCTCTGCTCCCCAGTTCCTGCCCCCACCCTAACCCTGAGATCAATTAAGGCTCCATAAGAGGGCCCACCCTCCAGTCTCTAGAAACCAGTGCTTTAAATGGGGGCAAAATAGTGCAGGTACTCATTTAAATCTGGCGAGTGGGCGGGGCTTGGGGGCGGGGCTTAGGGCAAGACATGCCGATACTTATTGACTTTGCTACTACTTGCAGCACATACCAAAACACATGGGAAATATCTTTCAATAAACAAAGTAGGTTTGTTTACTCATTACACAAAACGAAAGCCAAACGCGGCCATTTTTTAACATTTCCTTGTTTTGTAATATGTGCAACATCAATACTGTTAATTGCACAATTCTATATATTCTCGAGTGACACAGAAAGAAACAAGCAGACCCGCACACACAAAGCATTCCACACATTTCCTTTAATATAACTTCCAAGAGTGTCTCTATTCTCTCCCCCTTTCTCTTGTTTTTCTCTCACACAAAAACAATCACAGGTTAGCAGACAAACATACACAGACACTTAACAAAAGAATCAGGTGGGATTAAAGCCATTTGAACCTGGTTACCTCCCACGGCTTTCTTAATTACGCTGTC
The DNA here is from genome assembly GCA_963921515.1 of Calotriton arnoldi. Lineage (NCBI taxonomy): Eukaryota > Metazoa > Chordata > Amphibia > Caudata > Salamandridae > Calotriton > Calotriton arnoldi. Next base: position 110,996 of record CAWUFW010006926.1, on the reverse strand, counting down.
ACCCGGCTGCCTCGATGTCTGTGTTTGCAACCCAGCAGGATGGTGAACACCCGGAAGGTATGCAAATGAGCCCACGCTGAATTGTTCAGCTGGGCTCCGCTCAGGTCTACAGAAGTGCCTTGGCTATCAAAGAAAGGCTGCCAGCACCAGCGTTTCATGAGTACCGGTACTCTCCTCGGCAGTAGAGAAGTGCCGGTACTCAGAGTGATAAATCTAAGAAGTGCCGGTACTCCGTACCGGTGAGTACCGGCCCATTTAAAGCACTGCTAGAAACTCTTACCAGTGCTACTGAAATTGCTTTGTTAAACCTGTTCAGGATATTTGGCTAGCTGAAGGCTGGTAAATAATGTACAATAAAAAATTAATTCAAAGGAAATAGTTATCATTGGTACAGCAAATTGTGAATTCAATTGAAATAATGACCTCCAGTGTTGAAAATTAGTAGAAGACATTAGATGGTAATTTAATACATCTAAAGGTTTTATCAAAGCACTGCAAACATTTGTTAATTACACCGAGATATACACACCTGTGTAAGAGAACAAATCAAGTTCAAAAGAGATGCTGCTCCTCCTCCTCAGAACTAAGTAATCTGTGTAATGCGAAGATCAGGGGATGCCTGACAAGATTGTTTCTGATAATGGGGCTCAATTAACCTTTGGAAACAACTGGGTTGTTGAGGTGTGCAGTAGAGCTGTCAAAGACAATTTGCAGTTGTCTTTCCCAAACAAGTTGGATGGCGTTTGAATTGAGGACATTCTTCTGGGCCATTATTATAGGTGTCCTGAATTACGGCCTTGTGCTGGTTATAGGACCTGCGTGGGAATGTGGTGCATTCAATAGGGAATTGCATAGTGTATGGTAAATTGTCTCTTACTATTCACATATAAACAGGGGCACTTAGCTAGGTGCTTACAGGGATGTAGATAGTCAAAAAATGTTTTGATATTTTGTACAATGTGCATAAATCTCTTTTTCATCTGTAGTGTATGAGGCATGCAGAATTGTGTGCCAGCGGCTCTTGGAATACATGCTGCAGAATTTAATTCTAGAGGTAAAGCAATGTGTGAAGCAGTGGTCTAAACTATTAGATGTGGAGATTTTTTGTAATTGACCCTTAGTGGATACATGTGAAGAGCACAGATCTTCTTGGGTGAATTTCCAAAAATGTTGATCCTTAGACTTTTCATCCCGCTCCTCCTCACTTTTGTTCTTATTACTTTAAGTACTGTAGAATGACATGTTAGCACTAACCATTTTTACTGCCCCCGGGATTACGTGGTGCGGTAACAGCAAACCAAAGTTTACCGTTTGCAGAAATACTGGGTTATAGCATCCGAGGGTCTGTGGCCAGGAGTGAGAAGAGACTCGCCCCCACCCTGAGCAGTGTGGAGAGCAATACTGCCCCCCCACCCCCGCTGTGCCCCCCCCCCCCCCACTCTTTTGATCACCTGCTCATGGGAAGATAGCTGCGTCGTCGGTAATTCTGGCAAAAAGGTGTGAAATCTGCCATTTTACTTTTCCCCCCAAAGTTTGAAGGTTTCCACTGTGCACACATTTCACAGGGTTTGAACATGTTTCCGTTTTTCTTTTTCTCTACTATAATTGCATTCCTGTTTCTCATTCAACAGATTTCATGAATTAACCCCACAGACCAAGGCTTGTCTTGCAAAGATTAAAATCAACTCCAACTGGCAGGAAGGATTTGAGTGGACTAGCTGTGCTTCTCTGTGTGTCGGCAGCCGAGCCAGGGGAAACTAATCTGTTCTGAGAGCTCTGTTTCATCCGCTCATAATCATGCTTCCCACTGGCGACAAAAAATGTCTTTAAACATGCAACCAGATGGCAGAAAATATGCCTGTCCTCCTTCCACCGAATTTTCAGAACAGACCCTATGTAGAGAGGACTTTTGCACGAATAGTAAAATGAAATTGCACGGTAAATGAAAGGTTCCTAGGCTTTTGATGGGCATACTTTTTTCTGCTGAAACCGCAAACGTTTTCCCTTTATCTTTTTATTACAACAGGTTTTCCTGCCTCTTGTTGTTTTGGCTTTCTTATTTTTGCTACTGAGATGATTCATTCTGGGGGGCTCCTGTGTCAATGTGTCTAGTTGTTTCTTTGACTTTTTTTGCTTTTTATTTTTTCTGTTTTTGCTTACACCCGCAGGCGCTCTCCTTGTAAAGTTTGTATTGTCTCTTCAGAAATAAAATTATTTCCCTATTTTGCACACATGAACATTCTCCTTCATTTCCATCATGTTGTATAGGTAGTTAAACGTTGTTGACAACATCGAATTCGGTTAGTTAGCGTTTCTAGGGGATTTCCACTAAGCCATACAAAATAACATTGGGGCACTAGAAGTGCAAGCATTGGTGAAACTAATTGTTTTAGCTTATTTATGGTAAAAAGCCTTTTATGTTCCACTTTGGTTAGAGGGCCTTTGCTGTCACACTTTGTGCAGCCAGCTACTCTTTGAGGAGCTGTCCTGCAGCTGCAATGAGCATTCTACGTGGGTTGTGTGAAGGAGTGGAGTGGATCAACGTGGCACCCTCTTAACAAGCATTGGCAAAGCCAATAGGTCTCGGCAATGCGTAAGCTTTTGGCGTTGCGGATGTCTGTCTTTTAGACATGTTGTATTGCAGGACAGATCCTGTTCTGAAAGGCTGAAAGTCATGGAAAAAAGCGCTATGACGCAGACAGCACGGGCGAGTCATAGCAATTTTTGGTTTGGCAGGAGGCGCAGGACAAGGAACACAACACGGGGGTTTGGTATGGTAGGTACTCTTGCTCCGGTCTGCGTCATAAAGTATGTGCAGCCCTCGCATACTCACTTTACATCACATTGTTGTTATGTTTTTGCAAAGCAGCCGCTCATAACAAAATTTCAAATGGCATATGCCAACACATAAGTGCGTGGCTGGGTTATCTTAAGCCAATGGGAAAAGTGGAAACGGATGAAAAACTTGGAGTGTCACAACTGAAGAGGGGGTTGTTCTCTTTGACGAAGTATGGATAGAGACTAGGAGATGATAAGTGTCTCTGTTACCAGTCCCTCCATGATGAATGTTCATTTGCCCCCAGTGGCTCCACTGACATTATGCTTTCTCTCCCAAGCTTGGTTTGATGTTTTTTGACACGTGAACTGACCACCCAAAGCCAGTAGCATTTTAGATCTGTACTGGGTTACCTGATGAGTGAGGAAATAGCCTGGCACGTCTGTACCAACAGCGGGATGTTCGTCACACCATGAAGCCCGCCATTACAGGTGCAGCTGAGCTCCTGTGGGTGGCGCTAACTGTGAGCAGGGAAACAACCCAAGTGGGAAGCGTGCAGCCGCGCCTCAACAAGAGAGAAGCAGTGCGTGCCATGGCCACTGGGCTGAGGTAGTAATAGAAACAGAAAGAGGCAATCACGAAAGCTAGCTTCAAGCGGGGAAAGAAGTGACTGAAAGCATGAGCACTCATTATGGAGTGGTTGGACACAAATAAAAAGATAGCTCCAAGAATGGGAGCAGTGGATGGACACAAGTACTTGGTCCATGCTCTAGGGGAAGGCCAAACACAAGAAGAGGCATGACGCATGACTGCCATGACAAATTGGAACAAAGGATAGGAGCAGGACACTGAATTTAACAAATGGTAAGCTATGGGTGGGCTCTAAAATCACTGATTGCAAACAACATGTCTCGAAGAGACAGTCTGGCTGAGACCTAAAAACTATTTCCAGCTTCTTACCTAACCATATGGATGGCACTCTTTATCCTGTGGGGCTCAGGAGAGGCAAGGAATCTTGGAAAGCCAACATACACCTCATTCCCCTGGTTGCAGACAGAACACCCCAGACACTTACCACTTGCCACTCCTTTCCTGTATCCGGAGTGTCCCCTTCCAAATGAAGTTGTGAGAAATGTAGAGTGCAACAACTGTAGCGGCTGTGCTTCCGCCATCTTGCTTGAACCTATTGGCAGTGGTGGTGCCCAGCACTCTTTCCTTAATGGCTGAGTCCGGGTGCTGTGTGGTGAAAAGTGCCACTCCAATGATGCCATACATACATCACCTTCTCAGGGACAGAATGAACTGGACACCCCCTGTGCTTCCTCGCCTATTCTCTCGGATATTGCTATACGGCTACGTGTTCTGAAACATGTCATTTTTATTAGTTGTTAGGTCAGTAATTAGTCTATTTTTAAATGGCTCCATGGTTACAGAGAATGCTTGAGGTTTTGTTGGTCTAGTGCTGACTTAACTCTTGTGTAGACAGGGCCTTTTAAATACGAGTGCTCCTGTAAGGCAGTCCGTTGTCTAATTCAGGTCTGTTTATTTTGGGGCGAGGGGCACAAAAGGAGGGATTACTGTGAAACAAAGAAAGCTCCGCACAAAGGTTTCTTATTCTTCACTGACAATTTGCTTTCGGTATTAGTGTCCCAAATGGAACAGCTGTGCTTGCTTTAGCCTGTTTGTGAATTCAGGCGCAATTAAATGTCCTCCTTTTTGACATCTCTGAGGCGCTGTTGTATTCTTTCAAAATGGCTTTTAAGTTTGAAAATCCTATCCTGGGCCATGGAATAAAAGCATTATTCAGAGCTGGCGCCGAGGATGCACGAAGGTCTGCAGATATTGCACTAATAGTACAATGGAGGTGCTAGGGAAGTAATGCTGATGGAGCGGTGCCTGGACTGTGAAAGATGGCACCTAAAAGTGGGGAGACGTCCCCCAAAGCTTTAAAGATCCATTATTGTTCTTTTGTAAAATGGCGTCTGTGTTTGCACAGGCTGTGAAATTACTACAGCCTAGCAGCAGTTCCACAGGTTTGATTGAACTATATAAACTAATACATGACAAATGTTTTTAAGATGGCCGCTGGCAGTTCTTAGTTGTCTGGGGCTTTGCTAAGCAAGACAGAGACGTCTAACCGTGCATGCAGGGCTTGTTTGGCCTGGCTCACCCTGCACTGGTCGTGTGTGCCGGGCAGCAGATTGGCAAGGGGGTGTGTTTGTGTTTCTAGCTCTGCTAGCAGATTCTGACAGGGATCATTGTATACCCTCTGCTATTGGAGCTGGAAAAAAAGAAATAGATGACAGATAAAAATCCTAATACCAAGAAAGCTAAGGACTGTACATTGGGATTTATCACTAGTTTTAAAGCTGAGAATGGCAAAACCTGGAAGATATTCAATGAACACTGATACCATCACGCAATCTTTGTCTGATAAACTCAATATTACTCACAGACGTTCCCAAACTTTAAATTTATTCATTACTGCTAGTGGTTTGAGCCAGGGAAAACTGATTAAAGTTATTGGTTGTCGTCATTGAAACCAGGCTTGCAGAAATGTGGATTTCATAACTACTGCATGTCTATGATAGATAAAGCTATTGAATTCTGTGATATATTAGAAAGTAAAAAACAAGATTCTGGACTTCATTAACTGCAACACCAAGTTCCTTGTGTACATCATCATGTGCTATATATTACGTCTACTATAACATTTCATAAAGAACGATTAAGTGAAAATGTCGAAGCAATTATAAATATAGATATATTATATATCCAGCCGCAGTTCATTTTCACAACAATCCTTCCTTGGCAGATCTGGATAGAAATCATCTTATGGAATATAGTTCATGTTCGTATCAGTAGAGTAGATGGAGATCAAGAAGTTACTCACGTCAGGATAGTAAGAGTGAATAATGTTTTACTTTCAGCTCTTCCTTAAACACAGCAACCTTAAAACTTGACCTACAAAAATAACAAACAATCTGAGACCTTCGAGAACAACAAATCACATTGCAAGCCAAGACATCTATGAGCATAAAGGAAATCCAAAAGTAGTGACACACCCATCTTCCAGGCCTCTTTCTTTGGTGCTTTGCAGCCTCAGATGAGTGTCCCTTTGTTGCCTGTTGTATGAGATGTTGGGTATTTTCAGCTGTACACCCTTTCAGTGGTGTGCTGATCTGGCAGCTTGAAGCGATAGTGCTATTTCTAGCTATGTTTGTGTACTAACGTGACTCTTCCTTGCTTAGTCAGAAGGTCTGCATTGAGCTAATGTGGCTGCTTAGGCAGCATATATTATATTATATTATATTATTTTCTCGACCCTTTGGGCTCTGCCATGTCTTTGAGGTGTGGCTGTCTATAGGAGCTTTGCACAAGACCATCCCCCACGGCACCCAGCGGTCTCCTCTCAGTGAGCGGACCGCCAAATCTGCCCTCTCTCTTGCCCCGCATCTGCCCTTTCGGGACCAAGGATTATGATTTTTTTTTTTTTTGTGTCCTCATTCTGCCAATTCACTTGTTGGCAATACTCCCTTCCCATCTCTGGCGGACCAGGCCGGGTTGGAGTCATTCCACTCAAGAATAGAAAGCTGCTTCCACTTCCACCCTTCACTGGTGTGCCCGTAACACAGAAGGGGACAGGACCGACAGCAAATCATTGGCTTAATCATTGGACCCCAGGTTTTTAATCCAATCCAAAAGCTTAGCCCATACCTTTCTCAAACTGCTGGGATCACATGCTATATCTTGTTGGCTTATAGTTATAACATTCTTTTTACATTCCAAAAAGAGAGGTGGAACACAGGATTTCCATGATTTGCAAATCTCCCGTCTCCCCAATAAAATCACATAAAAAATGAATCTTGCATCCGACTTATTGATACAAGTGGGACTATCTTGACATAGTCCAAAGAATACAAGTAGGGGACTTACCCTCACCTGTATACCCGTAACTTCCTTCAAAAATTCACATACTTCACACCAAAATGTCTTAATCTCTGGGCATGATAGAAACATATGGAAGTCGTCTGCTGAGGGATCATTACATCTAGGGCATGCATAATGTATTCCTGAGAATTTTGCCAATTTTGCTGGGGACCAATACACCCTGTAGACAGTGAAAAGGTGACCTTGTTTAAAGTAAGCAGGTTTAACTGTCTCCCGAAGCATTGCAAAAGAGCCCAACCAAGCTTCACTCAGGTTTGTGTTTATCAAATCGCTTCCCCAGAGCTTTGTAATGTCTTTATCCAACTCATCGTCTACATTTACTAAAATACCATACCACAATGCAACCTCCTTCTTGACAGTGCCAATTTTTGTTGCTTGATCCAACCAGGTATCATCTTCCTCCTCATGCCAGTCTTGACTTGCCCACCACGCAGAAAGTTGATAATACTTGAATCGGGTTAGTTGGCCCCCTGTACATAAACTCAGAGGGCCTGATTCACAGAACTAACTTACGTCAAAAACGTAAAGTTAGTACTTTTTTGTATTCACAGAATACACTTGCTCATTTTGGTATTCACAGAATGAACTTACTCATTTCGGTATTCACAGAAGTTAGTAGTCCTAACTTTAGGACTCCTAAATGCCTTCTGTGAATACCGAAAGTCTTAAAGTTAGGATTTTTCTCAGTTTAGGAGTAGTAAAGTTAGGACTCCTAACTTTAGGACTCCTAAATGCCTTCTGTGAATACCGAAAGTCTTAAAGTTAGGATTTTTCTCAGTTTAGGAGTAGTAAAGTTAGGAACTTTACTACTCCTAAACTGAGAAAAATCCTAACTTTAAGACTTTCGGTATTCACAGAAGGCATTTAGGAGTCCTAAAGTTAGGACTACTAACTTCTGTGAATACCGAAATGAGTAAGTTCATTCTGTGAATACCAAAATGAGTAAGTGTATTCTGTGAATACCAAAAAGTACTAACTTTACGTTTTTGACGTAAGTTAGTTCTGTGAATCAGGCCCAGAGTTTCCCAGCCAACTAACTTAGTTCCTATCTTCAAGTCTCCCCAGCAAGAAATACCCGCGTTCTTCAAAGGGCGGCTAAGTGAGTCTTTCAAGCACTCCGGAGTTCCTGGTGATTCCCATATCGGGGCCCTGGATGTGTACTATGATATTCCTAGCTTCTTTCGAATGTAGACCCATGCTTTCAATGCCTCCAATAAAATCTTCAATCTTACTTTCTTAAAGAACTTCGGGTCCCCAAACTTAAATAAAAATTGCTCTTGCTCCTCTCTCAACTCACTAAGCATTGCCCCAAAAAGGATTCCTATTGCAGTACTATCAGCTTTATTTAACAGCATCCGACAATTCTTAAAGTAAAAAGCGTGCCCATATATCATCAAATCAGGTAGTGCCAGCCCCCCCTTCGCCAACCTCCTCCTTAATCTTTTCCAAGATATACGAGAGCCCTTCGAGGCCCATATGAAGCTACCAATCTTTCCTTGTAGTTTAGCAATCACTGGCCCTATTTATGGAAGACTCTAAAGACCTTTGGTTTTCCAAATAATATAATAAACGCTGTCAAACTCCTGTATCGTTTACCTAGAGCAAGGGTGCTTGTAAACGGAGGGCTAACCGAGTGGTTTAATATAACGCGTGGAACAAGACAGGGGTGTCCCTTATCCCCGCTTCTGTTCAATTTGTATATCGGACCGCTAACGGCATGGATTAGAAAAGACGATACCATCGTACCGTTCAGATGTGGAAATCTAGAGATAAAATTAGCTTTATATGCTGATGATCTTATAATGTATACTTTGAACCCCGAGAGAGCTATCCCCACTTTAATGGCCAAAGCTGAAGCCTTTGGAAAGATATCAGGATATAAGGTAAATAGAAATAAGACAGAAATCATGGAATGGAACCAACCAAAACAAACCCTGGGGGCAAAAGCGCATATGCGTTACCTTGGTATTATAATTACTCAGAAATTAGTAGAAGTGACTACTGTGAATTGGAGGAGGATTAGCCAGGAGGTAGGGAGATTGCTAGTTAGGTGGACAAACCTTCCCCTAAATTTGTACGGTAGGGTAAATCTTATCAAAATGATTATTTTGCCTAAAGTTACCTTTCTTTTTAATTCTATACCACTATTATTTGATAAAAGGGAGATTGCTAAACCAAGGATTATGAATGACTGCTTTTGCTGCCAAGTGCTCTCACTATTTGGCTCCTGTCCTTCATGACCAGATCTAGAGCGGCCTCCACACCTATGCCCTGTTCCCCCCACACGGCTGGGGTTGCAAGAATTTCTGTCATTGCTCTGTAGCAAGTTATCTGAGCTTCCAATCATTTTTTGCACATTCTTCGCCAGGGTATTTTCCGTATGTTAGAGCACTTGTTTCTGAACTCTCATACATATTACGAGATGCTGTAATGTTTTCTATTACTGTGAGTTCCGGTACCTCTGTGCTATGTAATACGAAATTTGGGCTGTGACAAACAGTGCCTATACTGAGGCATTGGGGGCACGTTACACCCCTTTTGGGATGCCACAGTGCAGAATGACCTTGTTTCTCGTCATCCTGGAAAAACCAGCAATCTGCTATTTACTGGCCAGGTAGGTAGGATGGCTCGGGGCAAGTGCCTTGTAAGTGTTTCAGTAAATTCTGAAGGATATCCGAAATTGAAGCTAATCAGTGAAGGTAACACAAAATATTTTCTTACTCCAGAGATAAGTTGGAGTGCAGAATGGACCACCCCCTTAAGAGGGAGAAGTGGGAAGCTGGAAACCAGTCAGAATGGAATTACTACCACTTAGTCTGTGAAGCACGAGGGCTTGAACACTAGCACAGAAATTAGATGGAGAAAGTAGTGATAACTCAGATGTGCATTCAGCGATGAGTCTGCTGAGATGATTTAAGATTCAGAGAGAAATCCAGTGCCAAGCCAAAGGATTTCATAGAAGAGGAAAGGGAAGGACAGCCAATGCTCAACAGAAGAGGAGTTGCAAGGAGAAGAGAAGAAACCGTGTTTTGGAAGATTTCAATTTGAGAAATTGAGAGGGAATACAGTCCTCGATGACAGCAAGGCAGTCTTTCAGAAGGGGATAGACATCAACGGGTAACGAGCACCTAAAGGTGCTGTTGGGTGTCATTGGTGTACTGAGGCATAAAGATGCCTGTGCTGCTCAACAGCTTTCCAGCAGCTCTCTTTTAGGATCTTCTTTTCACCAACCCTTATTCCTGTTCCATATAGTACCAGTTTCCAAGGTCGGTAGCCCTTTGCTCTCTTATCTCTTCACTTACCTCATAATACACACAGTCCTTTGTGCACATGTCTGGGACATGTCACCTTCACCGTACCACTATTACAGATTCAACAGCTTTGAAACAATTCCTCCTTCCAGATCATGCAGTATGTCCTTCTTGATAAGTCACTCCCACCACACTCCATAACATTTCTTGCTACAACTTGTAGCTATTATATTGGTGCCTCTTCTTGCCTTAATACACTCATTGTTATATAGTGCAGTGTATAAAGGTGTAATTCCTATTCCCTTGACGAATAACTTCATCTCGCATAAGCCCAACTGCATTCCATTACAAGTATGCTTTTCCTTTGCAGGGCCCTCTCTCAAGAAATACACTCCTTATCTCCTACTGAACTAATGTACCATAATGGTAGGTGCATTTTATTACTTGGCATATTTCACACATATATTATGTTTATATTCTTTGTAGGTGTGCCCAAATCTCTGTATTTTGTCCCATCATAGAATACCTCGTGGAGCATAGTAAATCATTATATGGTGTGATGCATAATAAACAAACCAGCCTTTGTAGGGGAAACACGTTGGCTGCGCTGCTTTTTGGATATATTCAATAAAAGAACAGAATCTAGGGATGTTCAAGTTCCATGAGCCATTACTTCTTTGTTGTGTAATCTGTGTTCGTTGCCTCTCTTTATTGTCAAAAATTGTATTCAGTGTGGTCAATGTGCAGCTGGCCATTGAGGTGGGCAACGGCCTTTCCTTTGGTCTAGTGACTGCTCCCGGTGGTGCGGCTGGAAGCGCCCAGGCTGCCTTTCCTTTTGTTTTGGATCTGTCTTGTCTTGTGGAACATAGAATTGTGAGGGTTTCAGTCCCTCATTTTTGGCAAAAACGAAAAACAGCTTCTTTCATACATCTAACACTTTACTGGGAGCCATTCATACTAGACCACATGGTTTATTTTGTGCTGAAGTATTTCAGGTTTCGTTGGTGTGGATACTAACATTGGCAAATTCAAGTGAAATGATTAGTATGGTTAATTTCCTTATCATTTTGTGGCGTTTGTCGTGTAAACTCAGTAGCGGCCCGTGGTGGGAGTGCTGCCGGGCGGTGACGCGGGGCGGGGGAGGGGCAGGGTGGGGGGTAGTAAACTACGGAATACGGCGCACAGAGGTAAGTAAACAAACAAATAAATAAAACGAATTTCGTTGCGCACGCTGCATCGCCAACTTGCGATGTGGGCAGCATGCAGGTGAGAACATCAGGTTTCTTGAAGAAGGACACGGAGTGCTGTCCAGCCAGCCTTGCGTTTCAAGCTGTGACATTTTTAAGGCAATGACTGTGATGCTGACTAGTGATACTTTTCATATTTTTTTTTATTTTTGCACTGTTTAACTTTGTTGGCTGGGTAGTACATGCATACAAAATTCTTGTATATGTATGAACTTTTTTGCTGTTTTATTATATATACTTTTAGGTATTTAGCTGTAACACGGACCGAGAAGCAGGGACTAATTGAATGTTTTATTTTGTTATGTTACATTTATTAATAAAGCTGAGACTATCTCCAAGCTTCTTGGCGCTGAGAAGTGAACATAACAACTAGTGGACGGGGGAAGCAGTGAGGATTAAACTAGCCAGGATTTAATGTTACTTGAATTGAATAAGTGAAGGTTCAGAGCAGATAGCAGTGGTAAGTGAAAACCACAGTTTGGCTGCTGCAGATGTAAATGTTCGGTCTCCAGAAGGGAATATTCTGGTTAGAGGGACTCATATCAGAAACCGGTCTGCAAACGTAGGGCTTTATTTGATTTGTAGAGCCGAAACTTGGATATCAGAAAACGTGGCCTGTGGTGGTGTACTATGTTATGAACAAAAGTAAGAGCTTTTTGGGCAATTCGAGAATGCACCGGAAGTCAAAGACTGAGACGATCTTGCTGCACCATTATTTCCTCATTAGATATTGACGCATCTCTGCATGTCTACCACTCTGAAGTGACTAGTAGGTGATACTTAAGCACTTTAGAACACCTTAGGAAATATCATAGCACAAAGTGCTTTGGCCTAGGTCTGCAGAGTCGATTTACTATATCAGAGAAGAACTCTGCTTGCCTGCTGAAGAGCTGGATGGCGCCTGCTAGGAGGAGTGTCCTAATCCGCAGAAAACCTGCCAAAGGCCAAACTGGCTGACAGACCTTTTGGTTGATGAACAAAGCTTGCACAAGAGCTACAAGGTCACTCCACTCCGCTCAGGAGGAAACAAGAATAGCATCCATGTTATGGAGCTGTTGCATTGCATGACATTGATGTAAGGGTGGACCTGCACCTTCCTCAATCCATCCTGTACATTGAAGAGTATCTATCAGCCCTTTGTCAGCCCCAAAGGGACCAGGAGGCAATCGGACCTCGTACACTTGGCGTATATCCCGGTTTTACTACCTGGAGATGGTTGCCCTCAACCATCTTTCTACCCATTAGGGTTCTGGAAATAGTGCTGGCTGAAGTCATTGTCAAGCCTTTCAAAAAATTGACCTGATCCCGAGTGGGACTGATGCTAACAGGAACTGTTGTGGGTGCTCCCAGTCACAGTGGTGCCCCCACCATCAGACAATCTTGACAGTGACTGGCATATCCGAAAGACACAGGCCTCTAAAGGCAAGGCATAGTGGGATTCCATAGAGGGAGCTGACCCTTTACTTCCACCGGTTCCTTTGAAAACATACAGACCAAATGGGCCCTAAACATGTCTCAGTTCACTGTGCATCGTGTCTCTAACCATCCAGTGATGACAGGACACCGGGGCATCAGAATATCAGTGGGATCACAAGATACGTTAATGGGTGGGTTTCTAGCATTTTGGGTGGTGGGTTTTTGGGTGCTACATTTTTTAGGGTGACACCTTTTATTCTTGCCTACACCTGTTTTTAAATATGACACCTTCTTTCCCACCATGTGTTATCTCAGAGCCATTGAATCTATAGCTCACATTTAGACTTTAGTTTTGTGACAGTTTTGGAGTAGATATCCTAGTGCTTACAAAACTCCCTGAGTATAGCAAAAAGGCCGTTATAGAGAAGTGCAGAATATAAAATATTCTAAGTGCCAAGTGGGCAGCAACATCAGAAGTGAAACGGGCAGCATTCCTAGCAGCATCTGAACCTTCGGGAAAGCCTTCTCGTTCACCCCCAAAATGAAGGGGTTTTATACATTATTTTCACTTAGGAAATTACCAAATCTGCAGAATCACAGTAGTGTGGGGTAAAGTATTATTTCATCAGCAAATAAGAACATAAGTATATTAAACGTCATATTGCTTTAACACCTAAGCATTATCCCACTACATGAATAATTATTCTGCCCACTCTAAGCTAATGCCATCCGAGATAGTGGAACAAATATGATATATCACCAACAGCAAACTAATAAAAATGAATAGAGTACAGTGGACTTACAGGAGGACCTTGAAATGTAGTTTGTGACTAAGCTGGGGAAAGTTCATCAGAAACAGAATGAACAATGACAATTGAAATAAATTGACATGGACTCTACTTGAATGTGTGCTACAAAAACAAACAGTGAGATGTGCTGGGGGTGGGGCGAGACTAGAGTGATAAGGGTGAAATCCAGTTTGATTAATATGACTGCTAGGCCCAAATTGAGGCCCACTTAATACCGATCAGGTAAACACACTTCTGTACAACATAGAAAAATTGTTTTAAAAGTAAGGCTCCCAGTTTGCCGTTTTTACTGATAAATGCAGACCGAAAACAATGTATTTCCTATCTGTATTTATTCTTAAAAGTGGAAAAATATAGAAAATTGTGCTTCTGTGAGTGACTCTCCATGCTGTCCTTCAAGAATTCCAGGCCAACGACTGAGCAGACAGACAGCATAGGGAAAAACAGGTTGAGAATACCTTAAATAAAGGTATATGTTAACATATGTTTGTATATTATGCTAATATTTACCTGTGGTGTAGTGTTTTGTTATATTTGGCTGCCTAATTTTCTAAAACGTGACAGGCATCAAAGTATAAGTGCAAGTTTAGCAGGTAAATAAATGTGGAAATATACCATTTCACTACCCCATTTATTTTCAAAACACAAAATAAATATGGCTAAATACCAATGTTAGAAACGGGTAGCGTGGTGCAGAGCGGGCGGGCCAAACTCCGGAGGAAATGTGTAAAGCATCTGCGCAGCACACTCACAGGCGACACACCAGGCACACTACAAAAGGAGACCACACCAGGTTGCATGAAAAATAACTTGTGTATTATACCAAATACAGTAGGATGCAATCACATGGTGAACACGGAGCCAACTGGCACCAGGTAGTCATTTACAGAGGGGGACTATTTACAAGGCAGGGCCAATCGGGCCGCTGCCGGAATCATCAGAAGTACACAGGATAAATGTGCAAGCATCAGTAGCTGTGTAACAACCCGCACTTACAGGCAGGATCCTTGTGGGCATAACATTAGGCAACTTGCATGAGCATCTCAATATGCATAAAAACACATTGTGGGCAACAATTAGGCATGGAAACATAGGAGACACTCTCATCAGGGGTAGGCCACCTTAGGCGGGGTATAAAGAAAGTGTACTACTCCAATCTCATTAAGCAGGCAGAGTTCAATCAAAAAATGATTTTCAAAATTGTTCAATCTTTCACCCATCCTAAGATATTCAATCAGGAAATTCCCCCATCACAACAATTGTGTGATCAGATTGCAGACTATTTCAATGACAAGGTTAGTGATCTCAGAAAGGACTTTTCAATAGATACACCACCTACCGAAGGGCCAAATCAGAACTCAGAAAATAGACCGCTGCTGAATCATTTTGACGAGGTTACCCTTGAACAGTCCAGGCAGGCTATTTTGACATGTAAATCGGGCTCTCCAGGCGACTCCTGCCCTCCAAAAATTTTACATGCTCTGATTGATACTGTTAATCCTATTATTAATCAGATTATCAACTCCTCACTCAGACAGGCAGTAGTACCAGACAGCTGGAAAGTTGCATCGGTTAAACCTCTTCAGAAGAAACATCTTGCGGATCCTACTATTTTGACCAATCTCAGACCTATTTCTTTATTGCCCTGTTTAAGTAAGATAACAGAGAAACTTGTAAATAAGCAACTAAATGACTTCCTCCTATTAAACAATGTGTTACATCCCAGGCAATCAGGTTTCAGGGCTGGGTTTTCAACAGAATCAGCTCTCCTACACACTGCGGAGACGCTAAAATGTGCCTTGGATCAAGGAAAGACGGCAGTGCTGATTCTGTTGGATTTATCAGCCGCGTTCGATACTGTTTCCCATGTTGCTCTGGGTAAGCGGTTAAGAAGTGCAGGGATCTCACAGAATGCTCTGGCCTGGCTGATATAATTCCTGGGAAACAGAAGACAATCAGTAACACTTGGCAATTTTACTTCAACTGAGAAGCAGCTGCATTCAGGTGTGCCTCAGGGCTCAATTTTGAGCCCCACACTTTTTAATATATATATGGTGCCCCTGTTAGATCTAATATCATCTTTTGATATTGAGACTGTGTCTTATGCTGATGATACACAGCTCATCCTTACCTTGGATAAAGAAACCACAGCAGCTGAAGAAAATTTTCAACAATGTCTGTTGGCGGTCTTTGAATGGATGAAGACTCATCACCTTAAATGTAACAGCCAAAAGACGGAGATTCTGCTGCTAGGAAAATATAATATCTTTTCACCCAAATTGTGGTGGCCAACTGACGCAGCCCCACCCCCAATACTGTGGACACGGCAAAGAATCTGGGAGTACGATTTGATAGCTCTCTCTCTTTTGATCAGCAGGCCCTGTCGGTAGCAGGAACTTGTTTCCATTGGATAAAAACTCTGAAAAAATTCTTTGACCTCCTACCAGCCATAGCTCGTAAGTCTGTAGCAGTGGCGATGATCTTGTCACGACTAGATTATTGTAACAGCCTGTATGCTGGTATAAAAAAGAGTACTCTTAAAAAGTTGCAGACTGTACAAAACGCAGCGGCCCGAATGGTACTGAATCTACCTAAGGGGTCCTCTGCTTCCGAGGCTCTTCAAATCCTCCATTGGTTACCCAGACACAAGAGAATTCTCTTTAAAATCCTTGTGATAATCTTCAGAGTTGTAAAACAAACCGGTCCTAAATACCTTAGGAGCAGATTGAAAGCCTATGTTCCTGCTCGTGACTTAAGATCTTCTAAGGAAAATCTACTTGCACCCCCTTTTTCGTCTGAAGTCCAGAGGGGGAAATCTATGGCTGTACTAGGGACAAAAGCCTGGAATTATCTACCTACCCAATTGAGACTTATTCAGACGGAGTCCATCTTTAAGAAAAAAATTGAAAACTTGGATCTTCACAGTTCCTGATAGTCTGGCCCTATCTTTTATCTGATTACTGCGACATTAGAGACCACACCCCCTTTGACTCTCACTCGTAGCGCCAAGATGCTCCTTTGGAGTGATAGCCAGCGCTCTATAAATGACTTCATTCATTCATTCATTCATAAACCTCAGCAATGTCCACCCTAGGAAAAAGCATTAGGCACATTAGCATAACCCTAGGTATGAACACATCTGTATAAATCACTTTAACAGGAGGCCTGGGATGAGAACCTTAGGTTAGGCATGGAAATGCAACATGCATATTCAGATTGGCATTAGCATAAAATGCAACCTTAGGCATACCATCACACTGTGCATACATAACATTAGCATTACGCAAAACCAGGTGAGCATAGAGGCACCACCATCATTAGCGACACAGCATTAGGCCTGAACATGTGGGCATGGAGGCGACACCATTAGGGTGAAAGCATGAACAACACATTAGCAATTTGGGGAAAACATTACCAGCATAAATGCATTAGCGTAGACCCCTTAGCACAGGCATAGCCTTAGCATAAATCACCTGTACATAAATCATAAGAGGCGCTAGGCCTCACAAGCATAAGCCCCAGTCGTCCCAATCGGGGCACAACACTCTGAAACTGGGCCCAGGCCAACTGGCCTCTCTCAGGGGCTCAGAAGCCCTATATCCCGCAAAGTCAGGGCTGGCTGCAAGGGCAGCGAAAACAAAGGTGCGCAAAGCGCTAGGGCAGGAGGGTCCCTCACTCCTCTCTATTTCCCTTCTGGGTAATCCAATGCCCCCAATGCGTGGCAGCTGCCCCCTGTCCTGCGGGGTAGCTGGGTAAACCCAACAAGCACTGGCGCCAACAATGCAGCGATGGGAGTCCCACTCCAGGCTCTAACAGGAATCTGCCCACAAGAACACTGGCACGGTGGAGCCCCTCTTCTGGGACTCTAGAATTTCCCAAAATGCCTCTGTCGTGAGCTGAGGGAGGAAACAAGTACTGGGCACGTTGGAGCCCCCCTCCTATGGGACTCTAAACACAACCAATGCCCTCCAAAGAATACTGGCACCGGGGACGGGCACCGACAATGTGCCCCGACATACCCCCCAACCACAGGATGACTGAGCCCCACTCACCGGCAGTCTGGGCCCCTCTGGATGTCTCTGCAGTCTCCGGGCACCGGCAATGTGCCCCGACAGGTCCCGCTTCTGGGACCTCTCCTGGCTTCACCCTCAGCGGAGCCTTCTCCTCGTCAGCAGCGCGGAGGGGCAGGCACCGACAATGTGCCTCGGGCCCCCCTCCGCCGCAGGACTCCTCCTTGGCAATTTACATATAGCGCTCACGAGTCGCTAGGCGACAGGAAAGTTCTTGGGCTGAAATTAAGTTGTAGCGCCCACAAACTGCTAGGTCCCACACCATAAGGTGGTAGCGCTCCCCTTCACTGGCAATGAAATATAGCCCTCCCGAGGCGCTAGGGAGCAGGCAGGAAGGCACAGTCACTGGAAATATAGCGCTCTCGCAGCACAGCGCTGCAGATGTCAGCTCCTCACCTCCTGGGCAATAAGATAAAGCGCTCTTCTTCTCCAGGCGCTAGCCAGCAGGCAGGGATGGTCAGTTACTTCAAATGTAGCGCTCCTCTTCTGCTGGGCACAGTTATAGCGCTCTCGCAGCAAGCAGAGCACAGTCAATGCAAATATGGCACTCCGGCAGCCCAGCGCTGCAGGACCCACGCACCTTCTTCTCCTGGGCAGGGTTGGAGGCAGCGCTCTCCTGGTGCAGGAATAAGGTTGTAGCGCTAAGTCCCACAAAATAAAGTTGCAGCGCTCCTCTTCCCCTGTGGCACAGTTATAGCGCTTTAGCAGCACAGCGCTGCAGGCATCAGCTCCTCTCTTCTCCTGGGCAGACCACGTGCTCACAGGGTGCTAGGCAGCAGGCAGCTGGCAGTAAGATATAGTGCTCACCAGGTGCTGGGCTTAGGACGGCAGGAGAGCAGGCAGGCAATACTGGGCAAGATCAGCAGGCAGTGGGTACTCATCAGAACAGGACAGCAGCTCCTAGAAGCAGTCATCTCCCATAAAGTGGCACTCCTCCTGACACAGCAGTCTTCACTCCAGTAAAGGGCTCTCACTGGCCCTGTGGACAGCGGAGGGGTGCAGATTGGCGCAGGGGCCAGCACACAGGCCCAATGTGGCGGTACCTCCTGGCAGAGTGTCCCCTCTCATTCAGGTCCACGCTCAGTCTGAGCACATGGAGGCACAGCCCCCCTCACCCCACCTACCAGAAAGGGCTGGAAGCTTCTGGAAGGTTCCCTGGGGAACCAGTCCCAACTGGTTTAGGGGGAGGTGTAGAGCACCCTGGGTGCCAGGCTTCCCTCCAAAAGCTGGGGGTGGGAAGCAGACAGCTAGACCGCCAACTCACCTCAGACAGGCGGCACATGTGCAGCCAGGAATGGCGTCCATTTTGAAAGTAACATTTACACAGTGGTCAAAATAAACCTGCATACACCATTGCGCAGTATTTAACATTTGCATTTCAGATTCATCAACATGACATGTTTATTCCCACAAAAGCGAAAAATTCAGGGAAAAAGGGCCAAGTCCAACAACCAAGATAGCCAAAAAGTAAATATGGATAAATACAGATGTAAATCTTTAAAAAAGAAATACCATAAAACTGGGAGTCCTATTTAAAAGCAATAGTACTATATCGGTGTATCCGTATGTAATCAAGAATGACATTACATTCTGTACTTTGATAATGCTGTACAAAAAAATATGGATGTACAAAAATCCTTTACACTCTCATTTCCATTATTACAAGCATCCTCAATGCCACGACTTTCCTTGTTTTCTTCGTGTGTCGCAGTATTTTCCTGTATGCTGGAACACAGCATTTTCCCTTGGGCTCAAGCACAGAGCCCTTTCCCTCTGACCTGGAGCCAGGATTATACTATGTGTACCTTGTTCTCCAGTTTTGATTTCAGCCACTTCACACATTTCTATGTGTAATCAGGTGCTTTATGTATTTGCAAAAGAATGTCTGACTATTGTCACTCAATACATTTTAATTAAATATAAAAAAACACATTCTATATAATCACTTGTATTATGGCATAGTCACATGAAGCACAATGTGTATAGGTGCAGCGTAATACTATGTGTACAAAACGACAACACTTTTATCCGCTGCAAGGAAAGCACCCTCGATCATTTGCTCTCTAATTCAGCTCAGAAATTCACACACAGATTATCTACTAAAATGTCTGAGCAATCTACAAATCGTTAATCTCTGGTATTTGCTATGGATTGGAGAGTTTAAGAAGCTCATAAACAAAATGCGGAAGGTGTCATTCATTCAGGATAAAGATACTTTTGCTAAGCGCCACGTACATGGATCGTCCTAAACTCCTATTGTGTTCGAGCAAGACAGCCAACCTGGATAGTTATTACCCCCAGGTCCCTCCTGTCCTCGTCCCATTCCTTAACTAAGTGGAGATGACCATCTCTGCGACAGAAAAAAAGAACAGGAGCATGCTGGGATACCCAACCCACTCCCTCCCACTGGGAGTACTTAAGCGGTACCAGCTCAGCATGCAGCCTGTTCTTTTTTTCTGTCTTCCGACAGAATGGGACGTGTTTGGACTTACCTGCTGGATTCTTCGATGGACGTCTCGTCGGGGCTGCTGGGCTGTCCTCGCCGTCCTCTTTACACGTTCTCCTGGCCTGCCGGGCTTGCCGGGAGCCGTGTTTCTTACCGCCCGGCCCTTTGCGGCTGGGGCGCCCTTCCTCCCGGTCTCTTCCGGGTTGCGGTGCGCGTCTCCCTGTGGCTTGGCCGGTCTGGGGGACGCGCTGCTGCTGCTGTTTGGCGGGTCCTGGGGCTCTGCTGGGCGATGCTCCTGGGCCCCCTGCCTGTCGTTTTGATGCTTCCAGCTGGCTCGGCGTGTTGGGTGTTCGCCACGGTCTGCTGCTGTGTTCTGGCGGTCACATGTTCGGATCAAGACCAGCTGGGTGCAGCTCCTCCACCTTTCCCCTGCCGGCCTCCTTCACTCTTCCTGGTGCCCCTGATGCAGGGTTGGGTCAGTCCAGGGGCTGGCCTTGCTGTGGCCTCGGGGGTCGTTTTTGGCAGGCTTCTCCACCCGGCGCTGGTTTCCTGGTGCGCGCCTGGGATGGCTGATGGGGGGGGCAGTGAGCTTGTGCTGCGCTCTTCCTGCCCCCTTGGTGAGTACCGCGTAGCGGTTTTCATTTTTTCTCCAGTATCCCACGACCTGTTGGGGTTATGTCCGCATCCCCTCTGGATGTGCTAGGTGTTCCCTCAGCGGTGGTTTACTTGTTCTAGGGGGCTGCCTGGATCCGCACAGCCCCCTACCCCCACGCATGCGCGCACATGCATTTTGGTGAGACCTGCTGGTTGCTGTTTCTGCCTCTTCCTCTGCAGGTTTCTTGTTCGGCCTGCAGCCTTCCTGGCCTGCAAGCGCGTGATCTCGTCTGGTCTCCGACGTTGTGGTGCTTCAGCCTGGGTTGTGCCTGGCTGGGGGACCGCTTTGGGATGCCTGGTGCTGTGGGTGTCCGGGTGTTTCCATGGTTGTCGGGCTGTCTTGACTTCCGGCCGTGCCTCCCTGTGTGTCCCTGGTCTTGTCTACTTTCTGGCTGGGAGTTCGCCTGGGTATTCCTGGTTCGTTGGGCTGTTGGGCTTTCCGTGGGGTTCGTTTGCTGCCCTGGCTGGTGTGTCTTCCCCCTTGCTTCTGGTTGCTGCCGCCCTGTGAGCCTGGCCCTCTGGGGGTGATCGGGGTTTGTTCCCGGTGCCTCCTGCTTGCGCTGCTTGCGCTCTGCTATTGAGCTGGGTTCGGCTGGTCTCCCTGGTGCCTTGCCTTATGGGTTCCTTGCTTTCTTCCGGTGCTGTTGGTTCCCGTCGTCCTCTGGTCTCTCCAGGTGCTGGTGGATTCCTGTTGGGGCTTCTCTTTGCTGGCTCCTGTTCCTGCATGCTGGCCCTCTGTGCTTTGCTGGTTGCGTGAGGTGTGGGTCCATTTGCTGTCTCGGTCCGGGTCCCTTGGTGTCTCCGGCCTGGTTCTCTGCCTCCGCTGCCCGCTGCTCCCGGGCTCCTGGCGGTCCTTTGGCGTCTTCGGCTGCCTGCGACGTTGGCTCCCCTGCCTTCGCTGTCCTGTCTTGGGCCGTGGTTTCCCCTGGGTCGCTGCCCTTTTTTTGAGGGTTCTGCCTGGGGGGGGGGAGGGAGGGGTCCTTCGGGGCGGCTGCCTCCGTGGGTTCTGTGTCCCTGGCCTTCTGGCTTTTCGCTTGTTCAGCGCTGGTTGCTGGTTGGCGTCTGGGCTGCGGGTCGGTCCCTGTGGGTCTGCTGTTGGCCTGTCCCCTGGGTGCATGCCGCCTGGCGGTTTCTTGCTTGCGTGTGCTGTACTGCGGCCTTGGCTTCTGTTGCGCCTGCTGTCCGCCCTGTGGGTTGGCCGGGTCGGCCCTGGTTCCTCCCTGGGATGGTGTCTGCTTGCTGGGCCGTGGCTCGGTTTGGGCGGTCTCTCCCGGTGTTTGTTGGCTTCTTCTTGTGGCCTCTTTGCTGTGTCCTCTTGGCCTCCGGCCATCCTGCCCTGCGGGCTTCTGTTGTCCCTGGTCGGCCCTGGTTGGTGCCTGGATTGGGGTGCGCCTGGGTTTGCCTGTTACTGTGGCCTATTCTGGTCGCCACTGGCTGCTTGTCGGGCGTTTTGCCCTTTCGGGTCCTGATGCCTTGCTCTTCTTGGGCTTCCTTTGGCTGCCTGCGGCCATTCCGCCCATTGCTTCCTGCCCTTCTGTGGTTCGGGCCTGGTGCCTGTTTGGGTGCCTACCTGCCTGCGGTTTTCGCTGTTGGGCGCTTCTTGCATCCTTCCGGGTGCTTTTGCTTGCCCCGTGCTTGGGGTGTCTGCCTTCCACGGGTCCGCTGGGTCCTCCCCCTTGTTTTCCGGAGGGGTGGGGGGGCTGTTGTGTCCTTCCTCGGTTCTGGTGGTCCCTTGGCCTTGTTGGGCTGTTGGCTCCGGGGCGGTGCTGGTTGGGGCCCTGGTGGGTTCTGGCTGGTGTTGGGTATTGGCTTGGTGGGCTTGCCTTCTCACCTGCCGCTCCTTTTGCCTCCTGTGGTGGCTGGGTGTCGTTGGTCTTCCTTGACCTCTGCCTTGGGTGGCCCCCTTTTTTCTTCGGGTGCCCGGCTCCTGTGCCCTTTCCCTCCTTGTGGGTGTTGGATGTCGGCCTCCCCTGGTGCGTGGACCGCTTTGTTGCTTCCCGCTCCTCTCGTTCCGCTTTCGGGTTGTGGTTGGCTTTGCCTCGGGTCTGGGGCTCTGGCTTTTTCCCTTTGGGTGGCCTGTCGTTGGGCCTGTGCTCCCACGAGGGCTGTTTTCGGCCTGTGGTGTCTGTGATCCTTGCTCTCTTGTTGGCTCTGGGGTGTTCCTTCTCCCATTGCTTGAGTCTGTTCCCGCTCCCCTGTTGGGTGGTGCGCCTGTGGCTTCTCCTGGCTCCTCTCCTTTGGTTTCTGGTGCCTGGGTTGTTCCGGTGTGCTCTTGGGGCCTGGGCTCTGCCTCTGTTGGGTTTGCCCTTGCGGTCCCTGTGTTTGGCCTCCCGTTCGCTTGTGCGTTTTGGGTCGCTGGTGTGCCTCTCGGCTTGGTTGTGTCGGGCTTTGTGCTGTGGGGCCCTTGTTTGCTTGGGGTCCTCTTTTGGTCCCTGCTTGGGTCCTTTCCTGGCCACTCGTTCTCTTGGGCTTTGGCGCGGTTCTGGGCTGGTCTTCTGTCCTTTCCTGTGCCGCTCCTTTTCGGCTGGCTGTGGCGCTGGGTCCGTTGTGTGGGCTGCTGGGCTCCCTCCCTCTGCTTCTTCACTCTCTGGGTGGCCTGGCTGTGGTTGGCTGCTGTGCCTTTCCCTGTGCTCCTTCTTGGTTGGGGGTTCTTTTTGCCTCTCCTTCCGGGTCCTGGTGTCGCTGTGTTGTGTACCTCCTGGCTGGCTGGCTGGCTGGCCTGCCGGTTCTTCGGCTGGCTTCTTGGGCGTTTGTGGGTCTCCTGCGGGGTTGGGCTGTTGGCCTCCTTGTTGGTCTTTCCTGTTTTCCCTTCTGCCTCTTGGGGTTCGCCTTCGGTGGTTCCTTGGTGTCCTCCTTTCTCCTCCTGGCGGTTGGTCGGCTCTTGGTTGGTGTTGTTTCCTCCTTTCCGGTTCTGGGGTTTTGGTTTCCCCGGTTCTGTGTTGGTCCTCTGTTGTTATCTTTCTTGGCTGTGCCTTGGTTTTTGCCGGGTTTTATTGGGGTTGAGCTTCTTTGTTCTCCCTGGCCTCCGTTGGGCGGGTTGCTGGGCTTCTTGTCCCGGTGTCTCCTGCTTTGGAGGTGTGCCTCGGGCCTGGCCGTTTCTTGTGCCACGGGTTCTTCTCCCGGTGGGGTGGCCTTTTGGTTCCTGTGGCTCTTCGGTGTCTCAGCCGGGGTTGGCCGTTGGTCGGTCCTGCCCTGTGGCCTGGTCCTTCTGTGGGTTTCTGGCCTCTGGGTTCCCTGTTGCTGCTGTTGTCGGCTGGGGGGGGCCCTGCTTGGGTTCCCTGCCCCCTTTTCTTCCTGGCTGTTCCTCTAGGTAGGTGCCTGTTTGCTTGTCCGGTTCTGCCCTCTTTCGTCTTTGCGACTCTGCTGGTGGCTTCCCCTGATGTGTTGGGTTGGTCCTGCGGTTGGTCGAGTCTTGCCTCTGCTCTGTTCCTTCCTGGGCCTTCGGCCCTGCCGCCCTGAGCGGTCTGTTCTCCTCTGCTCTTGGCCGTTGGGCTGGGTTGGCCTGTTTGGTTCCGGGTTCGGTGGCTGCCTGGTGGTGCCTGGGTCCGTGGGCTTCGCCCTTGGGGATTTCTCCCTGGTCGGTTGCCCTTTCTGGTTCTGTTTCTCAGTTGGGGCGCGCCCGCTTCTCCTGGACTTCCTTTGGTCGTTCAGGGGGAGGGGGGAGTGGGACTTGGTTTTGGCCCCTCTGGTTGCTCCTTTGGGGTTTGGCTCTGCGTGTGTGGCCCCCTTCTGGCTTGCCTGGGGGGGTTCTTTGGTTTTTCTCTGGTCGTCCCCTGCTGGTTTTGGGGTCTCGGCTCTGTCCGCTTGGTTGGGGGCGTGCTTGGTTGTGTGCTCCTGCCTGCGTTTTTCTCCTTCTTGTGGGCTCCTTTTTGCTTCTGTGGGGTGCCATTTTTCGGTCTGGTGCCCTTGGCGTTGGTGGGGTTCCGGAAGGCCGGGTTCTCTGCTTTGGTATTCTCCACTTAGTTAAGGAATGGGACGAGGACAGGAGGGACCTGGGGGTAATGTCCTATTACTTACCGGTAATCTTCATTACTCCTGGTCCCGTTGTCCTCGTCCCATTCCTTACACCCCTCCCTCCCTCCCTGGCGGCCGGCCTTCCGGTTGTTGGCTTGGTGTTTCAGGCTGCATGCTGGGCTGGTACCACTTAAGTACTCCCAGTGGGAGGGAGTGGGTTGGGTATCCAGGCATGCTCCTGTTCTTTTTTTCTGTCGCGGAGATGGTCATCTCCACTTAGTTAAGGAATGGGACGAGGACAACGGGACCAAGAGTAATGAAGATTACCGGTAAGTAATAGGACATTACTCCAAGTTCATAAAAATTAAGTTCAGAATTCACTGTTTAAGGGGGTTTCCCACCCTGGACATTTGTCCGAAATATTCTGCTACAGGTAACAGTAAAACCTACAAATGGTGTGTAGACAACAGCAAGAATCCATCTTGCACATTGTCTGGATATGTGTATGCCTTGAAGTCCTGGGGTGCAGTCATGCAGAGAAGCAGTCATTGAATTTCTCAATGGGAACAACAACATGCCTTAATGTACATATTGTTACGTTTTTGGCCATAGCTGAGAAAAAAACTGCACTTCTAATATAACGGTTTAATCCTGAATCATCGAAATTAATACATGCAGAGTTTTTCAAGTTTTGCTATACATGCAATGATTTTAATTAACTTTGTATGAATAAATGTGCTTGCTTGGACAGAAGATTCACGTGTATAAGGGCAAAAGTAAGTGTGTTTTCAGGGGGGAAAAGTGGAGGGTATATGATTAGGATATGTCCCTCCTCAAGTCCTTGTAGGTTTACTACTAACCGGTCCCTCTTCAGGTGAATAGTATGTGGTCTTACGGCTAGACTGCCGACTTTGGAGCTGGGAAGCCAAGGTTCGAGCCTCGGGGTCGACTTCGCATCCTGTGATTCTGGGCAAATGACTTAATCTCCCTGTGCCTACCAAAAACATGAATGTGTCCTTGTGTAACATAACTGGTGCTCATGTAAAGCGCTCCAATACCTTCGGGTCGAGTTCACGCTATATAAATCTGCAACAAAAAAAACAAAAAAGAAAGTACTAGCAACAAGTACATGATATCTGAGGGCCACCCTTCATATTTGGCTACATCCTATTTGGTTAAAGGACTCTGACCAGAGACCTCCTTTTGACTTTGTGGTATGAATATGCCGTGAACCAGGACTAGTGGTCTTTGGAGGGCCAAGCTATACATCCCGTCTACTTCACTAATGCCATAAGTGCGACAAGTATGCAGAGACATCAGTCCTGTCCGCATAATGCCACAAAAATCAAGTTATACCTTACAGACGAGACGTCAGTAGGCCGAAAATGGACTATGGTTACTTATGTTCCAGTTCAGAGGGGACCTCTTCTGGTAAGGCTGACTTGCATACGGCTGATCTCCGTCTGAAGTGTCGCAATGGAAGAAAAAAGGTGGACTGGGATGCAGTCCTGGGTGATTGCCAGTGGCTGAGAGTTTAGCAAGCATTTCACACATCATCTTTGTGTTTTCCTCATGACATGGCGTAGCATAACTTAATATAATATAACAATATTTACCATTGATTCATCTTGTATGCATTGCACTTGCTACCTTTCCTGCTTGAGTAACTTTTAGATGTTGGTATTCATAATATTTGGTGTTTTTTCTGACCCAGTGCTATTTTCAAGATCTTCAGCTTGTTTTCAATCTGGATTCGCGCAAGGATACTGATCTAATAACTAACCTTCTCAACCACCAGAATTAATTCGTACTGTAACCAAAATGTATGGTTCATGGTGCTTTTAGTCTTAGGGCCTAATAAAGAGTATGGCGGTCGTGGACCGCCGTACTTGTGGTGGCAGTCCGACCGCCACCACCCCGGTAGCGGCGGTGTGAAAAGAGACAGGAAATGGTGGCAATGCCTATGTCAGCACCGCCGAGCAGATTACGACCTGCATTTCCACCGCCCATTTCATGGCGGGATGGGGTGGCGGAAATGCAGAGCAAATCTGCCCATGGGGATGCGTGCCGGGGGTCACATGTTGGGCCTCGCTGGAATTGCACCTTTGTGCATGCACTGTGTGGCATGCACAACATGGTGCATGCTAGACCATGCACGAACATGCTGCTTGCGCTGTCACGGCAGTGTTATGCTGTTTCGGCTCTCCTATGAGCATAACATACACACCGCTGCACCACCCACCCGCCCTGGATTCAACCTGTAATCTGGCAGGCGACTTCACCACAGGCTTGGCGGTCTTCCTGGGACCGCTTTCGTGGCGGCCCTAAAGGAAGACCGCCAAACTCGTAATCAGGCCCTTGGTCTGATATTTATGATAAATGAATAATTCACTTCAAGCATGAATCTGCACCCATTTTCAGAAAAAAATGTTTCAACAGTAAGACAATTATCCCCATCATAATTTTGAACATCAAATCATTGGGGCCGATTTGTGTGTACAGGAAATAGTACCCATATAGTATTTATTTTTTACATACTCTTACTAGCTTTTGTGAATAAGTACTGTCCAAATTCCTATTAATAAAAACACAAAAAGAGCATAGTCCTTTTGTATTTGCATATGAATATTCCCTCAATTTTCCATTTTTATTCCGATTATATATTTTTTTGATCCAACTGACAAAGGCTTGCAAGCGTACATAAAGGAGTACTACAGGGGTACCATTGCACATACTCTGAAATGGATTTGTGAATGTGCCCCAGGAATGTCTCGGATATTTGCTAATCGTATTGGGTGATTCATTACTGTTCTGATTTTGAAAAGTGAACATATTATAGAAAGCTGGTCCCGACGAGCTGCCATCGGCATACCTCACTCTCTTTTTTTACAGAGTTTTATATAGCGCCAACTTGACCCGAATCGGGTATCAGAGCGCCTTACATAGCACCAGTTGCATTACAAGAGGACACATTCATTTTTGTTAGGCACGGGGAGATTAAGTGATTTGCCCAGAATCACAGAATGTTCAGCGTCATTGCTGAGACTCGAACCCAGTTCCCCAGATTCGAGGTCGACCGCCCTAGCCGTTAGGCCAACTCCTCTCCCCTCTTGTATAATGCTGTCTAATGGGTCTTTTTAGGGGCTTTCAGTTGGCCCTTTTTTTTTTTTTTTACCAATTTCTCTTTTGTTTTGTCATTTACATTTTCTTCCGCTCCTGCAGAATACAGCACGGGGCAGGGCGTCTGCCCCCTTTAGGTAACTTCACTGTGAGTGACTGCTTTCTGCTCTTTCACATTCACACACAAAGCAGTTCCCTTCAGTGCTAGTGACTACTATGTGTACTTTGTGAGACAAGAAAAGTGTTTTTACTTTTACCTAATTTGTTTTTGTCTAACAATAAAGTTTTAAAATACCATGACAAAAAATGCATTGGCAAAGCCAAAAGACTGGCAGCCAATGTCAGACCTTTTGGCTTTGCCAGTGCCTGTGTGTATGCCAGCCAGATGAGCTTATGTTGTCTTACCAAGCGCCCTTTCCAAGCTGAATTCGTTTTGTGGTGCAAGTTCCTCCTGTACTTTATATGCACCCCTTCGATAGCAACGCCCATGAAAACAGGACATTGAAAGTTGGCAACTTTGGTTCTTTGGATCTCAAGTTGTAAAAGACAAAGTTCAACCGAAACCAACTAGTCAGTCGTTCTCTGAAAGTTGCAAAAGGCTTCAAAGGGTCAGGTGTAAAGGCTCTTAAATGTTCACGTCATGCTAGCCCTGGCGGCATAAGCCCCCTTAGCTGCTCGACAGTGCTTTCATGCGGTGGTCCTCTTCTCAGCCATGCCTGGCTTTGTTCTTTTAAGTCACTACTTTAATAACCTGTTGCGTTCTTTTTGCAAATATATTTTTTCCCATCGGATCTCAAGTGCTCCCATTTCAGCGAAACTGCGTCATGCCTCTTCCAAGAGTGTTCTGATGTTTGCATTTATACATTTTGTGTTCTGCTGTGTTTAACGCATGACTGCACTGTAGGCGGGCACTTGAACATAACACTACACACTCCTTGCACTGCCAGTCATTAGCAGTGAGTTTACCAAGACTTGCACCATCCAGGCGACTTTCTGCCCTTCTCAAGAGACATTTCAAGTAAGATTTTTAAAGTCCTAAATATAACTTGAATATACGACAAACATTTTGATGTTTTCCTTGTGCTTGTTTTGATTTGCTTATTCTTCGACCATTAAGCTATAATTGAATGTTGTATCTCTCCCAACTGTACACCACATTTTAGCCACTGTTTTGTTTATTGGCGAGTGTCTGGCTGCTTCCCCAATAAAATATTTTTATAAAAACCATGACAAAACCAAATAGACATTGACAAAGCCAATAGTCTGGTAGCGAATGCCAAACCTATTATTGCCTTTGCCAGTTGTTGGTGTCATTGTTGAGCCAGTAGAATATGAGAACACAAACGGAGAAACTGTGTAGGACATTTACATTCTAAAGAGACATTCAACAACTTCTTGCAGAAGTGTGTACCTGGTTTACTTACAAAAGCATCGTCTTGTTCAAAATGTGTTACGCATTTATGTAATTTCACATATTTTGATTACTCAGCCTCATAACAGGATAGTTACATGCTTTCTTTAAAAAAGTATATTTTGTTGTTGCAGTAAAAGTGTATTTAATGGTAAGTCATTTATATGGTTTAACTTAATTTTTGTTGAGAATTCATAATGTTAATAGGAGCCTGGTGAACGTAGGACCCCTATTTTATCACAATTTAGTTTTAAATATTACAGTGTTTTAAATATTTCACAACAGGAGTGTACAAGAAATATATTTCAATCTGACAATATCAGTATGCTGAGCTCTACAGTGCCAACGCCAGGATTCTACAAATATAAGGCTGGGGCATGGAGTGAGAACTGGGAGTTTAAGGAACGAAGAAGCCCTAACACTAACAAAAACACAGGAGGTTGTAAATGAGGTTGGGTTTTGGAAGGCTTAATTAACATTGATGATAAACTTTATCGAGTTTTTAGCTGTGTGTGTTTGTACAGTTGCAAAACTGTCATAGAAGAACATTTTGGTTATGAATATTATATAATAAATTAATATGAATACATACACAGAAGTCTAACTTCCACTGCAACTTATTATCTTACAGTTGAAAAATTTGCCTTATCTAGTTTAACCCTTCCATAGAGATGATAGCGCGAACTGGGCCCTGATATTTTAAAATTATTAGTTTAGTACTATCACAAATTACCATCATCTACATTTTCCGCACTAGGCTCTTCTTCCTTCTGATGGATCTTGGAATGTTGTAGAAGGAGTCAAGGAGCAAATTCAACATCTCAAATTTAAATTGCATCAACAATTTCAAGTTCAGTCAATTATGAAACTCGGAATAATTTTCTAAAACTTTTATTCTCGTTAAGAGATTGTTAAATTCTTTTTTTTTTCTCATTTCTATTTCGATTAGTCCATAAATCAGATACATTTACAGAAATCTCATCAAATGAATGGTTAGTCTCAATTTTGTCATATGTATATTAATTCAACCAAGCAAAAGCTTTCTAATTTAATAAGCTGGGCTGCACACAGGTGAGCTACTCAGAGGTAATAGATATGATATATGATAGGTCTGTGCCGAATGTATGTCCGTAAATTCCTGGGTTAAAGAATCCTGACGTCAGATGTATATTTTCAATGTGATAATCTGTATTTATTTGTTGCCAAGGTAAACAGAAACGAACAGCCGACATGTGTATCGCCCGTGTGGCCATAGGCTGAGGGCTTTTTCAAAACTGGTTTCACATGTGCATACAAATAGATTAATCACATTATGGTTCGCGGTCAAGTTGGTACAAAAATACAAGCAAAAATGAAATGAGGCATATTCAAAAAAGTGTCGGTGAAAGGTAAGAAAAACAGATTAACCAAGATTAAGAGGTAGGGAAAGAGTGCAAGGTAAAAAGAATAGCATCAAATGAAGCAACCCAGTAGTTTACACCAAGGTTGCAGGGAAAAGAGATAACAGGAAGGGTAACAAAAACAAGATACTGTAAGAGAAATATTCAACACATTTGTTTTTACATCAACAATATGGAGCAAAATACATGACATAAATAAACATATAACCGCTTAAATATCATGCGGGGTATATAGATAGCCTAAGCAGAGCAGCTTCAAGTTTAGAAGAAAAAGTAGAACATTCATGGAGGCATCAATAAAATAAACGTGCACAGATCATTTAGCGACTATACATCAACAAAAGTTCTTATAGGTACGGTTATAGTAAACCTTGTGTCAGAATACAGCATAATAGAGTAGAACCATGTAAAATATAAGACATGTTATGCTCATTAGTGGGCAGAAACTTACTTACCAAAGGATCTTATGAATATATATTCAAAAATTCTGTGAATGAAATATGTAAACACGAAAAATTATATATTTGAATACATGTTAGATAAAGAAAGCCTTTGTGCATTCAAGTGTTCGAACACCTAAAAACCAAGTATATGGAAGGTAAATAGTTGCGGATGAAAAAGGAGGGCATTATATGAGAGACACCAAAAACCCATAATGGTGAAAAAGCCGTTAAGATTTGGACCTAATTTGATAAACATTAGTCTGTTTGGAGCACCTAAAAGTTTCGTATAACCGATGTAGAAAACGGAGAGCATCGGAGCAAGAGTGGGATTCCGAAAATGTGTGCTGGCCGATTAAATGGCTGTGAGACCGACAGCATTAACCATGAGCAGCAAGTAGTGAAAAGTGCAGCAGGGTAATTAAAAAGGGTTGAAACTTACAATTAAGAGGAACTCAAAAGCAATGCACTCAGAATGTGCGTGGACGAGGGAGGTCTCTGCGGTCAGGAAATGGCCCGGTACCTGCCCCAGAAGGTCTAAATATAGACCTGCGATCGACTATCGGCGTCTAAGGTCAGGGGGTGGTACTAGGGTTGATGGCAGCTTCCCGTGAGGTAAATAAAAAATTGCGCGATGCGACTTGTGGCCTATGTTCGTGGGACGTGATATAATAGTACAGTGATGTTCAAAGTCAGTAAGAAGGAGAAAATTGGGAAATCAGTCATATTGGAAAAAATGAAAAAAAAGAAAAAGGAAAGAATTTGGAATAAGCAAAAGGTAACTATGGGAAAAATTATAATAAATAAGTAAACGAGTGAAGTGTTCAGAGTGAGGTCAAAAGTAAATATCATAATATTGATTGACAAAAATAATAGCAGGAAAAGTCCTGTCGTAAACATCTAATAAAAGAAAAAAAATTAAGAGGAAAAAATTAAAAGTAGAAACATCAGGGACATCAAGGGTATACTCTGGGCCAGGGGAAGAAGAAGGACTTCAGGTCTAAAACATTAATACAGGGTCTCAAAATCAGTTTAAAGATAATAAGTACTATATAATAAATGTCTCAGACTTTGATTGGGGCCTAGATTGTTCGCAGAAAGAGGACCAGCATAAGTTAAACAGCAGTGATGAAAAGTCTATGCATACTTATCTTGCTATGTGCGATCGAAGATCCAACCCGTAGAATGGAGCAATGAAGCATGCTCTGTAATGAGAAGAATGCCAGGAAAATGGTACAAGATGTGCCAGAAGAAATAATCCCCCAAAAATGAAGTAATGTGACTAGAGGGTAAAGGGATTTGGGAGAGGCTCCCCAATAGAGGAGGAAGCATCTGCTGTAGTTAGAATGGGAGATGAAACAATAGTACTGGAGGTGCCAAGAGAAAATTTTATCAAGTCTGGAGAAGATATATATAGAGAAATATAAGATTATCCAGAATGTGAATAAAAAGAGATAATATATACAGTATAGAGAAAGTAGGAGCAGGGAAATCCCATATTGTTACGGATTGTAATGCATTAGTAGGTGTTTGGTCATTCGTACAGCCAATAATGCATTTCTGCATCTTTATTCAGTCCCTTATTCACAGTATCCATACGTAAGATGAGTTCATTTCTTTTCCGTGCCATGCGTAGTTCGCTATTGCCCCCTCTGGTTTGCAGTTTGATGTGTTCTAATCCAAAGAACTTGAATGTTTAGTGGTGCGGATGATATTCCTGAAAGTGTTCTGTCAAACAGGGTCCTGTTTCAGATTTGGTAATGTTCCGGTAGTGGTACTCAGAGGTAGCTGGAGAGTTACAGTAGCTCACGAGCTACTGGTTAGAGACCCCTGGGTTAGAACATAGTATCAAATATATAGTGCATTAGTCGCATTCCGTAAAGGAATAATTCCCTTTTCTAAGATCAGGTTCAGAGATTTTGATTTGGTTTGAACCCATGAAGTATTCAGGTTCAAACGAAAAGAGCGAGATCAGAGGAGCATAAAGCTTCAAAGTCAAATTAGAACAATCGAACTTCCCATAAAGAATAGTTCATAGGACTCAGCTGAGTCTCAATAAATCCAAGTAAATCAGCATACAGTTGCAGTAGCAATCTGTTAAAAATCAAATAGCAAAGTGCAGCAAAAGGATAAACAATAGCTGCAGTAGACACAACCGTCAGGGGTCCTGCAAGGGAAAAGTGTAATAGAGCTTTTTACACCTAGGAACACGCACTAATACAGAAGTCAGGAAAACATGTTAAAACATTGTTCCATGGACCAATAAGATGGCAGCATTCTTCTGTAAGAAGGTTCAGTTTCTCCATTCCCACGAAAATATATTCAGCTTGTACACTTTATCACAAGATTAACTACAGTCAGTCTCGCGTAGTTAAATTCTGAAAACATTAGACGTGGTTCCCGTAATCCATAAAACATAGATCGACCTTCTACATCTCAATTTGTCTCATTGCAATGAACTATTAACTAAAAAGCAAATTACTGTTAGGTAATGCATTCCTTTTACTACGAATCAAGCATTATTGTTTAAATTGCACAAGTTATTCTATTCAAATGTTATATAAAACGAGAGAATAGGAAGTTCATGACATTTGGTTAATAAAATGTCGCTTATAAGATAATATATTTGTTAAACCGGAACATGCTACAGTTATGACAACATTTCTATGAATGTCAATTTAAGCTCAAGCTTCTAATTCACGTTGTGCGCATCTCAGCAATATTAGGTTTGCTTCTTGTTAAAGAAAAATTGCTGCATAGCTTTTCTATGACCTACACAGGTAACTATGACTGCCTATTGTAAACCAGCACATTTCAAAAGCATGTCTTTTCTGCATTAAAGTTTGCATTTATCATTGCACATTCAACTACTAGATTCATTTATTTTTATGTTAGTTCATTTGCTTTCTCAGAGATATGTTGCATTTTGACCAAATTAGCCTTTTAGTTATATTTGCTCTTTTTGTCAAGTGGTGTGATTCTTAAGGATTTCATAAATAGTTGCCAAACGTAAACTGTAGTCCATCATTTTAGTGACAGACTGTGGTGTAATCCTATGGTGACCGTTTAGAGTTTTACAAAAAGCCTGTGTAGTAATAATTCTAAAACTGAGTCATGGTCTCTACAGTTGTTTCTTATACCGATAGTCTACAACATGCCACAACCTTTCCTTATACTTGGCCATTTAAAAGGGAGATATCTGAGAGTTCAAAGTATCTAGACATTCTTTTCTCATTCCATGTCCAAAGTCTGGTTACTAAATACAAGCTCCAATTATGTATTCACACATTCTAATGAATGGGAGAGTTTGGAAGGCAGTACCAACTTGTCCATTGTTACATAATCTTACCAAGGAGGCAGAAACAGAGGGTCAGATACCAAGCAATGTTTCAACAAGCAAGGGACATTGATCCTCCTACATTGGTCTCTACTTGCTTTTTTTAGTGCACAACTTGGCCTTGACTCACTAGCCGAGATTCCTGCCATTCTCGTATTTGCAGACGTTTGTTTCTCTTCACTGATTGTAGAAGCAAGCAAGATCTTTAAACCGGAATCTCAGATATATAAAAATGCAAACCATAGTATTCTACACTGTGGAATGCATACGTTTGAGATCTAGAAAATGGCATCCCAGCTTTCAACTGGTTACCCTCAAGTACTTTGCTATTATCCAAAAAGCATCTAGAAGACTTTCACCATCATGTGGCCCTTTGGACCCAGCTTAGAAGGAATGACTGGTTTTGGGTTCAGTGGGGAATGAACTTTGATCATATTTGTTTCTCCTAGTAGAGTTATCCTCCTTTCGCACTTTCATGCCCAAGCTCCTTCCTATAGAATTATCTACATCTACAGGTTGGTTATTGCATTCTACTAGGCTCCTCAAAACCCCTTTTAAATCGGAAAAAGCCCTCTTGTGTAAATCAAATAAATGAACCCAACTCCTGACATCCCCAACTCTACCACTTTGTGGGTTAGCTTAGAGCAAAATAAATTAGAACACAGTCCCGATATTTTATTTTCCACTCTAAATCAATGTCCTGTAAACTCAATGTAATACTGTGCTCAATATCTTGTAAAATCCGATCTTTCTATAAAACGCCCCTCCGATTATTTTTTGCACTTCTTGGATGACCACATTAGGCATGTGGTAAACCTGCACTCTGTAAGCATTTCAAGAGCGAGAAATATTTGGAATCTAAATTGCTAGTTTCAAGAGGTTTTCTCCATAATAGGGAGCACTCAAGAAGATTGCTTTTATAATCTTACTAATGAGTTCTCCTATTGTACTTTTGAATTGTCCTTCAGTTTAGCTCAGGCTGAATCCGATCCTATGCTGAAACTCTGTAATTAAAATAAGTAAGCACCCTCTTGTGTATGTCTACAACTGCACAAACCATTGTAACTCACAGTCCAATTGCAATGCTCATGTTCTCACCCTTGATGTAACAGATGACATAAATGATCGCACTAGTGACATGACCTATTTCATTACCCTTAATATTATGAATGACAGGCTGATGGATACAGAATGATATCTTTGAGAATGTGTTGAAATTTAAAAATGTGGTGAGAAATCTTATTTATTATTAGAAAAAATTATGAGGCCATATGTGTTGCATTTAGTCTGTGACTTAAGGTTTGCATGGCAGGTGTGCGAGCTATAGTTCCAAAGGTAATCGTAGTTGGGGATTTTTAGGGTTTTCTCGATTTTATTTTGTAACCACAGCTGAATTTTAACAGGGTTTTTTTCAGTGCAGTTCAGAGGTTCTTTAAGCATACATTAATGCATTATGACCAAAGATGACCATAAATTCGTATTGCTTTTTTAGATGGAAAGATGAAAGTTTTTTACTGATGTGTGTGTGGATAAATGTGGTGCATGTGTGGCAGGCATGCTGATGAATGATTATGTCTTTGTATTATGTTGCAACTTACCACAGTTGTGCATGCCATTCAGATACGTGCAGCAGGGGTTAACAACATTGCAGGGCCTACCCAGAAAGTAGGCCCTGCGCAAACCCAGTTTGCGCCTAACTATCACTGCAAGTAGGCTTCGCTCATGTGCAGTAGGGGTTTGCCACAGGCAACCAACCTCCCATGCAGCCAGTTGCCAGCTGAAGAACAAGTATGCAAGTTGAGTCCAATTCCAGAATATCTATTTTCATGAAAATCCTTCAAATAGTGCCATAGTTACTAGAAAATCAAAGGATTTTAGACCACCGTCCCTGTAATTTCCCTTTCTTCTTGCTATATCCGCATGAAATTCTGTATATTTCCACTGGGCTTACCTTGACATACCAGCAGAAAACTAACCATGTACATTCCAGACAAATATTGTGCACATTTTTCAAAGGGTATCAAAGTTATTAGCCAATGAGCACTTTTTGCCCTCCTCCTCATTAACCATGCCACTCTTAAAGATCGGCATAAAGCACATTTCAGAAGTTAAACGTGCCAAGTGTCTGCTAAATGTCATGCAGATCTATGAAATGCTGCTAAAGTTATTAGATCATCATATTCAAATTCTTCGCCCTTAAATGGTCTCATTGAAACCTGAAAATGCTGCACTACTAACTTGCTGACAGCCTGCAAAATTTAATAGGTCTTGAACAGTGCAAAAGTTATCCAAAAAACTAACATCCTTTGCCACCTTGTTCTAACTTTGCCCCCTTGAAAAAGTTGCACAAAACTCAAAATATCAAGAGCACACTAAACGTGTTTACCAAGTGTCATGCAGATCTGAAAAACTGCACCAAAGTTATTGGCAAATAAATTATTTTTTATCCCTCTTTAACTTTGCCCCTCATGTTGAATTTGTATCAAATCTGAAATTCCTGCATTGAGCTTTACTTGCTATCAGCCTGCCAAAGTTCATGCAGAGTCATTAAACAGCACCAAAGTTATTTGCATATGTTTCTGTCCTGCTATGAACTACCCCCCTTAGTGGATCTGCACAAGACTTGTAATATTCACAGACTAAACATACTAAAATGTCTGCTAGACTTCATGTGAATTTTCAAAGGATGCCAACAGGTATAAAATGAACATTTTTTTTATCTTTCCTTTTTAACTGTGCCCCCCACTCCCCTCCCCCCCCCTTGACAGATCAGCACATTGTTTTAAAATATCAAGAGCAGGCTAATCTGCTAAGCATATGTCAAATTCCATGCAAATTTGTCAAATACCACTAATGTCACAAGTAAATCAACAAACATCTTCTCAATTGTCAAGATATACTTATAACTTATCATTTCTAAACCCATCCGACACCTTTTTCAAATGCTAATGTCTCAAAACCTACTGAATAGGTTTTCACCAACAGAGCAAAGGCATTCCTCTGAGTGAAGTTCTACTTTCATGCTAAGTTTGGTATAATTCTGTTCAGAGGTTCTTGCTTTATTGGAGAACAAAGTTTCCTCAGATAGTTAAAAAGTAAAACCCTCATTTTTTGACCGTCCCTGAGTCGATCTGTATGAAAAGTGACATGCTGAAACTTGGCTAGATTTACCTTTTTACCCTTTTTTTTAAGGTGCATGAAACGGTGCCAAAGCAGACATTGCATTTTCAGTGGAAACCCAGCCTCACCCATAATTACAGACTCCCTGTTGCTGATGGTTTTTAAATATTTATATTTACAATACGTAATGGGTAAACTTGTAGTATGGTTAAATATTACTATTGTGGGGTTCAGGTGACCTCATAAACCACAAGGTCGACAGGCAAGTGTTTATAAATCTATGTATATCTATCTATCTATATCTATCTCTATATATACATAAATAGATGTATATATATATATATCTATATATATATGTGTATATACACACACACACATATGTATGTATGTCTAAATACAAATATTTCCTCTACAAAGTTTATAAACTTTACATTTTGCACAGGCTGAGATTTTTTGTAAACTTTTGTGAAATACGGTGCCTCCGTTCAGGAGTGGATGTCTTGTAAATGTTTGCAATCTTAATGGGACTAAGTCAGAGATGTTGTTAATTTGCAATGACCAGTCAGGTCGGAATGAGATATTGCCGCAAGCCTCCCTAGTGTATCTCATGCCCCCTGTTGACAGACCTAAATGTCTAGGAGTATGGTTTGATCAGCAACTCTCTTTTGATCAAGAGATTCAGTGTGTCTAGCCATCCTGTGCTTTATCTCTCTTCTCAGGGCTCTCAGAAAGGTGCTCACTTTCTTTCCATGAGACAATGGTCCTTCAATAGTTGGTGCTATGATTCTGGCATATTTAGACTATCAAACAATGTCTATCTTGGCCTGCCAGAGGATCAGCTGATGAAGCCTCAGAGATTTAGCACATTACAATAAGTCTTGTTTGTGGTCTTTGCAAATTTTCTGAGACCTGTAGGTCCCACCACCGGCTGCCGATTATACAAAGGATTCTCTGCTTTGTACATTGGGTCTTTTATCAGATGTGTTCACTCTTTCGGTCTAAACTGATCACTCCCTTCCTTTGGTCTGGTTATCACCTCTTGCCCAGAACTCAGTATGGAGAGAGGGTGTTCAGAGTGCTGGACCCTCTGCTCTGGAACAAGCTCCCACTGCTGTTGTGGCAGCTTGCTAACTTTCCTCATTTAAGAAAGCCTTAAAGACCTATCATTTCTACAAAACGTCCATGTTTGTGGCCTCTCAGAGACATGGCGTTGAGCCAATGTCATGAGGCAGCTTTCATTCGGAGCCCTGGCTGGGCCTCCTAAAGCTTAAGTAGTTCTGTCCTCAAAATGGCCCTTACAGGCACCTGAGCAGTGTTGGAAATGAGAGAAAGGCAAGAGGGCTCAGACTCCCAGTTGGAGTGGCTCCTTGCATGAGCAAAAGTGGTCTCAGAAGGGGAAACATCATCCATTGAGATCCAAGATGGGACCGGACCAGCCCACGGAAGGAAATGCTGCTACCCACCCTGCAAGATTAGAGGAAGAGATGCTGTGTGTATGCTGCTGGGAACTGGTGGATGTTGGTGCAGAAAGAAGAAATGAACACTATATCGCAATGGTACATGATGCACTATGGTTTACCGAGAACTGAGAGAACAGAAGGGAGATGGGTTGCCCCTGCACTGGTGACTGTCTTAAGTCAGATGCCGAGAACATGGTGAGTGCAGCCCGATCATCGTGCAGATGCTCCAGGACTCAATGAAGGGCCGCTGAAGTCTGTTCCCCCCCGGGGATGGTACTCCTCAAATTGGTGATCCCACAACCAAGACCCGATGTAATATAGAGACCCACTAAGAAGTGAGGCCCTGACATCAGTGGATAGCACAAGCACTAAATGAGGCATTAGGGGCAATGAAAGGGCGCATCACATGTAGCACTTTGAGTAAGCACCTCTGGCATCTGCAGTGGGTACAGAACTTAATACCTGCTTACAAATGCACTATGGTCCAGATCCCTGAAGTCGGGCTCACTGACCAAAGTGAAACTAAGGTACTACAAATGTAACCTCTGACTTAGCATCTGGGTTTCTGGGGGTGTAAATGAAAACTGTCTGAAACAAGAACTCAACAAAGACAACCAAGCATTCAAGAGGCCTAGAACTGTGCAGAAATGTTTGTGGCTGGCAGGGCAAGCCTGCTACCAACTAGTCAGCAGCAACAATGAATGAAAAGAACCTGAACACAGAGGCCTTGACCCTGGAAGCCATCACAACCAGCACAATGAGAGAGAGAAAATCAGTAGCTGCAGAGGCAGGACTCTGATACAAGAGTGCTTTGAAAGGTATGTTGGACAACTCTCGAAGATTTCAAATCTAGAAATGGCCACAGCAATAACTATGAATGCGAACTCACACTGCAGACAATGACTCCAAGATTGACAGATGACATACTCTGAAGAATGATGGCCCGAGCCACTGACGGTGACACACATTAATGTTCCCTCTGCAAATTCTGCTTCCAGGGGCTGGAAATTGTAGCAGAGTTTCCGAAAGCTTTGGTGAGGCCTGCTGAGACCATGAGTAGAATAACTTATGATCTATGATCTCAACCTCCCCTCAGCCCCCCCAACGAAATGCACCACTCCCAAAAAGTGGGTGGGGGTTTGGACTTGAAGATATTCTATAGTTAAAAGTGGATCAGGGATAAAGTCCTTCCGGACCTGGGGTTGGATTGTTTGAGGAATTTGCCTTTATGAAGTTAAAAGGGTTTCTGAAGAAAGGGCTTCCTGCCCTTCTGGGAGAGGCTGAATAGGATCATGTCACATCCAATATTACATGCCCTGGTACAGTACATGTTTCTCACATGGAATGTTAGAGGGATGAGCAATGCTTCCAAAAGTTATAACACATTGTTGTACATTAAGAGAAGAGGGGTACATGTAGCCTTTCTGCAAGGGATGCACCTTGTGAAGAAGGAAGAGATCGCAATACAGAAGTGCTAGAGAGGCCAATTGCATCACATAACATTTACCACCTATGACAGGGACATCTTGGTGAGGGTAAGGCCAGAAGTTCCCTTCCAAGTTACTAATTCCCTCTCAGACACTCAGGAGTGCTATGTGATCCTAACTGGTAGATTAAGTGGCAGAATTGTGTTCATAGTCACTGCATACGTCTCCAACTATGACCACGCAATATCCTGTGGGGGGGAAGGTTAGCAGAATTAGTGCATCACCCCACAGTGATTGGGGAAGACTTTTAAAGTGTTTTGAATCTGGAGCTAGACATATTCCCTGCCAATTTCTACAGTAGTCAGGACATCCTAGGTCCTAAAAAAAACAGATAGGGTACTGGGTATGTTAGACTCATGGAGGGCATTTAACCATGAAATAAGGAATATACATACCATTCCTTGATCCATGATGTTCATGTATGATTATATAAAATAGTATACACCACCCAGACACACTCTGCAGTTGTCCAAGTGGAGTATTTATGCAGAACGATATTGGACCACACATCCCCATCTGCTGACTTTACAATGGGGTAAACTGAGCCCAGTGGTTACCACTTGGTGACCTGGCGAATCCAAGTTTTGACCTTGGAGGACCCAACATTTAATGGCTTGCTGAGAGAAATGGCAGAAACATATTTCAGGTGTTAGTAGGGGCAAGGCATTACGCTATTTTGTTGAATGGGAACACTTTCAGGCAGTAGCATGTGGTCATTGTATCTATGGCTGTAACTGGGATGAGACCGACTCTAACTAAAGAAATAGATACAGAGGAATGTCCTTTGTCGAATAGCTGGTCGGAGGCAGGAGCGTTCTACACCGTTGTATCGGGTCCTAGAACCACATAAACTGACACTACCTTACTGGGAGTCCATGCACATAAGAATACGCCACTGGTGACATCCTTCGCAGATCTGAAGGGTCATAGAACCACATAAACTGACACTACCTTACTGGGAGTCCATGCACATAAGAATACGCCACTGTTGACATCCTTCGCAGATCTGAAGAATATTAATACATCAATCAGGCCTCCGACCAATAGAAATAAGCAGGATACAGAGGCAGTGGTCAGTTAAGGGAGATAATATAAGAGAAGAGGCAGTACAAGCCCTTCATGTTTACCCCTACGGCTCAAGAACCATTTTAGAGATTCATATAGTCACTCTCATTGATGAAGTGCCATACAGGGCTGCCAATCATAGTTCCTAACTCCAAATGATGAGGGTTGGTTCCAGTTAATACCATCTATGGATTCAGCAGAGTAACCACTGGTATGAAAATCCTGAAGAAGGCTTTGCCGAAACGCGTTGGTATTCAACAAACATTACCTCCATATACGTCCTCAATCATATGTCAAGTTGTCCATATACGTCCTCAATCATAGGTCAAGTTGTATAATGATCGTATAGATTATCATGAAAATGACATACTGTTTGATCACTGATTATATACAAATTTGCGTATTTGATTTGTGTTGAAGATATACTTTACTCAGGTTATACCGTAATTTGCATCAATATGTGGTTCTAATTTGCACAATATCATCTGGAATGTATATCGGTCCATGCATTGAAGTTTATTATGTATGAATTGTATTTATAAATATATATATATTTTTTCTATCTTTAAAACAAACAAAAAGAAGATTAATAAAAACAAAATATTTTTCTATGTCAGTTGTCATGATGTACATCATGTTTTTGTGTGTCTAGAGTTTACATGTCCTCCTAGAGTAAATCAGCACTGTACCCGGTGCTAAAGTTTTTCAAAACAGTTGATTTCCCTGTTAGGGTTTTATCCTTTTTCAGGGGCCCCGTGCGTTTCCCAGAAATTGAATCTGGAGCTAGACATATTCCCAGCCAATTTCTACAGTAGTCAGGACATCCTAGGTCCTAAAAAAAACAGATAGGGTACTGGGTATGTTAGACTCATGGAGGGCATTTAACCATGAAATAAGGAATATACATACCATTCCTTGATCCATGATGTTCATGTATGATTATATAAAATAGTATACACCACCCAGACACACTCTGCAGTTGTCCAAGTGGAGTATTTATGCAGAACGATATTGGACCACACATCCCCATCTGCTGACTTTACAATGGGGTAAACTGAGCCCAGTGGTTACCACTTGGTGACCTGGCGAATCCAAGTTTTGACCTTGGAGGACCCAACATTTAATGGCTTGCTGAGAGAAATGGCAGAAACATATTTCAGGTGTTAGTAGGGGCAAGGCATTACGCTATTTTGTTGAATGGGAACACTTTCAGGCAGTAGCATGTGGTCATTGTATCTATGGCTGTAACTGGGATGAGACCAACTCTAACTAAAGAAATAGATACACAGGAATGTAAAATGTGAAGTCTTAAAAGGAGAAAGCCTGAAGACCAATAAAGGAAGAGCTGTTGGATACACGAGAAAATGTGGTTGAGGCCAGGGAGAGGCTTATCTGCTTCGAGTACCAGGTTTGAACATACGATAAGAAGATGGGGAGACTACTGGCTTGGCTGTCCAAGTCAGAGCTAATGGGGTCATCATGGGCATCACGACATTAGGCAGAGATTTTATACAACCACAGGTAGAGATTCTTCAGCCATTTGCTGGGTTATAGTTATATGCTCCTATTAATTTTGTAGCACAGCGACAAAACACACGTTTGATGGCTACATATAGAGAGATAACTAGTAGCATTGCCGCAATAAGCAGTGGAAAACTGCGGGGTAGACTTAACAGTGGCCCTGATGAAGGTAGCAATCAAAGGGATGACAAAAGGCAAAATGCCTGCTCTGATGGCCTCCCCTTCGAACTTTGTTCTACTTAAATCGACTTGTTGGCACCAATGTTGGCCAACATGTATGATAACAGTAATGCAACTGTGATACTTGCCTCCTGTGACTCCTGAGGTGCTACAGGTATCTCTATTAAAGCCAAGGCAAGAACCGACAGAAATGGCATCATATTGACTCTTGTCAGTGCTCGACACAGACTGCAAAATCCTGAGCAAGATTCTGCCTAATAAATTGCTTCTCTCTGTCCCTCAACTGGTTCACCCCAATCAGTACGGGCTTATACCAGAACGGAACCCATTATGAATAGCAGGTGATTGATCCAGGCCATATATAGATTTGGCCTGGCCTCCATGGATAATGGTGTGGTCTATAGATATTGAGAAGGCATTCAAAACCCTGAGCTGAAGCTGACTATACAGTGTCTTGGGTAAGATGAGATTAGGCTGTCGATTCAATTCCTTGGATGGGTTTCCTGCTCTATGAAGAGCCTTTGGCAAGGGTCAGGACTGGTCCGATCATGTCTCCTTTCTATGCATTTGAAAGAGGAACCTGATAGAGTTGTCCTCCTTTGT
Source organism: Calotriton arnoldi (assembly GCA_963921515.1). Taxonomy (NCBI): domain Eukaryota; kingdom Metazoa; phylum Chordata; class Amphibia; order Caudata; family Salamandridae; genus Calotriton; species Calotriton arnoldi. Next base: position 67,278 of record CAWUFW010006926.1, on the reverse strand, counting down.
CTCTCATTTTCGCTTTAGCAGTGGAACCATTCACATATATATAAGCTGTCAGGAAGGCAGTAATGATTGTTGAAGGCCAAAAGAATGTCATCTCACTCTACACGGATGACGTGTTATTATTTTTAAATGATGTATGAACTGAAACTGACCGAACTATGAAGGTACTAGAGGTATTTGGCGAGATATCAGACCTCCAGGTGAACTGAACAAAATGTGGCATATTTCCAATTCATCTAAATATGAACAGGACAGTACTTTGGATGCATACTAAAGACTGAAATGGGAATCCACCACATTTCATTGCATAGGCCTCAAATCTATCACTCCAAGACAGACTTGTTTGATGGGAACATCAGGGTGGTGGTATTGCCTGAAAAGGCAGTGTAACTTTCTGGAGAATTTTGCCCCTGTCTTTGGCAGGGAAGATTGCCTCATCCAAAATTATTATCCTGCGAGAATGTTATGTTACTTTTTGTCCCTATCAGAGCAAATACTGGGGGATTCTTTTGGGAACTGAAAGCAGTCTTTTTACAAATGATATGAGGCTCATGAAAACGCATGCATAATTTTTGGTGCCCCACACACCATGGCCCCCTCCTCGGATTCTCTCGCTACCACCAGGCAAAAGTGCCCCTCATCTCTCCAGTCATTAGTTATTGCTAAACACAGTGCCCCACCCCCAGGTCAGCGCCCCCTCCACAGGTCAGCGCCCAGTGCGCATGCACCAGTCGCTCTGCCCTAAAGCCGGTCCTGGGGCCACATCAGCTCGGGGTCCTCCAGCATTGCTGGGTGAAAGTTCTCCAACAGAGACCAATGCTGATACCATTACCACCTGAAACTACTCTGATAAGGATACCAGGACGATACTCAAGGGAAGACACGTTGAAAACTATACAACATCAGCGATTTCAGTAAACCCTCCTCCATACTCACTAAGGGCTTTTTTTTTATACTCCGGACTCATATTTTTCCAGGTGAAGAAACAGTATCTCTTACACCCTCTGATATATTTGGGTGTTTTTCTCAGCCAGTTTATATACTTAATGAAGTATTTTGTGGTATTAATTGTAAATGAATGCATTTGGTATATAAAGCCACTGAGATCTGTCAGTAGCTGCAAAGCTATGATTGCGTGTTTGTTTTCCATCATTCCAGTAACTAAACTACTGAGCATAATTGATAAGGTGCTTGCTATCCAAGGAGTCTCTAGGTGGTGCTCATAATACCCAAAGTTTATTGTTTTCAGTTTTAACCAATAAAATGTTGTAAAACTGCACCAAAAGCAAAATGGCCCTCGTTGGTTTAAATTGGTAACTAATGATTTTGCTGTAGTTACGTTCAGAGCCTGTAGCTTTGACAGTTTTATATATGCAAGTAATATTTATATGCTTATGAAAACTCATGGCCTAGGTATTTTATTGCATCTTTTATTTGCCTCTTTTCTTGATCTGTGGAAGTAGCAGAACTGGTGGTGGTAGAGGCGCCAGTATGGTGATCACGAGTCATGGGCAGGAGAATCGGTGCGTAGGGGAGGAGCCTGTGGACAGTGACATGGACCCTTGGCTATTTTGTGACATTAGGCCTCACACATGCTGGGGAGTTGCTCAACAAGCTAGAAGCTATGATGGAGCAACCAGCCAGCAGCAAAACTTGAATAGGTGGGATAGTCGTGTCTATGGAGGGCCACATATCCAGGTGCTCCATCATGCTTCTGCCCAGCAACAACATGAAGATGAGTCTGGACTACATAGCACTGCTTGAGGGCTCCACTGCCCCCATCCTCATGATTGGCAGACCCACGACTGGAATCATGGAACAATGCCTCCTATGCCCCTTGGATTGTGTGATGGTGAGCCAATGAGTGAAAAGTGGAATCTGGCGACATATGAGATGGGGAAGGAGCTAACCAGAGGGAGTGGATGAGAGGTGGACCTGCATGTAGAAAGGAAGAGCATGAAAAAGGAGGTTATTGCTTGAAGTGTATGGTAGAAAGCCTTGCTGCTGCAGGAGTATGGAAATATGATCTAAAGGTTTACACTTCCCCATTTAAAAGGGCTCCAAATATGAATTGTGCAGAGATGCTATATGCAAAAGATATTTGGTGCAAATTTTTTAAATCTTTAAAGTGCCGGATGGTGCTAGCTAAGAAATCATTGACCGAATCTAGAATATTTAGGAAACATAATCCCTAACTTTCATTTAATTATTTATCTATTAACATAACAAATGGATAAATAAAGCTTATAAGTAAAATAGCGCCTACTAATCAAATTAAAAATAATTTTAAAAATCCAGCGCTGTCTGTTGTATCCAGCTAGTCTAAGGACCTATGTCCTCATAAATATCATAATTTCCTCAGTTGCATCTGACAAAGTTACTTCTTCATGACCTGCAAGTAATATGCTCAAACATGCAATAGCTGCTATGCCTATTTTGAGCAAAACTCACACTTTAACTTTGCAAAAGTACAGGGAACTCAGAAGGGGGATTGGGGCTTGTAAGCAGAGACAAGTTCACACAATCATCTTGGCCTGGTCTATAGGATCTTCCAGGGTACACACTCTAGAGTTAGAAATTAAGAACAGACCTGCTGGTACAAGGTGAAAGGGGCATGGTCCAGGTCAGAATCTTCCATGCCATGGCGACTGTTGAAGCCTATGCTCTTGCCTTGGCCACGTGCGCAGCATGGATCACAGTTTCCTAAGGCTGTTAGGGTCATAGCTGGGGGTGGTGATGTTCTGGATGTCTAGGAGATTATAGATCTTGAGGTGCAGGTGTTGCCACTGTTCTGTAGACACTTAATCAATGATGTTGGAATTGTTCCAAAGAATAGAATGTAAATCATCCAATATTAAGGTGAAACTAAACATTTTATCATGCACAAACTAAACTCTTGAGTTGAGCTATTTTACAACACAAATAGATCCGGCAGAACATATTATTACTGATTAGCATATAAAAAAGGAAACATTAGTATTAATACTCAGGACATATTTTAAAGGCAAATACATGTGTCATAAGATACCTGTGTATTTGTAAAGCTCTCAAGTTGGCGCTAAATAACAAATGTTTATTTTTACCCAACTCAATGGTACTCAGAAGGATAAAAGGCTAAATGGACTCACCTGGATATGAATCTGTCGCCATGAGATCAAATACTGTACCCTGGAAATGAGTCCACTGATCCACCAGGCTTGTTTACAAATCAAAGGTGAAAACCTGTGTATCACATAACTCATGCTTAGTGTACATTGGAAGTAACGTGGTCTACTTACAGTGTCAAATGAAAAGTGTTCGATATCTTATTAAGCATTCTCTCCAAGGAGAACACTCCAGTTCAATTTCTGCCATTGAGAACATTTATTAAGCTCCTGATCTCCATGGTAAATGTTTATAAAATACAGCTGAACTAAAGACTTATGGAGCCAACACATCTTGGGGTTAACTAATGCCTGTCGGAATTCTTTCAAGTTGGACATATCATCCGTTAGTCTGTTATTGGACCTCACAAATGCCAATCATCCTTCCTCCATTATAGACCACTCTTCCACATCCCTGGGCCAGTCACACAATGAATGACCTTCATCGCTCATCCAATTGATGGATATTGTCTGTAGGGCCAAAAGAGTTGATTTCTCCTCATTTTATATTTCAAACAAAGGAGATAGTCAAGATGCAGCGTGGGACAGCTTATCTATGTGTGACGGTCCTGTGTGATTCCAAATCTTATAAACATGTGTCCCTTTATAATCAAAAGAGTATCGAGAAGTGCGCAGATTGTGGGTGCGTCCTGGACAGAAGCTCCTGTCTCTGAAATGCGCCCTATGCTAAACACCTTAGTTAAACAAAAAACATCTATATGTCCAGTGAGGCCGCAGGACACTCAAGACTTGCAGTTGGGGCAGCCATCTTGAACACATGAATTGTAACCACCTCGTGGACCATTGTGTCCTTGCTGGGTAATTTGGATAGATAGTTGCTACAGACGGGAATTGCTATGTAGATGTTGGAGTCCTGGTAACCAGTTATTCTTAGAAATTGACAAACACATCTTGCATTCAGATAGCTGCACCTTGCACCCCACATGTATGACGATATAGACTTTATCTTTCCAGAACTTGTCTGATAGAACTACAAATTTGTATTTTTGTACTTTGTTAGTTTTCACAAGTAGTCTATCATCAGGCTATGAACTCATCTTTTTACATTTTGCTAGTTTCACAAGGAGTTATTCATTAGGACCACAAACTCCCTTGCACTTGTTATTTCTGCAAAGATACATTCATAAAGATCGTGAACTCAGTGTTCATTTACATCACTTGAACAGTAGGAGCCAGTTGAATCACATCTGACAAACTATTTCTTGTAGGCTATTAAGGTACTGATGAGAAGTAGCATAAGACGGTTGAAGTGTATTGGTGATTCACATGACATTCACAAATGCTTTCCATAGCAAATTAAATACAATAGCTCAGCCTGTTGTTTACAGTTACCATATTCCTTGCAATTATTTTGCATCTCAGGAGAAATATCAAGTTTCATTCCAGAGAAGAGAGTGCGAAATATAGGAAATAAACTTCCAAAGTATAGTACCAAGTCAGCTGTGTATGTGAGACAATGCTGCCAGTGTCAGACTCACATGGAGGCTGTTCTGGACCTCATTGGCCAGGGTGGATGCACTATATTTTTTACAAATTCCACACCAGGAAATTAGGCCCACTCCTGTAAAGGTCAGTGCCAATGCAGAGACACAGATATGGTGCCGAGGTGTTAGAAGCCTGAAAACTTATACCTGTGTCATACCTTTGTGTTTTGCCAAAATAGATAAGTAAAATGTATTTTGCTGCTACTTGAAGTGCTGACTTTGATTTTACCGAGAACACTTGACTTCAGTGAACCGTTAACAGTAGTTTCTATCGTCCTTGAAAGTTAAATCAAGTGGAAAGGTACGATCTCTTCTAATAGCATTGTAAGGAGAAATATGAGTTGTAATATACATACCCTGAAATTAACAAACCTGGAAAAGAATGAGAACTGCTTTTGATAGCCAAGGTAAGTGGGTATTGACAAATATTTCTGACTTTGAGGAACGAATGATTTAGACGAGTATTTTATCTTCACGTTCCAAATACTACCAATACCTCTTTTCAAAGTACTGCTAATGCAGTTGTGATGTGTAGTTGATTATGTGTTTAGTATCCACTGCACTGTTACTTTGGCCCTAACTCTTCGTCATTTCCTCCGCAGAGCATACCGCAGGAATCGCCGAGGACAATGAAGCACCTTTTCTATGCTGCTGTCATCACCCTTTGTTTTTCGCCTTTATACATGGGAGGAACCACTTCTCGAGATAAAACTCGTCGAAGGACTTTCAAACACGTGAAAAAAGAAATCGCTGGTTATTGTGACATTGCCCAAGATATTATTAATCTAGCTGTGCACGGCAAAGCCCAGAACAGGTCATACGACCGGCTCGCACTTTTTGTCGACGCCATCGGTAACAGGATCAGTGGATCTCGGAATCTCGAAATGGCGATCAGATACATGTACAAGGAGCTGCAGAAAGATGGCCTGGAGAACGTTGCCCTTGAGCCAGTGAAGGTACCGCACTGGGTGAGAGGGGAAGAGAGCGCCATGATGCTGGAGCCGAGTAATCAGAGCATTGCTGTTCTGGGCCTAGGGAGCAGCGTTGGGACACCTGCAGAAGGTACTATCGAATGCATAAACAAAGTGTGGTTTTGCTACTCCATGGTTTATACGGAAAAATAATAATAAGACAATAGTAGTACCAGTGCAAATCTATGTGGCACACACCACAAAATAAATTATATTCAGGGCCACTGTAATTATGCGACAGGTGAGCACCAAATTAATGAGGCAGGGTGGACTAAATTATGCGGCAGGAAAAGACAAATTATGCGGCTTAACGAGTCACAATTTTGTATTCATTATTTTGTCATTTTTAAACATGGTAATACTGTCTGGGCAAGGATTTTACGTCAGTACCAGCTTAACTACTAACTGTAGAAATAAGCAGCTGAAAGGTGATCAGTTGGCCTTTGCAAAGGGCTTTCGACTGTGCGCGAACACCTCCCAATGTTTTTAGTAACTTTTGATCCATTTGAGCTAGAAACAAATTTTTGTTAATATCTGCAGATTATGCAGCAGATGTGGCAAATGAGGCAAATCCATAATTATGCGGAAAACTCCACAGCATCGCATAATTCCAGTGGTCATGATTATATTTAAGTGATTGAATCATAGGCTTCAGTTTACAGAAAGTACAAGGGCACAAAACCCAGCTCAAAACAGGCTTTATGCTACAAGCTATGCCCCCTCCTCCCCCATGGGCTTAGGCCCTAGGTTCCCCAGTTCTGAATGTGTGTCCAGTGCTGCATGTAAAGTCTGTTTGAGTCAGTTTCCCTCATCCAAACATTTAGGGGCGTGTACATGCAGAAGGAACTACATCGTAAAAAGAGAATTATTTATAGTGACCTCAAACCAGCATATGGTAATATTTTGACTGAATAGAGACATCTATGTTTGAAATATATATTCTTTAAATACTGTAACATTTTTGTAGACGCCTGTATGTTCATGAAAGCCTCCTAAAGTCTGAACTCTGAAGACAATACATAACCCTTTGTTAAGTCGGAGAGTAATTATTTCTGCCTAGGAGACATGACTTTTGAAGGGGTCTGATGTTTTATTGTAGGTTTAGAAAGAGACACGCCAGGTTTGCCTTGCAGCCAGTCTCTACCATCAGACTTTATTTAGCGATTGTGATTTAATTAACCCATAAACTTCTTTCAAAATAAAGGGTGCATTTGCCATCACTACATAAAGCAGATGATTGTGAGTTAAATTTTTACAGGTTACCGAGTAAAGGTATTGTGGATTTGATAAATTTCTTAAAGTACAGGTGAACTTCCTATAGTGATTCAACTAGTCACTTAATATATTGTTCAAGCTAAGGAATTGTGCTATGAAAACATTTGCCTAGTTTCTGTCATCTATGTCTACCTGAGGTCGAATAGCTTAATTAATAATATCGGACCACGTAAGCTTTGTTGTTTAAAGAAAAGAATGCTACAGAATACGTACAAGATCTTGACTACCCTATTGACTTTACCATTTTGTGAACGCCCATTGTTTTCTTTCAATCAATGAACAGAATTGGTCACTCTGTAGCAAATTGCATTTTGGATACAATTCATTATGGAGGATATCCATTTTTGCACAGTTCTAAGAACAACCACTCTAATAGACGATATCAATGCATTTTTGTATCTGCAATAAATGAGTTGTGTAGCAATACCACATACATCACTGACAGACACCTCTGTCCGCTCTCCTCAGAATGCATGGACCGTTAATTTTAGATATGTTTTGGTGCTTTTTACCAACACCCCACACCATCCAAAACTGCTATTTGACCTGACAAAAAAGCAACAATTATCTTCTCAATGCATAATTCTTCTGCATAGACAGTTCTGTGCAAATAATTTTTGCAATGTTTTGAAAACAATTTTGCTGGCGATATCCCAATAAGCACACCAAGATATCCGTTCTTACCATATTTTCTTAATATAACATTTAATGTGGTCATAAACGATTCCTAGTTGCTCGAGGATCAGACCCTACAGACCCATCTTTTTCTTCGATTGTACCGTCACATTTTGAATAGACATTCTTTTTTAATTCTTTTTAACGGGTTCTGTATTTTTTTTTTTTTAACATACACTCTAGAAATAAAAATGTGATAAATTATACAGTTACCGGTGAAATCACTCTTCTGATATAAAAAATGTACTTGCCATACATGGCAGTTGTCTAGGCTGCTACAGTATAAATTCAGGAGTCTCTGCTCACCTTATTGCTTTGCGTTGTAGGTGCAGTTCTAAGATGGGACTATGGACCATCTCCTTTTTTGTGAAATGTCTTGTTTAACAACAGCTGCTGAGACTTTGGCAAATAGTTATACCCTTATTTGTATCAACGCCGTTTCAGGGGATTGTATTTTAGGAGTGTTCACCAAGGTGCATATTTGTTACATGACCTTATTCCAGAATTGTTGTATTTTTGGACAGTGCAACATTGTATAATAGAAAACACCTGCCTGCCCACAGTTTCTCTGACATTTACATTTCATACTATCTAAATATATGTATCCAGTTGTCTTCTAGTGTAATAAATTGTTTGCAAAATGTTAAATAGTACCAGTTGCAAGCCTGCCCTTATTGCAATTTCTCCAGGGTACATGAGGGCGTCTTGTCAGTTTTCCTCACTCAGTTCTCTCTTTCTCATTTTGCTTTAATTTGTCAAGGTTGTGCTATTAGTAAGAGTTATGCATGTCATGGAGACAGACATTATTGGTACCTTTTCTATAAGCAATCGACTTTCGATGGGTGTAATCTGGCAAATCACTACCTTATGTAATATTTTCTTACTGCTTGCAGTATCATACTTAAAGAATTCCCCATTTGACAGTTCATGTTCATGATGCATTTAGGCAAAGGTCAGCATATTATTTTTGTCTCGCACATCACCCAACCTGTGGGTAGTAATCAGGTCCCATCGCCAAATCCCTGATGACCATTGTCTTCTGGAATGAGTCTACTCACCTACAGTGTGATATCCCTATTAAATTTAGCTTTCCAGCGCGTCTCAATATTCACTATTCTCCATGCTTTTATTACCACTTTTGCTGGGGTGGCTATAGGACTTTCTTGCTGACACCCTAAAAGTAATATGTAAATCTCCCCTTACCATCTTGTGTCTTTCCAGCCCTAATGATGGATCTGACAGATGGCTGAAGACCCACTCATTTGCTGCTACTGAATGTGATGCGAGGAAGCATCTGCAGATATTCAGTAGACCTCTAGTACCTCTATATTTTCCCTGGTACAGTATTTCTAAAGACACCATGGGCCGACCTCTTTCCTGGAGCAAATCCCCCATTATTCCATTTACTTCCTGTAATAATGAATCTTAAACCCAAAATGGGACATTCTGTTGTAGAAAGAGGATCTTAGGGAGTCCATCGTCTTGTGAAGTGCTGTTGTTCCTAGAAGTGACAACAGAATTCTTTCCAGACCATCATTTCTGCTTTTTAAAGATCTAGAGTTAGGTTTTGTTTGTAGAATCTGGTTGCATCTTTGGTGACATGGAGACCCAGGGATGTAAAACTGGTCTTTTCCATTCTAAAATGGCTTACAAATGAACAGCTTGGCATCCATTACTCACTGGGTAGGGTATTCATTTTTCCCAATTGATACTAAATCCAGAGAATTGCTCATATATGTTGAATACTTCCAGGTTTCTGTAGGTCCATTCTTCTGGGTCAGTCACAAATAGCAGAATATCAACTACATAGAGTGAAATCTGTGGCCAGTCAGGAGCTCCATCTCACCCCCAAATATACTGCATCAGACTAGACCCAATATGCCAAGCCCCTTAATGACAAGGTGTAGAGGATAGGGGGACAGTGGATAACCCTGTATTGTACCCATATTGAATGGGAGGATATCTGAAACCACCCCGTTCATCTTTACTCTGCCACTCGGTGCTTCATATAGCAGTCATATCCAGGCGCATCTTTTCAGGCCAAAACCTATTTTCTTCAGAATTCAAAACGTGCATGGTCATTCTGTTGAATAAAATGCCTTAGTGGAACCTAGGGCCAGATATTCCTTTCCACTCTGCATACCATCTCTATGTATCTAAAGAGTTGTGCACTCTTAAAAGATTCATTATGGAAACCCTATTTGGCATGAAGCAAATTTGATTGGGATGTACTAATTTTGCTATTACTCAAATTATCCGATTTGCAACAAACTTATGAAAGAAATGATGTAAATGTTTATCAAAGAGTACATGAGCACTGTTGTAGCTGAACGGAGATCAAGGGTCAATGTTTTTTCCATGAACAGGTCATAAAATGCCTTCAGCACATCAGAAGTATCTTTCAAGTCAGTCCCTTGAAGAGGTCGAGTGGCAACCCGTTGGATCTAGGGGCCTTTCCTTATTGTAATGCCGGATAGTGTTGTATGCAACTTATCTTCTGACATATCTGCATTCAAGAAGTTTCTGTCCGCCCCTGACAAACACTGCATAAATAGGTCTACTAATAATTTATCAACTATCCAAGCTTCCCATTGCAACTTAGTTATAGAAAAATTGAAAATACGCAGCCCATCTGTGCATGGTCTCTATATTTTCCATGGACACCACCCCTCCACTATCCGTTCTGATTGCAATGATCCATTGTTCTTCTTATCTCCAGTGCCATTCCAGTGCTTTTGTCTATTTATGGACCACCCATTTATATTCCTGCTTCAATGTAATCATCTGTCTTTGTCATTAAGTGTCTGTGTCTAGTAACACATCTCTGCTGCTTTAACTGTTGTCCATTTTTATAAAGTCCACCTAAGACTTTTGTTTCAATCTTCACAGAGTTGGTGTTTTGCTCCAGTGCCGTTTAGAAGGCCGTGACTGTCTATAGTGCTTTAATTTGGGAGGGCTCAGGTCCTGCTTGGGTTTGTCTTGGTCTTACATCTTAGTCTCTGACTGTGACTTCTTTAGAAAGCATATATTTGTAGTATGCACATTGACTGCCATTTTTTGGTTGGTAAGTTGTGCCTGTAGTTCCATATCAGCCATTAGGTTTCATCTTTTCATCATCATTATGTTTCAACATTTCAGCTCCCCCCTATATGGTACATTTTTCACTTTTTCTATCTGGTTTAAATTTTTCTAAATAGCACCCCTTCAGTCCTTCTTCCTTTGGCCTAAGTTATGGGGCTCCTGCGTATTGCTCCTGAGTCTCTCTCCAATGCGTGATCTTCCTCTTCACCAGCCACACTGCCTTATAATTGTCCTTCTACATGACCACTGGCCCCCTTCCGGCTACTTTCTCCTCCAGGCTACTTTCTCCTCCACAGTGGTGTTTCATTGCTGCAAGGAATCTCGCCTCCACTGTTGTGATCCCTCTGTGGCTCAGCCTTAATCCAATGTAGCCTGCCTTCTGACCATGCAGCGGGGCGATTCCATCTGCAGATAGCAAACGATTAAGAGGGCAGGGTGTCTATCTATAGTCCCCTGAATCTTGAGCCAGCCCAAAGGAAGCTGGCCCTCTACTGGTGTCACCCGAAAGGGAATCGCCTACAGTACACTGTGGTTGCCTCCTGTCTTGTCCTCCACGTCACAGGATTTTTACCAGGAATTGTAGTGCATGCATGGAGCTTTACCGAGAAGCAGCCATCTTGCTCCATGTGTTAACATGAACCCTGGATGGATATATTGTTGCACATCCGTGACACCCTGTACCAAAAAATGGCTTCAAGTGAAATTGCTAATGGGGATGAGTGACATAAATAATGGATAGGCATAAAAAAATACTAACAATCTCTTGAAAAAGCAGATTCAACATTGTGTGGTTCGCATACACATGGTTTAACGCCTGGAAGGGAAATGCCTCCCATAATATGGATCTTGTTTGTTTCATCTTGCCCCCAGTCCTACCCTGTTTCCACCCTCACTTCTTTTTCTGAGATGTTGGTTCTAGATTGTCACGTGTTACCTTGGCATTGTAATATTTAAATTTGATACATTGTCTTTTGTATCTGTGTAACTGACGCCCTTAATGATAACAATGTCACATGTCAAGGAAACATATACGTAATCACATTAGAAGAATGAACATTTATTTCATGAAACATCATATGCACATATATACAAAGTGACATATCTTATGTATGTTATCACAGCACTTCAGCTCAATTGTTTTACATTTGGAACCAATTTATCCTTAAAAGCCTTAATTTGTCTGAGCCAATGACAACCTCTGACCTTTATTACACCAATCCAATACATGCATACCAACATTTCTTCTATAACACCAACTTTACAGATGGGTTCCATGGTAGCTGATGGTCAACAAGAAGACAAGAGTAAAGATGGTATAGGATTCTTTATTGTACATTTCCGTTTACTGTATGACTCAAATGTAGAATGCACTCAATTTTTCAACAAAAAACATGACCCTTGATTTTGGATAAATAATTCCAAGAAAAATAACTACTAGTTATCATACAATACAAGCGGACTGTTTTGTGTGATGGAGCAGGGTTTTCGCGAAATAAAACCTGCTCGAATTGAACCCTCAGTAACACTTATTAACTGTGTGAAGGGCCTAACATGAGGGAAAATGCTAATGTGCAAACTAAAGCACTGAACTAGGCCGCAAATGCTTCTTGACAAATAAAAATAAAAGGACTATTGCTGCTTTTGTGCATTATATTAATGCTTGTTAGGAAAATTAATATTAACTCGGGTTGCGCATGGATAAATGCAGCACTGGGTGGGTGCGTAATGGAAAGCATTACGAGTGATTAATAATGCCTGTGTTTGTTTTCCATAGAAGCATGGTTTTCTGTTCTGCAGGAAACTTTTGGGTTAATGAAAATAAATTCTGAAAATAATGTTGAACGAGATGGCGAAGGTGGAAGACAAGTGTCCTTTATGAGTCCTGTGTGTCTGCCAAGAGTTAGCTGAAAGAAACAATTTCTTCGAGTGAAGGAACATTTCCTCTTTATGCGGCACAAGCGGATAAATGTGACACAGAATTTGCTACATGATCGGGATGGAGAAACGAATGCTATGACAGTGGCTCGAATTTGTATTTCCTGGGTTGGAAGTAGATGTACAGAATAAATAAACAATAAGACATTGAGTGAGATGGACATGACGAGAGTGGTGTGACAGTACACCCCCTTCCTTAACCAATCATGTGTAGATAAATCTTTTGTTCTGATACGAATGTGAGTTGGACATCTGGGTTTTAGGGTATAATTGAGGTTCCTGGGGGAGGGGTTAGGTTAGTTGGTGGTTTGCTTTCCTACCTGCGTGAGGAGAGGCCTTGTTTGCTGTCTCCTATTCTTGAGCTGGCTGTTCCTGTCTGCTGATTCCTGACTTAATCTTTGCCTCTTCAACTCTTCTTGAGGGGCCTTACTGCTCTCATGGTCAGGGAGTAGTTTTCCTATTTCAATTGGGTTAGTATAGACAGAAAACTGAATTTGCATAATCATTTGCAAATGTAATTTGTCTCTGAACCTTTTGTCTCTTTGCCTTTCCACTCCTTTATGCACTGTCAGTTTGAGATGTATTTTTATCATTATTTCTCTAATATTGTTGCTCTGTGATGATCTATGATTCATACTGTATTTGGTATTGATGAGCATTTTCACATTATTTTTAGATAAAGTATTATAAATATACAAATGAGTTTGTCTTAATTAGAGGAGTTTTCCTAGTTAATGATATTTTAGAACTAAGTATTAGTTTGCCAAACCCTGTCAACTTTATAAAGATTGCATCGCCATAATTGATATTCTAGAAATGAGGATACAATTTGGACTTTGGTAAGCTTGGTATTTGTTTAGAAATTCACTAGCCCAGCGTGAAGGGACTTGGGTAATGAAATTGGGTCTAGTCTGTAGAAAATTATTAGTCCCAGATCGCTGGATCAGTTTTGGTAGCAGCCTGATGGTTAAAATTGATTATTTTGGCAAATTAATGGTTGAATTAATGATTTTGGTTACTAATATGAAGTGTTAGCGTCTTGTTTTTATGTAGTTTGGAAGTACGGGTACGGAGTTGCCTAAGATCCCGGGATGTTGATTTAGCCTCCGGGTCAGAGGAAGAGTGTGGAAAAGTATCGCACTGGAGAAGTACTTTGTCTGTTGTTGTAATATCGAACAGTGAAAGGCTGTTGATATTATTCTAAGTGACCTATTTTGAAGTAAGTAAGTAAGCTGGATGTAATAGCAAAGTCCTCTTCCGAAACTTTAGAAAGTACACCTAAAGGAGTACCAAGACCTCACTTCACTTGATTGTAATTGTGAAAGTCCTCTTCCAAAACTTTAGGAGACACGCCTAAAGGAGTACCAAGACCTCTTTTCACTTGATTGAGAGTAGAGTGATGCTGGTCGTTATTCTACTGGTTGTAAAAGGTTCTCTTGAATGATTGAACTATCTTTTCATTTAGTGGAGAAGACAAAGTAGCAGCGTTTTGTGTCGTTTCTAATAAGAATTTATTTAGAAAGACTCCGTAGTACATTGCCGTATTATTTTGTAAAGGGAGGGTCATTCGCAGGAGTTATACTGACGTCACAAAAAGCCGCGCTGGCATTGGTCAGATAGCGGGCGTGTATTGAGCTGTGATTGGTTGGTAGTGTGAGTCGCGCTGGTATTGGACGAGTGTGAGCGAATAAGGTGAGCGGGATTACGGAAGGATTTCCTTGATTTCTAAAATAATTAGCGAAAAGAGAGAGTTGAAAATGAAGCTGGTAAAAATGATACAAGATTTGTTTAAAAAAGACAAGCCAATAGTTACTAGAGAGGGAGTTCCTGTACCTCCTCCAAGATCACCTGCTTCTTTTATGATGTTAGAGCGTGGATTTCATACATGTACATGGTTAGAGAATTGGGTGCATTATACGGAGGATGATGGAGTTTTAGCTTTCCCAGAGCATGGTACTTTAAATGTAACAAATTTGGAAAGTTTGAGAAGACAAATGAATTCGTTAAAACCGAATCCTAGATCCATGCAATATGAGGCGCTGGAGGAACGGGAACATGAGGCGTACAGAAGGGAGAGAGATAGGAATGGGATGAAATATAAGAATACAATGAGATGGTATTCAGAAGCTAAATGGGATGCCCAGATGAAAAGGTGGAGGAGAGAAGTAATCACAGATGGATTACACCCAGTAATGTTGCTGAGGGACAAGCTGGTGGAAAGTGCAAGGAGAAAAAGATTAATGTAGAGACTTCAGAACTAGATACGGATCCGAATGAAATTGATGATGAGTTATTAGATGAGATGTTATTGAAGAGACCTCCACCATATCAGGAGAGTCTGGATGGTATTACTCCAAGTGCACCATTAATTGAAATAGAAGTTCCACAAGTTCCACAGGTACCACAAGCTTAACGAGTTCCATTAGCTTTACAGTCTTCATCAACTACTCGAGTTTCACAGGAGAGAGATATTGAAATGCTCAATAGAACAAAGGAAGAATTGGCTCAGAAAATTAATCAGATGAGTTTAAATGCAGAAGCGTTATCAGTTCCGGTGACAATTGGTCCTATAGTTCCATTGTATAGTGAGGGTCAAAATATTTTGAGAGTGCATGCATTGACAGTTCCAGTGAATAATGTTAGGAATGTTAGTGGACCAGAATCAAATGAGATAGGTACGTCACTGATTGATATTCCAGTAAATGGAAATGTGACTGAAACGCCAAAAAGGAATGTACAGATTGATCCTAGAAAATTAATGTCAAATGTGAGAGAAACAACTTCACTATCAGGGGGTTCAGTGGGACCTTCGCCAGAAGAGTTGGATGATTGGATAGAGAAATGGCACCTAGTAAGTCCAAACCAAGTATAGATATAGGTAGGTTAAGAGTAGATCTGGAAAAAATGATTATTGGTACAATAAGTCCGGAGAGATTGAGTAAATATCAGGATGATGAGTTGTTATTTTTGTGTAAGAATATTACATTGAAAGCGAGAAATTTGCATGAGAAGCTAGCAGAAGCAGCACAAGAATATGGAGTGGGCATTGAGAAATTGAAAGCCTTACAAAATACATATAGGTTGGATTTTAGTGATAAGGATCTAGAGAGTTTGAATGCATCTGGTAAGCGATTGCAAATAAAGGAGTTGATTAATACTTTGAAGAGATGGGGTGAATTGGAACGATCGAAAGGTAGATGGGCGAAAAAGAAAGAAGAAACGCTTGCAAGTAAAGGTGTGACTGCATCTCCTTTGCTTCCGTTAAGAGAGACAGAACCTGCTAAAATGATATATCCAATGAGAGAAGTTCCGGGTGGTGGATATGTTCATATTCCTTGGTCAAGACAGGACATATTGTCTTTTACGAATGACTTTCCAAAGTTGAGAGAAAAGCCTGTCGAGTGGTATAAACAGGTAGAAAGGTTTGTAAAGGTTTCAAAGGTCTTGTTGAAAGATTTGGATGGTTTGTTTGATATTGTGGTTCCAGCTGATTTATGGACTGAGTGTAAGATTGCAGTTGATTGGCCGAAAGAGGAATATCTTAGAGATGTTGTAACAGGAGCGCCTTCAGAAGAGGTAATGAAGAAATATAATCAAGTGATTACTTATTTGAAGAGTAAGATCTCCCCAAAAGAAACAGATTGGGTTAAGATTGACAGGACGACACTGGAGTCAAAAGAAACAGTACATGCTTACTACCAGAGACTTTTACAGGTGTTCAAACAGTATAGTGGTTTTGAAAGTATAACTGACAAAGATATGGGACATTTTGTGTATAAGTTTGTATTTGGATTGAAATCTGAAATTAGTAATATGATTCAGCAGCATTTGATTTGTTGGCAAAACAAGACATTGGATGAAATACTGAGGTAGGCAAAGTATTGTAGATATGATATTGAATCTAGACATAAGAAATTGAAAGATAAAATGATGTGGGCGCAAGTGAAAGCGGCACAGCAGAAAAATGGGGATTTTGTTGATTTTTCTCAAACAGGTTTCCAAATGAAAGGGCAGAATTAGAATTTTCAAAATAGTCAGGTACCTGGTATGAATGTTGCACCGAATGGTGGTGTTCAAGTGCAATTACCGGGAAAGGGTAGAGGTAAAAATAATAAGGAAGAGATGAAAAAGAAATTTCCTTGTCATGCGTGCGGAAGGTTAGGACATTGGAAGAACAAATGTAAGTTCCTGTTAGGAAATAATGGAATGGTTCAAAATTTTAATCCACAGATGCAGAATGAGGTGGTTGTGAATCAACAACAGCTGCAACAGGTAGTTACACCGCAGGTACAGCAGGTACAAATGCATCAAGCTCCTATGCCAAATAATGTGAATGCTCAGGTACAGAGATACAGTGCGAATGCTGGATTTCACATGGGTGAACAAATTGGTAAGAATCAAAATGTACAGATGGTTTCGCAATATTGGTTACAGTGTCCTGAGAATGATTCTGATTCATCTCAATGACGGTGCCTGAGGGGGGAGGAAGAGTGCATGCTTGGCGCATCTCTAGAGGTCGATCAGTCTGGTGCTTTTGTGGATGGGAAAGTGGAAGGTAATGATATTACATTCCTTGTGGACACTGGTGCTACCCGTTCTACTGTGAGGGCAGCATAAATTCCAAACCTACCCCTCTCGGGAGAAACTATCCAAGTCGTAGGAGTTTCAAATAAGTATATTAGAACTCCGGTGACCAAACCAATGGAGGTTCATATTGGAGAATTTAGAGATTTGCATCGGTTTGTGGAGTGCGATACAAGTCCGGTGAACATTTTAGGTAGGGACCTATTGTGTAAAATGAATTGCACCATCAATTGTACACCAGATGGTATTGCTTTTCAAACACCAAATGAGGATGTTGCTTTCAAAGTGATGTTAGCAAGGCAAGGGACAGAAGTGAATGATTTGTATCCTTTATCTACAGCGAAGGATTTGCCTGTTGAATTGAGAGATACAGTGATGACTGATGTGTGGGATTTTACAGGGAAAGACATCAGATTGATGAAAGGTGTTGATCCTATTCAAATTTTGGTCAAACAGGGTGTAGAATGTCCGAAAACAGCACATTATAAAATGAGTCCTGAGACCATCGCAGGAGTTACTCCTGTAATTGAGCAAATGATTGAACATGGTATTCTGAGAGAGATACTAGGGAGTCTTTGTAATTCACCTATTATGGGAATTAAAAAAAACGAGCGGCAAGTATAGAATTGTGCAAGATTTGAGGAAAATCAATAAGATTGTAGTACCTTGTTGTCCGATAGTGCCAAACCCAGCAGTAATTTTTCTCGATACCCTTGCATCAGGATAGCCAATATCTCTTTGCTTTCCGTTTGGAGACCGTGTTTTGGCATGGTGCCGAGTTCCTCAAGGGTATACAGAGAGTCCTTCAATTTTCAATCAAATTTTGAAAAAGTGTCTGGAATCATTGGTTATGCCAGAAGACTCAGTATTGGTACAATACATCGATGACCTATTGGTGGCATCAAAGACACGAGAGGCATGTGTGACAGATACAATTGCTCTACTGAACCATTTGGCAGTAGGTGGGCATAAAGAGTCACCAGCAAAATTGCAGTTTTGTCAAAAAGAGATTCAATATTTGGGACACAAAATTGAGAAAGGAGTCAGGAAAGTATCACAAGATCGAATTGCTGTGATCTTGCAAATGGGTCCTCCCAGAACACAGAAAGAAGTTCGAATGTTTCTGGGCATGGTTGGATACTGCAGACGGTGGATCAGTGGTTTTTCACTGATAGCCAAGCCGTTACAGAGATTGACTCACAAAGATGTAGTTGATCCGATTGAATTAGATGAAGAAAGCATGAAGGCTTTTGTTGAGTTGCGAGATAGTCTTTGTCGAGCACCTGCATTGGGAATGCCAGATTATTGTAATGACTTTGCATTGTTCTGTTGTGAAAAGGATGGATGTGCACTTTCAGTTTTGACGCAGACACATAGAATGGCGCGTCCTCCAGTGGCATATTTCTCAGCTACTTTGGACTGAGTGGCTGCAGCGTTGCCAGGTTGTTTGAAAGCAGTGGCTGCTACTTGTGTGAGCCTGGAGCAGAGTGAATCAATTGTGATGGGACATCCAGTGAAAGTGTATATGCCACATTCTGTTGAGATTTTGCTGACAAGGACGAGAACACAGCATATGACAAGTAGTCGTTTGACTAGATATGAAAGAGTGATCTTGGGTGCTGAGAATGTGACAGTAACAAGCTGCACAACACTGAATCCAGCGACTTTGTTGCCGAGTTCAAGTTGTGAAGAAGTAAAAGATGAAGCAGATCATGATTGTCTGGATGTGACAGAGTTGTGTACGAAACCAAGGCCTGACATAAAAGATACACCATTGCCAGAATCGGATTGTGTGATGTTTGTAGATGGTTCCTGTCTGAGAGATGAAAAAGGTGCATTGCGTGCTTCATATGCAGTATGTACAGTGGCCATGGTTCTTGAAGCATCTTGTCTAAGAGGGATAAATTCAGCTCAAATTTCTGAATTGGTCGCTTTGACCAGGGCTTGTACAATTGGCAAAAATTTGAGAATAACCATATTTTTGGACAGTCAATATGGTTTTGGGGTGGTGCATGATTTTGGTCAATTGTGGATGCAACTTGGATTTCTGACAACCTCAGGATCCCCTATCAGAAATAGCAAAGATGTAAAAGATTTGCTGAATGCATTACAGTGGCCCAAAGAGATTGCAGTGGTCAAATGCCAGGCACATAAATCAGGAAATGATTATGTGACTAGTGGCAACAGATAACCAAACCAAGTGGCTCGTTTCTGTGCACAGAATTTGGTTTCAATTAACTAGGGAGCAGAGAAAAAGAATACAAATTGTCACTTGATGTTTTCTTCTGTAGAAACATGGGATGAAGTTAGACAATTGCTAGAAGAAGCCAGTGAAGAAGAGAAAGAAATTTGGATTAAATCAGGTTGTACAAGGAGACCTGAGGATGAAGTATGGGTGTATGTGGATGATAGGCCAGTAATGCCAGACAGTTTACTTTCTCAAATGGCAAGGATGTACCCTGGAGTAACACATGTGGGAAGAGATGCTATGATTAGACTCTTCAAACAGTCATGGTACAATCCTAAGTTCAGGGTCATTGCAGAGAATCTTTGCCAGAGATGTGTAGTGTGCCAGCAGCAGAATCCAGGTAGAAAGACTGTTGTTAGTTGGGGGCGGATTGGAAAAGCAGCAGGACCTTTTACTAGGTTACAGGCTGATTTCATTGAGTTACCTCCTTGTAATGGGCTGAAATATGTGTTGTTTGTTGTTTGTCTGTTTTCTCGTTGGGTAGAAGCATATCCAACAAGAAGAAATGATAGTTTACCAGTTGCTAAATTGCTTTTGAGAGAGATCATTCCTCTCAACCACAACACAGCAAGAGCAAGGACATGATTTAAGTCTAGGAGAGTGGATTCTGGTGAAGAAGCATGTGAGAAAATCGTGTCTGGAACCTAAATGGCAAGGCCCATACCAGGTAATACTGGTGACAACGACAGCAGTAAAGTGTGGTGGTTTGCCGAATAGGATACACGCAAGTCACACAAGGAGAGTCCCAAGTCCACTTGAAAGACAAGAAGAAGAAAAACAACTGGCAGAGAGCCGAGAAGAGCCAGAAGCTGTAGAACGTGAAAACATAGAGTCTGAAGCTACAGATTCTGAAGGTGTTGAACACGAGGCTGAACAGAGAAAAAGTCGAATAAAGTGGGCACTAGCTACTGGGTCTCATAAGGCTGCTGTTGAAAGTGATGAAGAAGAAGTGTTGAACGAAAATCAAGAGCAAGTGCAACAAAGAAAAGAATTGAGTAGAAGAACTTGCGAACTTGACACTGAAACTGAAGAAACTGGGCAAGTTAAGAAAGAAAGAAAAGGTGATGTGTGGCCAAAAGGAGTGAAAAGACTGAAATACACTCTGGAAAAGAAAACACCAGACACGATAATTGAAGTATCAAGCCAAACAGAACAAAGTGAGTCAGAAGAAGAATCAGTTCGGAAAACGAAGAGAATAAGAGTTCCGAACAAGAAATACACAGAGTTACAGAAAGACCCAGCTCGAAAGGAAGTCTCGAAGTGGTATTGGTACTTGACGGAGAGGAATGAGGTCGATTTTGACACGCCAGTCGCTAATTGGAAGAAAATCTTTCCGGCACAAGACTTGCAACGACATTGGCAAGTATCCTGCACTCTTTTATGGCACATTATTGTTTCTGCACCCCTTAGGAAAAACCATCTTTTTACTTTACATAGGTCTTACTGGATGCCTGAAAAGCTGTCAAAATTGAATAAACAGGTGGTGAGGAATTGTCCCAAATGTGGTGAGATGAAAGCTAACGATATCCACATGTTTTATACATGTACCCACCTCGATTCCTATTGGGAGGCAGTCGGTAAGATTGTTGATAAAGTTCTTAACGCCACAATTAAGGTAAGCGCTTTCATAATTATTTTTGGTATTTTGGACATTGAAGATCCTGAAATCTATTTAAATAAAAACCAGAAACATTTGCTATTTACCTTAATGTTATTGGCTAGACGCGAGGTGTGCATAAACTGGATTCTTCCAGCGCCTCCCAGGGTAGAAGATTGGCTTCGTTCAGTAGACAAATTTAGAAATTGGGACAAACTAAGAGGAGAAAGTAAACGCACGAAATATTGGGAATTATGGGACAGTCTTTTGCAGTAGGTCAGGAAGAGATGTCCGATGATTCAATCTAATGTGATCACTCATTTTTAAGAGATCCTCGGGTGGCCTAGTGACGGTTGGATCTGAAAAAATATGTTTGTTGGTTTGCAAGATGTGGCCCTACCTTGTTCTTTCTTCTAAGGCGCTGTTTCAGCGTCAAACGGAAGGTGACCCTGCTGCTGTAACCACTAAGATCGCATAAATGAGGACAAAAAAAAAAAGAAATACACAGCTCCAGAATGGACATATGTGGTATTGGAAGAAATTGAGCATACTGATCAGAGCAAAGAAAACGACGGTAACAAAGTAGAGTGAAACAAACTGTTTTGAACCACCTTAAAAGAACTGTGTAAATTAAACGTGCAGAAAATTAAAGAATTCATTCGGAGAAGTAAAGAGAACTAAAGAAGAAATTGAATTAAAGGCTGTGAAGAAATAGAAAAAAAAAAAAAAAAGAAACAGAGGTCAAGAAAGAAGACTTGAAGTGTTTGGATACACTACTTAGATAGTTTTTCTAATTTTTCTAGTTTTTTATATCGTTTTTTATATCGTTTTTTCTTAGAATTGATACAAATTTTTTCCTTTTTAGAAATGGCAGATACAACAGAGACTGGATATCAAAATCGTGGTTTTAAACGTAGATGTATTAATGCTTGCTTCTTTAGTATTTTATTACTTATGTTGGTGTGGTTAACACTAATTGTTATTGTGCCTGTTTTAATGGTAACTAATCATAAAAATAAAACTAATGGTGTGATGAGTGAGAAAGTAGATTTTAAAAGTCTTAAAGAAATCTCACATACTAATATAGAAAAGATGGAAGGTGACAGCATTTACCATCGAGATAAATCAATTAATGACTTTTCGTTAAATGTTTTTACTAAGTTGTTGTGTGAATATGTGGACACAATGGGCCCAAGCGATTGTTATGTGTGCATGCAGTTACCATCTTCTGTCTCAGAGGGGGTGACTTATCATCACCTACCTTTAACATATGGAGTGTCTTGTAGTGTTTTAACCAGTCTATTTTATGAGAAGGGTAGCTTACAATATTATTATTCTAACATGGATTTAGTATTTTCAGAAATTCCCAAAAGAACATGAATAGAGTAAGTAGTGCCAAAGATGCAGAGTTTATGGGAATTTTTCCATTCAACAAAGACAATAGATACAGTATATGCACATCGCAATAACCTTACCTGTAGTTTACGGTTTGAAGAAATAGAGTTCATTAACATGGTAGAGAATAAAAGGCAACATTTTAAGAGAAAAGCTGCTGAGCAAAAGTCTCATGTACCTCCATGGGCTTATAGAGAAGGCAATTATAAAAGGGTGAGACATGCGCTGCCATGGCCCTGGATTTGCATCATAGAGGAAAGCTTTGTTTGCTTAGATTAAAAACTGATTTTAACAATTATTTCATTGGTTCTAGTGAGTGTGATCATACTTTCCTAATTATGGGAGGATGGGGCATAAAAGGAGGAACTGATCCTGTCTTTCCGGGAATTAATTATGTGTGTGGTAAAAATGCCTATTATAGGTTGCCTGCACATTGGTATGGATGTTGTTATATGGATATAGTCTTTCCAAAAGTGTATCACTTGAATAAGAATGATGAAATCAATTAAATAAACAATGGATTAACACGTAGTAAGAGGGGAGCAAGTTTTTCAGAAATTATAGGTGATATTTTTGGAGCATTGATACCTTCAGTTGGAGTTATTCTAAATTCGCACAAAATTAGAAAATTATCCACAGTGGTTGGTAGTTTATCAACAGACACTCAATCAATCAATCAATCAATCACGGCATTTATAGAGCGCGCTACTCACCCGGGAGGGTCTCAAGGCGCTGGGGGAAGGGGTAAGTTACTGCTCGAACAGCCAGGTCTTTAGCTGCTTCCTGAAGGAGAGATGGACCTGGGTTCGCCGAAGGGGAGTGGGGAGGGAGTTCCAGGTCTTGGCTGCCAGGTAGGAGAAGGATCTTCCTCCGGCGGTGGCTCTGCGGATGCGTGGTACGGTGGCGAGGGCGTGGCTGGTTGATCGTAGCTGGCGGGTGGGCGTGTAGAAGGTCACGGGGTCGTTGAGGTACTTGGGGCCCAGGTCGTGGAGGGCCTTGTGTGCGTGGGTGAGGAGTCTGAACGTGATTCTCTTGCTGACGGGGAGCCAGTGCAGGTCTTTCAGGTGTCCGGTGATGTGGCTGTGTCGGGGGATGTCCAGGATGAGTCGTGCGGAGGCGTTCTGGATGCGCTGGAGTCTTTTTGAAGTTTGGCTGTGGTTCCGGCGTAGAGGGTGTTCCCATAGTCCAGTCGGCTGGTGACGAGTGCCTGGGTGACGGTCTTCCTGGTTTCAGTGGGGATCCATCTGAAGATCTTGCGGAGCATGCGCAGGGTGTTGAAGCACGAAGATGAGACGGCGTTGACTTGTCTGGTCATCGACAGGGAGGAGTCCAGGATGAAGCCCAGGTTGCGTGCGTGGTCCGTTGGCTTGGGTGCGGTGCCCAGGGCCGGGGGCCACCAAGAGTCGTCCCAGGCGGAAGGTGATGAGCCCAGGATGAGGACTTCCGTCTTGTCTGAGTTCAGTTTAAGGCGGCTGTTCCTCATCCAGTCGGCCATGTCTCTCATCCCGTCGTGTAGGTTGGCTCTGGCGGTGGTGGGGTCGTTGGTGAGGGAGAGGATCAGCTGGGTGTCGTCGGTGCGTAGGAGATGATGTTGAGGTTGTGTTGGCGTGCGATGGCTGCGAGGGGGCTCATGTAGACGTTGAAGAGGGTTGGACTGAGTGAAGATCCTTGTGGAACGCCGCAGATGACTTCGGTGGCCTCGGATCTGAACGGGGGAGGCGGACTCTCTGGGTTCTTCCGGCGAGGAACGAGATGATCCATTCCAGTGCTTTCTCTCGGATTCCGATGTTGCTGAGGCGCTTCACTAGGGTGCGGTGGCAGACGGTGTCGAACGCCGCGGAGAGGTCCAAGAGGATGAGGGCTGCTGTTTCCCCGTTGTCGGTTAGGGTTCTGATGTCGTCGGTGGCTGCGATAAGGGCGGTCTCGGTGCTGTGGTTGGCCCGAAACCCGGACTGCGAGGGTCGAGGGATCCATTCGTCTCGAGGAAGGCGGCAAGCTGTCTGTTGACGGTCTTCTCGATGACTTTGGCCGGAAACTGAAGGAGCGAGATGGGACGGTAGTTCTTGAGGTCGGTGGGGTCCGCCGTTGGTTTCTTCAGGAGGGCGGTAAGCTCGGCGTGCTTCCAGCTCTCCGGGAAGGTGGCGGTGTGGAAGGAGGAGTTGATGATGTCCCGGAGATGGGGTGCGATGGTGGCGTCGGCTTTGTTGAAGACGTGGTGTGGGCAGGGGTCGGTTGGTGATCCGGAGTGGATGGAGTTCATCGTGCGGGTGGTGTCTTCGGTGCTGATCGGGGTCCAGTTGCAGAGGGTGGTGGTGGCGGGCGTTGGTTCGGCGGTAGGGTGCGTGGTCTGTGCGTCGAAGCTGTTATGTATGTCGGTGATCTTGCGGTGGAAGAACGCGGCGAGTGAGTTGCAGAGGTCTTGCGAGGGGGTGATGTCGTTGTTTCCGGCGCTGGGGTTGGAGAACTCTTTGACGATGCTGAAAAGTTCCTTGCTGTCGTGGGCGTTGTTGTCCAGTCGTTCTTTGAGTGCTGACTTCTTGGTGGCACGGATCAGCTGGTGGTGTTTGCGGGTGGCGTGCTTGAGGGCGGTCCTGTTGTCTGTGGTCTGGTCGAGTCGCCAGGCTTTCTCGAGAGTGCGGCAGTTCTTCTTGGATTCCTTGAGTTCGTTGGTGAACCAAGGGGTTTTCTTGCTTCCGGGTCTGCTGGTGGGTTTTTGATGATTGATACTGAAATGGTTGCGATTAGGTTCATGGTTTTACAAAATGGACTTGCCCTTGATGTACTGTTGGCTAAAGAGGGTGGAGTCTGCAATATGTTGAAAATACAACAATGTTGCACATATATCCCTGATAAGAGTAAGAGTTTAGAGGGGTATTTATAGAATATTACAAATCTTCGTGAAGATTTGGCAGAACTGAAGGTTGATGGTGCTTGGGAGAAACTTGGTAAGGGTTTCTCCTCTATGGGTAATTGGTTTGCTACATTTGGGAACAGTATGTTAGGGAGAATATTAACACCAATCATTGTAGTGGCTACGGCAATATTAATGGTTTTCTTGATTTATAAGTGTTGCAAGTGCAAAAAGGAGTCACCTGATGTTAAACAAAGAACAAGAAAGAGGAAAAGAGATGAGATAGAGTTAGAGGACAGGAAAAAATGAAGGATTTTGATGGAATTATGATGAAACGAGAGAGAACAACAGAATTCTGAAAGTGATAATTTGCATTGGTGGGTATTTTTGTGATGGCTCAAAAACGCCATCAAAGGGGGGATTGATGGAGCAGGGTTTTCGCAAAATAAAACCTGCTCAAATTGAACCCTCAGTAACACTTATTAACTGTGTGCAGTGAAAAATGTATGCGGTAAAGGTCCTAACATGAGGGAAAATGCTAATGCGCAAGCGCAAACTAAAGCACTGAACTAGGTCGCAAATTCTTCTTGACAAATGAAAATAAAAGGACTAATGCTGCTTTTGTGCATTATATTAATGTTTGCTAGGAAAACTAATATTAACTCGGGTTGCGCATGGATAAATGCAGTACTGGATGGGTGCGTAATGGAAAGCATTACGAGTGATTAATAATGCCTGTGTTTATTTTCCATAGAAGCATGGTTTTCTGTTCTGCAGGAAACCTTTGGGTTAATGAAATGAAAATAAATTCTGAAAATAATGTTGAACGAGATGGGGAAGGTGGAAGACGAGTGTCCTTCATGAGTCCTGTGTGCCTGCCAAGAGGTAGCTGAAAGAAACAATTTCTTCATCGAGTGAAGGAACATTTCCTCTTTATGCGGCACAAGCGGATAAATGTGACTCAGAATTTGCTGCATGATCGGGATGGAGGAAACAAATGCTATGACAGTGGCTCGAATTTGAATTTCCTGGGTTGGAAGTAGATATACAGAATAAATAAACAATAAGACATTGAGTGAGATGGACATGACGAGAGTGGTGTGACAGTACACCCCTTCCTTAACCATTCATGTGTAGAGAAATCTTTTGTTCTGATACGAATGTGGGTTGGACATCTGGGTTTTAGGGTATAATTGAGGTTCCTGGGGGGAGGGGTTAGGTTAGTTGGTGGTTTGCTTTCCTACCTGCGTGAGGAGAGGCCTTGTTTGCTGTCTCCTATTCTTGAGCTGGCTGTTCCTGTCTGCTGATTCCTGACTTAATCTTTGCCTCTTCAACTCTTCTTGAGGGGCCTTACTGCTCTCATGGCCAGGGAGTAGTTTTCCTGTTTCAATTGGGTTAGTATAGACAGAAAACTGAATTTGCATAATCATTTGCAAATGTAATTTGTCTCTGAACCTTTTGTCTCTTTGCCTTTCCACTCCTTTATGCACTGTCAGTTTGAGATGTATTTTTATCCTTATTTCTCTAATATTGTTGCTCTGTGATGATCTATGATTCATACTGTATTTGGTATTGATGAGCATTTTCACATTATTTTTAGATAAAGTATTATAAATATACAAATGAGTTTGTCTTTATTAGAGGTGTTTTCCTAGTTTATGAGTATTTTAGAACTAAGTATTAGTTTGCCAAACCCTGTCAACTTTATAAAGATTGCATCACCATAATTGATATACTAGAAATGAGGATACAAATTGGACTTTGGTAAGTTTGGAATTTGTTTAGAAATTCACTAACCCAGCGTGAAGGGACTTGGGTAATGAAATTGGGCCTAGTCTGTAGAAAATGATTAGTCCCAGATCACTGGATCATGTGTTCTAGAGAATGGTATCAACTGTGGCAGGTCATGAACCTCCGAGATTTGGTGGGAAAGTTCTAACAGGTGACTGACATGACAGTAAATCAGAATTATTAACATTAAAAAAGGCATAGGTGCCAATACAGAAGCACTTGATTCTATTAGGCATTTATTTTTCGAGTCCAACATTTACTGGTAATCGCGCTCTTTTTCAAGTACATGCAAACAGTTGTATCAGTAGAGATACAAGTCCCAATAACTTGCCCCAATGTATTAACTTGTTTCAAACAATTCCCTGTTTTATTAAATGCTGTTGAAATAACCAGTACAGACAGTCACAGTGCAAAAGGTGCTGAAATGTAAAAGTTTATGCGCTGTCAAGAAGGCTAATTAATATTTAATTTGGTGACAGAGAATATTTTGTTTATGGATGAGCATTAACATACTATACGTGAGTGTTGCAGCCAGATTACTCATACATCCTATATTTATAATGACTAGAAACGAAAGAGAGGACCACCAGATAATATTTTTCTAAGAAATGTTACCAACACAATGCAGGCTCGGTGCTTAGGGTGATTTTACATCACAATCAGGTGAAGCATATTGCAGTGTTACAGTGCTGTGCGCTGGTGTGATGCATGTCCAGTCAGGCTTCATTTCACGATTCTTGAACTGAACATTTATCACGCATATGGTTTACCATATTCAGGAATACACGACTTTCTTCCTCTGTTTCACATCTTCAACTGTATCGTTAGCCACTAACTGCCAAAAGAACCTAACATTCGGGCTTTCATTAGTACTAATAATCGGTTCCCTCTTGGTAATGGTTTCACTCACCTGGACTCATTTTGTCACCAGCCATGTTTTCATTTCTGCTAGTAGTTGTTTTTTGTGTGTTTTTTTTGGCAGTTTGCTCGGTTTTCTAGAATATCTTGCATGATTTGGACCTGTGTCTCTCAAACCACTCAGAGAAACACTGTTAAATAATGTGTTTGTTATTAGCATAGTGTGATCTCCCTAGAAGTATGGCGTTACTAACACATCACAGTCCGTTTACTTTTCCTGTGGTAAATGGAAACGTACCACACAGAAGCCGATCTTCATGAAGTAAGTATTAAGTTTATTTAAAGTATCTCCATTCGTGACAAGGAGTGTGTCACAGGCCAAGAGGTCGATCCGTAACTGACACAGCAGAACAAACCCACTGACCGTGAACGCTCCAAGCACGGGACATCATAGCGTCACAAATACATTCTAAACCAACCCAACATGTCAAACCAATACAAACCAACTACATCACCTCCCCCCTTTTTAACAAAACCTGAATTCACAAAATCCACCCAACAATAACTGACCTGAAAATCAATTTCTAACAAAATCTTTGAACCTAATCGGAGGTCTCCTAACTCGACCCCCAAATTCAGAGCCGGGCAAGTTTAAAGCCAAAGTACACCCTCTAGACTCACTACTTCTCTGAACCACACTCTCACCAGCCAATTCCGCCCCCTCTCCAACCTGCAGCCAATGAGTCCACCCATGATCCTGTTCCTTCAAAGAATCCTTCCTATGCCTAATTAGCTTAGCCTGTTCCTGCGTCACCCTCACCAACCATCTTTTGTTCCACCATCCTTTTCCATCTAAGAACACTGCTCCCTTGCTCACCTTGCAAACCTGCACGGGATCGGAAAACACAGAGTCCCCTTTCATTACCTTAATAGGTTTTTTGAACATCACCCAGTCACCCACAGAAATTTCTATGCCCCCCAGTGACCTTTCTTGTCAAAAGTTTCTTTCATTCATCACTGTTTCTTTCTGTCTCTGTCAGCAACACCACCTGCACCCACCCCTTCCTCCCCAGCCACTGTTTTTTTGCCTTTAAGCCAGGAAGGGAATAAAGTTGTTTGCTTTTCTACCTCTTAGCAACTCAAACGGAGTAGTTTCAGTCGTACAGTGCGGTGAAGTGTTGTAATTCCACACCTTCTTCTCCCAACAATTTTCCATATCTACACCAGAAGCCAAAGCTGTCTGAATTCCTTCTTTTAGAACCTTATTCCCACGTTCCACAAGTCAGTTAGACGCAGGTGAATACAAAACCACTTTCAAGTGCTTTATATCTTGCATTTCCAAAAATTTGCAAATTTTTTCAGACACAAAATGTGTCCTGTTGTCTGTGACCAATGCTCTCGGAGCCCCTTCCAACAAAAATACTTTTTTCAAAAATCCAATCGTATTATCTGTATCCGGAGCTTCCAAAAATTTATAATACATCCACTTTGAATGATAGTCTATAGTCAAAATCAGATACCTCATTTCATACGGCAACACATTATACGGCCCGAGAAATCCAGCCCAACCGTTTCCCAAGCAGTCCCCGGAAAGTTTGTTGGATACAAAGGAATGTGGGACAACTTCCAGTGCTTGTCTGACAACAGACATTCCTCACAACCATCCACTAATCTCCTGACTTGAGCATCCAAGGCAGGCCACCAATAGTGCTGCTTTATCTTCATGCAAGTTTTTGTAACTCCAAAGTGACCTCTGTGTGCTACCCTAATTATGGCGTCTCGTAATCCTGCAGGAGGAATGAACTTATCACCCCTCCACTACGTCATCTTTCACAGAGAGCTCATCTGCCACTTGAGCAAAGTTCTTTAACTCACCCGTCAAACTCCTTACCTCAGGCCATTTACACGACGAATACTCCATCACCTTAGCTAACACTGCATCCTTTACATTAGCCTCCTTCCACTCATTCTCTGACATGACCAAACCTCATTCATCAGTAGCATCCACCATTGGGACGGACTCCAACTCTTCCTCCACCAAATCTTCCTCATCATCCTTCTCCATCAACATACTAGATAAACAATCAGCTTGATAACCTCCTGGAATGTGTTTCATTTCAAAGTTATACTCTTGTAACTTAGATACCAGTCTGGTCAATCTGGCCGACATGTTGTTACCTTTAATCTTGCTAAAAAGGAAAGTAAGAGGCTTATGATACATATAAATTTCAAATTTGCGGCCCCAAATATACATTTAAAATTTTTGAGCCGCCCAGACACAAGCCAAGGCCTCGCGCTCGATAGTGCTGTAGTGTCTCTCAAACTGCTTCAGAGATCTTGAGGCAAACGCCGCAGTCTGCTCACTGCTGTACACCTTCTGACTGAGCACCGCCCCCAAACCTCTCATACTAGCATCCACGGTTATGACCAAGATTCAATCGTCCCGAAAATCGTGAAGAGCTTGAGTTGAAACAATTAACTCTTTCACCTTAGTAAATACTCCCTCCAGTTCTTCCGACCACACAAACGTTTGGCCCTTTTTAAGCAAGATGCGCAGAGGCTCTACAATCTGAGCATAGTTACCCACAAATCTGGCATAATACTCCTCCAGTCCTAAGAAAGAGCGAAGTGTGTCCTTATCACTGGGAGCCCTTGCCTCTTTGAGTGCTCTGATCACTGAGAACTTAGGCTTGATACCTTCCCCAGATACTGTGTGGCCTAGGTATTCCAACTCTCTCACACCGAACTTGCATTTATCCACTCTTACGGTCATACCACGCTCCCCCAAAATAGACAACACTTTCTTCAGTAGGTTAAAATGTTCTTCTGAGCTTTTTGAAAAAATCAGGATATCATGCAAATAAGCCTGCACCCCTTTCATGTCCCGGAACAGCGTATCCATCAGCATCTGAAATACGCTGGCTGCCGAGGCCAGACCAAAGGGAAGTCTCAGGAACTTGTACGCTCCAAACGGTGTTACAAACGCAGTCAATTCCTGAGACTCCCTAGCCAACGGCACTTGCTGATAGGTCGACTTCAGGTCAATTAGGGAGAACCACTTGGCTCCTCCCAAATTCGCCAAAAGTTCATGGATCTTAGGAAGGGGATGGGAGTCCACCATAATGTTTTTGTTTAGAGCTCTGATATCCGCACACAATCTAATCTCGCCGGTCTTCTTGCTACCACGATGGGGACGACCCATTGAGAAGTCTCAGTGGGTTGTATAATACCTTGAGTGCATAAACCATCCAGCATACCCCTTAATTCCTCGCTCACGCTAAACGGCATAGACCAAACCTTATGTACTACAGGCTGAGCTCCAGGTAATAGCCTGACTTTGTGTTCCACACCTTTCACACAACCCACCTGATCACTAAACACAGATTGAAATTCCATCAATAATTTCTTAGTATCGATTTTCGACTCCATCACATTACACACCAAAACTTCCCTCACCCTAACAGGGTTGTCATCCCCAGGCACTAAGTACAACCCCATTCGTGCAAGGTCCTTCCATCCCACAATGTTTTTTCCTTTGATGACCACATACACTTTTGTGCAAATTTCCCGGTCCATAACTTTCACTTTGCCTGTGAAAAACCCTAACATGTCAATATCCTTTTCCCCGAAAGCTTTGGGGTTCACATCTGTCTTAGATAAAGATATATTTTCACCCCATTTAAAAAAAAAGATAGAATCTCGCAGAATGGTTATGGGTGAACCAGAATCCGCCATTACTTTGATCTCTATTCCATCAATTGTAGCATCTCACAAAGGACCTTTAATTTCCATGTTTTCCTCCTTATAATCCAGAGTTAATAGAACATTGTTAAGCGATTCTGTACATAGATCCACTTCTACATCCATACTGCCCACCTTCACTGGCTTCCTTTGACTTCTACAGACTTTCTGAAAATGTCCCATTTTCTTACAAGTGGAACATCTCTTACCAACAGCTGGACAGCTGGGAAAGTTACTGATATGGAACATGGACCCACACCTATAACAGAAACTTTGACTTTTTTTCTGTACGAATTTCTGAGTTTTGTCTTTATCTGTTGCCCCAATAGCAAACAACCCGTCTTCACTATACTCTTCTTGTGTAGAAACTATGTTAACTTTAAATGACGAACCTGCTTGCATAGCCTTCTTTGAAATCACAGGGGCCGATTCACAGAACTAATCTGAGACAAAATCCTAAACTTACTACTTTTGGTATTCACAGAAGGCATTTAGTAGTAGTAAAGTTAGGACTGCTAACTTTACTACTACTACCTAAGACAAAATCCTAAACTTACTACTTTTGGTATTCACAGAAGGCATTTAGTAGTAGTAAAGTTAGGACTACTAACTTTACTACTACTAACTAAGACAAAATCCTAAACTTACTACTTTTGGTATTCACAGAAGGTATTTAGTAGTAGTAAAGTTAGGACTCCTAACTTTACTACTACTAAATACCTTCTGTGAATACCAAAAGTAGTAAGTTTAGTATTTTGTCTTAGTAGTAGTAAAGTTAGTAGTCCTAACTTTACTACTACTAAATGCCTTCTGTGAATACCAAAAGTACTAAGTTTAGGATTTTGTCTTAGTTAGTAGTAGTAAAGTTAGTAGTCCTAACTTTACTACTACTAAATGCCTTCTGTGAATACCAAAAGTAGTATGTTTAGGATTGTGTCTCAGATTAGTTCTGTGAATTGGCCCCACTAACCTTTCAATGCTTAGAGCTAGGTCTATTACCTCCGTTAGGGACGGATTTTTACAGCTTAGAATCCTTTCTTTGATCTTATGTGAGGCACAATTGAACACAAATTGATCTATGATGTAATCATCTAACAATGGTCCAAATCCACAGGAAGTTGCCAGAACCCTTAGCGCTGAATTTACTCCTCCACTTTTTCTTCTTCCCCTTGTTTACGCTTATAAAAATTATGCCGTTCCAACATTATATTAGGAGTGTCTGAAAATTGCTTCTTTAATCTAGCAATTGCCTCTAAATAAACATTCCAGTGTCTGTCCCCAGACTGACCTGGCGGCGGGGGAATTGGGGGCAAGTTATCGGAAATACGCTGCGCCACCTGTCCCAAGCTTCCAAAAAGCAAAGCAAATTTGCAAGCATCGCTGGCAACCAAGTGATTTTCAAATCACCGAAATCACTCCGACCACAACATGGATGGCTTACCCGGTTTTCCTAAAAAAGGAGGTGGTTGTGTGATTTGATGAGGGGTTGCCATTGCTTGTGTATAAAATTGGCAAGGTTACTTTAAATAAACCCTTCAAAATTAATAAATCCCCACAAGAATAAAATGCAATACCGCAATTTTTTAAGAAATTAGGAGACTGCACAGCTCAAAGGTGTGCGTGTCACTGAGGAGTTGAGCAATAATGTGCCAAGAAGGTGTGCGTGCCACCGCGACACGCTGCTTATTAGCTCCTTTTAACGGCTTCTCTGCACAGCTTAAAGGTGTGTGTGTCACCGAGGAGCTGAAGAATAATATGGCAAGTAGGTGTGCGTGTCACCGTGACACGCTGCTTAACAGCTTCTTTGTAGGCCGTCAACTTCCTTTAGAAGATGTGAGCTTCCGTAGTGTACGTGTGCGCGTCACTGTGACTCGCAAATAACAGGCTCACTGAATTAAAATTGGTCGTCATATAGAAAAGCCCAAGCCCGGCCCAGATCCTGTTTTAAAATGGTCGCCCAGAGTCTCCACGTTGCGTAGCAGTGAAACGCTAGGCGTTGCGTTCCACAGTGCTTAGCGTGCACAAAGTGTGTGACGCTACCGAGGCTGCGCGGGAACAGCGCAAGCCTCCAGCAGTCATCGGTGCATGCGGATGTGCGAAATCAGTCCCAATCCAGCCAAGACAAAAAGAAGAGGTCCTACCAGGCACCTTGACCAGCGAACCACAAATAGAAATGCTCCGATGTCCCTGCAGAGCTGAAATCGCCAACGCTGAACGCTTGACCGCAGATCCTTGTCTTCCTCCAACCGTACCGATGAGCTGACCCCACAGCATGGAGTTCTTCGGCAGATGAAGTAAACCCAGTCGTCGCCAAATGTGGTAAATGGAAACGTACCACACAGAAGCCGATCTTCAGGAAGTAAGTATTAAGTTTATTTAAAGTGTCTTCATCCGCGACAAGGAGCGTGTCACAGGCCAAAGAGGTCGATCCGTAACTGACACAGCAGAACGGACCCACCGACCGTGAACACTCCAAGCACGGGACATCATACCATCACAAATACATTCTAAACCACCCCAACATGTCAAGCCAATACAAAGCCACTACATTTTCTTACACAACCACTAGGAATAAGCACTTATGGACCATTAACTTTCAAGCTCCTAATAATACCGCTTACACCACACTGCTTCCAGGCAAACAACTCTCTCTGAGTCGTCTTAAATATTAGACCAATAATATCCACTTCTAAATACATGTAAACACACTGGGAAAACAGTGAATACCCATTCATCCTTTCTACAGTGACGCAAAAGTGATGCAGGGGGATGGTTTATCCTTGAAACACAGCCATTTTAGACTGAAGTATGCCGAACCTCCTTATTCCCACTGGTCGAGGAGGGAGGCCAGAGCTGGACAGGCCTTTTATTCCACCAAACATCAACATCACCTAATTAATAATAAACAATATTTACGCATATTGAAAATATTTAATCACATTGAACTTATACACTTAACACATGGGTTTTGCATAGATGCCCCAGCAAGGGAAGAAGGGGAAGTAGTGCATCAAGGTGTAAAAGTGAGGGTGAGTGATGGAGGGAGGCAGTGAACAGTATATACATCAAAAATGCATGAAAATGGCCTAACCAGCCTTAACCAAGGCTAAATTATTTACAAAAGCAGAATGTAAAGACAGGACACAGTGAATCTATCACTGTTGTCCACATTCGGTATAAGGAACATAGAGCTGTCGACGTTTCGACCCAGAATTGGTGTAGGTAATTGCGCTCCTTACAGGAGGGTCTTCATCAGGTCCAAGGGGGCACCCTAAGTCCACCCAGACATGCGGTGGAAAAAAAGCTCGGGTCCGATCGCTAGCTGTTCACTGAACAGCTAGCAATCGGACGCCCATAAGCAACGTGCAGTCATATAACCAGACGGATGGAGCACATTGATTAATTCGTGCCACCTACCCTTTAACCATTGGACTAAGCTACATACGCTGACATATATTTTAAGAATTCGTCCCTCTCTGCAACTGGAGCCCACGGGCCCGAGCTTTTTTTCCACTGCATGTCTGGGTAGTCTTAGGGTGCCCCCTTGGTCCTGATGAAGACCCTCCTGTAAGGAGCGCAACTACAAAATAAGCAGAACATCATACAGTTTTAGAGATTAACTACTGTTTTTAAACATGTTCTAAGAAAACTTTTATTTGAATTTGTATTGAAGAACGCGGGGATTTGATCTGATAATCTGCTGAAACACCACGTCGACACTGGTTTAATTACAATAAGTACATGAAGAACTTAAATAAAAGTTTTAGAGTTTTTTAATGTGGTAGATATTTATATGCATAAGAAAGAATTTTATGCTTTTTATGTGAATTGACATTATGATTGTAATTTTGTATGTGTATTGAAAACTACATATAAAAAACGTTTTTGATTAGAACAGTAGGTATATACATTGAGAGACCATAGACAGACGAGAGACAAAATTTTATTGT
Source organism: Calotriton arnoldi (assembly GCA_963921515.1). Classification (NCBI taxonomy): domain Eukaryota; kingdom Metazoa; phylum Chordata; class Amphibia; order Caudata; family Salamandridae; genus Calotriton; species Calotriton arnoldi. Next base: position 31,681 of record CAWUFW010006926.1, on the reverse strand, counting down.
GTTGATATTTTTTCGAATTAGCATAATGTGTAAAATAAATTTGGGGGAATCCATGTAAATCTCCTCTTAACTATGTACTAATACGAAATAAGTATTTCATGAATGTATTGAAATATAATTTTATAATAAAGAACATTTTTAAAATCTTTAATAAACAACGTATAGAGGAAACAGAATCATGTATGTTTTTTAGGTTAATATACTTCTTGGTATATTTCTGGTTCAGTGCACTCTGTTTGATCATAGGTTGACCAAGTAGCATATAGCACAAAAGGGAATCTTTTCTTTTTTAGTCTTAACATTGTTTAATTAATATCATCAAAGCAAAACTGTTACAAACTAAAGTTCTTGAGATCAGAACAGAAGCCGACAACTTTGATGATGGCTTTGAAGATATAAGTGAAGAAGTGGGAGACAATCCCATGAACCGACAGGCTTATGCTGTGCAAAAGCACTGCCTTTTCCAAATCATGTTTTATGAATTACATCAAAGCAAAAAGAAAGCTCCACTGCACATGATGACTGCCCACGCAATCTATGACAGGTGCAAAAGTAGAGAGCTAATCACTTCAATGAATACGATTGGTGTATTAACAAGTTATAATGACATAGTACGGAGCAGGAACTTGTTAGCAGCTCATGCTGTAAAATCTTGTGAATCCGACAGCACACCACTTCCAAGTCACTTTACCTGGAAAGGATTTACAATTGCTGCTCTTGATAATTTTGATTTTGAAGACAGCTCTTCTTTGGAACATCCAGCACACGTGCCATGGTGCTTTTTCAAGACTGTACCAAAGTAGCTGCTGGAAAGCAAGCTGTGTCAGATGTAGGCATAAACAAATTAAGTTTAAAACTTGTAACCCAACTGCCTTGCCAAACTGTGCAAAATCACTACAAGCCATCAACACGTCTCAGTCTACCAGAAACTTTCAAAGTGGCTGAGGACATGGATCTTCTTCTACCTGATGTTGTGGTCCGCAAAGCTGATTTAGCTGAATTTATCATATTGCGTATTCGGTACAGACTGAAGGATGAAGAAAAGCCAGTTTCTCCGTGGGCTAGAATTCATGCTCTGATCTCCCAGAATACTGTCCCACTGAAGAAGGTTGAGTTTTTACCAGTAATACCACCTTCAGTCACAAACTGCGCAACAGCATACACAGCTCTGAAAAATTTCCAAAATGTGCATGCTCAGCTTGAAGACTAGCCTATCCTGCCACTTGTTTGTGATGAAGGTGTTTTTCATATTGTAACTGACATTTTTATGAGCAATCCAGTAGAATTTGATGATCTTTATCCAATGATGGGCGTTTTCCACATGACAAAAGTTGCATTGCACTGTGCAGGAAGTTCTCTCAGTGGATGTGGCACAGACGATACACTTATTGAGGCTGAAATCTTAGGAAGCAAAACTGTCCAGTCAGTATTGAGTGGAACTCATTATGTTCATTCGTTAAAAGGTATGCTCATCATATCTGAGGCTATAGAAACATTTTGTTGGAATGATTTCTAGAACAAGAATGACTAATTAGGTTTCGCATATTTTATCTCAGAAGTGAACAAGACACAGGGTGCACTTCATTCAAAAGACATAATGCAAAGCCAGGCAATGTTCAATACACTCAGTTCAAAATCAGAAAAATGGAAAACCAAGTTCGTAGAGTTTGTCAAAGAATGTGAAAAAAAATCAGAACTTTGCAAGTGTTGTGGAAATGTTTTACACGTGATAGCTCTAGTGAAAAACATGGTAAATGCTGATCGGGAAGGTGATTGGGAGCTGTACTTGAAGACTGTGGAGTCACGGATTACTGTGTTTCGCAAATTCGATTGCATAAACTACCTGAGAAATGGGTCCTGTTATTTGGAAAGAGGGAAGAAGCTAAAGGTGGAAAAACCATACCTCTACAGTAAATGAATCCAAAGACATTTTGTGGTGAAAGAAAGAGAGAGAAGGTTCAATGCTGTGGCTCCAGATATGAAACTGGAACAGACGATTCAGAGATCACAGAAAAGCTCCAAGGAAATTGATGGTCAGACATATAAAAGTGAATATGTTGCTCAATGACAGATAGTTTACTATGAAGTCCTTTCTATTTGCAATGTTTTCAGAGAGATGACAAATTCAAAGTTAATGGATCATCGTGAAATTGTCACTCACCACAAACTAGTGGGAGAGAGAAGGGAACGTTTTAATAAACATGTTGACAGCCTTCTTCATTTCATGCAGCAGCGAGGAAACTCCTTTGAAATGACTGAGCCTGTGCGTCTACACAACTTTGTGACCAAAAAAGACATGTCTACTAAATGTCCTGGAACATGGATCAAAACTATATGCAGAACTGAAGCAGGAGAGATTTGTATTGAAAGAGAAAAAGCTGTTTGACATAATCACGAAAGCTAAACTTCCACGCTTTAATTGCCATAGTAAGAGTTTCGTCCAACCAGCCACTACAAAACAGGTTACAAAAAACAACTTTCACAAGCACATAGAGAGATGGATGTAGCAAAAGAAAGGGGTGAATTTACCAAGGACATTCTGTCGCATGATCTTCTTCCAACAAACGCATTAATAGATGGAGATGCTGCAACCAAACCAGTGAAGCACAAACTCGTACGAGAGCTCGAAAAAAACCTTTCACCTGAAGAATTTCAATTCGAAAAGGTGGCCTCATTGAAAACTGCTGTTGTTGTGGACTGTATGATCACAATTGCGAATGGTCAAGATTTCATCCATGCAAAACTTTGGAGAGGTCATTTAGACTGTTCTACAGATAACAAAGTCAGTGTGCACCTATGCAATAAATTCATATTGTCTTTGACAGTTATCTTGAATTATCTGTCAAAGAATGCGAGAGAATCAGGCAAATGTCTACAAATGGAACAATTGACCTTGCCTGCATCAAAAATTCGACACCTATACCTGTGCAACGTGATAAATCCTGGTCATCAGCATCAAACAAGATGAACTTGGAGATGTTAACTCGCCAAAACATTGCTGATGTTTCAGTGAACACTGAATTTCCAATTATTGCAAGTGGAATGATTGTCAATGAGGAGTTGGTGCCTGCAGAGATATGTTTAAAAGGTACGGGCCATATTGATCAAGAACTTAACAGCAAATTGAAGGAAGCTGACCTTCATCTTGTGCCACATGTTGAGTGTGCTGTTCAAAATGGTTCCAATTGAGTCTTTGCACTGTGAAATGACACGGATGTTATTATTATGCTACTTAGATTTGTTGCAATGTTCATAAGTCAAGGATTGCCAGAGTTATGGATACGTTATGTAACAGGTGAGAAAAAACACCTTATCCTGCATCATATTCTGTACAAGAAACGTGACCCAGAGATGCTCACTGTTCTTATCAAGGCACATATTCTTACGGGTGATGACACTATGAGCAAGATTGGAACAAAGCTTGGAGCTTTAACTGCTAAGCCTGTGAAGTTTCTTAAAGGATTTGCTGAGACAGAAGAATGTGACTTTAAAGACATAGAAAAATACCTTGTGCGTGTGTGGAAAATTAGTTCTGACTCACACATTTGACGATCTTCGGTACAGTGAGTTTAAGAGTTCAATCCCGCTAAGTGACCTTCCACCAACATCCTATTCTGTGCGTGGACACATTAAAAGAGCGTTCTACTTGATCAGAAGATGTGTAAATGTTTTGGATCATGCATATGTATATGGAAAGAGCTGTGTGAATTTGGTTGGGAAGATATTGATGGGGTGCTAAAACCTACGAAATTTCTAAAGCCTCTACCCACAAAACTTACACATACATGTCCTTGAAACACGTGTGCTACAAAAAGATGTCCCTGTCGATATGATCTTCTCAAATGTTCCACGAGCATTTGTCGAAATAAATAAATAAAGTGAACTATGAAAATGTGCCTAAAACAGGAGTGATAAACATTATTTGTTTTTCATATTCAGATCATAAACATTGTTTGGTGTATACATAAATGGATTAAAAACCCTTATTATTTGTTCCATTTTCATATATGTCTCTTCTTCCTCTATTATAGCCGCCATTTTGGAAAATGGCAGAAGGGTTGCTCTGAGGAGTTATTTTCTATCGCCATAAAACTGCTTGACTACTTGACCCTCAAAACCTATGTTTTGACACCAAAATTAAGTATATAGGTCTCATGGTTCCTGAAATATTACATCATCACTGCAACACATGCGCCATTTTTAAAAATACCGCTCAGAAAAATTTGGCCCGGATCAGCAATGCCTACCCAAGCTAAATTACTTCTCTAAGATCCAAAAACACAAATAAAAAATGAAAATCTCTGGACACCAATTTTTTTACGGAGGTATATCAGGGGGCCGGGATTATATATAGAGCCACTCTTTCATGCACAATTCTCACCTTTGTCAAGAATGTTGTCATATTCCTGGACATGAACTGCACTCCATTATATGAGACTAAAGTTTTGGGAATACCCTCATCCCAAAAGACTTCTTCAAGGATTCTGATTTCACTCTCAGTATCCTCTTGTTTCATAGTTTTGATCAAGTATGGTAATCTATTAGAATGATTATGTACCTGTCTCTAGACACAGACCTAACTATTGGGCCCAGAAAGTCTATCACTAGTCTTTCCCTTTGCTTCCCAGCCAACTCCATGCATCCTACAGGAGGCTATCTCACCACTTTTATTTTGTCACTATTGGCACACGCATAACAGTTTTTCACCACTTCCTCCACTGCATTATTCACCTTAGGCCACCAAATACTGTTTCACTCCCTTTTTGATCTTGTTGGGACCTGGATGATACTCATGTGTTATTTGGATTATAAGCTTGCAGAGACTTCCCAGTGGAATTACTTGACTCCTTATCACCAATACTCCTTCATATATGTTCAATTCCTCAGTCACTTTGTAGTATACATCCATTTCCCTATTGTGGCACATCTCCCTCTTCCATCCGTCTTACGCACTCTTTTATTGCCGCCAACAAAGAATCCTCTTCCATTACAATTTCCCATTCTTTCTTGAGTGCCACTTCTTCCTGACCACCTAACACTCCTTCCACAATCATTTCTAAAGTCTGCTCAATCTCATCCACTGGCAATCTTGATAAGCAATCCACAACTAAATTTTTTAATCCTTTCATATACTCCATTTCACAATTTTCTTCCATGTCTGACTGCCAACATCCACCTTGATATTTTTGGTGTTACAGTAAACCCTTCCCACATTTAAACAAGTGAATCAGTGGTTTGTATCAGTTCTGACTCTGAAAGGCATCCCCTACACAAAGTATTAAAATGTTTAATACCCCAACAACATGCAAAGATTCTCTCTCTATTCTCGTTTTTGTCCATATTTAATTTGTGTCACTACTGCTCCAATTTCCACATTGCCGGCATCCATCATGACATAGGTTTTTGCTGATACATCAAAATGGCTTAAAGTAGGAAGTCAAAATATGCCTTTAACTTTCACAAAAACATTTTCACACTTGCTCTCTCACTCAAAAATGGCATTTTCTTTCATCAAGACGCTGGGGGAGGGGGTGGGGTCCACAAATTCAGTAAATTTCATCACAAACTTAGAGCAATATTCTGCTAACCCCTAGAATGATTTATTGTCCTTGTTCTCAGGTTTTGGTGCATCTCTTATCACTGCTACAATGCTTTTATACCCTCTTCCAAAATCTTATGCCCTAGATAGGTCACTTGTTCTTTAACTGATAATTCTCATCAACATTTCTTCAGGCGTTGCATCACTTCCTCATAACCCATCATGTTCAACCTCATTATTTCCAACTTTGAGAACATCATCCGTAACACAGTGGTGTTGCAAATGTTGTAAGATGTCTCAAACCTTCGTGCAGGTTGCTTTGATGTTATGCAGCAGGCAATTACTCTAAATATTGACCCCCCCCCCCATGATGGTTAACATTTTGGATATGTTAGGGAGAGGTTGTCTGTCCATCCATATGTTTCTGCTCAAGTATTGCAGATTAGTGGGATGTATGTTGGCCCAAACCTTATCCTAAATTGCACTGGACCATAGACAATTGAAATCAGTTTCCCAATGGAGTTCAATGTTTTATTTGGGTCTAAATATACTTGAGGTACCAAGACCCTTACATTAAAGGGAATATTTCACATATGCAGCCTCACAAATATGAACAGTACCTTCTCCTGGGACCTCAGTCGTGGAAGAGGCTAGTGTGTTAAGTGCATATAACTAAGCTCAATTAGCAGGTTAAAACTAAAATCTACTTAAATGTTTAAGAGGAATATTATGTAATACAAAACAACTCTTGAAGAGGAAGAGGGATATCATCTGTGAAAAATTGGGAGACTGTGTATATTCCTTTATCCACCCAATCCTTCCCAAGAAAAACCCCTACTATCGTTTTTAAACAACTTATTATACCAAATGGGACTAGAAAAAAAGATTTAGTTATAGGCAAATTATAAACTATGTATGGCCTCAACAATGAGCAAGCATGTGAAATAGTAGTAGGTAACCAAAGGTTAGGTGAGTAGGAGACATAAGGAGTATATGTGGCCAGTCTGACACAAACTTTATATTTCTTTTATAACAGAATATATTATACTCTGGTTACATTTTTTAAATTTATATTATTTGCTCAGTCTACTTGTTGGAGATGTGATGATATTGATGCTACACATTTACATATGTTCTTTACATGTCCTAAAGTTGTGGAGTTCTGGTCTCAAGTTTGGTTGACAATTTCTAAAATTATAATTGTACATTCACCTTTTTCCATTCCAAAGCTTCTTTTGGGTGGTATACACAGCATTTAGCATGTGGTCTCACAATATACTTATGGGAAAATTGGTATAGCTCTACAAACTATTACTTGTAATTTCAAATCGCAAGATGATCTACCAGTTCATCATTGGTGGAATTTGGTTTGTTACCATAATAGATTAGACAGGTATAATTAAGACTCTTTACAGTTGGGCATTATACAAGTTAGTATATGGATGCTTGTAACTGAATATTCATCTAATATTTCTGCTAAATGTCTTTCTTCTGTTACTTAGGACTGTATTATAGCCTTAAAGTTCACTGCAGATGGCTATACTGGTTGTTAAAGGCCCTGAACTCGAGTTACAGGTCTGAACTGGAGGTGAGGGCCTAAAAAGTGGGTGAGGGCCTTTAACAATGGTTATAGCCCAAGGGAGAAGGGCTGTATGGCTATTAGAACATTCCACCCACTAAGGGTAGAATGCTCTAAAATAAAAAGGAGGAACAAAAGACAAATATTGGAATGTTGGAGCAGAAGGTGTATACCAGCCATTATAAGCCCGGAGCCACTCCATTGTCTTCAGTAGAGCTCTCAACATTCCAATGTTCTAAATCTGGATAACACACTTAGGATTTCCTAATAGTGCGTCATTGCCTTTTATAGTTTTTAGATGGTCTTCTGATGATATGAACGTGTAATTTGCACAAGTTTATTAATTGTCTATTAGTATTTTCTTCTCGTCTGTCTGATTCTTTTCTTTTTCTCTGATCCTATCTCAATTCACTATTGGTTTCTCTCTATTTTTTTACAATCTCCTTTTTTATCTCCATCAGTTTTGCAGAAAAGTTTTACTTCAATATGCCTACTTATATAATTCCTTTGAGTGCATTTAGTTTTGTTTGTTATAACTCTTGTTGGAAACCTGGTATTTCTTTTATACTGCATATTTGTTGAAATTGATTGCTTGGGTTTGTGTCTTCTGGAATATATTCTGCATCATTTGTTTTCTTTTATAATGAAAAAGAATTACCAAATAAATAAGGCTCGAAGATCTATGCACAACTGAATCTTTCCACCTCCTTCGGGGCCACCACCACAGCTGCTAGCCATTCTAAAGATCTATTCGGTTCAATTATCCTATGCTTAAGTAGTTTATCCAATTCTTTTTGTACGGGCTCTCTCATTAGATGTGGAAGATTCTTGACCTTATAAACTACAGGTGTGGCATTATTCTTTAATATTATTTTGTGAGAAAAATTGTCAAGGGCTGGTCTTCAGGCTGATGCTTGAATCTGCTTCTTGGTATGAAGAAATGGCCTCTTATCTTCAGAGGCAGCACCAGACGTCCGAATGGAAACAGGCTGTCTAGCAGTGCTCCAGAAAATATCACAGCAAGAAGGAAAAAACTAGAGACCAGTAAAACCTCCAGGCTGAAGAGACAGAACTTGAAGAACACAGAAACTAGAGAATGGAGGCGAATCCATGGAGTCCAGTGAGCGAGCAGTAGTGCTGAAACAATTGTTACGCAATTATACCTCACAATTGAGCTCTTTTTATAGTGAAAAATAGGAAGTGAGTAATAGAAAAAAAAGGTTTAGCCATCTTGGATTGGGAGATCCAAAAGTGAATAAACTATTATTTAAAACAGCAGATTATATATGGTGATTAAGTTAATAATTCCCTGCAAACAGCGTATGCCAGAAGCTGGTAAGCAGGGATACTCATCCCTATTCAAAATGACGGCACATCCTCAGTCCGAGGTCATGCGGGGAAAGAAGCTTTGCAGTACACCTATCGCTGCTGAGCAGGAAAATACAAACACCCCCACATTAAGCCCCCGCTGAGGCATTCTTTTGCCCCACAGCAGCTGGATAAAAGAGCACCACTGTGGTAGGCCCTGTGGCGGCAACGGTAAGGAAGATGCCTTACCAAAGCGTACCAATGTGCCCAATTTATCAGTAAATACTTGTGGATATCTTTTCATTTCTGATTCTTCATATGTCTCTATCCTTTCTGTAGGTGTCTTTACTTCTAATATTTAATTCCATCCCTGTCGCCAATTTATGTAAGGATTTACCACGGGCCTTTGAATTTGTCCTTTTTTCTTCTTAAGTTACCTCCAGCTTGACTCAGCCCTCCCTGGCCACTGTTTCATCCTCAATTCATATCCTAACATTCCGTCTACTATATTCTTTATTCTAGTTGACCATTGCATAGCTAACATTCTATACACTCTACATACAGCTCTAATTTTATCACTTATTGGCTGGCACAGAAAAAGTGCACAAGGGCAAATGTCTCATTAATCATAATGCTCATTCTATACAAAATATTATTTCCAGTCCAAAACTTGAAAGCATCTATGTTTTGATCCCAGTAATACTTTTGAACAGGATCTCCATCTGGGGGCATGGTTAATATTATCGCTTGAACTCAAAGTTCAAACATACCTTTTCTGTCTCAATATTGCCTCCTTAAAACTCAAGTTAACTATGTTGGAGTATTCTGCTGTCAACTCTCTGGTTGGAACACTCACTTTTGTGGATATGGGGGCCGCTAACTCAAGTTCAAGCTTCACACCAGCTATCTGATGGCCTTCTAAGATGGCAACTGGCTCCTGAGAACACAGAAACTAGGACACATACCCACCTACACTGAGTTCACTGCTGTCGCGTAATTTAGAAAGGTGAGAGTTGTTGCCAGTCCCATGCATCATTGCTGACTGCTGGCACCGACCCGCATCCGAGGAGGGTAACGGCTTACTGCTCATGCCTTCTCATCGAGACTGAATCTGCAACTTTCCATTTTTTGCAGTGGAACGCACCGGGATGGAAAGTGAGCTCTTTGGCCTCCTACCCCAGTGCCTGCCTTGAGGCCAAAACACTCTTCACCCCACAGGGTGTCAATTCCTGCGACCGCTGCTTCACAGTCTTACTGAGGTTACACAACATGGAGGTGAGAGTTTCCACCAGACCCTACCATCAGAGGTACCCTGGTTGCTGCTTCATTGTGGCTAATGAATATGGTCGCCATATCTGCTCCTCAGTCCACAAAGTGACACTCCTCACGCCATCCCGCCCCGTGAGCACCCCCCTATATTTCCTACGCCATTGTCAGCGATTGCCCAGCTGTCTTCCTGCATCTACATTAAAACATTAAAGTAAGTCAGTATTTCTAAATGACTCTTCCAAAAGATAGGTGATTTTAAGAGGTTCTCCCATACCTCTTGTGCTATGCGCCATATAGTATATATTACCTTGAACGACACCAAATACTGTGTATGTGTTTAGCCTGATGAGTCTATTGTCCCACCTGATTGCTCTAGGGTGTATATGTTTCTATTTTGCTGCTTGAACATATTGACATTCACAGATCAGTGGAGACACTTGTTCTGTTCCCCTTTCTCATGTTACTCTGTCGGAAATGAGCTATATACTCGGTGTTGTGCACTCTGTGGTATAGACTCTATACCTACTATACAGGGATACTATGCTATCCTGTTTTTCTGATTCAGTCTAATTGTAACATTTAGTGTCTGAATATTATATGTGGTCACTCCTACCACTTGCTTACACCTATGCGCTACAGCTGCTATTGATATTAGAGGCTGATGTTCAGATACCAACACTCCCTACACCCTGGTTGAGCTCCACCTGCATGGCCCCTCAAGGCCTCCATTGCTCACTATCTTTCTTCATTGGGGGAGGGGAGGTTGATAAAATATGGAGGGCTCAGTCATTCCTGGTTGATGCTTCTGCTTTCCATATTCCTATCTATTTCTCTCTATTGTTCTGCTCTTCCTTTCTACTCCTCTACTCCTGCCCCATCCCATCCCAGCTGCCCCTTCGCTGTCCTCTCCCTCCTTTTCTGTCGGGACAGACACCTTAATATTTTTGCAATTCGTAGGTGCCCCTAAATGGGGAAATTTTCTTTACACTCGATATGTCACATTATGCCCTCAATTCCCTTTGCATAAGTCATTGAGGATAATCTCTGAATACCAAAGGCCTCAATCATCCCATTAAAAGGAAAAATATTTTTCTACTCCTCTCTATCTCTCTCTCTTCTCCTTCTCTCTCTTCTCTCTCTCTTCCATGCCTCTTAGCAACATCCACCCAGTTAATATTCTACATCACCAACCTTCACCCTCATGTTATGATACATCCTTCCTTTAATTGTAATGAAACTGTTTACACTTTTACCCTACTCTGTGTAATGCTCTAACGTAATGGAGCGAATTCTGGTATTATATTTGACATGTGTGCCAATGCTTAATATTGTTTTGCCTTTCTCTACCAAGATAATAAAACCCTTTTTGAAGATTAAAAAAAACAGGGTCTCCATCACAATAGATTCACCTACAAAAACAAGGAACCTCCGGCATGATGTACAAAAGAGTGGTTGCAAATACTGAACGCAAATTGTGACTAGTATTTTAGTGGTCCATGTTGAATTTTGCAAACCAACCTATGTACCAATAGGTCGGGTCACAAAATTCCCATTCTAAGTTAATCGCAATCTGACCTATCTCATGAATAATAATGCGGTAGGTCACAAATTGTGACTTACTCCGATTGGATGCCACCTGAAGGGATGATGCCCTGCTGGGGTCAGTAGACCACAATGCCTGTATTATCATTTAAATAAAGTAAACTTTTTTTTTTTAATACATCCCATTTTCATTAAACAGGACTGCATGTGATAAAGAAAGTGACTTAAAAAAAAAAAGTTTTAGAGCGTTGTCCTTTGGACCACTGATTACTCCTTAACAAACTTTTTTTTGTAATTCATGGTGTCCCTCAAAGCACATATCCCAGACTTACTCTGTTCAACGCCTACATGAACCCCCCTGGCCAGCATCATCAGAACTGAACATCATATCCTACATAAACGACACCCAGTTCATCCTTCCTCCATCCAAATGCCCATCCACCACGAGGGCCAACTTCTGCCTGTGCATGGCCAGCGTCGCTGACTGGATGCAAAACAACTGCCTCAAACTCATCACAGACAAAACAAAAGTCCTGATCTTCAGGAAAAACACCTCCCCATGGGACGACTCCTGGTAGCCGGCTGAACTAGGACCCTCTCTCACCCCTACAGACCACACCCAGGACCTTAGCATCATCCTGGACCTCAAACTCTCCATGAAAAACCAGACCAACACCGTCTCATCTGCCTGCTTCTTCACCCTTCGCATGCTCTGAAAGGTCTTCAAATGTCTCCCAGTCAGGGACTACCTCACACCTCCTGAAGAGACTGCAGACCATACAGAACCCAGTGGTCAGGCTCACCCTCGACCTCTCCATATGAACCCACAACCCCCCCACCTCAAGAAACTCCACTTGCTTCCCGTCCACAAGAGATGTCAATTCAAGATGATGACCCACACCTACAAAGCCCTGCACAATCAAGGACAAGTATACATCAACCACCGCCTGAGATTCCACCAACCCCCCAGACACCTGTGCTCCACTTCCCTCGCTCACACCCCTCGCAACTGCGAAAGCAACAGTGGAGGACGCTTCTTCTCCTACCTCGCCGCAAAGTCCTGGGACAGTCTCCCCCTCCACCTCCGGACCTCACTCTCACTTCAGAAAATCAGAAGAGGACTCAAGACGTGGTTGTTCAACTGATTCCTCTCAAGCAGCATGGCTCTCAGCGCCTATATACCCTCGTGGTGATTAGCAGCGTTTTACAGCATACATCAACAACCGAATTACCTTCCACCAGCCCACCAGACTCCTGCAGTCCGCCTCTTTTTTTACCTGCAGACCCCCCTCCCCCTCCGGATCTGCCGATCCAACAGCGGAGGACACTTTTTCTCTCACCTGGCGGCCAAAGCTTGAAATGACCTTTCCCTGCACCTCAGGAACGCCACATTGCTACGGGAATTCAGAAAAGGACTCAAGACATGGCTGTTCAAATTAACAAAGCACTGTGATGCTGCTAGCAACTCCAGCACCTTGAGAACCTCATGGGTGATTTGCTACTGATTTATAAAACCTGATTGATTGATTGATAAAAAAACTGACTGTAGTGGGGAAATATCACTTACAAATGGAAGATGACCAGTCTAGTGGACAGAGTCTACCACACAGAGTTTGATGTGAAGAAGTGTAACTTCTGGAATAGCAAAGCTAGGATAAAACACATTTGGGCAGTAAATAATTGGAGTGATAGTGCAACACATATGAATGTACCTCAGATGCTGACCACATAGTTAGCGGCTGAAAGGGTTAACGAATCCTCCTGGCTATGTAAACAAGCATTTTTATTTATGTTTTGGGTTTTAAAACATAAATAAAAGGCATTGTCATTTACAATACTAATAGCTTAAACTCTCGTAAATGCGAGACCTATAGCATTGCAATAAAGGGCCTTCTTAACCGCTTGTTAGATTGTAAATATCAGAGGAAGAGACCGGCCTGCGACGTCTTCAAAGTAGTGATAAACAGTGCAGTGAAAAAGATGTGTAAGTGTTGTAAATTACACAGACACAAAGTGTGAAGTGAGAGTTACATATGATCTGGCTTAACCTCCTGGTGCAGGGTGGGCTGTGCTTTATGGCATGCATGGAGGGAGGGAGGGATGGTCTCGGTTGCAGCTCCGGCCTCGTACAGTGCCCCTGGCATAACTAGTGAGCAAGAGGAGCTGAGGTGGTGGTACTAGTATTGGTTGTGATGGTGGTATTGGTATTGGTGGTGGTGGTATTGCTGGTGGTGGTGGTATTGGTGGTGGTGATATTGGTGGTGGTGGCATTGGTGGTATTGGTGGTGGAATTGGTATTGGTGGTGGTATTGGTATTGGTGGTGGTGGTACTGGTATTGGTGGTGGTGGTACTGGTATTGTTGGTGGTGGTTTTGGTGGTGGTATTGGTGGTGGTATTGGTGGTGGTGGTATTGGTATTGGTATTGGTGGTGGTATTGGTGGCGGTGGTGGTATTGGTGGTCGGGTATTGGTGGTGGTGGTATTGGTGGTGGTATTGGTGGTATTTGCGGTGGTATTGGTGTTGATGGAGGTATTGGTAATGGTGGTGGTATTGGCACTGGTGGTGGTGGTGGTGGTATTGGTGGTTGTGGTATTAGTGGTGGTGGTATTGGTGGTGGTGGTATTGATGGTGGTGATATTGGTGGTGGTGGTGGTATTGGTGGTGGAATTAGTGGTGGTATTGGTGGTGATGGTGGTATTGGTATTGGTGGTGGTGGTACTCATGGTGTATTGGTGTTGGTGGTATTGGTATTGGTGGTGGTGGTATTGGTGGTGGTATTGGTGGTGGTGGTATTGGTGGTGGTGGAGGTGGTGGTATTGGTGGTAGTAGTGGTGGTATTGGTGGTGGTATTGGTGGTGGTGGAGGTGGTATTGGTGGGGTTTGTAGTGGTGGTGGTATTGGTGGTGATGGTGGTATTGGTGGTGGTGGTACTCGTGGTGGTGTTGGTGGTATTGGTGGTGGTGGTATTGGTGGTGGTGGTACTGGTGGTGGTGGTATTGGTGGTCGTGGTATGGTGGTGGTAGTGGTGGTGGTGATATTGGTGGTGGTGTATTGGTGGTGGTATTGGTGGTGGTCGTGGTATTGGTGGTGGTATTGGTATTGGTGGTGGTGGTATTGGTGGTGGTGGTATTGGTGGTATTGGTGGTGGTGGTATTGATGGTGGTATTGGTGGTGGTTGTATTAGTGGTGGTGGTGGTATTGGTGGTATTGGTGGTGTTGGTATTGGTGGTGGTATTGGTGGTGGTATTGGTGGTATTGGTGGTGGTGGTATTGGTGATGGTATTGGTGGTGGTGGTATCACTGGTGGCGGTATTGGTGGTGGTATTGGTGGTATTGTTGGTGGTGGAGGTGGTGGTATTGGTGATGGTGGTATTGATGGTACTGGTGGCAGTGGTATTGATGGTGGTGATATTGGTGGTGGTGGCATTGGTGGTAGAATTAGTGGTGGTATTGGTGGTGGTGGTGGTATTGGTGGTGATGGTGGTATTAGTAGTGGTATTGGTGGTGGTGGTGGTATTGGTGGTGGTGGTATTGGTGGCGGTGGTATTGGTGGTGGTGGTATTGGTGGTGGTGGTATTGGTATTGGCGGTGGTATTGGTTTTGGTGGTAGTGGTATTGGATTGGTGGTCATGGTATTTATGGTGGTGGTATTGGTGGTGGTGGTGGTATTGGTGGTGGTGGTATTGGTGGTGGTGGTGGTATTGGTGTAGGTGGTATTGGTGGTGGTATTGGTGGTGGTGGTATTGGTGGAGGTGGTGGTATTGATGGTGGTGGTAGTGGTGGTATTGGGGGTGGTGGAGGTGGTATTGGTGGTGCTGGTGGTAGTATTGGTGGGGTTGGTGGTATTGGTAGTGGTGGTGGTATTGGTGGTGGTGGTGGTGTTGGTGGTGGTGGTGTTGTTAATAAAACAGGCTTTTGAAAACAACCGGTCAGGTGGCTTTAGTGCAGATGACATGTAACACAGATGTGCTCTTGTCAGCTTCAGCCCATTAGCACAGGATTATGTGCTACCTGGAATTCACATGACTTTCGCGAATCATTTCTAAATCCATTTTACTTGGGGGGGGGGGGGGTTGACACAGAAACGAGATAATGCCGGGTTAAAGTGATTGAAAGCAGGCGCCCATGTTATGGGGCGGTCGTGCTGCTTAAAAAAACACAAGCGGTTTCAGCTTAAGCAGCGCATGTCCGGCCTGCAGTAAAAGAAACTCAATAAAGTAAATAGTGCTTGCAGACTAAATAACAGATCCCGTGTAACAACCAAAGTAAAAGGGTCAGTCGCCATGGGAGGGTGCAAATGAAGACAAGGCCATACTAAGGAGGGACTAACAAGCCAATTAACAAATCCGAAGGCAGCATTTACGAAAGACAATGACACAAGCCAATGAAAAATATGGGAGGAGAGTGGGCGCGGCTTCTCTCCCATACTCTGCTACAGCAGTCTTCCTCATGGTCAATTTGATTTATAAGAGGGGGGTGGAATCTGGCTTAACCAATAAGGCCGGCCCCCATTAACTCGCTCCAGCTGCCCGGCGCCCGCTTTGAATTTCGCCTCAATGGGGCAGTCAACACAGTGAAGATTGGCGGAAGGCAACACTGGACAGTGCAGGGTGACCATACAGCCCAAAAACTAAAGCATGACCCCTCGTGGCGACCCTGAACGAGCTATGTCCACAGATGAAGATGGCCTACCTCTCTGCACCCTGTCAGCCATTGCTCCACGCGCTGCAGACAGGCCTTCAGCATAGCGCTGCGTGGTACAATTGCCCTTGCTCATGAGTGCCACATGAGCGCCATGTTCTGCTGTACACAGGACCTCTCTACCCTGCTACTTGAGAATCCTCCGCCCATCACGGGTGCAGCTGTGATGGTGCAAAACACGCACAGGCCTTTGCTCTGGTGCTCCATATTCTACAGCAGAGATAGCCACCTGCCACAGGACTTAGCCCTATCTCGCTGAGTCCCACCTCAGCACCGATTATCATGGCAGCACCTGATCGCTGCCCTATACTAGGGGGATAGGGACACGGCACAACGAGTATGGTGATTCCCTACATGGCCTCTCCCCTAGCATTGATTGTTCTTATATGTTGGCAGGTATAGTGGCACAGGTGGCTGGCTGGCCGCGACCACATACACCTTACTCAGCACCACCTTTACAGCCCTACTGGAGGACGTGGATATGGGACCCCTGCTGTCGGACTGGACGTAATAACGTGCCCTTACACTGTCTCTAGCATGTGCTTCCTTTGCCATTGCCCTAAAGGAAAGTATCCAGCCTAGCCAACTCTCCTAGGTGCGACAGTGAGTGCTTCCCATGCTGCCTGGCATCAATTGACCGGAGGAGGATGACTATTTTAGAGGGGACGACCTGGATTGCACTGAAGTCCACCATATTGATCTTTGTAGTTGGCCACGGAGAGGCACCCCCCACTTTTGCCCTCTGTTCCTCTGATGTCAGAGGGCAAGGCAAGGCAACAATTTATCTTCATGGACGTAGTAACCGGCAGGCAGAAACCACACCCGTCCACCATGATTCACATCATGCTGGAAACCCTGATGACAGAACAAAGGGGCAAACGTATCATCATTGTATTTTGTGAGTCCTTAATAGCGAATTTTACCGATTCGCTATTAAGGACTCGCAAAATGCAATGTATGTAGGTTTCGCAATAATAATTGCGATTCCTACATATTCCTTAATTGCGAATCGCAAATTGCGATTCGCAATTAAGGAATACCTTCCCATTCATTCCTATGGGCCTAGAGGCCCATAGGAATGAATGGGAAGACATTCGCAATTTGCGAGTACCCAATAGGTACTCGCAAATTTCGAATGCAATTTCAAGGGTGCAAAGGTGCCAAAAGGACACCCTGTTGCACCCCTGAAATATGCATGCGTGCACATGTGGCGCACATACATGCCCTAAAGGCATGTATGTGCACCATATGGCACTTTGAAAAATGCAAAAAAGTGCATTTTTCTAGGAAATTGCTAATTACCACCAACTTGAAGTTGGTGGTAATTTGCAATTCCTTAAGGCCAAATCGCAAGATTTCGGTGCTTCCGGTAGCATGTAAGGAATCGCACTTTGCGATTCCTTAAATGTATTTGCAAAATATGGACTCGCAAATTTTGCGATTCCTTATCTTGCGTTGGCCTTTTGGGATGATACATCCCAAAAGGCTTTTTCCCGTTCGCAAACGGGCCGATTCTGAGAATCGGCCCTTTTGCGAACGGGAAAAAGGCTTGATACATCTGGCCCTTAAATCTTGGAGAACAGACCTATGTGCCTTAGAAACCATACTGGATACCACAGATGGGAGAGTTGGGGTCTTGGAGGATAGACTTAACATTCCCGAGAACCAGCTGGATGTGAATCAGGAATTATGGACTCTGGCGAAGAAACTGATGAGTATGTAGGACCAGAACAGAAGAAACAACGTACAGATGGACTGGAGTCCAATGATGCAGCTGTTTTTTTGACATCCGTTCTAACCGAACTTACCTTAAATTTGTGCCACCTCTGGAATTCCACTGTGCCCACTGCTTGCACACAAAAATGAGTTGGAACCAGTCAGCGCCTTGGCCGAACATAGCCTGTCTCCTCCACCACCAACAGGCCAAGCAACTCGTTGTAGCAGCCTAACAGCGGATGGGCCCTTCACTCTTAAGAATGCATACATATACATAGCAGCACACTTCTCCCATGATACCATGGTCTGTAGAAGGAAATTGCTGCAACTTAGCCCATACTCAGAAATTGGGAATACTATATGGGTTACTGGAAGCATCCATAATGCTGCTTACTATCACGGCACACATAGGGAATTTATTTTTCCGGCAGCACTTGAACTGTTTCTTGGCACTTTTGAGACTCTGCTGATGGACTCCTCTCTCCCAAATGACATGCCCAATATGTCTGCTGGACAAGCAATGATTGAACCCCATCCATGGAGGACCACTTAGCGGATTCTCTTTCGGAATGCCAGAGAACAGAATCTGTACTGCAACACTGGGGACATAAAGACAAGAGAGACTCGCAGGTGAAGAACAATAGGGGTAGGGACAAGTCACAATCTCCACTGAAGTCCTGGTTGTGGGCCGATGGACCTAAGAGGCTGGACATGAGAAGGTACTTATGCCGTAGCAGTGATCGGGTAAGATCTGTCTAATTTGCTGGATCATAGTGCAAGTCATTCAGCCAGTGGGGGACTGGCTCTTTTCCATGGTTCTTTCCCAATTTGGCCACTGAACTCCTTATTAAATTACTGGACTCATTGTTTTGGTTATGTCTTCCTTCTATTGATTTCCTGTTTAAGTAGGTATTCTTCCCTCCTTGAGTATGAGTCCCGTACCTACCCGGGCAGCCTTGCTTGGGAGGCGCTGGGTGGTGGGGCTGGGGAGAGATCACTCACCCTGCACATTTAGTTTAGTTGTCAGTTTATTGTACATCTAATATGTTCCTAGAAACTACATTATGTTATTTATTGTTTTATTTGTTTTTCTTTTTCTCTTTCATTATCTATGAACAGTTATTTAACAGAGACTCACAGAGACCATTTATACGCAACCTCATTTTTAGACCATCTTCCCACGGGAGACACCAATGCAGGACCGTAGCTTCCAACACCTACCCTCCTTCAGGCTCTCATCTTCTGGTGACTAACTTTCCTTTGTCCCTTGGTTATACCCACCACTGCTAAACAGCCAATCCCATGGCAGGGCATTCGCGCCCCTGAAACCTTTGTATTCTCTCCCTTAATGTGAACAGCCTTACACATTACATTAAGAGGACAAAGACCCTCACCTACTTGTCCTCTAAATCACCAGATATCGCCCTACTCCAAGAGACATACCTTTCTAAAATTGAGACAAATTGAAGAGAGACTCGGTTGGTAGGGTGATCATTAGCCGTTTTACTAATTACAGCGACGCTATTGCTCCAACCACACCATCTGCTCTCTCAATGAAGAAATATGGTGTACTACTCCTACATCCTATTCAGGAAGTCTCTCTAATATGCAGTGCAATAGACAATGACTGACCGGCTGAGTAGATCTGTTTTTGTGAAACTGAAAACCATGGACACTATGATGATAGTGAGTTTCATATGCGCCCTAAACTCCCACAGGGCAGCATATGTCTCAAGTCTTTTGAGGCTACTCACGGAATTGGGCGCACCGAGTTGGTGGAGGGTGTGACTGGAACTTGGCAAGGGATCCCCACATTGACATATCTGTCCCACTTGACAAAGCCAACTCCACAGATAGGGCAGTACTTGGGGACTTACTGAGAGACCACGGTCTGGTGAATCCATAGCATCGACTACGCCCAAGAGATAAGGAATATACCTTCCTTTCTTGTGCCCACAAAATGTGCTCAAGGACTGACTACTATCTTGTCAACCCTTATGCATTGACATTAATGCAGGATTGCACAATAATTCCGGGTGGTACATCAGACCAAGCCCTGGTGACTTCAGAAATTGACCTGGGTCATGTCGCACCCTCTGCCAAGCATTGGTGCCTCAATTTGTCCCGCTATAAATTACCAGAAAACAAACGGACACTCACAAAACACCTTCGCCTTTATTTAGATGAAAATGAACACTATGGGGTCGATTCCGATTCGGGCCGGAAAAAGCACCGACCGACTCGGATCCGGAAAAAATACCGACCGACACGTACCAGTGGCGCCCGACACGCCAAGTACGATGCAAGCCGCGATAAATCCGACCGACACGTCAGGAAACCAAGCCGACCGACCGAGCCGCTCGGAAAATAGCAATCTGGCCGGAAAAACACGCGAATCCAACCGACCGACACGCACCCGGAACAAATCCGACCGAATCGTACCCGCCAACTCCAACCCGCAAAGTACGATGCAAGGCGCGAAAACCCGACCGAGTCGGACGGAGGACAAGCCGTACGACCGACACGCATACAAAACCGAGCCGAAGCAACACAATACACCGCGACCAACGCGTACGCAGCATACAAAACTGCACAAACACAGCGTGAACGAAACGGAAAACACCGTACGAGACCAATGCAGGGTCCGACTCGGTCACAAGAACGTTTCCAACATACACAAACAGCACAAAGGAAAAATCACCCAAAAAAAGGCCAAACAAGCAATTACCAAGCCAATAAATACTGGGGGGTGGGGACAGAGAACAAAGACACACCCACAACTCCACCTATATAAAGGACACAAATCACTACCATGAGCCTTTGCAAATGCCATTCCACTACCAGCACCCAAGAGAAAGCAACCACACACCCACAGCTCATCCCTCACACAAGCCACACACCAGCAGCACACCAACAAATACCTACCTCACATACACCCAGCACAACACACACCCACACACCCTCACCTGCACACCAACACACACATCACCCACCATCACCACCCATCACCATGCCCCCCAAGAAGAATCACAAGTTCCTAGATTGTGAATTGGAAGTCCTGGTAGACGAGATCCTCAGGGTAGAGCCACAGCTGTTTGGCACATTGGTCCAACAGACCCCCATGTCGCAGAAAACCAAGATGTGGGAGAGGATCATCAACAGGGTGAACGCACAATCACCATGTCGGCGCACAAAGAGCGACATCCAGAACAGGTGGTATGACGTGCGCAGGAGGGTACGGAAACTGCTGAAGCAAGATTACATCAACAGCCAACACACCGGCAGTGGCCCTCCTGCCAAGCCAATATACCTCAGGCCCTGCGAGGAGAAGGTGCGGGCCATCCTACCGCCAGTGAGCATATATGGACTAGAGGACATCCCAGAGCCTGGTGAGTACACAACAAATGTACACAATATACTGCCACAAAACACACACACATCACTGTCAAGGGGAGAGTCAAACCATGCACTCATAGCAATTACACAGCAACTAGAACAGAATCATCCCAAAATGTGTATGTCAGTCAGATAAACACAACACATGCCATCAAAAAAGTCACATCCAACTGTGCCAACACATGTACAAACACAACCACAACTACAGCTAGGCAGTGGCACAAATAGAACTAACACACACATCCACACATGTAGCCACCACAACAACACCAACACACAGTGAAGACCACTCAAAGGAAGGAATTCTGTGTATGCTGGCCAAGTCAGTGTAGCCAATAGCATCATGGGAGTCGCAGTCACACATATTGCCCCCCCCACAACTGTCCCATCAACACCACCATGAACCATGCGCACATCACAGGGAGTGGAGAAGGACTCACAAGATGGCTGACACTGGCTACTGCTGTGAGGAGCACAAGGCCCTGCTGGCAACTGTGCACCAACAAACAGCAGGACACCACTGACTGACATCCTGAGAGACAACTTACACTCCCTGCAATGCAAGCACGTTCCATGGTGGGATATCTGGCTGGCTGGGTGGGAAGGGGGACTTGCAGCACTGACTATAGTCACCAGCACCTCCCCTCACACCCCCCCCAACACAAACTCCACAGTACCCACCTGGTAGAATGCAATGCCCTCCATCCTAACACAAGATCCCACAAAGCACCACCACCCTGGCTTATGTTGTGTGAAGCACAGGGACACTCTTGGGACTCTTAGCCAAACAACTGCCAGGACAACACTCCCAGCCATCCTGTCAGCACAGCCAGCCCACCCCACAGGGAAGCAGAGTCAAAAGGAAGGAAGCATGGGCATGCTGGGAAGGGGGGTGGAGGCAATAGCATGATGGGAGTCGTAGTCACAGACATTGCTCAGCCTCACAACTGGCCCATCAACACCACCCTGAACCATGCTCACATCACAGGGAGTGGAGAAGGACTCACAAGATGGCTGACACTGGCTACTGCTGTGGGGAGCACAAGGCCCTGCTGCCAACTGTGCACCAACAAACAGCAGGACACCACTGACTGACATCCTGAGAGACAACTTACACTCCCTGCAATGCAAGCACGTTCCATGGTGGGATATCTGGCTGGCTGGGTGGGAAGGGGGACTTGCAGCACTGACCATAGTCACCAGCACCTCCCCTCACACCCCCCCCCAACACAAACTCCACAGTACCCACCTGGTAGAATGCAATGCCCTCCATCCTAACACAAGATCCCACAAAGCACCACCACCCTGGCTTATGTTGTGTGAAGCACAGGGACACTCTTGGGACTCTTAGCCAAACAACTGCCAGGACAACACTCCCAGCCATCCTGTCAGCACAGCCAGCCCACCCCACAGGGAAGCAGAGTCAAAAGGAAGGAAGCATGGGCATGCTGGGAAGGGGGTGGAGGCAATAGCATGATGGGAGTCGTAGTCACAGACATTGCTCAGCCTCACAACTGGCCCATCAACACCACCCTGAACCATGCTCACATCACAGGGAGTGGAGAAGGACTCACAAGATGGCTGACACTGGCTACTGCTGTGGGGAGCACAAGGCCCTGCTGCCAACTGTGCACCAACAAACAGCAGGACACCACTGACTGACATCCTGAGAGACAACTTACACTCCCTGCAATGCAAGCACGTTCCATGGTGGGATATCTGGCTGGCTGGGTGGGAAGGGGGACTTGCAGCACTGACCATAGTCACCAGCACCTCCCCTCACACCCCCCCCAACACAAACTCCACAGTACCCACCTGGTAGAATGCAATGCCCTCCATCCTAACACAAGATCCCACAAAGCACCACCACCCTGGCTTATGTTGTGTGAAGCACAGGGACACTCTTGGGACTCTTAGCCAAACAACTGCCAGGACAACACTCCCAGCCATCCTGTCAGCACAGCCAGCCCACCCCACAGGGAAGCAGAGTCAAAAGGAAGGAAGCATGGGCATGCTGGGAAGGGGGTGGAGGCAATAGCATGATGGGAGTCGTAGTCACAGACATTGCTCAGCCTCACAACTGGCCCATCAACACCACCCTGAACCATGCTCACATCACAGGGAGTGGAGAAGGACTCACAAGATGGCTGACACTGGCTACTGCTGTGGGGAGCACAAGGCCCTGCTGCCAACTGTGCACCAACAAACAGCAGGACACCACTGACTGACATCCTGAGAGACAACTTACACTCCCTGCAATGCAAGCACGTTCCATGGTGGGATATCTGGCTGGCTGGGTGGGAAGGGGGACTTGCAGCACTGACTATAGTCACCAGCACCTCCCCTCACACCCCCCCCCAACACAAACTCCACAGTACCCACCTGGTAGAATGAAATGCCCTCCATCCTAACACAAGATCCCACAAAGCACCACCACCCTGGCTTATGTTGTGTGAAGCACAGGGACACTCTTGGGACTCTTAGCCAAACAACTGCCAGGACAACACTCCCAGCCATCCTGTCAGCACAGCCAGCCCACCCCACAGGGAAGCAGAGTCAAAAGGAAGGAAGCATGGGCATGCTGGGAAGGGGGTGGAGGCAATAGCATGATGGGAGTCGTAGTCACAGACATTGCTCAGCCTCACAACTGGCCCATCAACACCACCCTGAACCATGCTCACATCACAGGGAGTGGAGAAGGACTCACAAGATGGCTGACACTGGCTACTGCTGTGGGGAGCACAAGGCCCTGCTGCCAACTGTGCACCAACAAACAGCAGGACACCACTGACTGACATCCTGAGAGACAACTTACACTCCCTGCAATGCAAGCACGTTCCATGGTGGGATAACTGACTGGGTGGGTGGGTGGGTGGGAAGGAGGTCTGGCTGTCAACCAAACACAATCAATGCAGACCATGTTCACACCCCAGAGAATACATAGAAATGCCCAAATAATGCAGGACAATGTGCCACACCAATATCAACCCCTGACTGTGACGACTTAGGACAATACAATGTACAGGCCCGCACCCCGAGGCACAGTCACAACTGTCAGGTGTGTCAACCACTGATGCCTGCAGAAACATGACATACATTGTTTGTGTCTCCCAAAAACAGGTGATGATAGGGACACAGCAGCAGACGCTGAGGAGTCCCAGTCCCAGGCTCAAGGGGATGCCGAGCTCACTGGCGTCGTACAGCCTCTGTCCTCCTCGGACGATGAACAACCTGGCACATCCGGTGCAAGTCAACATGCTGCACCAGCAGGACCACCAGCTGCAGCACCAGCAGGTCCACCAGCTGCACCCCCTGCACCCACCCCTCCAACGACTGTCACCACGAATACCATCCCTGCCGACATGGACAGAATAAGGAACAACACCAGCGCAGTGACCCTGGACCAACCTGGGGCCATGGACACCACCACCACCACCAACCCCCAAGGTGGACCAGGGTTATCTGTGCGTGCAACTGCACACACTGCACATGTCAGCAGGGGTGGTGGGAGGGGTGGGAGACAGAGGTCGCTGCTTGCAGACGTTGCTGGTGTGCATGAAGACCCACAACTGGTACGCATAGCTGATGCGTACCAGTCCAGCACCGGAGAGCTCAGCCAGGTAGTGGGGCTCCTCAGAGACATCAAACAGCAGCAGGCTGCCCATCATGCCCGCTTGGACTCCCACATGTCCCAAGTGGAGTCACACATGTCACGTGTGGACTCCCACATGTCACGTGTGGACTCCCACATGACCCGCGTGGAGTCCAAGTGGGATGTACTACATGAGATGACGGCGGTGCACAGGGACATTTTACAATGCCTCCGCCAGATGAACAGCAACCAGTCCACACCTCCCTGTGTGCCAACAACATCTGGTACCGAACAAACTGCAACTGCCACAGGGAGGGAGGAGGACTCTGGCGGAGAGTCCCCTGCACCGCAGCAGCCTGCACTTGAGGGCCCCCCCCAAGAAGAGGGGTCGTCCGAGGAGGGGAAAGTGAGAGGCTGATGGCCAAGCGCAACTCCCAGGAAGCCTGAACCTGTACTGGATTTTCGCCTTTGTGCACAGACTGTTCACCCTGTTGATGGCAACACTACTCCCACACATTGCATGGGGAGTACAAGTTGGAACAATGTGTCAGACAACTGTGGCCCCGATACTGGGGATCCTGTCTACCTGGACTTTCTATTCATCTAGGAACTTGGGATTGCAAGATTCATGTACAGCACAATCCATCCTATGCACTATTATCACAATAAACACACTAATACACCATACTTGCCTCTGTCGTGATTCCAACGTGGGTGCTGTTATGGGGATGATGAACTGCAAAATTACACAGTGTATGCGAACTGCAACAGCAAGGACAACACAGGCATGTGAGTACAGGCAACGTGACACATATGAGGGAGACACACCACCAGGGCTACACAACACATACACACCTAGGCCATCTGACTCATTGCCTACACTGATGTTGCCAGGGAAGACGGTGCAATGCACAGACACCACACCCATTCCCAGTTGTAGTCAAGTAGCCCACAGGTGCAGTAAGCAAATGGCAGTCAAATGTGTGACCACAGACAACGCACATCACTAAGTGAAGCACAGGTTTATTACACAGTAGCAACATGCCGTAACCACTACAGATGCAAGGTAACCCCACCTGGTAGCGGGCACACAGTCAACAACTGTAGACAGAAGGAAGTCCATGGGTGTGGCGCACATCACCTGTAGGGACACAACAGCTACCAGCCTGGATGTGCAATCACGTCGTCGGTGGACACAGTTGACCAAACGAATCTGAAAGTACCCTGTGAAGGACAGAAATGACACACAGTCAAAAGCAATGCAGTACAGGACAGAACAGCAAAACTCATGCACAATACATGTTACAAGATACCCACCCAGAACCAAGTTAGCATGTCAACACTGTTGGGGAGTACAGCCCACCTGTCACCACACATCGCAACACACATCCTGTCAAGTAGCCCATGGACACACTCCAACAGCACCAGAGCACCACCCACACATCATGCCAACTCACATCATTCACATGACACCTCAGGATACTCACATTCAGCTAAAGAAGTTGGTGATGAGCTGTGTGCGGACATCACCATCACCATCATCATCATCATCGTCACTGGCATCGTGGTCCAGGCCAGGATCCTCCACAGGTGGCGGATGTTGGTCATCGTCATCCTGGATGAGAGGCAACTCCTTCCGCACTGCCAGGTTGTGGAGCATGCAGCAGACGATGATAATCTTGCACACTTTCGCAGGGGCATATGGGAGGGACCCTCCGGTCTTGTCCAGGCAGCGGAAGCGGCTCTTCAGGAGACCAAAGGTCCGCTCAATCACTCTCCTGGTCCGACCATGTGCCTCATTGTAGCGCATCTGGGCAGGTGTCACAGGGTTCCTGAGGGGTGTCAGCAACCACGGCATGTTGGGGTATCCCGAGTCACCTACGGACAGACAAGTGCACATCAGCTGACTTGGAAAAGTGGGCGGAATACTACAGATCAGATCACACACAATGGCACAAAGTCAGTACACACCGACAAGCCAGGCACGCTGGTTCTGCATCTGTGCCATCAACCTGGGGATGCGACTACTCCTCATCACAAAGGCATCGTGTGCTGAACCAGGGAAACGGGCACACACGTGTGTGATGGTCATGTCTGCAAGACACACCACCAGTGCATTGACCGAGTGGTAGTGCTTGCGGTTCCTGTAGGCCTGCTCCTGGGCCTGTGGTGGTACCAAAGCCACATGTGTCCCATCAATGGAGCCAATGACATGCGGCATCCTCCCCAGGGCATAAAAGTCACTCTTCACGTCAGTGAGTCGTCGCAGTCTAGGGAAATAGATGTACCGGTTCAGGAAGAGCAACATTGCCGCCAAAACATCGCGGAGCACACGGCTGAACATGGTCTGTGACATCCCACCAGCAGACGCCACAGTATGTTGGAAGGTACCGGTGGCAAAGAAGTGTAGGGCTGCCATCACCTTCACCTTGGGGGTCAGCGCTGTAGGATACGGCCGGCCAGGCTGCAAATGTGGGGACAACTGCACTGCAAAATCCTCAATCAGCTGCCTGGTGAAGCGGTACCGTCGGATGCTGTCCCGTTCCACCATCGTTGCCAGGTCTGGGAATGGCCGATGGACAGCAGGAGCCCTGCAGTGCAGAGGAGAAGTAAGCAAGATCGTCAGTCACCCCACATATGCGGCATTGAACACACTCAAGATCCCAACATACATCATCATGAGGCACAACTACATGAAGTGTGCAGTACCGGAACGACATGTATGGTACATACATGGCCAACATCTGTCAACACGGTCCTACAGGTGGCATCAATTTGTCCCAGGTTGGCCCATTGGATATCATGATGCTGTGTCACAGTCACCCCCCAGTGACATGTGAGGACAGATGTGCCCCAGGCACCACAGCTCAACGACAGGCACATTCCCAGGGACCCTGTAATGCCACATGGACACTGGCATCACCTGGAGTATCATGTGTACACCACAACAAAACAAACATGACCCCCACAGGTAGTGGCCACACTTGCCATGGCAGGAGAGCCATGGACGTCTGTGACACACACGCACAACATCAGAGTCCATGCACACACAACGTGGATGTGGAGACTGTCTCCCATTGTGCACATGAAATCAGAGACATTGTAAACACTACATGCACAAAGACTGTGGAGGGCCATCACTATTGTGCCACTGGGACACCCTGGCTCAAACATACCGTCCCACATGGGACTCACGGGGTATGTGACATGACATACACAAACACCACTGTGAAATGTGACCATGGCACATGCACAGATATGAACAGTTGCACATCACAGTGGTCACGTACACGTAACACCCAGGATCCTGTCCCCATTAACACGTGCACAGCCTGGGGGTGGCTGCCCACAGGTGACACCCACAGGACAACATGTACACCAACATACACACAATAGGAAATGCAGCCTTACATGCCTTATGATAAGGTTTGGACAGGCTGTCGTGATGTAGGTGTGCCCCTCACTCCCTGGGAGCTATCTGTGGCTGGCATATGTCCATCTGAGACAGGCATGCTGACATATGCCAGTCACATGTACAGTGATGCGTTGTACTGCAATGGACCGATCGGTGCCTCCGGCCGGCCCATTGCATTCAATGTGTGCGGGTACGCGTTGTACCCCTGTGCGCGTTGAACAGCAATGGACCGATCGGTGCCTCCGGCCGGCCCATTGCGTTCAATGTGTGCGGGTACGCGTTGTACCCCTGTGCGCGTTGTACTGCAATGGACCGATCGGTGCCTCCGGCCGGCCCATTGCATTCAATGTGTGCGGGTACGCGTTGTACCCCTGTGCGCGTTGTACTGCAATGGACCGATCGGTGCCTCCGGCCGGCCCATTGCATTCAATGTGTGTGGGTACGCGTTGTACCCCTGTGCGCGTTGAACAGCAATGGACCGATCGGTGCCTCCGGCCGGCCCATTGCATTCAATGTGTGCGGGTACGCGTTGTACCCCTGTGCGCGTTGAACAGCAATGGACCGATCGGTGCCTCCGGCCGGCCCATTGCTTTCAATGTGTGCGGGTACGCGTTGTACCCCTGTGCGCGTTGTACTGCAATGGACCGATCGGTGCCTCCGGCCGGCCCATTGCATTCAATGTGTGCGGGTACGCGTTGTACCCCTGTGCGCGTTGAACAGCAATGGACCGATCGGTGCCTCCGGCCGGCCCATTGCATTCAATGTGTGCGGGTACGCGTTGTACCCCTGTGCGCGTTGAACAGCAATGGACCGATCGGTGCCTCCGGCCGGCCCATTGCTTTCAATGTGTGCGGGTACGCGTTGTACCCCTGTGCGCGTTGTACTGCAATGGACCGATCGGTGCCTCCGGCCGGCCCATTGCATTCAATGTGTGCGGGTACGCGTTGTACCCCTGTGCGCGTTGAACAGCAATGGACCGATCGGTGCCTCCGGCCGGCCCATTGCATTCAATGTGTGCGGGTACGCGTTGTACCCCTGTGCGCGTTGAACAGCAATGGACCGATCGGTGCCTCCGGCCGGCCCATTGCATTCAATGTGTGCAGGTACGCGTTGTACCCCTGTGCGCGTTGTACCTCAATGGACCGATCGGTGCGCACCCATTGACAATGGGCTTGCCTGGCAACGGACGCGTTTTCGAATATTCGAACGAGTCGGTTGCTGGAAAATCAGTTGGTCACCCACAACAATGTTGCAAAATCATGTATGTCATGAAGTTGAAATTTTGAAGGATGCTGTGGGCGTGTTTTGGTGCTGCTATTCCATGGATTGGCCATATTCAGAAGATGCAAACGACTTGGACCTATCACTTTGGACACAAGGGACAGTATCTGCCTCTCCAGCACATATATATTGCTGCATGTTCCCCTGAGAGCCCACTTGCCTGCACTACATGCTCCAGGACGACATCTGCCACTGCACTGCTGCTGTCTCTGCCCCTCTGGACCCTGCAATGGCACGTACTGTGGAGAGAGCCCCAGCCTTCAGCCTTGAAGAGAACCAGGCCCTGCTGGACAGCCTACTTCCACAGTACAGCAAGCTGTATGGGACACCAGGGGAGCAGGTGAGTGTTCTGTGCACTGCCTTTCTGAATGTGCATTTTGTCTGACTAGCAAGGCTGAGAGTCAGCACACCACTGGCTAGCAGGCTCACTGAGTAGTTGTCACCCCCCATAGTGTGTAGTGACTTGCACTGGACAGGTATGGTGCAGTGACAGTGCTTCTGAACAGGGTTTTACTCCCCATGCTATGATACCATGTAGTGACTTCTGGAAAACTGTCCATGGGCAGCCGTGCACTGCCTGGGTACACCATGTGCCCCTGTGATTGCGACATGTATATGCAACTGTGTCATGCACGGATATGTTGCATGTGTAGTAATGTCCTTATCACTTTGTCATCCTGACAGGCTTCTGCCCATCGGAAGCATGAGATCTGGAAGGACATCGTCCGGGCTGTCCGGTCCGTGGGGGTCTACAAGCGCCGGATCCGCAACTGCCAAAAGAGGTGGCAGGACCTTCGGGGCTGGACCCGGAGGATTGCACGGGTCCAGCTGAAGCTGTCGCCTCCTCGCAGGAGGGGCGGAACACGGACCCTGACCCCCACATGCTCAGGATCCTGGCGGTGGTCTTTCCAGACCTGGATGGGCAGCTGAAGGCCAGAGAGCAGCAAGGAGGGGGTGAGTCAAAGACTGCACTGTGTACTCTGTCTAACATGTTATGTGCCCTCCTCGGGCCAGGTTGAACTGCCACA
The DNA here is from genome assembly GCA_963921515.1 of Calotriton arnoldi. Classification (NCBI taxonomy): domain Eukaryota; kingdom Metazoa; phylum Chordata; class Amphibia; order Caudata; family Salamandridae; genus Calotriton; species Calotriton arnoldi. Next base: position 1,314 of record CAWUFW010006926.1, on the reverse strand, counting down.
GTACAGCAGTCATGTTGTCCAGGAGCCATGTCCCTCTATTGTGCACTGCCCACTCCTCATCTGATACCCAGGTGTGGCCCTTACATGCAGGGAATTCTGTCACTTAGGACTGTGTCCTTGCAGTTTGCTTGACTCAAGGTGGGAGACAGCATCTGTTTCCCTGACTCTGTGGTGGGCATCATGGGTGGGTCCATTGCTTACACAATGCCTGTATTCTGACATGTATTCAGCGTGTTACTTTGATCTGTGGTCCAATTGCTGAGCTGATCCACCACATGTGGCTGGGGTACCTGGCACACACCCATGCTGCGGGTGGGAACAATGTTTGGGCCCCAGGAGTATGTATATGACGTGTGTCACACATACTTAGCCAGCTGCCTACAGTCCAGGGCTCATCCCTCATTCATGTGGGGCTGGACAGTCATGCCTACTCCAGGCCATACAATACACTCTGTACTCCCACTCCCGTGTATCAGAGGACACATTGTGCACAGTGATTTGCCCCTCAGGTGTCTGCCTCTGTGTCAGTGTGCTGTGGATTAGTCGCCAGGACTGCTGTGGAGTTTCTTGGTAGGGGCTCAGCATGCCACTGGAGATGTGACCATAGGAGACGATACTTGTGTGACACATAGGTGTCTGATCAGCTGCCCATGCAGACTGGGGCATGTAAATGTGAAGTTCAGGCAGCTGTTCCCCATGCACAGCAGAGTGTGAGGGGCTCAGGTTCAGAGGGTAGTGTCACAGGTCTCCCATATGTCCAATAGGTATGACCTGGACAGATGAGGGTTAAGAGGATGTGTTGTGGGGGGGATGTACATGTGCACTTGTGCAGCTCCAGGACTTGCATTCCCCATGACCTACTATTGTGACACAGTGCAGAGTGTTGTTGTCTGGCTGCAAAGTCATACATCACTGAGACAGTGATGTATGACTTTGCAGTCATGCCTCCGCCATGGCATGTGTCTACTGATTGGTGATCCTGCAGGGGAGTGACATGTGCTACATGCACACCATAGTGGCGCTGGCTATCAGGACATGGGTGCATCATGGTGTCTGTCGCTGGTATGCATCACATGCATTTCCTATTTGACTCTGGGCATCCCTTACATCCGTAAACCTGTACTGACTCAGTGGCAAGAGCTGTGATGTGTCCACACCGTGTCCTCTGCACTGTCCAACTACTGTGTACTTGGTGCATGTGTCAACACTGGGGTGTTGCAATCCAACAGACACCAGACAGATGGGTGCAAGGCCATGTGGGATGTGAGTGCCATGCTTGGCATCAGACTGACAATTGACTTAGCAATACGTAAT